>JAPFFF010000002.1:7317298-8536848 GCA_039105265.1 Tritrichomonas musculus
TAGTAGGATAACCGAAGGAGACACGAAGAGTGGCAACCGGTCGACCATGAACAATGCATAATGAAGAAGCACATCTGTTGTTTAAGCTGTTGTCCTCTCCAAATGCAACAACTTCATCAGGCGACCATTTAAGACTTGAAAAAGTTGCACCTGGATTGCAATGACTTCCGCTTCGACAAACAACATTCAAAGCGCTAAAAGCAAACAAGACATCGTTGTGATTAACAACTGAATCATCATTGTTTTCATCGTCTTTCATTATGTTGAATGAAAATGTAGGATATTCAAATGTGTCTTGATAGAAACGGATGAGATTTCTACCACTAGAATGCTTCAAGTCTTTGGCTTTGGAATAAAATCTGTTTGCTAGGTTCTTCAAATGCTGATTGATTTCTTGTTCGCTTCCAAAACTTCTGCGAACTTTGAGGCCTTCCAAAGCAAGCATTAGATCGATGTAAGAGTTGGTTCCACCTTCGAGACGGCGTGAAAGAAGTGGAAGAAGTTTGAAACGGTTATTGTGAGCACAGGAATAAAGTAAAGTACCACCTGCTGGTGGTGGATCTATTAAGCAATCTGCTCGATCCCTTCGAACAAGAAAAACTCCACCGTGGCTACCGAATAGTTTGAGAAGGGATAATATTACGAAATCTGGCTTGGCAACGGAGAGATCACAACAAGTTGTTGATGCCGCATCAAGAAGAACAAGGTTTCCAGACTCTTGTGCCATTTTGATCCAATCCGAATAAGGATATTTTTTACCATTGAAATTGGATACCATGGGAAAAGCGAATAAAGAAGATTTGTGATCATTTTTACTTTTTAATATGGTTTCGATTCGATTTATATCGTCGCTTGAAATACAACTGTATTTGATTTCTTTTTGAAAGCGAGTTTTGAAAAGTTCACAAAGACCAATGATTGAGTTGTGGTTATCATACAAATAATTGAATGAAAATTGCGTAGGATCTTCGATTTTGAGTAGGCTGGAAAGAGTTTGTGCAGCTGTTGATGTATTATGAGTAAAAATAACAATGTAATCATCTGGTGTTGCATTCAATCGAGATAAAAGCAATGAACGAAGTTGAGCAATTTCATTTGCTGCTTGGTTAATTTGAGAGGCACTATGTGGATTCGAAAGGACTAAATTTGTTAAATACTGATAACGCTTAACTTGTGATTGGCTTGAAGGCATTGCACCAGCAAAATCCAAATATAATGTATTGTTTAATTGAGGAAATTCCTTTTCTCTGAAAGACTGCAGGTAAGTTACTCTTTCATACATTTTTGATTAGAAAAGTGATTATATGTTTGAATAAGCTTATAAAAAATTGAGATAAATTGAATTTATTTTCAAGTTCAATCTGGGCGAAGTGACAAACTATAGAAAAAGTTACACCATTTTTTTCTGAGGAAAATTCGTTATTCTGACTTTTTGAGTTAATTGAGAAGGCATACAAAAAGTTCTAAAATTTTCTTGTAAAGTTTTGAAAAAGTTCACTAAGATAAAACCATGAAAAAGCGCCATTTTTATAGAACTAAACCAATCAAAGAAACCGAGATGACGACATTGCCGCCCATAGCAAGACCACGATCAGCAATGCTTAGCAGCTAGCTGGTTGTAACTGCGGCGAGTCGTCATCCGGACAAAGATATCGCGATTTCATCCGGAAGATCTGGAATGACGACATTGCCGCCCATAGCAAGACCACGATCAGCAATGCTTAGCAGCTAGCTGGTTGTAACTGCGGCGAGTCGTCATCCGGACAAAGATATCGCGATTTCATCCGGAAGATCTGGAATGACGACATTGCCGCCCATAGCAAGACCACGATCAGCAATGCTTAGCAGCTAGCTGGTTGTAACTGCGGCGAGTCGTCATCCGGACAAAGATATCACGATTTCATCCGGAAGATCTGGAATGACGACATTGCCGCCCATAGCAAGACCACGATCAGCAATGCTTAGCAGCTGGCTGGTTGTAACTGCGGCGAGTCGTCATCCGGACAAAGATATCGCGATTTCATCCGGAAGATCTGGAATGACGACATTGCCGCCCATAGGACGACCACGGTGGCAATAAAAAGATGAAAATAAAACAAACAAAAAACAAACAAAATTGATTATTTAATATTATTATTACGATTTTTTAATTTTTTTATTTTGATAAAGCTTATTTAAAATATTCTGAGTCTTCTCAGAAATTTGTTAAATTTTTTTTTTTATAAATATATATAACTTTTTGAAAGAATTATGGTCTTTTTATATTTATGGAAGAAGACCAAAATCTTTATTATTCAGCGAAATATCTATCTCATACGCAAAGACCTAATTCTTTAAAAGATAAAGTTCTAAAATTTTCTTGTAAAGTTTTGAAAAAGTTCACTAAGATAAAACCATGAAAAAGCGCCATTTTTATAGAACTAAACCAATCAAAGAAACCGAGATGACGACATTGCCGCCCATAGCATGATCACGATCAGTAATGCTTAGCAGCTAGCTGGTTGTAACTGCGGCGAGTCGTCATCCGGACAAAGATATCACGATTTCATCCGGAAGATCTGGAATGACGACATTGCCGCCCATAGCAAGACCACGATCAGCAATGCTTAGCAGCTAGCTGGTTGTAACTGCGGCGAGTCGTCATCCGGACAAAGATATCACGATTTCATCCGGAAGATCTGGAATGACGACATTGCCGCCCATAGCAAGACCACGATCAGCAATGCTTAGCAGCTAGCTGGTTGTAACTGCGGCGAGTCGTCATCCGGACAAAGATATCGCGATTTCATCCGGAAGATCTGGAATGACGACATTGCCGCCCATAGCAAGACCACGATCAGCAATGCTTAGCAGCTAGCTGGTTGTAACTGCGGCGAGTCGTCATCCGGACAAAGATATCACGATTTCATCCGGAAGATCTGGAATGACGACATTGCCGCCCATAGGACGACCACGGTGGCAATAAAAAGATGAAAATAAAACAAACAAAAAACAAACAAAATTGATTATTTAATATTATTATTACGATTTTTTAATTTTTTTATTTTGATAAAGCTTATTTAAAATATTCTGAGTCTTCTCAGAAATTTGTTAAATTTTTTTTTTTATAAATATATATAACTTTTTGAAAGAATTATGGTCTTTTTATATTTATGGAAGAAGACCAAAATCTTTATTATTCAGCGAAATATCTATCTCATACGCAAAGACCTAATTCTTTAAAAGATAAAGTTCTAAAATTTTCTTGTAAAGTTTTGAAAAAGTTCACTAAGATAAAACCATGAAAAAGCGCCATTTTTATAGAACTAAACCAATCAAAGAAACCGAGATGACGACATTGCCGCCCATAGCATGATCACGATCAGTAATGCTTAGCAGCTAGCTGGTTGTAACTGCGGCGAGTCGTCATCCGGACAAAGATATCGCGATTTCATCCGGAAGATCTGGAATGACGACATTGCCGCCCATAGCAAGACCACGATCAGCAATGCTTAGCAGCTAGCTGGTTGTAACTGCGGCGAGTCGTCATCCGGACAAAGATATCGCGATTTCATCCGGAAGATCTGGAATGACGACATTGCCGCCCATAGCAAGACCACGATCAGCAATGCTTAGCAGCTAGCTGGTTGTAACTGCGGCGAGTCGTCATCCGGACAAAGATATCACGATTTCATCCGGAAGATCTGGAATTGACGACATTGCCGCCCATAGGACGACCACGGTGGCAATAAAAAGATGAAAATAAAACAAACAAAAAACAAACAAAATTGATTATTTAATATTATTGTGATTTTTTATTTTTTATTTTTATTTTTTATTTTTATTTTTTTTTTTTTGATAAAGCTTATTTAAAATATTCTGAGTCTTCTCAGAAATTTGTTAAGAGAAAAATCTGTTACCACCTACAGCTAAATCTGCATTTTTCCAACTTGCTATTTTGAATTTAGATAAAAAATATATGACACCTGAATTATCGCATCTAGTTTCAAAAACATAGCGGACAAAATTAGAAAAACATATTTTTTCGATATCATGATATGATAATTGAGGATACATTCCTTTAATTTCAGCCTTCGTTTCATAGTATTTTTTCTTAATTAATTCGATGTCAGCATTACAGTCTTTTATCATTGAATCAAAATTGTCATCTTCGTCGTATAAATTTTCAAGTTTTAATTTTTCTTTCTTTTGACTTGTGTTACTTTCTTCTTTCTTTTTTCTGAAAACCAATTTTTCATCAAGTGCTCGAAAATCAAAATGATTTCCAGAATATTTGGCATCATTTGGATTAATATTTGGGAATTTTGGTAAAACATATGTAAAACAATTAAGAAACTCATTAATAAAAGAGCCTAATATATTCAATGATTCCTTATCAAACTTTCTATTCTTTTCAACTTCGTATATTGATATTATTCTATCTATATTTTTTCTATTTGATTTAAAAAGATTTTTTTCAAATTTATAATTGGGGAACTTTTTGAGAGATTGAACAAATAAATATTGAATATCAATTTCATTGCTATTTTTAACAATATTAAATATTTCTGATTTGCAAAAATTATTTAATATTGTATGTATGCAAGGAAGTTTCACTCCATAAATTGATTCAACAAAATCATCTTCACCACAATCACAATTTTCTTTTGAACATTTTAAATAATTATCTGGTCTCTTGCTAAGAATTTGTATAACTTTTTGAATCATTTTTTGATGTTTATTTTGAAAAGAATTTCCACAAATATCTGAGTAATTATTTATATAATTTAATAAATAATTTACAATTGTTGTGAAACCAGTTTTAAATGAATGAGTTCCGGAATCTGGCAATTTTTGATTGATATTTCCGTGGAAACCTTCCGAATGATTTGAACAACGAGCTACATGGTGGTCAGAACGAATCCATATTGCCCAATTAGCAATATAATAATCACTTTTTTTAATTTCTTCTTTATTTGGCATTCTTTCCACTTCATCTATATCTTTTAACATAATTTCAAAATCTTTTAATTTTTGTTTTTTTTCATTATCTTGATCGGTATCGTCAAATAAAGGTGAATTTGGATCTTTTTTATATTCGTCCATTTCAACTAAAATAAATTCTTTTTCTTGTTTATATATTAAATATGTTTTGCATCTCAATAACCTTGCAACCCATATGCCTAATGATGATTTAGGTCCAAATATTTGTATAATATGACGATGACAAAAATATTGAATATTTGAATGTAATTTACAGAACTTTTTGATAGGAGAACCTAAATCTGATAAAACAACTTTATTTTCAAAAACATTTTTATTTAAACAAAACTTATTTAATCCATCAAATAATAAATTATATAAAAAACGGTTCTCTTTAGGGCCAATTGATAATGCGAAAGGAAAACTTGAATTGAAATAAATTGAATGGTATATACAAAATTTGTAAGGCTTAAGCGCATAAAAAGAAGCATCAATTTGCAAATAATGCATATAATTTATAACTTCTAAAGCCCAAGGCATAATCCATATTATATTTTTAATAAAAGCAAAATCATTATTAAATTTAAATGCAAATCCATCGTCCTGAACTTTTTGAGTACTTATCTCAATATAAACAAAACCAGGTAAATGCAATAAAATTTTATAAAAATCATCATAACCTTGAAAACTAACGGCTCTTCTACGCAAGGTTCTTTTATCTAAAAAGTTTTGAAAAGCAAATTTTATAAATATTGGAAAATTAGAATTTTTTCGAGCTACGTAATTACAAAAAGTATAAAGCATTGAATTTTTATGTTTACATTGTTTATTCCAAAAATCTTGAGTCAAAAAAGGACACTCTTTATTTTTCAAAGTATATGGCGACGTCATGATACATTCTTCAAAATCAATAGTAACAACTTTCATAGTTTGGTTTTCAAGGAGTTGATCTCTAGCGAGAACTTTAATGGTTTCCAAATCGTTTTTGACAGTTATGCTAAATATTTGAATTTCAGTATTTATCTTTGATTTATTACAGCAACTAAACGAAAAAATGTCATTATAAACTCTTTTGTTGTTGCATATAAATTCTTTGGTTAAGCTATCGAGGAAAAGGATTAGCGAAATGATATTGAAATTCTGAGAATGCAAAGGAACAATTTCAATGAATGTTCTTAATCCTTTATCTTTTAAAGAATTAGGTCTTTGCGTATGAGATAGATATTTCGCTGAATAATAAAGATTTTGGTCTTCTTCCATAAATATAAAAAGACCATAATTCTTTCAAAAAGTTATATATATTTATAAAAAAAAAAATTTAACAAATTTCTGAGAAGACTCAGAATATTTTAAATAAGCTTTATCAAAATAAAAAAATTAAAAAATCGTAATAATAATATTAAATAATCAATTTTGTTTGTTTTTTGTTTGTTTTATTTTCATCTTTTTATTGCCACCGTGGTCGTCCTATGGGCGGCAATGTCGTCATTCCAGATCTTCCGGATGAAATCGTGATATCTTTGTCCGGATGACGACTCGCCGCAGTTACAACCAGCTAGCTGCTAAGCATTGCTGATCGTGGTCTTGCTATGGGCGGCAATGTCGTCATTCCAGATCTTCCGGATGAAATCGCGATATCTTTGTCCGGATGACGACTCGCCGCAGTTACAACCAGCTAGCTGCTAAGCATTGCTGATCGTGGTCTTGCTATGGGCGGCAATGTCGTCATTCCAGATCTTCCGGATGAAATCGTGATATCTTTGTCCGGATGACGACTCGCCGCAGTTACAACCAGCTAGCTGCTAAGCATTGCTGATCGTGGTCTTGCTATGGGCGGCAATGTCGTCATTCCAGATCTTCCGGATGAAATCGTGATATCTTTGTCCGGATGACGACTCGCCGCAGTTACAACCAGCTAGCTGCTAAGCATTACTGATCGTGATCATGCTATGGGCGGCAATGTCGTCATCTCGGTTTCTTTGATTGGTTTAGTTCTATAAAAATGGCGCTTTTTCATGGTTTTATCTTAGTGAACTTTTTCAAAACTTTACAAGAAAATTTTAGAACTTTTTGTATGCCTTCTCAATTAACTCAAAAAGTCAGAATAACGAATTTTCCTCAGAAAAAAATGGTGTAACTTTTTCTATAGTTTGTCATTCCGCCTTCAATCTGGCTGCTTAATAAAATATAAATATAACATTATCTTATAAAATTTCATGAGAAAAAATGCAATATATTTATATAAGTATAGTAATAACTAAAAATAAGTTTAATAATAATGGAAATTATATTTAATTCATAAATCGATAATCAAAAAACAAAATTATGAAAGATTTGAATAGAGATCTATTTAATATTATGCCTTAAAATCATAAAATACATATAATTAATGGAGTCATTTAAAATATGCAGTTAAAAAAATACCATATTTTAAAATAAAACCAAAAAACTTTCATTCCAAAAATCAAAAGTTATATTGATTTGCTGTCTATACATAGAGTTATATGAAAAGTATTTATATAAATACTTTAATAGCGTTTTTTTTTCAATGAAAAATTTCCGATAAAATTTTTTGTCCGTTATAATATAAAAATTTCTGGGCATAAATTTTATAAAATTTTCTGAATTTTTTTTTATAAATAGCCGAACAAATATGCCTCTCAAATTCTAAAAACTTTTGAGAGAAAATTTTATCACATCATTTTTATAATTATGGCATCAGATAAACAATTACCAAAATATTTTAATCTATTATCAGCTGAAGATCAAAAGCAGTACCTTGAGTTACAATCATATTTATCATCAAAAGAATGTAGGAATAATAGAGGTCGTCGTTTAACCAAATTTTCTGAAATTTTAAATTCAATTCACCAATTTTGTATCAAAAATGATGAAAATGATGTTCTACGTTGCATGGTTTGTGGAGTTTGCTGGCTTCCACCAAAAGGGATTGCAATTAATATTCGTCAATTGCATGTCCTTTTGGATAAATGTAAGTCATCAATTAATGGATCATTGCAACGTATGGGATATAATCCTTTACCACCAAAAAATGATCTTGTTAATAAGTTAATTGAGTTTATTCCAAATTTGAAAAATAACTTTTCTGAATTAAGGGAATGGACAATTAGAACATTGACAATATTAACTCCACAGCCAGAACCTGCTTCAATAAATTCACAATTTTCATTTCAAAATTCAACCCAAGTTACAAATGCTCAAAATAATATCTGTATACCATCATCAGTATCTATGAATTCATTTTCTGATATACAAAATAATGTAAATAGAAACTTTTACTCATCATTTTCATCACCTCAGCCAAACATATATATGAATCAATTTATGATGCCACAAGAACCAGCATCAAACCAATTTAATACACAACAAATATCAAATCAATTTGTATCACAACCAATTTCAAATCAGTTTGTTCAACAACAAACACCAAATCAGACAAACTTTGATGATGGACAAAATACTGACACAATTAATACTGGCTTTGAAGATTCTAATCTTGATTACTTTAATGATCCATTTTGTTTACCTCCATCCTCACTATTTGATGAAGATAACGGCTTTGGATATCATTCAGAATTTACTTTTGATTAATGGGGAAATGAAGCTCAATTATAAGAATTTCCGTAAGTAATATTATTGTGTTTATTTTTTATGATAATAAAATTATAAAAACGTTAACTGATTTTTTGTTTTTGTTTAATGATCATTTGCACCATGATCATTATTAAAATTACTATTTATTATATAAACTATTTATTCGGCTAACTTTATTAAAGTATTTTTTAATGGAGGAGAGATAAATATTATAATATAATGTGATATTGGAATTAAATCGAATTTTAAGAATTATCTTATGCAATATTCTATATTTTATCATTTTAAAGCATATCTTTTGGAATGGACATTGTATATGAAATATAGAATTTATAAAATAACGTTCAAAATTCTTCTGAATTTTGGTTGTACGTTTATATAAATTCTATGCAAAAAGTTTCTGAAAAATTTTAATTTGATATGGCAATAATAGGACCTTTTGTTCGCCTTCAGCTCGATGAATCATTTCTTGAGAAAGCTTTTAAACAGGTTACTGATAGACTTGATCGCCATGAAGAAATGATTTTAGAATTACAACGCTTATTAAAAGAAAAACCAGACAGAACAGAAATTCAAGAACTGCACAATTCAATTTCTAAAGAAATCGAAAGCAAGACATCCGAAATTTACAAAAAAATAGACGATTTGGAATCACGATTGAACGATAAAATAAAAGATCTCGAAGAAAACTTTGAAAACAGGCTTATGGATACCGCAAATATGATAAACTTGACTATGAGACAAAAATTTGATGATTTAGAACATCGTCTTCCTACAGGACTAGGATCACAAGATAACGAACTTACCGAACGTTTGCAAACATTAGAAGAAACAGTATTTAACAATGGCAAAAAACTTCATTTAACACGTGAAGCTGTACAACAAATAGCTTCAGCGATATCTCTTTTTAATAACACTTCTGCAAAACTTGACAATAATTTATTTGACACGCTTAAGAAATCAGTTACTTCAGTTACTTCAAATATTCAGTCTCTTTTCGCAGCTTTAGCTCAACTTAAAGATGTGGTTTCAGCACAAACTATTATTGATCGAAGATCAAATGAACCCGTAACAGTTACACGCGAAGGTTCAAATGACTTTGACATAACTTCTATCCATCCTTATCCTTCGATGGTTGCTCATTGGCGTGATCCGCCGGAACTTCCACTAATTCATCCTTTCTTAAACATGGGCGAAGTGGTTGATTACATATATAGGCTTGTACCAAAACTACAAGCTCATTTAACTGCAATGCAGGCGAAAATTGTTGAGAATGCATCAGATATATTAGGAAAAGTTGACAAATCTCTTGTTGAGAAAATGTTTGAGAAATTCCAGTCAGTCATCGGCGAAATGGCAGGAAGAGTTGATGAATTGAAAGATGCCATTGAACAAACAGCTACCAGAGATGAAATTAATGATATGGTAGAAGATATATTAAATTCAATGAATCAAGAAGGACAGACAGCTGTAGGAAGAATGAGATGTATGGCTTGTGGAAGAGAAATCCCACAAGTTGTTGGCGCTATAACTGAAGATGAAGCACAGAGGATACTTGGACCTCCTCCAAATTCTCAAGTATATAGAGGTAAAACATCAAATTATGGTGTTCTTTATAGAGAGAAAGATGGATTTGATTCGGGAATTGTTGAATCTCCTAGATCGATCAGACCTTTTAAGCCAGCAACTCGGGTTAAAAAGCAACCCAAAAACGGCAAAAAATAAAAAAAAATATAATGTTTTAACATTTAAATTTTATGAATAAAAATATCTTTAAGCAAATCTTCAATCTAATTTTATTTTTTCATATAACATATCATGAAATATACGTTTTCTAAGAATTTATGCAACTTTCAATTTTTTATATGTGACGTCATAAAAAGTTAAAATAACGAACAAATATCAATATAAAAAGTTATCACCAAAATTTTTATTATCAAAATTATAAATGGAATCTTTGGATATTGTTAAATTTGGTATTTTCGATGATTTTTCACATGTATTTGGTACAGGTATCATTACAAACGTTATTTCTTTAAATCATAGAGAAATGATTATATCAACTACTAAAGAAATTATCAAGATTGAAAAAAGTGTTATTAAAATGAGGCATCCAATTAAATTTTCTACTTGTGCAATTGTACCAGGGACTGATTTTTTAATAGGTATTACAACAAAAAAGGGGGATCTTATTATTTATCAAATCGGTGATCTTCCTCAAAAACAACAATCGTATAATTCAAGATCAATAGAACTTCCGCCACCACTTCTCGAAAACTATCCAACAAATCAATCAGGCATTTTTCATATGATTTATTCACCCAAATCACAATCCATCATTACAATTGGAGCAGGAATCAAAGTATTTTCATTAAAATATAAGTTGAGTAGGATTTCAGTTATTAAACCCACTGTTTCAATTTCACCTCGTTCTTCATTTGCATCTGATTATGCAACTACAATATTAGTTCCACCAGCGTTTGATAGCGACACAGAATTACTTTTATTACCAACAGATGAAGGTATATGCGCATATAACCTTGATGGACATCTTATTATGCAATGTTCAAAATATCCAGCATCAGTTAGTACTGTTTATGCCACCCATCCCTCCAAACCGCCAAAATTAGCAGATGTACCGAATGACAAAAGCACCAATATCATCAGAATGTCAAAGAAGCTACTTACATACGATTCAAACAAAGGAATGGCTTTATGGGGAAAGAGAGGTCAATTAATTGACCAATTTGAGACCATAGGCTCGTCAGTATTAGCCATTATGTTTGTTGATTCCGAGAATGCGCTCTGCCTCAACAGCAGCCATGCATTGTTCTTTTTGAACATAAAAACAGGCAAAACTTTCTTTTGTCTCAATTTAGAAAAAAATCCTTCTCGTTTATTTTTGACATTTGTTAATAACGAGCCATTTTTATGCGCTTGTTTTGCATCCTACATGCGAGTATTGAAGATTGTCATTCCTTGGCGTGTCTGGAATTTGAATATCAACAAAACACTCAATATGAGGCGCTGCAACAAGTTTCGTTCAGCAGCGCGTGTTCTAGTTAGTGCTGAGAACTCATTTATTAAGTTTTATTCACCTCGCGATGGCGGCAAGATGACTGTTGCTACACCAGCCGAAGCATGCCGTCCTGTTTCATTTTTGTATGATCGCGGAATTGTTGAAAATTTCATTTTCAATGAAAAAGAATTAAAATTCAGCGTCTCAGTTTCTCGAATAACGAACAAAACCGCTGAAATTAAAGAAAATTCAAAAGAAGAGGAAGAAGATTCATCTGATAAGACTCCAAGTAGAGACATTTTGTTCATCATCCTTGAAAATGGAACAATTCTTGGCTTCGACACAAATGTTGCAAATTGCGAAGAAGTGATGAAAATGAAGTGCAAAGCAGCATTCATGTCAATTTGCAGAATTAGAGCAACAAACAAAAAGAAACGTGCTTCTAAAAATGAAGAAAATCAAGAAAATGAAGAAGATTCTTATCAATGGTGTTACGCAGTAGCTTCACCGAAAAGTGACCTTTTTATTCTTGATTATTTTTCGATGAAAGAAGTTCGTCATTTCACAGTGTCAGATGATACATTAATCAAGATGTTTTTCCACTTCGAAAGTGAATGCATCATCATGGTTTTTGCTCGTAAAACAATCTTGTTTGATATCGAAAAAGGAATAATAATTGACACAGTTTTGGTCGGCGGGAATCAAACCACAACTATGTTTTCCAACTATTTAATTATCGGTTATGAAACAGGACACATAAGGCACATTAGCATCGAGAACAAAAGGTTCGTTCTTTCCGACAGCAGCAACAAAAAGAAGAAGAAAAAAGAAGAAAACAATGAAGAAGAAGAAGAAGAAGTAAAAGAAAAAGTGGAAAATACTCATCATCATGTCGTTGCCGATAAAAGTAACAATGCTTTACAAAAGCCTCATTCAGGTCCAATTACCGGCTTCTCTTTCTCTCTTAAAATTTGGATTTCATCGGGATTGGACGGCAATGTAATTGTCTGGGATTACAACTTTGAAAAAGTTTACAAAATTTGTCTTCCTCTTCCTTTGAGATCTTGCCTCATAATGAACGGAAAGAGAGACATTCTCGTTGCAACAGAGACCGAAGTAATGTTGATCAAGAACAACTATTTGGCTGAGTTCTTCGAAGAAGATCCAATTGACGTTGAATTTGAAGACATTGACAACTTTGATAAAATTAAAGATGCTCTTTGCCATGACAGCATTGAATCATTTGATCCTGACGCATATGAAGACAAGAACGTCTCTGATGGAAGTTACGAAGAAGAAGAAGAAATTGAAAATAAAAATGACAAACAAAAAGTGAACATTTCAAACACACCGAAAAATATTGCTAAAAAGCTCATCGATTCAAAGCCAGCAAAAACTGAAAACGAAGAAGTTCATCATGAAACAGCACCAAAGAATAACAAACCAGCTGATGATTCACCTGAGAATGTTCAAAAGAAGCTCGAAATGATGCAGGCAATGAACGGAATTGGTCCTACAAGTTCTGGTCCTCCAAAAGTGTCAACACCAACGCCAAAAGCATCCTCAACTTCAACTTCAAATTCTACTTCGAGTCCTGCGAAAAGTTCAACTGAAAATGAAAAGCCAAAAGAAACAGAGAAGCCAAAAGTTGTCGAAACAAAGAAGAAGAAGCCACCGAAAGATGGAAAAGCACTCAATGATTTCATCTCAAATAACATGGAACAAGAAAAAGCTCAGAGCAAGAGAAAGAAAGTTAAGAAGAACAACAACCAAGAAGCAGAACAGCCTAAAGATGACACTCCAAAGAAGAGCGAGTCAGAAGTTGCAGACATGATCGGAAACCTCTTTGATAGAAACAAGCCGAAAGACAAGACAAATCAGAACACTAAAAAGAAATCTGGCGATGGAATTGACTTTAACGAACTCGCTAAGAAATTCAACAAGGACGAGGACCCACTCGTCGTCAATCTGGACAAGGCAGATCTATCAAAGAAAGGAAAAACAAAGAACAAAGACGAAGACAATCAAGATGAAAATGATGATGACGAAGACGATGAAAATACTCAGAAAAGTAAGCCAAAAGAAACAACGTCAACAAAGCCAAAATCTAGCTCTAATTCAACACCAAAAGCAAGCACAAATGCAGCTCCAAAGACATCAGCTAAAGATAACAGTTCCACTCCCAAAACATCAACAAAACCTAAAAATACTGAAAAAGAGAAAGAAAGCACAAAACCAGCAGCAAACACAAAGTCCAGTTCAAAACCAAAAGAGAAAGAGAAAACTAAAGATAAAGATAACGATAATAAAGCAAAAGAAAAGAAGCCACAAAAAGGAAGCACAAGCCAAAAGCCACAGAAGGAGCCATCAAAGACTACAAGCCAGCCTCAACAGGCAACTTCAAATGAGACCAAAAATAACAATTCACCTAAGAAGGCCAAAAATCCATCACCACCGAAGTCAAGCACAAAGCCAGCTTCAAACACAAACAGCAATACAAAGCCAACCACCAATTCCAATGCCAACTCAATTCCATCATCAACAACAAATCCATCCTCAAACATCACATCCAAGCCAACCAACAACAACAACAATAATAATACGAAGCCTGTTTCTAGCTCCAATTCCAATCCGAGCAGCAACAACCAGCCGACATCAAGCATAATTAACATTCCGAGCACAAACACAAACGCTAATTTGACTCCAAAATCAAGTTCGAATGACAAGCCAAGCGCTGTGACAAGCAATAACAATAACAACAACAATAATAATGATGATGATGGTGATGACGGCAGCAGTAAGAATGTATATGACAATGATGACGATAGAAAGGAGAAGCCAAACAGAATCAGCATCGGCACTCAAGGCGAGAATTTCGGAGACGATGAAGAAGGAGAGAAAGCCGAAGACAAAAAGCAGGACGATGCAGAGGAGCCAGTGAACATTGAGATCAAGATGAACGGTCCAAGGCCGGACGTCAGCACGAACGACGGCACTGGCAACACAGAAGAAGCACCGGAGAACGAAGACGAGAACAACGACAATGCAGCTGACCAGATCGACGAGCAGCAAGAAGAAGTTGCTCATCAGCAACAAGAAGAGCAGCCGATTTCAGAAGCACAGAACGAAGGCGACACAAAAGCATCCAACGATAGCACAGAAAAAGTGAGTATTGAAAATTCAGACAAGCTTCACAATTCAGACAACGAAGCGTCAAGCATTGCTGAAGCCGACAGCGACAACCCGAAGAGCGGCAGCGACACAGACACAATCAGACAGCAGCGCGCTCCAACGCCTCCTCCAATCCGCCCGAAGCTAGAGACGCCGAAGCCAGATCGAGGAGGAACGGGACGACAAAAACCAGAGAGAAAGCGACCACGAACGCCTCCGCCGAAGCGAGAAAAGACAACCAGCGAGTTCCGCATGCCGCCTCCCAATGTCATCATCGACCAGGAGGCTGTTCTTGTCCTCTACGGGAGAGGCCGTCTTGAGTTCAAGCCTCTTGTCGACAGGATCCAGCGTGACATGCTGATGGTCACGAACTACGGCAACGGTTTTTACAGGCAGAACAAGCACATCACTCTATCGTACATACAGAATTTTTCTGACAATCTTCAGCAAAAACCGCCCGACGATAGCGAGAAAAAGCTCTCAAAAAGTCAACCGCAAGTTGTGCCTCCAATCACTCCTCCTCACGCGAGCTCTGCGCGAGGCAGCAGCCGCCCATTTGAGACTCCTTTCATGGTGCCGAATGGGAACTACGATAGGAACGATAGGGACATTTTCAATGGAAGTGTTAATTCAATCTCTCCTGCTTTTAAAAACCGCCAAAAAGGCGGTTTTTCAAATTCAATGAGACCGAATTCATCACGCGAAGTTGGTCTAAATGAAAACGGTTTGAGCGCGTTTAGCGTAACCGTTGAAAACGGAAATGACTCAAAAAGTCCCCGGCAACCGTTATTGCCTAGAATTTCTGACATGCACAACACTTTCTCGCCTGCGGCTTACGTGTACAACTACAAGAACAACACAGAGACAATTTTCAACAGTTTAGATACAAGCAGCTCCGTGACAACTCCAAGAAGCAGGCTGAAAGACGGCGATAACGAAAGCAGCGAGGAAGAAATAGCCGAAAACAATAATTTGGAAGGTGAAGTGACCAACGATGATTCAAAAAGTTTCAAAAGAAGTCCGAGGAGAATACAGAGCGCTAGAGCAACTGGGAGACCACTGATTGATACAAATTCTCACGATTTCAAGGTTAATATGCCATTCCCTTTGAGCCCAGTTGTAATGGCATCGCCTAGAAGATCAATAATTAATAAACAACGACCATTAATTCAAGACAATAGAAAAAGTAGTGAAGAAGAAATTCCAATACCAGTCGATCAGCTTGAATCTGCGGTTATGACTAAAATGCCTAGACTTCATTTCGTATCATCTACTCCTCAACAACCTCAATTTCAACATCAACAACAATTTATCCAAAGTCCTTCAAATATTAGTCCAAACTTTGGAGCATCACCAAACAATCAAAATTACCCGAGGAGACCTAATTCAGTTAGGACTTTTGATAGAAGTCCCTTAATGTTCAACCAACCTATAGGTATTGCAATGGTAAAACCTGGTAAGGCAATGAAAAGAAATGCAGCATTCTATGCTAGTGTAGCTGTAACAACATCGATATCAAACGCTAGAAAAAGCTCTCCTTCTTATCATACAGGAAATAGACCAAAGAAGCCAATGAAATTAAGCAATAGAAATAACTTAAACAATGGACAAATTGATGACATGAACGCACTTGCAAGGAGCTCATCAAATGATATCGAAATAACAGTGAAATGAAGTGATTTTAATATATCTATATCTATATTTATATGTGATATTTAATGAATAAAAATGTTTTTATATGCGAAAACGATAAATTACATTTTTTTTTTTTTTTTTTTTTAAATATATTGAATGCAGTAGTCCGTAATCAGATCAACAATATTATTCTTGATCGTAATTCTATTCTCCGCCAATATTGGAAATTTTAATTGTCTCATTTTATGAAATTTAAATTTTTTTCTTTGTAAAGTTTACAAAATGAGTGAAGAAATTGAAATTCAACTTAATACAAAAGCAGTGCTAAACGTTCCTTTAAATTCTTATTTTAATGATTTCGTATTCATTGTTAATGGTGAAAAATTCAAAACAAACAAGTTTGTTTCTGATCTTTTATCAAAGAAAATCAGTCATATTCATCGAGCAGATCCTACATTGAGCACGTACTCATTTAATACGAAATCGAAAGGAAATTTTACAAACATTTTAAATCTCGTCAATTTTCAAAATATTAAGTTTTCAAAAGAAATGAAAGAAGAAATTTCTTATGTAACAGAAGTCATAAACATTCTTGGCATTGATGATGATTGTCTTTCTTTTCATTATCCAACAATTAAAGAAGATAATGTCATCTCGTTACTTCAAGATGAAACATATCAAGCATTTCAAGCAACACAAATTGAATTTGTGAGTCAGAACTTTTTCAATTTATGCGAAACAAAAAGCGAAGAATTGAGCGATCTTCCAATCGAAATCATTTACCTCATCACAAGTCATAAATCACTTAAACTTATAAATGAAGATCAGTTGCTTAAATTTATTAACCTTGTCTATAAGAAATCGAACGAAAAAAATGATGAAACTCGGCTCTATTCATCAACATTATATGAAAATGTTAATTTTTTGAATGTTTCTAGCGAATCACTTGAAGAATTCATTGAATATTTCATTATAGACGACTTGGACATGGAGATATGGCATAATCTCTGTAAATGCCTCATAACTTCCAAAAATACCAAAAATAATAATTTTAACAACAATAAAAACAGCACCAGATACGAAAAACAACTGACTAAAAAGTTTCCAGCAGGATCTAATAATGATTTCAACGGCATTATCAGATATCTAAAAAGTACAACAAATCAGCCTCATGATTTCAACATTACAGCCTCAACATCTTATAGTTCCAATTCTGTTCCATCCAATGTTATCTTGTATAATGATCAAAACAAATTTTATCAATCTGAGATTGAATCAGGTTCTCAAGGTAGCTGGCTTTGCTTTGATTTCATTGAAAATCGAGTGATTCTTTCAAGTTACCAATTAATATCAGGAAGTTGGGGCGATCATCTTAGGTCTTGGGTCATTGAAGGCTCCAATGACAATATCGATTGGGAAGTAATTGATTCACGAAATAACTGCAGAGGAACCGGAACTTCACACATATATGAAGTTCACAACCCAAATTCCAAAGAATTTCGTTATATTCGACTTCGTCAGACAGGCGTGAATTGGTTCAATAGCCTATTTTTGGTAATCAATTCGTTTGAAATATATGGAGAATTGGTGTAAACACTTCTAATTCATAAATATTCATTATTTTTTTAGTTTATTATTATAATAAAAAAAATTGGAAATGACAATGAGAAATACATTTTTAAGCAAAGACGAATTGACACAGTAATCAAATGAATAGTTAAAGTACATTTAAAGAAATGATTGCATAACTACTAAAATATTTATCAAATAAAAGAATGAGAAGTTGGAATATATCTTATAAATGAAGTTAAAAAGTGATATAAAATTAATGAATATGAATAAATATCAACCTTATATATGCAATATTTATCATTAAATAATTATTTAATAATCTTCATAATTTCATTTTCAAGATCATGAAAATGAAATCACAAAAAACTGGACGTAAATCATTGTTAATTAAAATATTATCTGGTTTTATATCACGATGTATAATTTCATGAGAGTGTAGACATTTAATACCAAGAGCTACTCCTAATAATATAATATATTTTATCGATTTTGTAATCTGATTATTATTATTTTTATAGTAACAATCACTTAAAATGCTACCAAGTGATCCATTTGGCATATATTCGGAAATATAATATGACTTATCAGGATTATATTTAAAAATTTTTATAACAGCAGGATTTTGAATTTTTTTAGATGCTTAAATTTCTTTATTAAAATATTTTGGGTTTTCAATAAATGAATTTGCATGAATTCCGAATTTTTTCAGAGAATATTTTTTTTTTTTTTTTTTTTTTTTTTTTGCTTATGCTCAACTAATCTTACAACTTTATCTTTCCATTACCAATAATAATCTTTTCAGTATCACAAAATTACTAAAATTAATTCCTTGAATTTTTATACAACGATAATAAACAATTCAAAATTGATGTATTGTATTGTAAACATAAATGATCGATTTCTATCAAAAAGTCAATTCTTTTTTATTTTTAATGAATACAGACTTCCTCAGAACAAGGAACGAATTCCTTGATTTTTTCCCAAACTGTACTGGATCATCACTTTATATAACACCTAAACTACTTAAAAGTGAATCAGATGGCACAATCATTCACTCTGCTATCTGGAAGTTTTATTTAATAATTGCCCCTAGCATTTCTAAACAATATGCTAAAGATGAAGATTGGATTCGGATTCTTAAAGAAAAACGTTCTGAATTCTTTACTTTACGTGATAAGCATTTCATAAAAGCACCTGACGTTGATGATGATGATAAAAATGCAGCTGGAACAGATCCATTGCTTAATGCTCAAAGTACAGAATGGAGCCAATTTTATAAAGATCAAGACCTTCGACAGCAAATTAGAACGGATACAGCTAGAGCATTCCAAGAACTTGAATTCTACCAAAAACAAGAAAATCAAGACATTCTTGAAGATTTACTATTTTTGTTCTGCAGAACTCATCCATCTTATGGATATCCACAAGGTCTTCACGAACTTGCAGCTTTTATTCTTCATACATTTCACGAAGAAATGATAGCAACCAGCGATGACACAATATCATTTATTTTTAGCTCTTCATCAATTGTCCCAGATGCATATTGCGTTTTTGCTAAACTTGCTGAGCTTCTTGGACCTTTTTACAATGCAGATACAAATTCAGAAGTTGGACCAAACTCTAAAATAAATTTAACTATTGTAAATAGCCAGGATTTATCAGAAATATGCAATTATATACAAACAAATATTATTGAGCGCGGCTCTCCAGAACTGGCTAAAGCATTAGCCAACAGCGGTATACAGCCACATACTTACATGATGAAATGGATGAGATTACTATTTCTTTCTGTTTTTGATTTTAGCAGTTGTAAAACAATGTGGGATATTATTATCGCATATCTTCCTAATTTAGATATAATAACATATACTTGTGCCTCACTTTTACTAAACTCAAAAGATCAACTTTATAAATGTGACTCAAATGACTTGCTGCAAATTCTTTTCCACTATCCAAACGTTCCAAATGCATGGCAATTCGTTGTAAAGGCTGTAGATTTATATAATAAATATACTGGTAAAAATAAAGGTAGCCACAATGCTGATATTGTTACTATTGTTGCTGAAAGATTAAACGAACTCAGTCGTGGCTTAAACGAAATTTGCACCGTTAAAGGCTATGAATGCGCCATGCCTTATGTAATGGATCTAAGAAGGACACGAGATATCTTATTAGGAATTTTACCAGCAGATGAAATGCTTCCACTTGAAATGGCTCTTGAATTATTTAAGCCTCAAAAGGTTGAATATAAACCAGTTGAAGTAATTGTTGATTCATTTGACAGAGATAACCGAGTTAACAAAAAATACAAAGAAGATCTTCCCGCTCCCCCACGCGCTAATGCAAATTCGAATGACAAAGGATCAATTTTGCCTCCTATCAGTTCTTCATCAACTCATAAAGTTAAAACTGATTTGCTATTTGCTGAAGATACATCTTCATCTAAATCAAAAGGAAAACAAAAGTCAACTTCAATCATGAGAAAGTGTTCTGATACAGGAGCCGACTTATTTGGTGACAATGAACCGAAAG
This sequence comes from Tritrichomonas musculus, assembly GCA_039105265.1. Taxonomy (NCBI): domain Eukaryota; phylum Parabasalia; order Tritrichomonadida; family Tritrichomonadidae; genus Tritrichomonas; species Tritrichomonas musculus. The sequence goes on from JAPFFF010000002.1 coordinate 7,337,805, forward strand.
TTGAAGGAGAAACTCTATTAAATATTACCACCAATAACAACAATAAAAATAATGAAGACTCAAAAAATGTAAAAAAGCCAACGAGCATTAAAATCAAGACAACTTCATCTAAAACAAGTAAAACAAATACAAATAATGATGAAGATGATCGTGAATCAGATCCTCTTCTTGTTGATAATCGATCCAAGCCGATTAAACTTCCCTCTGCCTCTTCATCTGGTTCTCGTCCAAATGATTCAGCCAATGATATTTTGTTTGGTGGCACAAGAAAACAAAAAAGCACCCCTAGCTCGCTTTTTGATGATGATGACAATATAATTCCCAAATCAAAACCAAAGCCTGCAGGATCATCTCTTTTCGATGATAGCGACAATATAAATTCAAGTACTAAAAAGAAAACCAAAAAGAAAAAATCTTTATTCGATGATGCAGATGGCGATGATTTGTTCTCTTAATTAAAAAAAATCGTGCTTTGTTTGGAAATTGATAACATATTGACAAATATTATAATATATTAAAGGAGCTAGATACCCCATACATATTATTTATTTGTTCCATAATATCAAACTGTACCAACTTTGAGCGGTTTCTGTCTATTAAAAATTTTTTTTTTTTTTAAAAATTTTTTTATATTATATCTTAAAGAGAGGTGGGAGGAGTAGGATTTTTTTTAGAAATCTATTTTATATGCATAACAATATTTTTAATATTATTCTAAATATTATTTATTATATGTTTATTAGATATTATTCGATAATGGATGGTATATATTTATTTTATTTTTTAAATAATTATTGAATTTTTTGAATAGAATAAATTTTACGAGAAATTTAGTTTTTAACAATTTTGAAAATTTATACAAATATGAAATTCTTATAATATAAATTTCTATTTAGTATTATTTTTCATTTTTTATCTTTTATTTATATTATTTATATGGTTAAAATAAGTTTATTTGCATAAATATAGATTTTTAAAGAGGATAAGATCATTGAATTATACTCCATATAATCATTCAATTATTAAAATCAATATATATATATAAATTTAATATATTATTTTATTATAATATGACATAATTTATTATTCCATTTAACATACTATATATAATGCTATATTATAAATATATTTTACATTTGAATATAGATAATCATAAATTAATTCAGTGTAAAATTGATAGAATAATAAAATAAAAAAAAGGTTTAATAGAATTTTTCAATGCGAAATTTGAATAGTCAAATTCTATAGTTTATATTAAACCAAAATACGGTTTTTCAGAAAATAAAATAAATATATGAAAAAGCATTCACTTTTTACTAATTTATTTGTTCAAAGTAAAATATAAACCAATAAAAAAGCAAATTATTTCGTTTTAAAAAGTTATCTATAATAACGAAATATTTTCAATTCAATATTTTACATATAAAATATCTTGTTTATCATTTAATATTTTAATAATAAAATATATGATATATATAGGAATATGTTTTATATAATATGTATAATAACTATGTTTTTAAAAAATATATCTTTTTTTTAAAAAATGCTTGTTTTAATAAAATTATAAAATGAAAATAGAAAAATAGAGTCTTTGTTCGAGCCATTTTCAAATTAAATTAATTTAAAATATTTAAATATATGTATAACTTTTATTATTAATATTTACATTATTCAACAACAATTTGTATATTAAGAAATGCAAAAAATAGAATGAAAACCAATTTTATCTCATTATAGAAATGTAATATGAAACTAATCAAATATCCTACATATTATATAATATCTTCTTATATAGATATATGATTTATTTTTTTGTAAACAAATCAAAAGCATATCAAATGATGGATTTATTTAAAAAAAACTCTTATGAAAAATTGCTTTTAATTCATTGAATTGCACATTTTATTATACATATTTAATATAATAATAAATAATTAACTGTATAATATAAATAAAATAAAAAATAATTACAAAATAATAATTATATACCAAGATATATACAAAAAATATTAACTACAAAAAAATCCAAAAAGTCTTTGCACCTTTTCTTAAAGAAAGACAACTTAAATTAAATATTTTGAGAAAAACAAGTTCACTGACTTACTCTACAAATCTAAATTCAGAAAAAAAAAAAAAAAAATGCTTGATTCATCAGCGTTTTGGTTGTTGAAGAAGAGATATTCTTCAGATTACAACTTTCAATAGGCAATATTGCTGATACTACATCATTCACTAATTGTCTTCAATGAAAAAAGCAATTGACAATAGACTATAATTTCCATATTTATAAATATGCTTTTCTTTTACTGATAAAAACTTTTTTTTAAAGCTCTATATCCAAAAATTATTAAAATACATTTATTTTCTTGTTTATCTCAAATTATTCTATTATATAGAAAAGTTTGACTTTTTCTGTGCAAATGTAGTACTGTGATCTCACTTTTTGAGATATACAATTATCTTAATTTTTGAATAGATTCATAGAAAAAGTGAAGAAAAAAATTTCTGTAATTAATCTTACGAATGGATGATCAGCTTGTTCAAAATGAATATCACACTGGAATTTCAAGCTGTTTTTATGACTGTTCAACATGCTTTTATGGCTTTTTTTGTCCCTTTTGTTTAAATGCCTCCAATATTGCAGCACTTAGAAGAGAGAATTGTACTATTTGCCATTGCATATGTTATTTTTCCCCATTTTGGGTAAGGCAAATGGTTCAAGAAGAAAGCCATATCAATGGTTCTTTTTGTGCTAATTGCGTTTTAACTTCTTTCTGCTATTCGTGTGCAATTTGCCAAGATTCTAGAGAGATCAATTGGAAACGTAAATATCCAAATAATACAGATTATAATTAACAATTCGCTGAATTTAGAATTTTATTTTGATTTTAAAAAATAAGATTGAATGCTCTGTACAAAAGATTTTTGAAATTATTATCTTTTAGTACAAGATATAATCAATTAATTATACGCTATTTGAATGCACTTAAAAATTTTGCTCAAGTATGACTTAAATTAACCAATTTTATATCCAACAAATATGATCTTAAAAATTATTACCCAATTAAGCATATGATTGCTTTGCATATTTCACATTGAACATCATACGATAACTATTGTTCAGTATTTCTTAAAAAAAAAAAAATCATCTTTATTACACAGTTCTTCAGAAAAAATGCATATCAAAGCTTTATCTCACAATTCATATATATTTATTTACAATTAAGATATTATTCATCATTCACTATTTTAATAAACGTTTATTTATAATTTATATACAAGCAATAGTAATAAAGATGTTGAAAATAATAAAATAAAATAAAATAAAGTATTGTTTTTATTCCGCCAATAAATAATAATAAAAAAGATATATAATTTTATACAAAAATAAATTTGTCCGAGAGAACTTTCAATGACAACTTAGAAGTGAACACACATTCAGGGAAATCATTTTGAGCCAACAACGATACATATTCGGCTGATTTCTTTGGTAATTTAATTTCTTTAGCAAACTTAACGGCTTCTTCCATTCCTTTTGAGTAAAAAAGAATCAAAATGAAATGGAGCCAACAATCCTTATAAGTAACGTCAGCCAATTCCTTGAAACGATAATAATTTCTTTTATCAACGAGGACTCTTGCCAATCTGACAGTATATCTTTTCTCATTTGAGTTTGTGTCTTTGACTAGCTTCATAGCTGTTGTAAAATCGCCAGCTTCAACCATTCGATCGAAAATCGAATTAAAAGAAGAGAACAAATATTTTCTTCCTTCACCGTTGACAGAACTCAATTCATCTTCAACACGAAAAACATGCAAATTTTGCTTGAGTGTCATATAAACAGTAGAAACCCAATTGACACCATATTTATTGATCATTTGCTTGACTGTTCTTTTCATGATTAAGAACCGTTCAAACAGGCCAGTGTTCGACATTGTTTTCATTTCAACAGTCAAGTTAAAATCACGCAATAAACGAACAATCTCAATTTCAACAGTATGAGAAGTTCGTGGAGTGTTTTGAAGTAGAATTGCAAGTTTCGTGTCTTTCTTGTTTGAATCAGAAAGTTTCGAAACAGTTTTCGCTGCAACTTCATCTTTCGAAATCGCATTAGTTATTAGTTCATAACTGCAACTGAATTCATTCCTGGATGTAAATTTCTCTTTGGCATTATTCGCATTCGAAAGTGCTTTATTTAATAATTCAATGAAAAGAGACGTGTTGTATGACCTGGCGGCCGCTTCAAAAGCTTTTTCCCAAAGGCCAAATTTTACATAAAAAGGAACAACACGTTCTGGCTTATCTTCAACTTTTTCAGCCACCAATTTGGCCAAATTCGGCCTTCCACACTTGAATAATGCTAGTGCAATTGAATTGGCATTGAAACTCGAATTTTTTTTCTTTTCAATAATCTTCAATGCATTCTCATCGTCAAAAATCGTACTGGCCATTGAACAACACCACTCTGTCATAATGTCAACTTTGTCAACACAGAAATAGTCAGCAATGTCAACTGCGAGCGAAAAAAGGCGCCTATTACAAAATCGCATCAAAATGTCATGGAGGCTTAAATTGGCCAGTTCGTTGTAAGTAACAAGCATGTTCATTTCTCGATTGAATGTGCTACAAATGCGGAGATATCGAGTGATTTGTTCAAATTCGGCCGTTTCACTAACCAACTCTTCGTAAAAAGGAGAACTCGAAGGAATGTAGCTTCTACCATAGGCAGCGGCAAATAAGGCCAATTTTTGTTCTTCAGGGAAGTCCAACTCTTTGGATATTGCAATGCAAGATCTGACAGCTTCACTTAGCTTTTCTTCGTCATCTCTCAGTCGGATAATTTGGGTGGATGACCGTTTATCAAATGAATCAATTAAACGGGCGGCCGGATATATTGGAACATTCCCACTGGCACATCTTAAATCTTCTGAAACATATGATATCTTAAAAAGTGATAAATTCGATAGAACAAAAGCTGAGTTGGTTGATTGAAAAAGTCGAATTCGTCCTGAAAATGAATATGTAAGCTGATCTATTGTAATAAGGTCTCCATAAATAGGATAATTATCATTGTTCGTGTCATTTTTTTCAATACGTCCTATAATTGCAATTTCATCTTGAAAAGCTATAACTGGAGCGATATTTCCAATCCAACTTATTTGAGTAAAGTTCATTAGATCTTGAATCGCAACTTGAAGTAAAGTTTTATCAAGCATTGCGTTTGTAATAATTAGTATATTTTGTTCACACATAAAAGCAATCATAGAATAATCTTGTGAAAATGAAAAAGATAAAATTTCATTTTCAAAATCAATATTCATAATATTTTCACTTGTTGCAATGTTTAAAATTGATGAAAAGGCAGTAAAAAAGATTATTGGCTGATTATTTTCAGTAAATTCTGATGGAATAACTTTGAAATCACGAACAAAATGAATATTTTCGGACAATGTTCCAAAAAGGACTGGTTGAGAATAGTTTGGAGAATAATATAATTTCTTTTTGGTCATAAAAACAAACCCATTATCCCAAAAATCAGCCGCTATAATTTCATCCGTTTCAATCATTCGATCTGCATCATTAGAATGGAAAAGATTAAATTGACTTTTTTCGTATCCAGAAAAATACGTTATGAGTATACCTCTGTTTGTTAAAACAATCAAATGATCTGAACTCGTGACATAAAAAAAAATTTTATCACATTCAATATTTATGACATATCGATATAATAAATTGTATTTCATATCGTGAACAGTTATTGAATTTGTTCGACAATTTTTAGCGTATGTTGGACAATGAACAGCTATAATAGAACCATTAGCGCAACCAGCATATACTGTGTCCTCAAAATTTAAGGATTCAGGAAGAGAGGATAAATCCCAAATTTTTTTCCATGAAAAGCAATCACATCCGGACATATTAAAGTCCGATGAAAGCCCTGATATAACTTTATATGATGGAGTAGATGGACCAACAAGTTGATCCATAATGTTGAATATGAATATTTTTATAAAATGACCAAATATGTATTTAAATTCAAAGCTATCGGTTAATTTATTAAAAATGCTATATCTTTGCATAGTAAAAATATTATTATTTATATATATGACCCTGTAAATCTAAAAATAAAATATTTAATAAAATTTTTATGATTTATTTACATACAATTTTTTTTTTTTAAATATTAGAAATATTGGTAATAAGCCTGATCATTTCTTCAACATCTTGTTTTGCAAGCTTATAACTTGGTGCGGCAGTAAGTTGCGAATGGAGGAGCGATAATTTTTTAATCAAATTATCCAATGATTTAAGGTGAGTTCTAAGTAAAGCATTCTGTGTTGTTAAATCAGAAATATTTTTCCTTAAATTATCTTCCCGGACCATCAAATGCTGATTTGCATCTTCAATCCTTGCAGTTAAAACAGCAATTTGCCTTTTTAAATCTTTTAATGTAGGCTGGGGATCTTGCGATATCTCTGCCTCTGATTGAGTTTGGCCAAATACAGGATCGGCTTCAGATTCGTTTTTTTTTTCATTCGAATTTAAATTAATAGATTGATTTTCATTTTGATTTTGTGCTATATCTGATGTATGATCATGATATTCACCTTTTGACTCATTTGTAGCATTATTTTGATTTTCATTTTGAATCTCGTTTTGTTCAGTAATATTATCTTCACTCATTTCAATTTTAAACTTTTTCCATAATACTATTCAATTAAAAATATTTATTTGATTTTATTAATTTTTGTTGATTTTCTATGTCGAAAGAGCCAGTGAAAACAGGCTATTTATGTAAACTTGGAGGGAAAATCAAAACAAAAAAGCAGCGTTTTTTTGTTCTTACAGAAATAGAATCAAACTCTAAAGCACAACTTAGTTACTATAAGAAAGAAAAAGATTTTCAAGATGATCCTTCTAATCCAATAGGAACCATAATTATACAAGATGCAACATGCGTTACCAAAGCTGATAAAATCAAAAAAATGCCTGCTTTTTATATAATGGACCATGAAAAGAAAAGAAATTTCGAAATATTAGCAAAATCTGATAAAGAAGTTGATGAATGGATTGAAGTAATTAAAAACACTTGCTCCAACTTACTTAATGAAAAAATCAAAATTGTTGATCAAGACGTTGTCGTTGTCAACCATGAATTTTGTAAAGCAAACACTGATACTACTATAGAACTTGTTAAAGTTAAAGGAAAGCTCTATATCCAAAAAACTGTATTAAAGAGCCGTTTTCCAAGTAAAGAAGAAATTGAAGAAACTAATCATATTTTTCAGTCACTTTGTATAAAGTCTAATCCTTTTGTTGCAAATGTTGTTAGTGTTTCTGAACATGACGATCGTATTATTATTATAGAAGAGTATGCTTCAAAAGGCTGCCTATTTGGATATTTATGGAAAGAAAATAGGTTTTCGGAAAGAAGAATGCAAATTTATGCAGCAGAATTAATTCTAGCTATAAATTTTCTTCACGAAAATAATATCAAATACTTAAGTTTAGATCCATGCTCTATTTTATTAAATGAGAAAGGTCATATAAAATTAACGATTCCTATCAATATTGTGTTAAGAAATTTGAATTCTTCAAATTTCCAAATGAATCCGTATTTTCCAATAGATATCATTACAGAACAAACAATTGATGAATCAATTGATTGGTATCTTCTGGGTGTACTTCTTTATGAAATGGTTTGTGGCTATCCGCCTTTTTGGGACGAAGATCCAGAAATTTTAAAGCGTAAACTTTTAAATGCGCCTTTAGAATTTCCTCGACATGTGAAAAAGGAAACAAAAAGTTTTATTAGAAGATTAATGGAAAGGAATAATCAAAAAAGGCTCGGGTATGGTCCTAAAGGAGTTGAAGCAATCAAGAAAGATGCATTTTTCGCGGATTACTCTTGGGAATCGAGCGATAATCCATCTAGACTAGAATTTGTTCCAGAAGATTCAAAAGTAATAGTGTCTATTAAAATTTAATTAGTTATTGTAAATAATATTTTTTTTATCATTACTATTTGGCGTCTTTAAATAAGATATGATATTAGTATTAAAAGCGAAAACGATTCTAAAAATAGCGTTGTTACAATCAATTTGATTCATTGTTTTTACTTATTTATTTATTTCGAAATTATTAATATATCATGATATATGATGAAAAATATAATTTTTGAATAATTTACACCATTAACGTATTAAATATTCTCTTAAAAAGTTAAATGATTTCAATAAATTGTCAAAAAAAATGGCATTTTGAGGTTGTCAAAAATATTATCAATTACAAAACCAAATAAAAATGATTTATTTCTTGTGAAAATCCTTTTGTTTAATTTTTAATATTTGAAAACGCATAAATTTATTTTAAATTATAAATAAATAGATTGGAATCAGACAAAAAAAAAGAAAACAAAATAAAACAATGACAAAAAAAATTGACCTTTTAAATTTTCACTATCTTAAATATCAAAATGTCCTCAGACTTTAATTTTGAAGGTATTCGACAAGATATTTTTGATTGTAAGGTTATACCAGAAGAAACGGTCGCTCGCTTACTCCTCAAACTCAATGACTTATTGAATCGTGAAAATAATATTTTATTATTAACCTCGCCAATTGTTATTTGCGGTGATATACATGGTCAAATGTATGATCTTGTCAAACTATTTGAAATTTCAGGTGGCTTTGATAAAAAAAAAAACTGGACTAACAAAAAGAAATATCTATTTATGGGAGATTACGTTGATCGTGGGTATCATTCTCTGAATACATTTTTATTGCTTGTTACATTAAAAGTACAATATCCCTACAAAATCTCATTGCTTCGAGGAAATCATGAATCTCGACAAATTTCACACACATATGGATTTTATAATGAAATTGTAGCTAACTATGGACATGCTGGCCTTTGGACTATGTGTAATGATACTTTCGATCTTCTTCCAGTTGCAGCTTTAGTTGATTCAGATATTTTTTGTGTTCATGGTGGACTTTCACCTTCATTGCCATTAATTGAAAGAATTTCACTTATTGAAAGACAGCAAGAAATTCCCACTGAAGGGCCATTTGCGGATTTAGTTTGGAGTGATCCTGAAGAAAAAGCAAAGAATTACCGCCAAAATACCAGAGGAGCTGGCTTCCTCTTTGGCAAAGATCAATGCTCTGCTTTTAATAGAATTAATAGACTTAGAATGGTTTGTAGATCTCATCAGCTTGCAATGGCAGGATATCAAAAATACTTTGGCGATGCAAATAAAGTTCCAGATTGGAGATTAATTACAATTTGGTCGGCACCAGATTATACATATCGATCTAATAACAAAGCTACAGTTATGCATGTTAACGATTCTGAATTTATGAAAGATAATAGCCCTTACTATTTGAATGAATTTGAAAAAAGTGAAGAAAGGAAGGAACCAAGTCAAGATGAGCGTCCAATTATGTCTTTCTACTTTACATAATTTTTTTTTTTTACGCTTGAGTTTATATATCAGTAAGCCAAATAAATTAAACTTAACGATTTCTTTTATTCTTTTATTCTTATTTTGTGTTAATATTGATATATATATTTATTTGATGTATTTTATATATATATGAATATTTTTATTATATTACTTTAAAGCAAACAAAACTTTAAAATCTAATTTGAAAAAGAAGATTTATTTATTTATATTTGCCTTCATACCTTGTAAAAAGTAGTTTTTATAAATTATTCAAAAATTCAAAATTTTGAATGGAATCATTCAAATCTTTTCAAAATATAATATAAAATAAATCTTTTTTATTTCATGGAAACCATTCCAGATCAGAAAATCGATAAACCTCAGCCAATTGTTTCAATAATTCATCAAAATACAGTCTATAAGGTCAGTAAAAAACAATTTTCTACCAAATCAAAAATATTTTCTTTTTTTGACAGTCCTTTTTGCACAAGATTCATTTTACCAGATTTTTTTGATACTTCAGCTGTTCAATCTTTGATAAAATTTATAGAAACAACTCAAGTTCGAGTTAAGGTCGAAAAAAGTATAGAATTTATAGCTTTGACTGAAATTCTAGGTTGTGAAAGGATAACAAACAAAACAACAACATTAATATCTAGCGTTCCAAAAGAAGAAATATTAACACAATATATTTCATTATTAACGAATAATACTGATTCATTTGCTGTTGAAAAGATCATCATATTAAATATGGTATATTTTTTAAAATATAAAAAAGAACTTCTCATGAAAGTTCCAATTAACAAACTTGCTCAATTAATACAAAAATCAATTTTTTTTGAAAAATCGGAATTAAACACCAATTCGAACTACCACATCGACATGTCTGATTTAACTTATCTCTGTTCAAATCTTATTCATGAATATGGAAACCAAGGTCTTTTATTATCTTCAGTTATTTCTTTTGACAAAGTATCTGATGAATCCTTATCAAATCTCGCCTGGGAACTACAATTTATTGAGCAAACACCTCAAGTTTCATTAATCATTAATCTCAGTTCAGTCCGTGAAAGTAAAGAAACTGAATTAAAAAAAGTATGGAATTATCTTTATTATTCCGTTGTTTCACCATCGAGCAAAGATGATCCTAAATTAGCTGTTGCGTCTATGCTTCAATCAGGCAAATATCTTCCACAGAACTCTCGTGAATATACAAATATTATTCTCGGACTTATTCGAAACAAGAATCCAAAAGCTCAATACATTTACTCGCAGATGTTACTACAACCACTTTCAAAAAATGGTGACAATACCAAAAGCGAAGAAAATTTTGCTGGTGAATCATTTAAAAGTACTTTTTCCTTACAAGACAAACCAGTTTCATCTACAAATAACAGCAATAATATAACAAGTTCATCTTCAAACAGTGGCGCAGCTGTTAAATCAGGCGATATTATTGCTACAGCCGATCTTTCTGGAAATCCTTATCGTGTTCAACGTCGAATGAGTCAAAGTTCATCATCACCGAACCTTTCTTCTAACGCTTCGCCATCGCCGACGAATTCGCAGCAATCACATTCAATTTTCTCAGCATTCGCAGCAGCTTCAATAACTCCTCTGGGAGCCGCTTCAGTTGCTTTATCATCGACATATGGTGTTACAAATTCAAATTCAGTGTCAGCTCATCCGCCACCAATGACACCAGAAGAGAAGGAAGCTTTCCGTTACCTTAAAATGTCAGCTGATAAAAATTACGAGCCAGCAATTTTGAAGTTGAGTGAAATGATTATTAAAGATCGATCTCTTCTCAAAACTCGTGGAATGCTTAAATATATACAAAAAGCAGCTCTTCTTGGTGATTCAAACGCTGAACTTGTTCTTGGTATTTTTTATCGTGACGGTATAAATGTTAAACAAGATATCGATATTGCTAAAGAATTATTTGGCCTTTCAGCCTATCATCAAAACGTTAACGGACTTGTTTTATATGTAAAATTAAATAACTCGATGAATAAGCGTTTGTTCTTCCTTCTTATTTCAACCGGAAATATAGAATTAGTTAGTGCTTATCTCGCTCTTGACCATACAGCTATAAATTGTCTTGATTTTCAATGCTGGTCTGTTGCTCATTATGCTGTTTTTTCTGATTACGAGCAAACCGAAATGATTGAATATTTATATAATTCTTTTAACGTTGACCTCGAATGTGTAACCATAACCGGCGCAAAACCTATACATTTAGCTTGTTTAAAAGGTAATTTAAAAGCTGTTAAGTTTTTGCTTCAAAATGGAAATCCAAAAAGTATTCATGCGATGACATACAAAAAGGAACTTCCTATTCATTTTGCTTGTAAAAGTGGTAATAATAATCTTGTTAATTTTCTTTTGGAAGAATGTAATTGCAAAAATGAAATATTTCGAAAAACATTCGATAATTGGACTTGCCTTCACTATGCTTGCGAATGTGGTTCTCATTTCATAGTAAGAGAGCTCTTAAGATATGATACTTCCCATACTTTAATAAATTCGTTAAACAATAATAAGGAAACACCTTTACATTTAGCTTGTAAAAGTGGAAATATAATTCTTGTAAGCAAATTATTAAAGATACCTGGCGTGATTAAACAGTTTTTCGCTGCTCAAACAAACAGAAAAGCAAATGTTTTACATTATGCTTGCTTAAGTGGAAATCAAAAAATTATTAATTTTGTTTTCAACAATTTGACAAAGCAATATGGCCTATCTATTTTGGATATGAGAACCACACTTAATGAAAATATTTTATTCTATGCTTGCTTAAGTGGAAATGTTAAAGCTGTTGATTATGTTATTAAATTATTAGGTAAAAGAAATGATTTTGATGCAAAAAATATATTTCATGAAACCTTGATGCATTATGCTTGTAAAAGTGGAAGTGATGAACTTGTTGCTTATTTGAAAAAAAGACATGATTTTGAAATTTCTGATACCAATATCGTTTTTTATTGTGCTTTTTTTTTATTTCGTTTTTAATATATATTATTTTTATGGAATTTTATTTTAGTTTTAATGAAAATTGCCTTCATACTGCATGCAAAACAAAAAGCTTTAATCTTATTCAATATTTAATATCTCTAGACAAAGATCTTTTGGAAGCTACAGATATTTTTATATTATTTTTTAATAACATTTCATTTAATTTTTTTCATTCAGGATTCACTCCAATTGATGTTGCAGCTATGCACGGAAATAATTGTATGGTCCAATTGATTAACATAATATCATAAATATTATGTTTTCTTTGAACAAAATAAAATGTTTTAAAAATTTTTAAATAATTGTGATTATATTTAAATGTGATTATATTTAATCTAATATTTTATTAGTATTCATAAATATCATTCTTTTTTAATAAATTACGGTGATAATTTACATATTCACTTTATTTCAAGTCCTATTGATGATGAAATAAATGTAACTTTTTTTTTGTGAAATTGTTCGTTATGATTTTAATTTAAACGTGCATTGATGATAAATATGAATTTGATTTTAATTAATAAGGAAAAAAGGAATGAGGCTGGGAAAGGCATATGTTGTATAATTATAAGCTTAATTTGGATAATAGAAGATAAGTTTAAGGTAAATTTCTATTTTCTTTTTCGATTTTTTTGAAAAATTGAATATGGTAGATAACTTTTTAATAAGAATAAATAACGTACACCAGATTTTATCCTTATATTAATTAAATTAAAATGGAAGATGCGGCCCCGCTTGTTCCGGTTCCACCCTCCTCTACATCAGGCACGGGCCCAACTAATGATCTTAATCAATCTTTAGATGACAATTACTATGAATCATATTCCGATTCTTATGATTCAGAAAACGCGATTCCTATTGAGCCGCGGCCTCCCACAACATCTTCGCATCGTCCAATGCGTGCGCATTGCGCTCCTGCGCCTCCTCCGCCAAGACAAAATGATTCAAATCCTCGAAATTATAGATTTAAACCAAGACCAAATCCTTTTAGAACGAAAAATAAAAACGAAGATGATTCTATTTTATCCAAAGCGCAACTCAAAAATTTTATTAATTTAGCATTTCGGCAGAAACAAATTAACTTACATTCTATTGAAGAATACGAATATTTAAAAGCAGAAATTTCGAGAAAAAGAACTAGATTAGCTGCTTCTCATGATTATGAAGAAGCTGATAAATATCAAAAAGCATTGGAATTCGTAATGAAATGTGAAATTCATCTTCAACAGCACGAAGCGCTTGCAATTTTATCACAGGAAGTCAAAGAAAAAGAGGATAATTTTAAGTCATCATTAGAAAAGTTTGATAATGAAACTAAAGAGCAGTTGAAACAACTTCAAGATGAAATTCAAGAACAACGAATTACAATGGAAAGTCGTCACCAAAAAGAAATCAATGATTTTGAAGTCAGATGGAATGGTCAAGAAAAAAATCGTTTATACAATCGGCCATCAAATGTTCTATCTACATTACGCCGTCAACTGAATTTTATGTTAACTCAATGCCGATTTGAAGAAGCTCAAGAAGTTCAAAAACAGATTGATGAGCGAGAGAAATTCGAAAAAGAAGAAAATTATTTACAAATGCAGCATGATTTCAATGAAGCGCTCAAAAAATTAACAAATAAACAAAATTCTGAAAAACGTTTTTTTGAAGAGAGATCTAAACTTCGTTTAGTTACATTCGAACAGAAAAGACAGCGTAAGAGAATCGGATATGAAAATAGAGAGAAAAAAATAAAATCACAGAAAAATACAGCTTCAAATCCAGAAAAAGCATGGCATGCTACACAATACAGAAGACTTGAAGAAGGTGCAATATTAAAGAAGGTTCCGCCTTCTCAAGCAGCAGTCACAAGAATTGCGCGAAGAGATATCTTTGAAAAAGAAGTTATTACATTAGCATTGCCTCCTTTGTCAGTGAATCCTTCAAGACAGAGAAAAATTCCAAAAATAAAAAAGACTATGAAAGCATCTAAGACAACAAAAGAGAAAGAAAAAGAGAAGGAAAAGTTTTAAGATATTATTGTATTTTATTATTTATTTTGTTTGTTAAATAAAATATGTTTTGTTATTAATTTGACATTCATTATATATCAAAATATAAAAGTTTCACTAAATATGAAATAGCATAATAAATATTTAAAAAAAGATCAAAATCGATAATATAATCATAATTTCATTAGACAATTAAATATTCAAAGTAATCAAAGATATTTCATTGATAATTCATTTGAATTCTGTAATGATGTTTCATATTACAATACCAAATTCATAATTTAATATTCATGTTTATATATAAAGAATTTCATTAAATAACAAAAGCAAACAAAATATTCATGAAGATGAGCTTTTCAGTTGTGTTATTAAAGAAGTAATTGAAGATTCGTCTTTAACAACTAGCTCGATTAGATCATCAGCAGCAGCCAGCACCTGATGAGTCTCAACAACGAATTCCTTTTCTTTCTCTTCCTCTTTATTTTCAAATTGGCCAAGAGGTGAATATATTGAATCAGGTGGCAAATTAGTCTGACTATTTCTCCTCTTTATCAAATTCATCAAATTTGTGAAATCTTCCAATTCTTCGTGAGAGAGAGTTTTGGTACGAATCATTTCGCCAAGCTCATTTTGAGGAATTGGAAAGTCCACTGATTTTCCTCTTGACACCAATTTTCTAAAGAAAAGAGACCAATTTTCTTTTTTCAAGATTCCGTTTGTAGAGAAGTCGATCCATTCAATTACACGGTTAGCTAGCAATGTATCAGCCAATAAATTAAGGGTTTCAGGACGATAGTTATGACCACTTATGTTGATTTTCTTAATCACTCTTTGATCAGCCTTGAAAGTCAGAATGATTGATTCAAGAATATTGGTTGGAAAACGATGTCGAACTGATCCGCCTATATTTAATTCAATGCAACTTCTGGTGCACGTTATAAATGAAAGTAAATATTGGATTAAACTGTTATCGGTATTATTAAAGCAACCATTCAACGATAAAACTTTCAAATTTTTGCATCGGTTCAAAAATGTAAATAATGAATAATTCATTTCGTTGCCATCCCATACAAATTTTGTAATTGGATAGAAAAATGGATCTTTTTGTGAATGTTTAAGCATATATTTAAATAGAGGCTTCCAATTCTCTTTTTCAATTGACATTTTTTTCATGCTTATTGAAAACTTTTCTTTTTGTCGTTGGTTGATGATGAATGATAAGAAATCGCGGGCTGAATTTCCGTAGAAGATGAAATCATCAACGATAATTTCATCAATGCTGTCTGGTAAAAGCAAATTTTTAATTGAATTGTCATTTTTAGGCATTTTTTGACAAAAATTACCTGATAAGTTTATTGATTGTATTTGGCACTCTTTCAATGAACAGATAAGCGGTAAAACAATGCCTAAATCTAGATGGCATAATGTAAGGCTAATATGTTTGACGTTAACAAGAGATTGAATTATTGATGATATATTACACAGCGGCATTTGATCAAAAGTAAGTGATGTAAAAAAGGAGCTGGTACTTACAAAATGTGGTGCGATTTTAAAGTGATTTACCTGAAATTGACTTTGTGAAAATACGATCTCGGGTATATTGCAACTTTGATATAATCTTCTTATCATTGATAGCTCCCGATTGCTAATATGAGGGCATCCAAATGTTATTGAGGCGATAACTCCTGAAAAAGTACTTGAAGTTACTTTTTGAATTAAATCAAAATTTGGATCAATTTTTTCATGGGTAATTACATTACTAACATATATTGAATGCTCTAGTAAATAAAAAAAATCGGCCCAATGAGAAGGAGATGATTTGGAGTTAGGGAAAACAACAGTGTTAACATTTGGAACGACACATAATGAATCTAAAATTAGTCTGTTATATTGATTTTCTCCAAACATGCCAAAGTTGAATATGTTACTGCCACTATTTAAAAATAGAGTGTATAACTCGAGTAATGACATGATTTGTTTATTCGGTGCATTATCATATAATATTTTTGCTTTTAATCTATATAACCCGCTAAAAATTGATATGGGATACTTGAGATATGAAAAATGAGGAACAACAAACTGAGGATATTCTTGAGGATTTTCGATATTGACAATTTGCTGTCCAACGAAATCTATTATTGCATATGGAACATCTGATATTACTTTTTTGTGTGAAAGTGTATCATTGGTTGAACGAAACGAAAAAATGATGGTTTTAGGCTCAATTAATTCGATTGATACTATATCAAACCATGAATAAGATGTTTTCTTTTGTGATATTTTGGAAAATGCTTTTGGATGACAAATATATATTCCGATATCAGAGAAAACTAGAAGACGTTTTTGTATATTTTGATGGCGATTCATTTTTTCAATCCAATTTGCAAAAAAAACTTTTTCGACACCATTCTTAATAATTTCTTGAAGGTAAGGCTCTGTATCTTTAGATATCATTATTTCTATAAATTTAAAAGAAACATTGAAATTTTTATAATAAGTACGATCAAAAAAAAACTCGTTTTTCAAATAAAGTATAGATTATTATACGCAATCAATGAAAATAATGTATCATTATGATGGCTAATATTAAACATTAATCTCGCTTGGTAGTTATATTTCATTTAATTATCAAAAATGGAAATATATTAAAATATTGTGAAATTTCACAATACTTTATAATAAATAAAAAAGAATTATATTCATATTTCAATATTAAGCATGAAAAAAATAGAATATATTTAGTTTAGATTAGTTTATTGTTGAAATATTTAGTATAATTACTAATTTGTCTTATGCAATTTGTGTTTTCAATTCATAGAATTCGGTTGGGAGTTGACCACGTGAATTCATAATAATACGTGAAAAAAGTGGTGTAAGTTCTGGTTGATGATTTGGATTAATTTTTTGAATAGACTTCATAAGTTTAATGAATATTTTAGGATTCGCTTCTTTACGGCTGCTTTCAACAATTGTATGATAAATTTCTTCTTCCTTAATAAATTCTTTGAGTGTTTCTCGTTCTGATTGTTCATAGAGTTTGTTGATGATTTCGGCACTTCCTTCAATGCCAAATTCATTACCTAATTCAAGTTGGCGTTTGCTGACTTCAATAATTCGTTCAATTTGACGACGATTGCTTTCTTCAATCGCAGGAAGTTCAAGTCGTGATAATATTCGCATACCAAGACCTGAAATAACTCCTTCATTCTCAATGATGAAAAGGATGATGTTGATATTTGACTTCGTGGAGAAAAGTTTATTTACTTCTTCAATCAAAACAATATTTGATATGACTGAGAGAAGAATCTTTGTTTCAAATGGAGTTGTCACGGATTCTAGAAGAAGATTAATAAGGCTCTGGGGGATTTCTCCATCAGCCCAAAATTCCTTTTCAAAGCTTAATACACCAAGAACTCTTAATGTGGCCTCTAGTTCATTTTGTTCATTTAGGTTTCTGATCAAGTTTGTTTTGAGGAATGGAAGTTTGATAGCACGTGTTGGATTAAATATTGATATTCGTGACATGGAAATAAGATAAAATGGTTCTCGAAGTTCTCGAAGTGGTTCATATATTTCGGTACCTTCTTCAAGTTTATTTAGAAGATATTCACATGCACTAGAATATTTGGTGATTCGTGCAATAAATCGTGAAACAAGTTTTTGATCATTAATAGTAATGATTTTGTCAAGGATCTCATTGAATTGTGAAATAACTTCAAAGAAGTCACTGTCAAGTCCAAGACTAGCAAGAAGCGCACAGCATTTTTGTTCTTCATCCTTGTCATCAGACGCAAGAGTAAGAATGATTTCTTTTAAGTCTTCATTAGTAATCGACGAAAGGAAATATGTTGATTTCATAAGTTGGAAAAGAAGACTAATATTTCCTGATGACATAACATCTTTTATCGATATATTACTAATTTCATCAATAGTCTCTGTGTTCTCAAGATAAATTTCTATCAAATTTGAGATGGTTTGTGAAAGTTCTTTGTCATTGAAAAGTGGTGAAATTTCTTTAATGTTTCGAGAAAGAAGTTTGGCGGCTACTTTGTTATCAATGTTAGCACAAATTGTAAATACTTCTTCAACTTTCTTCGCTTTGATAAGTGGTGGAATAATAATATTTAATGATTCTTCCATATCGGTATCAATATAATCTTCAATACTGCTATAAATGGACATCGCATACTCGATGTTAGGTCCCCCTGCTTCAAGGTATTCTTTAATGACGTCGGCTCCTCCATTTTCCAAGAATCTTTTTATGAAATCTTGTAAGTCAAATACTTCTTTTGGTGTTCCGATTTTAAATACTTCAATATAATGTTTAACAAAATCTTTTCGGAACTTGTTATCTTCAATCTTAAAGAATGGTATTATATATTGGAAAAATCCGAAACTGTCAAGATGTTTGGTTTCATTGATTGCTTTTTGGCTAACATTTGACCTTCCATCCTTTTTAAAATAAATTTTATAAAGGAAAGATGATATTTCTTTTCCATTTTTAATATTAAAATGATCTTTTGCTCCTATCTCATCATTTTGTTCTAACAATTGTTCAAATTCTTCAAGTCCATCTGTCGATCTCAATGTGTCAAACTTTTTTGCTCTTTCGCTTTCATAAAACATAGATATCTTGTCTACATTTAAGTTTTCGCCTAAATAATATAATTCTCCTGTCTTAAATCGTTTAAGAATTTCTTCAAAAGTTGGTCGTTCAGATGGATCTCTTTTCCAGCAATCCAAAATAAGTTTTTTCATTTCAGGTGAGAAGCATTCTCTTCCATTTACATTATCAAGATCAGGTTGTTTCAAATAAGCATTTCGTGGAAAAAGATTTGTCCCAATCTGATATAAAAGAGTTCCAAATTGAAAAACGTCTGATTTCATTGTGTATATTTTTTTCTCATGGTACTCAGGTGGCGCCCTATTTTCATTAATATTATCTGTTGTTGAAAGTACATAGTTCCAAATTTTGATAGATCTTGAAGTATTATTGTAAAACATTGTCTTAGGTGATAAGTTTCCGTGTATAATTCCTCTATTATGAAGATAGTTAATGCCTTTAGCAACGTAATACGGAATTTCTGATGCAAAAGTCTTGGAATCTCTTAATATTTGATGCAAACCATCTGCATCCAACATATTGAAATTATTTTTATCAATGCTGCCTCCCCCAAAGAACGAATAATAACATGAAACCTCATTATCAAATGATCCTCCAAGAAATTCTAGCAATGAATATTTACTCAAACACGAAAGAAGCATAAAATGCTTTTCAAACGACTTTTTTACTTCGTCATCTTCGTCAGGATCAACATCTTTAAATGTCACTTTAATAACTGGATATTCGGAAGAACTCGTTTTAAGAAATGAAGCCGAACAAGAATCATTTTCAACAAAATTGTCTGGATGTTGGTCTGGTAATATTTTTGTCACATCATAATGCCAATCTTTATAGCTTTTGATTATATTAAAATCATTAGTAAATTTTGGCACATAAGAAGGCCTTTGGACTCCATATTTGTCAAAAAGTTGTAAAAGGCATTCCCTTTGCTTCTTTAATAAAATTAGTTGTTTTTCGTCTGCTACTTGGTCGTTTTTTTCTTGATAAAAAATAGAATACATTCTAGATAAATCTTTTTCGATGCCGTTTTTATATTGGCTATCAGTCGGAAGAAGTTCTGCTTCAAGATTAAAATTGAGTATTTGAAGTGAAGTCAGAATTACTTTTCTAAAATTGGCGATTCCATCAAACATGTCTTCAATATCTAAAGAAAGAGAAATGCATGGCCAAACGTGTCTTTGAGCTAATTGCAGCAAAAGAGTAAAATGTTCGCAAGCTTCTAATATTTTCATAAATTCTTTGTCCATTTCGTTTTTATTAATATTGGTATCTCTAAATTCAATAAGTTTTGCCTGTGCAAGCGAAAGAATGCCTGTCACTAGCAATAATTCTTCAGTGCAGGCTACCGAATTCGAAATAAGGAAGCGAATATGTTCAATAAAAGACAGAGTTTGATCAATCATATTTTTTGAATTCATTTTGCTTATTTGTGGCGATTAAATTTTAAATAGTAAATTTTGACATATTTTCAAAGATAAAATTTTGAGATAAGGGGAGCAACCTCCAAAAAAATGTCAAAAATGAATCAATTTTACTCTTTTTAAAAAATAATATGATTTTTTTTAATCCTTATATAATAAGCTATTGATAAATACCATTCAAGTTGCTTTTTTGAAATCTTATTGTCAACCTGTTAAAAGAACAAATCTCATTTATAAATTTAATCCCTAAAATAAAAATAAATAATATCAAACTTTTTTATTTTAAATAATATTTAAACACCATTTAATAATAATAATTGTCTGATATTATAAATATAATAATCATAATTACCAAAATATTTTTGTATTTTTTGAAGATATTATTATTTTTCGTATTTTAGTGATCTTTTCAAAATTCTATTAATAGAATTCAAAATACATATCTAAATGTATGAATAATATTATAATTATAATATACATTTATAATTAAATGAATTTTATATTTATTTAAGATCCGATTTATAGCATCCTGTTAATGACATTTTTCAATGATGAAACAAAATATAAATTCAAAAAGTTAAACTTTTTGTCATATAAATTCAAAAAGTTACTAATCCGAATTCGAATGCCTCATATATTATTTGCTTTAAAGCTGTTTTTGTATTGCAACTTAGCTCTTTTTTAAAATGATGCTGAATCATCAAATTATAATTAGTGTTAATTGATTCATCAATTTCTTTTGAATAATTTTTTATATCAAGTTCAATTGGGTCAGGATCAATATTATCATAACATGTTTTTCCATCTAATTCTGAAGGAACCACTTGAGGATTTGTAACCTTCAAAAAATTTTTTTCATCAAGAATTGGAACACTTATTAATATTTTAGAATCATCTTTAATTGTGTGCATGCAAGGTAAATTTTCAATCCTTAAATTTTTTTTTTATGGTAATTAGAAGTACAATTGCATTTTTCTGTAGGTTCAATATTATATTTATTTCTTTGGTCAAGTAGTTCTTTCTTGATGCGAGTGCAAAGTTCATTAGCGCTTTCACCTGATGCATATTTAATGTATCTCTTATTTATCTTTTTTATCAATTTACTTAGATTATATTCAATTCCTTTATTCTCTTTTGCTATTTTCTTTAAATGGGCATGAAATCCCTCTGCATGATTGGATGCAGCTGCAATAAATCTTCTGTTGTATAGAACTGTTTTTTGTAACAGTTTTAGATTTGAATCTAAATCAACAATTAAAGTTTCTTCATTATTTTCATCAAGAACTTTTTTCATGAAGCAACTTGCTAAAAATTTTACATTTATTTTTCCATCTCTTGCTTTCATATATGCAATTGCAATTTCAATAGCATCACTTAAGTTCTCAAAAAAAGTTTCTTCGGTCTGAGACATTAGAACATGAGATGCCACTTTACCAAGAAATGTTTTTGCCCCAATATTTTTAATTAAATGATGGATACATAGGTATTGGTCAAGGTTGAAGTCATTTACAAATTTTTCAAGTGCTGATCCTCCATCACTAAGAATTGGAAGCTGCAGTAAAATATTTTTATCTTGGAGAATCTCAAATAAATCATTGTAGAAAGCTCCATATACTGATGAATTTTCTTGTGGTCACGCAATAAAACCAAGGGGCAAAGAAATCCCATTGACAATGATTTGAGGAATGATGCAAATATATGTCTTTAGTATGGAAAACGTAGCGTCGAGTTCTAGATATTGAAATTTTTGAATGGCTTCAATAGCCCAAGGACATATCCAACTAAATCCGTGGATCGAGAAACCATCTGCAAAAGGAAGTTCATTTGAATCTACTTCATGAACTCTAATTTTAATTCTTCCAGGTAAGCCATTTAATATGCTTAATACTTTTATTTGCATTGTAGATTCACCTATGATATTTCTGCATTGTTGATTTGAATATGCATCTAAAGCCATCATTTTTTCCATTTTTATTTCAGGATTTTTAGGATATGCTCTTGATAATTTTTTCAGTAATCCAAATGAAGCATCTGAAATTTGATATTTGGTAGTTGATAATTTCCCATCACATATATAGTAATTAACTGAAAACTGAACCTTGTACAGATGAATCAAAAAGTTTTTATAACATTGCTTTTTGTGTAGTTGTGTATATTGTGAATAACAACAGCATGACTTTAATTCTTCAGTTGGAAAATTGTGAATATGCTGCAAAATGACAATTTCAAAATGATCTGATAAAAAATAAACGCGGAAAACTGGTGCATTGCATTCATTGCAAATAAGATAATATTTCATCAAATAATCATATCGTGATCTTACAAAGAGAAAAGTCATTGATACTTTAGTCACTATTCGCACTCCTTCTGTAATGTTTAAAACTGCGGTCAGTTTGAAATTAAATCGTTGCTTGATCATTCGAATTTTCATAAAAATATTAAAAATTTTTGGTATACCAATAAACGACAAAAAATTTCTTTTTCAATGGTTTACATTTTCACTTCATCCCGATGGATCTCACAAAAAATTGAATGTCGTTTGATATAAGCCCTCAGTAAATGCCAAGTATGAAAAATTCGTTTGAATCTTTGTATTTGAAAAACCAACATTCAAAAAGCGAGAATTAAATCTACACTTTTTGAATAGTTTATTTTGTATAATGAAAAATCCTTAACGTAAAAGAAGCCCGCCAATTTTGAAAAATCTATAATCAACTAATGACAAACTGTAGACTTGTTCAGATTGAAGTTCGAGATTTTAAATCATTTGGTGGAAGTCACCTTATTGGACCTTTCGAACATTTTACAGGTATTGTAGGTCCAAATGGATCCGGGAAATCTAATGTTCTTGATTCTCTTGCATTCGTTTTTTACTTGGATCGCAATCCTCGTAGTACTTCATATATTCATAGCGTTATTGGATCACCACGTGTTGATGACTGCTCAGTTAAGGTAACTCTTGAAGAAGAAGAAGGGAAAAAGAAAAAGAAAGCAGTTCAACATACATATGAAAGAGTTTACAATTATGAAGATAAAAGCATACTTTATATTGATGAAAAAGAAGTCGATGAAGAAAAATATAAAGAAGTAATTAGCTCAAAAGGTTTCATTCCCTTGATTTTTGTTAAACAAGCTGAAGTTGATTTAATCGCTCGAAAAACGCCCATTGAACTTACACAACTTTTTGAAGAAATAAGTGGTTCTAAAGAATTTGCCAAAAGGTACGATGAACTTCGCATTGAATCAGAAGCTGCTCATGAAGCAGTTTTAATGATAGAAAAGAGAAGGAGAACAGCAATTTCAGAACGAAAACACATTTCAGGCAGGAAGGAAGAAGCTGCTAGGTTTCGACAATTACAGAAAGAAGAAGAAAAAATTCAAATAGAAAGTTCGATTTTTCAATTGTTTCATATGAACAAACAAATTCGACAATTAGATGAAAAAATCTCTGCATTAAAAGAGGAAAATGTTAAATTAATTACTGAATCAGACGAAGCTAATGAAGAACTCAAAAGAATAGAACATGATAAGCTGTCCACTTCAAATAAGTTAGTAGAAATCGAAGAAGAATACAAGGAAGTTGAACAAGAAAAACGCGAAGCAAATGCTAATAAAATTAATTTCTCAGAACGCCAAGCAATGCTTTCGGAACAGCTTAATGATGCAAAAACTAAGCTTGAACAAACATCTGATGCTGAAATAAAAAGAGATACCGATCTTCAAAATTATAGGGATGAATGCGAAATGATCAAACAAGAATTAGAAAAATTACCAAAAGTGGAAAAACTTGAAAAAGATATTCAAGAATATACTAACCTTAGGGAACAAGCATCACAACAATTCGATGATATTACACAAGCTCTTAAAAAAGCGATGAAAGAGAGAAACTTAGTTTATCGTGAAATAAATGAAATGAAAGATCAATATCAATCTCTTCAAGCATCTAAAGAGAGAAAAGAAGATCTCATCGAGCAATGCAAAGTAAACCAACAAAAAGAAGAATCCAGATACAAAAATATTTTTACTGATATTGAAAATTATGAAGGCGATAAGAAATTGAAAGAAGAGAAAAACAAAGATGATATAAACAAACAAAAGGAAATGATGCGCCAATTACAAGATCTTGAGAAAAAATGCGATGAAATCAGACGAATTGAAGGAAGTGACAAACGAAAAGAAAAATTCAATAAATTGCTAACAAGAATGAAGACAATTATTCCTGGAGTTTATGGTCAGTTTTCAAAACTTGTACGAATAAGCCATCCAAAATATGAAGAAGCAGCATTAAAAGGCTGGGGTGGCTATGCTGATGCCATAGTTGTTCAAGATCGTGAAACTGGTATTCGTTGTATACAATTCCTCAAAGAAGGAGGCCATGGTGATGTCCGCCTTTTGCCTTTAAATGATTTGAAACCAAAGAAAGTTACACCTAAAAAAGGAGTATTACTTCTTTCAAATGTTATGAATTATGATCCATCAATTAAAAATGCTGTTCAATTCGTATGTGGCCATATTGCAGTTGTATCTTCGGACAAAGAAGCCAACCGATTAGCTTTTGATGATCATATGACTGTAGTTACTGAAGATGGTAAAATTTTTGATCCACGAGGTATGATAACAGGTGGAACATCTAGAAACAAACCAAGACTTAATACTGAAAGCCTTTCAGATCTAGAAGATAGAAAGGCAAAGCTTGAAGAAAAACTCGGAACAATTGGAAATGAGATTTCTAAAAGAAAAAGTGAACTCGAGGATATTGATGACAAACTATTTACATTGAGACCACAATTATCTTATCGACTTAATAAAATAGATGATCTTAAAAAAAGGATTGAATCTATGCAAACAGATATTAGATATATTGATCGCCAAATCAAAGAACTAACAGAAAAAGTTGAAAAGAAGAACAAAGAACTGAGTGAAAAAGATGAAGAAATCGAAAAAATCAATTTTACACAATCAGAAAACGATAAAAGAATCTTTAAAGATTTCTGTAAGCGAGTTAATGTAAGTGATGTTAAAGAATTTGAAATAACTTTATTACAAGATTTTGATGAACGTTACTCAAAACGTTTAGAATATAACTCTCGTTTGAGTCAATTAGATGCATTGATAACTGATATTCAAAATCAAAATGCACAAGAAACAACCAAAAAATATAGATCACAATTAGATGAATTTCAACAACAACTTGACGAAGTAACAAGGCAAGTTGAATTTTACACTTCAAAAGATGAACAATTGCAGAACCAACTTAATGAAATCAAGGCCAAACGAAAAGAAATCCTTGATGAAGATAAGTCAAATCGAAGCGAAGCTAAGGATAAAAGGAAAATATGCCAAGAATACACAGAAAAACTAGAAAAAAATACAGATGATACAAACAATGCAAAACACGAAATGAAAACAGCTATGGCAGTTGTTAGATCAGTTCTTCAACAATGCAAACTTTCTAATGTTGAGCTTCCAAAGATCAACAAGACAAAAAGAGGAAAGAAATCAAAGAAAAATGATGATGATGAAGAACTAGTAGATGAAATCATTGAAGCTGATGAAGCTGAATTATTAGATACTCCTTCTTCTTTCACGCAAGAAAATCTTGACAAAAGAGAACTTGATGAAATTGATTTCAAGAGCTTAACTGCAGCACAACGTAATATGCCAATAGAAGATGTCAAAAGTCAAACAAAACAATATGAAAAAGAACTTGAAGAAGTTAGAAGTAGAATTAAACAAATTCGACCAGATTTGAAATCAGATGACAGATATACAAAAGTTGAAGAAGAACTTGGAAAAATTAGCACTGATCAAGAGAAATTACGTCAGGAAGCTGCAAGAACAAAGAAAGAATTCATCGAAGTAAAGACAAAAAGGAGAGATCTTTTTATGCAACTTTATGAAAAAGTTGATCAACATATTGATAGAATTTATAAGGAATTAACAAGAGTAAGAAATCAAGAAAATAGAAGTGGAACTGCTTATTTGGCCCTTGAAGATACAGAAGAACCATACTTGGGTGGAATTAAATACACAGCAATGCCTCCTCATAAAAGATTTAGAGATTTAGAACAATTAAGTGGCGGTGAAAAAGCAGTAGCTTCTTTGGCATTAGTTATAGCTCTTCAAAAGAATACCGAAGCTCCATTCATAATGATGGATGAACCTGATGCTTCTTTAGATAAACTTAATTTACGTGCTGCTGCTGACGCTTTATCAAAGATTTCAAAGAATACACAGATCGTTAGCGTATCATTGAGGGATAGATTCTTTGAACATAGTGACGCACTTGTTGGTATTTACAAAGATAAAAATAGTCAATCATCCAATGTTTTAACTTTGAATTTGAAACAATTTGATGATCAAACTTTAGAAATGGATGCACTTGAATAATTTTTTTTTTTAAATAATTATAATAATATTTTGATTTTTTTTTTTATTATTTTTATAAATGCTTATATTTTTCATTAAATAATGATTTTTTATATTTATTGAGTTCGAAGATTGGGTTAATACTTTTTAAAAATTTTGCCGGAATTATTTTAATTATTCATTTTTCTTTGTAAATGATTCTCTTCATTTTAATGAATTTTTTATTTACAAATATGGCTATATTTTTTGATACCAGTAAAGATAAATGATTTGTCAGAATTTCAGTATTGATATGTAATATTTTTTTCTGAATATAGGTTTTTTTGTATAAAAAGATTCTTTTTTTAGCAACATTTTACAACTCACCAATCATTGAAATATTTTTTG
This sequence comes from Tritrichomonas musculus, assembly GCA_039105265.1. Taxonomy (NCBI): domain Eukaryota; phylum Parabasalia; order Tritrichomonadida; family Tritrichomonadidae; genus Tritrichomonas; species Tritrichomonas musculus. Next base: position 7,365,066 of record JAPFFF010000002.1, read on the forward strand.
ATAATAAAACTTTTTAATATAATTATATATAAATTAAATTGCTTTTGTAGATCATGATTTTCTTAATACCACAGCGAAAGCCATTTAGAAATATATAAAGAAATGCCAATTTAATATTTAATGTTTATGAATATGTTCAGTAAGTAATTTGATAATTTCATCATTTCCATTTCTTTGAGCAATTTCAAGAGGAGTTAATTGATCCATATTTTTATGATCAAAGGCAAAATCTCTTCCACTTTCTAAGAATGCCTTAACAGATTCATAATCACCAGAATCGATTGACATGCACAATGGACTTTGACCAGTTTGATCCAAACAATTAACATCAACATTATAATTCTTATTGCAAAGAATTTTAATTGCTTCGGGCAGGTTACGAATAGCAGCAATATGCAATGGAGTGAAAGAAGATTGATTTTTTATATTTGGATTGAATTTATTAGAATCAAGCATTATCTTTAATAATTCAACATTATCTTGAATCAAGCATAAATGAAGAGGAGTTCCATTTTTTAGTGCATAATTAGGATTAATTTTCGGATGATTTAAAAGTAATTTGATTATTTCAACATGTCCTAATTCAGCAGCGATTGTTAAAGGAGTTTCTCCATAATTATTTTTTGCATTAATATCAAGTACATATTCATCATTATTTTTGTTTTTTAAATCAATTAAGATTTTCATTCCTTCATAAAAATTCCTTCTACTTGCAACATGAAGCAAATTGGCACCTTCATTATCAAGACAATTTATATTAATATTTTTATGATGAAGAAGAAGTTCAAGTGCATCAAGTGATCGTGACATAACGGCTTGAAAAAGTGGAGTCTCATTATTTTTATTTTTAAAATTAACATCCATTCCTAGTTCACCAGCACAATGAATAATTGCTTCAACATTGTTGGACATTGAAGCAGAAATGATTACATTTGCTTCTTTTTCATTGTCGAAATATTTTGATTCAAATAGATATGTATATATTTCATTACGATGAAATTGCGTAGCAACGTTTGGCGCACGATGAAAATCCCATTCATTGTGCTCCAATATATGAATAATTTCAGCATTTCCTCCTGCAACTGCAAAATGTGTAACATTATTTGATGCATTATCACGTAATGAAAGATCGGCTTTGTTTAATAGTAGAAATTTGAAAATTCTAACAGATCCAAAATAAGATGCTATATGAATTGGACGTGGCCCATCTTTAAGGAAGAGGACTCTTTCAAAAATTGAATCTGGGATCATTTGATTCATGTCAAATCCATGTATCGAATTACATAAAAGATGAAATTCTTCAACGTTATCATTTTTTATTAATTGATATATTCGATTCTGATTATAGCCATTGTTACGATATTCTAAATAAATTTTCCAATCATTTTTTTTCATTTCATTCAAATTTTGAAAGAATATTTCAAATGATTCACTCAAACCATTGCTTTTTTTCAATTTTTGAATAATTTTTTGAATTTTGGTGAAAAGTCGAGAGTTTTCTTCATTACTTTCAATTTCCTTGGCAAACCATGAATAAACAATTAATGGAGTTTCTCTAATTACTCCTATACAATCAATAAAACTTTCAAGTGAAGAAAAAATTAAATCAATTGAAATAAATTCATTTTTGTATAGATGATACAAAAAACACATATGCGCGCTATTTTGGAAATCTATTCTGAATAAAAATGAAAGAATCATTTGTGACATTGCAAAATGTTCATTTTCATCTTCATTAAAAAGAAATTTTACTAACATAGCAAATTGCTCAATTTCAAGTGGACGATATCGAACTGCAAAAAATAATTCAAATAAAAAATGCATTTTTGCATCTTTATCTTCTGGATAATATTTAGATTTTATTTCTTCCACAGTTGAAGACAATGTTTTTGGTGCAATGCTCATTAGTAGATCCATAATTGATGAAGCCTTTTGCTCTTTCTCAATAATTTTCTCTCCAAATATTTGGCATGGATCGTCAATCATTAAAATTTTTAAATTCAATATTAAATACTCAAATTGAATATATAAGTATAGTGTTCCGAAAAAATATTGATAAGAAATGAATTCAATAGTTAATCGTCGTTAACAAAAGTTATTTTATTTTTAAAATTTTTAATTTAAAAAGTTAAATTTCTTATCAATATTTTTTCGGCAATTGAAAAAGTTGATTTTTTATTAAAAATTAAAATTAAAATCTTACTTGATTGCCTTGCACTTCGAGGCATTGTTTCAATTTCTTTGGAAAAGAATCAATCAAAGAATTGTTTGTTGCTAAACTTAGATTATTCCATATAAAGAATAAAATTTGTGTTCAGGAAACATTTGCCATTTCAGCTCCAGGGATTTCAGGAAACATTATTGCTTTAACGTATATGAAATACTTGATTTCATTTGTTAATATTTGTGGTCGGCAAGGTTGTGTTTTTTCTGGTCTCCCTTCATCAATCTATTTAGCTACTGCTTTGACGCAATTTAACGAAATACTTAATGCATCAGCTGTTTTGCTTTTATTAAAATTGTGCGATTGCAGAACCACTTGCGATTAAATTATAGCGTTCGTTTGTATTTTTTGGTAAAGAAAACAAATAAATAAAAGGTCAAAAGATTGACCAACAATTGATTCATAAATTCATGAATAGGTCATTAAATTTGAATGAATTTGAAAGAAATTTTAAAATTCTCTCAAATTATTTTTAAATAAATTTTCTCAATTTTTTCAATGAAACATGAAAATTTCTCTCAAATTTCTTATCAATATTTTTTAGGACCACTATATTTGTCGGTTATGAAAATATCTGTCGGACTTTCTATATTATATTAGCCCAACATTGATATTTCCATACTAAGATGTAGAATTTTAATATAATAATTATTTTCCAATATGAGTCTCTTTTGCATGATGAAAAAAAAAAAAAAAGTTTTTTGAGAGGTATTCACGAAGAAAACTAGCCTAGCAATTTAATTCTAACTTATTTATTTTATTTTTAAAATATGTAATTAAGATAAATTACAAATTTTATATGATTCCATGTGTTTATTTTCAAGATATTGCTTAAGCATTTTTTTGTGAGAAAAAAAAACTATTTTCAATATATTTTGACATTTATTTGGAATTTTAAATGAAAGATTTTCTATAAAACAATATAAAATATCTCAATATATATATATATTGACATTAAATAATTATAAATTAAAACATATATCGATTAATAATATTTTAAATAAAAAATTATTTAGATATTAACTTATTTTTATTTCAAAAAAAAAAATATTTATTTAAAATTATTAGTTTTTCACAAAATTTGTGATCACTTTTGTGAAATCCTTTGAAAAAAAGCTAATTTTGATTTATTTGTTAGAAAAAATGAATATTAATAGAATTATTTAAATGTTTAGCAAATAATTTGATTCAAATTATCGGCATTTTCTATTATATATATATATATGTATTTAGAAATATATATTTTATCCAATATCTGTAAAATTTCAATTAATTATTTTTTTTTGTTGTTTGATTTTTGAACATTTAGACGTTTTGCACCCAAAAAAAACATCGATATTGTTGGAAACCAATTTTCTCAAAATTAAACACATAAATTTCTTATTGATCGCAATTTATGTTAAGATGAATCGCAATAATTAATATATTAAAAATAAAAGCAAAAAGCTAGGCTGAAAAAAAAATTGGGTTGGATTTTTATTAATTCTTTTGTTTTTTTTTGTTAAATCCTTTGCTTTTTTAAATATCGAATTTATTAAAATGAGATATAAAGCCAACTCAATATTTAATTCTTTATATATTTATTAAAATTTTTAAGAATTTTTAATCCTTATTAAAAAAAAGTCTAATAATTCTAATATATCTGAAAAAATAAAATTCTTATATTTTAACAATGCAATGCTTGCCAAAGATAATATAGAGCAATTATATGTTTTTTTTATAAATTAGAATATTTATACTCTAATAGTCATTGAATTAATGCATTTCTAAAATCCAAAAAGACGTTAAGTCACTTAACATGAATACCTCTGTTTTTTGATTATATATCTTAACGTACACATCAAAAAAGTTTTAATTTTTTGAAGGTGCCGCAAGCAGAAAAAAGAGATGTTCCAGATTTAATTTATATTATTTCTTATATTATTCAAATTTATATCGATATAAATCTATGAATTCAAAAAAGTTATTCTTTATTCATAGGTTTGATTTTATTAAATTTACGATAGAGTCATAAAATTTACTTATATAGATAGACATAATGAACAAATATACATATTGATATGAAATTAACTTTATGTGCATAATCATTTTCCATAAATATTATCAAATGAGAACTTATATAATTTTCAAAAAATATAAAAGCAGAGAGATTAAATGTATTTATTGAATATAAATAACAATACATAGAGAAAATTGTATCAAATAAAAATGTTTATTTATCAAAAATTGGAATTTTAAATTAAAAATTTCATATTTTGACTGGCTTTTCAAGAAATGCCGTCTTGTATTACGACAAAAAGTTCCATGTAATGCTTTTTTGGCTTTTGAGTTTGCACTTTGTTGTTTGTTTATCGAAATCTGTAAATTGAAATTTGATTTTAGTTAAATTTTGTAGTGCCACAGCAGCGAGGATGTATATGATGAACCTTTGGCTAAAATAATTGAGTGTCTTTCGGGACTGTTGATGCTTTCTTTTGGAAATATAGGACTCAAGTAAATGAAAAAATATCAAAATTTTCAATAATTCTCAGAAAAAAAAGCTCCTTGAGTTTCAGAAAAAAAAATACGTTTTTAAAAAATCATTCAAAAAGTTGATATTTTGCATTTCTATTTCTCTCCGAATCGTAGACAATTTAATTTAATTTTAATTTATATTAAAATACATATGAAGAACAATCTAACCCACCTATTTTGAAAGCAGAACATCAGAGACATTTTGAGAAACACGTACACATAAATTAAATGATGATTTTCTCTATTTCTAAACGTGTTTGATGCTTTTCACGGGACAAACAAATTGTCTAATCGATAAATATTATTTTGGTAAAAAAAAAATATTTTATTAACTCTTATATGTTTTTCAAAATAGCATTATAAAAATTCAATACAAAGACGTTTAGCTTTTTTGCTCGTGGTATTGAAATGATTATGATCATTGATCAAAATTAGGCTGGATAAATACCGTATTTATAATAACTTAAGAGTTCTCTCAAAAAACTTAAGAGTTGATTGAATACTTTAATTTAAAAAGTTAGAATGGTATACAAATATTTTGTAAGAATTTTTATTTTGAATGAATTTACTCTTGAATAAAATTGAGAAGAAATAGGCCAATTTTTGGCCTTCGAAGACGATAATTTTTAAAAATGACAAATCAAATTTTAGAAAATATTGATAAGTTCCAAGCTTAATTAAGAATATATTGCAAATTCTCGTACCATATCAACTAATAGAAATCGAATATGATAAATGACATACTCCCTGATAAGATTTTTGATAAGTGGAACAAAAAAAATTTGATATGCAAAAATACTGAAATGAATTTAAGCTGAAACATATTAGATGCATTTTATTATGAACAATGATTATTTTAATAGATCATATTCTCAGATTACTGTTCAAAGATGTTTCAAAGAAAATTTTACAAAATGTTAGAATAATTGCTAAGACGCATTTTTGATTAATAAATATTGGTTTTTATATTAATGTATAGGCTATTTTATGAATAAAAATTTATATAAAATTTCATTATCAAAATTAATCTTGAACAAAAATTTTAGACTTTCCGGAAAAAAGTGAATATACAAATAAATTAAAGCAAAATTTAGATAATTACAAATTTCTTTCATGAATTTGTTCAGCAAATTGATGAATTTGGGAATGAATAAATATCAATTGAAAAAGTGAACTCTTAAGTTTTTTGAGTAAAATAAGTGGTTATTATAAATACTGTAAATTTGTGTAAGCTCTGAGAATTTTCACAAATTTTGAATATTCTTAACAAATTTGAGAGTTAAACTTTTTTAGAGGAATCTTCTGAAATAATGAAACTTTTTTAGAGGAATCTTTTTATTTTTTGAAAGGGGATCTAATATATTCAAAATTTTAATAACAAATACTAATATGCATTTGATAATTTATTAAATTGTTATTATATTATTAAATGAAAATAAATATATATGTAATTATTGAATTTATCAATATTCTAGCAAGATATAAATATTTGATATTTTTTCTTTCAATTCAATTTCAAGAAACAAAATTTGTATTAACTCATAGAAATACCCATCCTAATCAAAATCATAATTTTTTTGAAAGATTTTTTGATATATTGAGAAACTTTACACTTTTCGGACAAAATCCACTCAATTTTATTTATTATAATATTGATATATGAACTTATTTTGACTTGTTTTTTGGAATTAAATCAAAAAAAAAATCAACTCTTTTTTTAGAAGGGGCGAAGCTCTTCGATAGACTTGTTATTTTGAGAATCGATATCAAAAACGTCACTTTTTTGCATCTGATACTCGATCATCAGTTTACAAATCTGATATCGAGATTATCGATTATCAAGATATCAGATATGAAATGTGATATAAAAATAATTGTAAACTTGATATCAATTACCGAGATCTCGAGATCTCAAACAGATTTATCTTTTTTTATAATTGGTATTTGTGATTTTATTATATTTAAAAATAAATAATATAATGTATTGATGTTTATTTTAAGATTAAAATCAAAAAATACATTTTTTTTTATGAAATATTTGTGATTAAAATACGATCATATATTTATCAAAAAGTTTAATTGAAAATTCTTATATCAAAAGCTGAGAAAAAAAATTCTCGATCTCTGAAATCGATCTCGAGAATCTGTGTATATTTATGTATCGATATCAAAAAGTCATTCAATTATCGATCTCGAGAATCGGAGAATAACAAGTCTACTCTTCGACCGTTAACCTTTTTCATTTTATGATAGTTATATTGCAATATTAATTATTTATTTATAATGAATACATTTTATAAAATATATTTGAACAAATGTTATAAGCATTAATGTGTAAAAAATTCAAGATAATGCTATTTTAAATCAAAAAAATTGAATGAAAAACTTCTTTTTGCTCAGAAAGTAAAAAACATAATTTTCTATGTGAACTTCAATACGATGTTATAAAACGCAATAAAAATAAATAAAAATACATTTATTAATGTAAGATATAAAATTGTATGCCAATTTATATGGCCAATCTTTTGATATCAAAATTATTTCATAATATTTGGCTTTTATAGAACAAATAATATTAAATATTTAATCAATAATCGAGATTATTTAAAATACAAAAAGAATTATCTTTAAATTTTAAGCATATATCCAAAAAACAACGAATAAAAATTAAAAGAAAAAAATTCAATGAATTCAAAAAGTTTGGAAATTTTATAAAATAATCATAAAATTTTAAAAAAATTAAACCGTTTTTAATATGGTCAATATTTACTTACACGATTAACAATTCAATGATTTTTATAAAAATAAAAATACCTATATCTTTTTTTTCACCATATAAAAATGAATACAATTTGGAAAAATAATCTTAACAGCAAATAAATATAATGATATAAAATTATAAAATGAATCATATTGAAAATCAGGAGCTTCGCCCCTTCTCTTTTTTTATCATAAAAAAATCTTCAAATTGAATAGGAGTGATTGAAAAAAAATTGAGAGCATTTTGTCTGAAAAGTGCAACTTTTTGAATATTTTTTTTTTTTTTTCATTGCCAGTTTAAGATGACATCGAAAGTTGACACTGATTTAGATATTTCACCATGGAAAGTAAACCCATCAGATTTTCAGAACGAAAAAGATGACAAAAAACAAATTAAAGGTGGAAATGGATTAGTAACTTTCGTTATTAGAAAATCAGATGGATTAAAGTGTGTAAAGAAAAAAACTTTGAAATCCTTAAAAGACATTGAAACAAGAAGAAACTTTAATAGGGAAGTAACAATACTTGGAACATTTAAACATCCAGCTCTTGTTCCATTAATTGGGTATTATGAAAAAAAACAAAGTGGCTTTATTTTTCTTAAAGCAATCGAAAAAGGATCATTAGACGAAAATATTAAAGTAAATGGAACCATGACAAATCCACTTTGGGATGAAACACATAAACTCATTATTGCATATGGTATTGCATGCGCAATGGAATATCTTCATAGCCAGAGAGTTATTCATAGAGATCTGAAACCAGCAAATGTTCTTTTGGATAATCAACTTTTTCCATTTGTTTCTGATTTTGGAACTTCTAAACAAGTGAACCCAGAACTTTCAATTCAGCAAACAATTTCATCTACCACACCTGTTATTATGGCTCCTGAATTCTTTGAAGATCCTCAAGAAACAAAGGATAAACTAGAACTTGATATTTACGCATATGGAATTACAATTTACCATCTTATTTCTGGTTTGGAACCATTTGCTTCTTATTCATTGATGTCCTTAATGAAAGCAGTTTCAAACGAAGAGAGACCTCCAATCCCTGATTATGTTGCACCCCATTGGAAAGAATTAATTGAAAACTGCTGGGCTCAAAACCCTACTGATCGACCACCTTTTACTGATATATGCGATGTTCTCGAATCAGATCAATTTGTTACCAACTCCATAAATAAAGATTTATTCAATTCATATCAAAAAATGGTTAAACCTTATAGACTAGGATCCGAAAAAACAGATAAACCCAAATCAAAATCAGAATCTGTATCAGAGCCCGAACCTGAACCCGTCGCAGAATCAGAAGAGCCTATTAATACAGAATCACCAGTTCTAAAGAATCTTCGAGAAGAATTTGAAAAAGGTGGCAGCGTTGCTTCTAAGCTTACATACGCTGATGCTTTATTTTCTGGGAAGTATGGTTCACCTAATCATGAAGAAGCTTTCAAAATCTTTCTCTCCATAGCTAACAACGACAAAAATGTCAATAAAGATAAAGCTTTGGCTGAATATTTTGCAGGACAATGTTTGGTTAACCAGGGAAAATATCCATTAGCTAGTACATACCTAAATAAAGCAGTTTATCATGGTAATTCAGATGCAGCATTTTATCTTGCTGAACAAATTTTTGATGGCAATATCAAAGCTAAAAACTCGGACCAACTTAAAAAACTTTATCAATTTGCAGCAGATGCAGGCCATCCACAAGCAATTAAAAAATTTGCATTTATGAATTATTATGGATCTTTTAACAACCATCCTGATAGGACTACAGCAAATAAATACTTTAAGATTGGATCAGATAATGGAGACCCAGAATTGGTTTATATTTGGGCTGTTAGAAATGAATTTGGCCGTGGCTGTGAGAAAAATGTGAAAGAAGGAATGAGGCTGATGAAAATGGCAGCAGAAGACTTAAAATATCCAGAAGCTCAATTTGATTATGCATTACATTTATATAACGGATTAAATGTTGAAAAAGATTTGGATGAAGCTACAAAATTCTTTCAAATGGCAGCCAGTAACAATCATCCTGTAGCTGTTCTTTACTGTTATCTTATTCTCTCCAATAGTTCAGACGAAGAAGATAGGAACTCAGCGCAACCATTCTTTGATCAATGCTTCAGTGATGAATTCATGAACGAGAACAAAACAGATCCTGATGCATGGGCAATAAATGGCCAAATGCTTTCAGATAGCGGTGATATTGATAATGCATTATCAAATCTTTTCTTTGCTATGACAAGCGGTTCAATAAAAGCAATGCATGTTCTTGGTAATATTTGCGAAAATGATCCTTCAAGAGGCGATCCAGACTTTTTCTATGAACAAGCAGCTCACCACTGCCACTGCTTAGATGAATATGGATTTTATACACCGATGCCATACAAAGTTTTTCACTGTACTAAATGCAATAAAGATATTTGCGAAGGTTGTGCCAAACACTGTCATAAAGGGCATAATGTAATTGATGCAAAAACAGAAAGTGGATTCAAATGCGAGTGCGGTGCTAAAGGACTTAATGGAAAATGCTCTGGTGAATTTGTTGGCCAACAATGCTGCTTACAACATCTTTATCAATGCGAAACTTGCAGTAAACATAATGATCTTATTTTCATTTGTAAGAGCTGTGCTGATAAATGCCACCAAAATCATCAAATTATAGATTGCGGTATTCAGAAAAACTTCTGTAGTTGTGGAATGAAAAATTTTTCAAATCACTTTAAATGCAAGATTCTTGATTTTAATGAAACAGAGCAATGCTCAGTACTATCCTTCTTTGATGAGCCAGCTATGCAAAGATGGTTTAAATGCATTTCTTGCGGTATATATGCAACAGATGAAGATGGAGTTTGCGAGAAATGCGCAAATCTTTGCCATAAAGATCACATGATAATTGATGTAGGCGTTCAAAAACGACAATGCAAATGCATGATCAGAGAAAAATGCCATTTTTAATAAATTTTTTTATAACAAATATAATGTTAAAAATTCATTTTATTTGTGGAATATAATAATATTCTCTATTTTTTATAGAATGACCGAAACATAAATTTTAAGCTCACAATTTTTTTATCAAAATTCTCAATTTAAGAAACCGAATAATAAAATTGAATGGATCAAACTCAGCTCCCAATTCAACCCCAACCAGCTCCTGTTAATCCTCCTTTTCAACCAGCTCCAGCTCCAGCTCCAGTTCAGCCTCAGCAAGCTGAATCCTTTCAACCTCAAGATATAAATACTCCTCCTGAAGATGAAAATAAGCAAGAATATTCTTTCCAAGATCGCCTTGTCATTCAAAAAACTGAATTAGAAATGAAATTAGATAGCATTGTTCTTCATACAAAGCCTTTCGTCCTTTATCGATGGATCTTTTACAGCTTCTTTTGCGCTCTTCTCGTTGGTCGAATGCTCATACAAAAAAGATTTTACGCCATTGCATATATTTGCTTTATTGCTCATATTAGCCTTCTGATTCAATTTGTTTCTCCTAAATTAGATCCAGAGATTTATGGTCCAGAAGTACTTCCAGGATCATACGAACCTTTCAAAAGAAAATTACCTGAATTTGATTTTTGGAAGAAGATTACAAAAGTTATTATTTTATCTAATATCGCTACCCTTTTCCCATTTTTGGATATGCCAGTTTATGCGCCACTTCTATTTGGCTATTTGCTCATAGTTTTCATTATTTCATTCCATGAAAGAATTATGCATATGATTAGAAATCATTATGTTCCATTTACAGTTGGCAAGCCTAAATACAAAAAAGAAGAAGAATAAAACCTTTCTATCTATCTTATATTGTAGTGAAGAAAAAAAAAATTAATTATCTGAACTATAAATTAAAAAATGTTTTTCATATATTCTTTTTTACCTCTTTTAATTAAATTATATCGAAAACGATTTGGCCAAGCAGTACCACAGGATAAGAGATATGAGAATCATCATTTTGTTTTTTCACTCATTCATACCTCAATGATGTAACCTCACAAATATTTCAATAGAAAAATTTCACAATAAATTAAATATTTATGCCAAAAAAATTGTGATTTAGATGCAGCGAAGAAGAGCTCCAAACCCACAAAAAATCATCAATAGAATAGTCTCATTAATGGATCAAATTCTATTTCTTATTCCTAAAACGAGAATATGTGTTCAACATTTGCTTTTTTTAACAGGAAATATAAACCTCGAAAAAGAAATAATTAATGATTTGAAACAAAGAACAGATTTGACTGCTGAATCTGCTTCAATATTAAATAAAATACGCGAAGCTTGTGAAGATTTTCATTTTTTATTAGTTCTTCTGCAAAAATCAATTTGGCCAATGGTTTCGCTCTCGCTAAGCATCAAAAAGATTTTTGATGAAATGGACGAATTTCAAGAAATTATAATTGATCAACTTCGTTCACTCAATATTAATATTGATGAATTTGGCATAAAAAAAGAGATTTCAAAATTTATAGATCTTAAAGATGCCGAAATAGATTTTAGTACTTTATATACTTTTTATCATCAGCCATCAAATTATGAATTTTTAGACAAAGACCAATATACCAAACTTGAAAAGCAGAGGCAGCATATTTCATATCTTTACAATAAATATTCCATCAAGAAACTTGATTACATACGACGTGAGGTTAAGAATCCAATTAAATATGCCAAAAACTGGAAATTTGATATTTCAAAACTACCCACGAAAGAACACTCAACAGAAAAATTCTATTCAGATAAATGGACTATTGATACATATAAAATAAGCAAAAATTCAGCATTAGTTAAATTATCAATTCCTTTCGATAAAAATATGTCAAATATAAGTCAAAAAAAATTAATTAAAAGAAGATTTATGCTTCTTTCTGCTTTAGATAGCAAGTTACTACTGAAATTCGTCGGAGGATTGATTGATAATGGAGCAAATTATTTCTTTCAAATTGACATTGATCCAACTATATTTAATGATCATTTTCCTACATTCTTAGAGTGCCTTTACCAGAAATTTTCACTTGCATATGATTTAGGGCATACATGCCCAACAAAAATAGCATTTTTTGTTGCATTATCAATGCATTATCTTCACTCGCATTATATAATTCACGGAAATCTAACACTAAATTCAATTTTCTGTATAAATCAAAAAGAAAACACCCCAATTTGGAATTTCAAGATTTCAACTGGTTCTGGTTCTATCATTAAAAGATCACCACTTGAATACTTGAATGATGGAATATATTCATATGAATCAGACGTTTATCAATATGGACTTCTTCTTTATCAAATGGGTACAGGAATTTCCCCATTTCAAAATGTTGATGATAAAAATATTAAAGACCTAATACGCAACCCAGATGAAATGCTAGATTTAGATGGGGGCGATGACGTTAAATATTTTTCACCTGGTATGAAGAAGCTTATCAAAGATTGCTGGAACACAGATCCATCAAAAAGACCAACATTCCAACAAATTCTTTATCGATTCCAAACAGAAGACGTATATATAAAAGATCCAGATTTGGATAATTTGAGCCAATTTTTCTTCCTTGAAAGATCTAAAAAATACGATTGCTTAAAAGATTCTGAAGGCCTTGATAAATTCAAAGAATTATTAACTGAAAATGCAAAATTAGGTGAAGAGAAAGATAGCAAGCTTATAAACGCAAAAGAAATTTCTAAATTCCTCTTTCGAACATTTGAAATTAAAAAGAATGATAAAGATACATTAATTGCAGAAATTAAACATCTTGATAGTTTCGGATTCTTCGAATACATAATTCCATTCTTTAAAATTGAAGATGATAGAACTCGTAAAGAATTTATAAATAATTATGTTAAGATATTTCATATAAACGATCCAGAATTTAACTCTAAAGAATTCACAAAAAGATTCTTGGAAAATGGAGGAGCCGACGTCATTAAAGAATACCTTGAAGCAGGGGGACCTAACATCGAGTATGCGATGTCCATTTATAGCAGTATTGAAGATCATATTGATACCGATATGGAAGAATCATTAAATATTATTATTCCACCACTTATCAAAGCGAAGAAAGTTGAAGAAGTATTCACAATTTGTGCTAACATTGATAACAAAGTAGCCGCCAAACTTCTTTCTCGAAACATTAAAGAAATTTCACCACTTTTCAATGACAAAGAACTTTCACAAACCATCTCAAATTTGATAGAAATTTATCTTGAGAACACAGAGACTATTGATGAAATTAGTAATATATCGATAAAAGATGTTATGTCATCAGGAAATATTAGTCTTCTTTTCCAACTTATGAAATCAACATATTTCCTTTCGTCGATTACTAATGAAGACTTAAAAGAAATCATTCTTACTCTTGCGTCTGATGACAAGGATGAAGAACAAAAATGCTGTGCGCTTCTTGCTAGTCTTGGACTTGACAGTGACTTCTTTGAAGTTATTTCACAATTCAATGAGATCCTTGACAAAATCATTACTATTAATGATCAAAAACTTGTTTCACGATTTATTGCACGAATCACCAAATATTCTAGTGCATGTGAATATCTTCTAAAAAAACTTGAAGAAGGTACCGAAATATATGAACCACTTCGAGAACTTCGAGAACCATTTTATCTTATTTCCATGTCACGAATATCAATATTTAATCCAACACGTGCTATCAAACTTCCATTCCTCAAAACAAACTTGATCAAGAATTTGCAAGAACGAGATAATGTTGAAGGATCATTAAGAATCCTTGGTACATTGAGTCATGAAAGAGACTTTTGGATTGATGGAGAAGTTCCTAAATGCCTCATGGAAATCCTTTACAAGAGAGACTTGCTTCAACTTGAGACAAAACTTCTTCTCTCAGTCATATCAAATATTGTTTTGATTGAAGAAGTAAATAAACTTTTCTCCACGAAGTCAAATATCAACATCATCCTTTTCATCATTGAGAATGAAGGAGTTATTTCAGGTCTTGGTATGCGAATATTATCACGACTTGAACTTCCTGCGATTGAAGAAAGCAATCGTCGTCAAATTGAACGAATTATTGAAGTCAGCAAACGCCAACTTGAATTAGGTAATGAATTTGGCATTGAAGGAAGTGCCGAAATCATCAACAAACTCTATGAACAATCAGAACGAGAAACACTCAAAGAATTTATTAAAGAAGAAGAAATTTATCATACAATTGTTGAAAGCAGCCGTAAAGAAGCGAATCCTAAAATATTCATTAAACTTATGAAGTCTATTCAAAAAATTAATCCAAATCATCAACCAGAACTTACACCACTTTTTTCACGTATTATTATGAATTCACGTGGTCAACTCCCAACCGAATTCTATGAATTGAAAACACAAATTGCATAAGACAAATTAATAATTATACTAAATATTTCAACAATAAACTAATCTAAACCAAATTTATTCTATTTTTATTTTCTCCATCATATTTTCTGCATTAAATCTTAATGATAAACATTACAAATAAAAATCATTTAAATTCGTCTCTTTTCAAACTTCCATAAAGGTTGTTCTATTAATTTATTTTTTTTTATTTGAAGATACTAAAAAAAATATAAAAATTATAGAAATTCAATGTTTCCAGGAATAATCCAACTATATATATAAACAAATTTTGCGTTGGTGAGCTTCAAGATTTAATTTTGATAATTGGAATATTATAAACATTAATATCATTACTCACATCGAATCTCATATAAATAAAGTAGGATTCAAAAGGCTTGTGACAAACTTTTTGAAAACGATAAGGTCAAATTTATAAATCTTTTAGGTCAATTTGTCCCGAGCTGAATGATTTTTTTCTGAGAAACATTGAAAAAAATTGAATGTTGTCCAAAGTATTTTGAATCCGATTTTATTTATTTCGTTAAAATATACACATTATCAACAATCAAATTTTATGGAAATTTCATATTAATGACAAAAATTTTAGGGATTAAATTTATAGACTTCTTTATTTTATATCCAAAAATTAAGAATTATCTAGGTATCACTTTTTGAGTGTTTTATTTACTCAAAAAGTTGTGCCTCGAGAATTGTAAAATAAATTCAGTTCATTTTTTTATATCACAAAAATATGGTAAAATTGAAAGGAATTGAAAGTCATCATCAAATTGTGAAAATTTTTAAATAGATAAGCAATACAGTATCAACTTTTCATAATGTCGAAACAGCCAGAAACCAAAACACCTGTTGTTAAGCCAAAGAGAATTCTCAACTTATCTGGATGTAAATTGGAACAGCTTCCTGAGAAAGCAGCTAAAAACAACAATTGGAAGATTATGATTTTAGATAATAACAGGCTTACTACTCTACCAGTTGAAGTTCATATGCGTACCATGATTTTGGCCCATAATAGGTTTGGTGATAATGTTCCCCCAGAAATTGTTCAAGCGCTTTCTCAATCAGTTAAACTTCGTGATCTTGATTTGTCTGGAAATAAGCTTAAATATTTTCCAGATGAATTAAACAACAACAGAGATCTTGAAATTGTCAATCTTTTCGATAATAAGTTAAGCTCAATCAATATCACTTCAACCAAGTTCCATACGCTCAATATTGGACACAATTCATTTTCATCACCACCAAGTGTGCCAGAAAACATCACAACTCTTGGTTATAGCTACAATATATTAGAACAATTCAACGAATCATTCCCAAATATTAACAATTTAATTAATCTTTCATTAAATCAATGTAGCCTTAAATGCATTTCGCCAACTCTTTGCTGTTCAAATATGAAGAGAATAGAGCTTTCAATGAATAATTTGTCTGATATTCCAGACATTGCTCAATTGGCACCACAATTAGAAACTATTGACTTATCAGACAACTTTTTAACAGTGTTTCCAAACCTTCCTTTGACAATCAAAGAAGTTAATGTAAGTGGAAACCAAATTACAGAACTTCCAAAGAACATTTCATCATTGACATCACTTCAAAAAATCAACGTCTCGCACAACCAAATAATAGAATTTCCGCCACTTGCTGAATCAATAGTTTACATTGATGCTTCTTACAATCAAATTGACGTTGTTTCCGAATTCGATGCACCAGTTTTAGAACTTGTTAATTTCACTTCAAATAATTTAATTACGATTCCGATATTCAGAACAACATCATTGAAAATCTACCTTCTTGGAAACAACCGTATTACATACATCAATGTTGATGCAATTTCACCAGCTGCAACTCTTTTGAACCTATTCAAGAACCAAATTACTGAAATCCCTTCTGCAATATACTCGAAAGCTATTGATAATATTAATCTTTATGGAAACCAAATCCAAAGCCTTCCATATGATCTCAGTAGCTGGACTGGACTTTCAATTCTTAATATTTCTAACAATAAAGTCGGAACCATTCCTCCTGTTCCTACTGGATTAGCACAACTCTTTGCAGGATACTGTGGTTTAACCTCTCTACCAGAAAACATAACCGAGTGTCAAAAACTTGTTGTACTTTCAGTTCCAGGAAATCATATCTCTTCAATACCTTTATTGCCAGCAATTCGCTTATTAAATGCTTCAAGAAACAAGTTAATATATTTCCCTGAAATGCCAGAAACAATTGAATCTCTTGATGTTTCATTCAATGGAATCAGTGCTTTTCCAGCCAAATTTATTTTCCCCAATCTTGTCGAAATGGATGCTAGTCATAACTTTATCATGAATGGACGTGGATTTTCCAGGACTCGTCTAAAATCGTTAAGAATCAATAACAACCCAATTACCACTTCTATTTCTCCAATTTGTTTCCCATTCACCTTAACGCAACTTGATCTATCAAATACAGAAATTAAATTATTACAGCAGCCTCAAGTGTCAGAAGTCCTTGCTGATGAAAATCCAAACAGATGGTGCAATATTAAGATTATCAGAACTGGAAGCTACTGTTCAATTGCCCAAATGAAAGGTCTTCATGAGTCAACAGAAGATTCCGTCATTGTTCAAACAAACGTACGTAATAATATTGACCTTGTTGGTGTCTTTGATGGTCATGGTGGCAGCATTACATCAATGTATTCATCAAAACAATTTGGTATGCTTTATGAAACACAAGATGTTGAACTCAGCGTAGCAGGCCTTGAAAAAGTTCTTAAACGTCTCGAACAATCAATCCGTGAAAACAAACTTTCTGATGGATCAACATGCGGATTGGCTGTAATGGCAGGACAACAAGCACTTGTTACTACAATAGGAGATGTCCGCGTTATTGTTGTTAAAGATAATGGAAAAATTAAATTTGAAACAAATGACCATAAACCTTCTGAAAGAGCAGAATTTGAGCGTATTAAGAAGAATGGAGGTTACGTTATTAATCATCGTACAATGGGTGTTGTTGGAGTATCTCGTGCACTTGGTGACTTCAGTATTTCTGGTATCTCACCACTTGCTGATATTAATTATGTAGAATTTGAACCAGATGATAAATATCTTATTGTTGCTTGTGATGGTGTGTTTGATGTAATGACTAACGAGCAAGTTGGACAAATGGCTGCTGCTGCTAAGAACTGCGATGAGCTCGCTTATGATATCAGAAATGTTGCATTTAGCAGCTACTCTACTGACAACATATCTGTTGTTGTAGTTGATTTGCATGAACGTGTTCATTCAATTTATCATCGAACTGTCGAAAAAGATTTTAATCAATAAAATAGTTTTTTTTTTTCTAAAGATTATTTTTTTCCACTTTCTACATAACCTTTTTATTGCCTTTGTCTTTTTTATCATCAAATTTTTGATTGTCAAGTTAAGAGATGAGTTGGTATTAACAAATGTTTTAAAAAAAAAAAAAAAAGCATGTAACAGTTTCCTGTAACTTTATATAAAAATAAATAAAAACAAAATACAGTTATTTGATGACAATTTTTTGATTCATTAATGGCTGAATATATTTTTCAGGAACACCTTCTCTTCTAAGTTGATCTATTTTCATTTGTCTAATTCTTTCAAGTTTAGCCATATAATCATCTTTTTCTTCTTGGATAGTTTTTTGTTCGTCTAAATCATATAAAACTTTCATCCTCTTTTGCTCCTCCCTATTGTCAATAACTTCTCTTAATTCATTCCGGTATTTTTCATCATTTTCAAGTCTTCTCTGACGTTCTGCTTTTTCTTTAGCTCTAGCAGCACGGATGACTGCCATATCACTTTCCCACTGCTTCTTTTCTATCTTAGCCATTTCGATTGCCCTTTGTGTTTGAAACTTTCTCATTTTTTCATATTCTTCTGCAAGCATTTTCTTGTCATTTATCCTCTTTTTAGTTTCTTCAAGTTCTCTTTCTCTATCTTTTCTTTCTTTTTCATTTTGTATTCTTCTTGCCATTAATTCATCATATGCAGCTCTTTCATCAATTTCTCTTTGCTGTTGTTTTCGAATCATATCAATTTCTTTTTCCTTTAAGGCTTTCTGTTTGCGTACTTTTTGTTCATATTCTTCTTGCTTTCTGGATTGCTCTTTTTGATATTCTACCATCATTCTATCTTCATCTAATTCTCTTTGACGTTCTTGATGTTTTCTTCTCCTTGATGCTTCATTTGCTCTCACACAATCTTCCATGAATTCTTGTTGTCTCTTTTTTCTTTGTATTTCTACTTGTTGACTTTCTTCAAGAGCTCTTTTATTTGCTTCTTGCATTAATTTTTTTTCTTCTTCTCTTCGAGCAGAATCAATTCTTTTTTGTTGTTCTTTTTCTTGAATCTGGGCTTCAAGCATTTTTTTACCTTTTTTCCTTTGGTTTTGAAGCATTTCTTCTCTTTCCCTATAAATCTTAACTGCTCTTTGTCGTCCTTCTTCAAGCATTCGATTAAGTCTGTCATCTTCTTCTTTTTCACGTTTCATTTGTTCTTTTTTATATTCAAGTTGAAGATCTCGTATTGCAAGAACTCTTGCTTCCATCATATTGCTGTTCATTGTCTTGACTTCATCTAATTCTTCATTTTTTTCTGCCATAGTGTTTTCCATAACTTGTCTTCTTTTTTCCATATTTTTCATTGTTTTTTTAGCTTGCTTTCTTTCGTTTTTTTCAATCTCAGCATTATATACAGCTTGTCTCTTATTCTCAATATCATCACGATTTTTTCTACGAATTAAGTCGTCTTGTTCAACTTTTTTCTTCCTCTCAATAGGCGTTAAATGAACTGATTCTTTTTTAATTCTACGAAGCTCTGAAGGACCAACTATTGCTGAATCCATTCCTACATCTGTAACATTTACTCTGAATCCTGATTTATGATATGCGCCTCTCATGTTTCCTGAAATTTAAATTATTAACGTACTGGATTTTTTTTTTCGCATTTGCATGCATTGTGCATTATTTTACTTATCAATTCCATTCAAAACCGTTGATCCGTCCTTCATATATTATATAATTGAGATAAAATTAAGATTTCATATTTTTTTTGGATTATTTGAATTTTCAACTTTATATTTCAAACTTTCGTTAATATAAGTTCTGTTATAGGTCATAGCACAAAGCATTTTGGCCTAAAAAATGCAAATAATAAATATAAAAGTCTAATTATTAATAATATATTTGGTAGAGTTTTAGGTATTGATGATTGAAAAATTTTAACAATAAAATTTTTGTGAAATCTAATTGAAAATAAAAGTTTTTAACAACTCAATTTTTGTGAATGATTTAAATTTTTTTTAGAATCCTTTTGAAACTATTCAATTTTTTATATAACGATTAAAAATTTTGAATTTTCTTTTTATTTGATTAAATTTTTTAATGGAGCCAAAAAAAGTTAAGCCATCTCCATCTCAGGAGTCAATGGATGCTGTTAGCTTTGCAGATTCATTAGCCTCTAATGAGTGTTCAATGCGCAGTCGCTTTATATCTCTTTTTACTTCGGCAATGCAAAAAAAAGCAGCACCGACAAACCTAGATACAGGGAAAAATCAAACCAATAATACTTTATCCGACAATAAATCGAATGATGATCAAGATGGTCCGGAAAATGTCCAAAATAACGAAGAAGTTGATGTTGATAAGAGTAAGGAAGTAGTTGTTGAAGACGGCAAAAAAGAAATGAATTTGACATCTTCAATAGCTCACTTTTTAAAAGATAAATTCAATATTGGGCAACGCCTTTCTTCTCTTGTTGATCTTGTTGTACCTGATTTTTCTCCTGAATCAACTATTTTTCATAGTCCAAGTGCAGAGATTGATGACTTTTTTGGCACTCACCGTGATGGTGACAAATTTTTAGATTTGTTTTCAGTTGAAGCTGCAACTCAACTAATAAAAAATTCGCCAATTGGTCCTGCACTTGAAGAACTTGGATATGATGACTGGTACATTGAATATGATCTTTCAGATTGTTTTATGCATTATGCCTATCTCCGATCAAGGTCTATACCTGATCAAAGTAAATTTCTTGGTATGATGATTGTTCAAAAAGGAGAATTTAGATTAAAATCTATTACTAACCGTCCAAATACGAATTCTGATTTATTAGATGGGCTTACATTTGTTCATGAAAAATTTCCTCAAGATTCGAAAATGCTCAACATCCGATGGTTTGCTTTACAAAATCCTCGTGCGCATTTCTCAGCAAGTAAGCCAAGGCTTCCTGGGCAAAGATTTCCTGGTACTGGCCTTGCTAGAAGCTGCTTTTCAATTTTTTGCGACCAAGCTCTCAAAAACAGTCGCGATGGAATCATTAATGTTCCAGAGCACTTCCACAATGCTTTGTTATATGAAAAGTTTATGTTTTTGAATCCTTCTGATGAAGGAGAATTTGAAAAAATGAAACTTGATTTAGACAAAGATATAAATGAGCGTGGAATATCCTCCGTCTCGTGGGCAATTTATTTAGGGTTCTTAAGAAAAAATGGCGAATTAACAAAATGGGATCCGCATGAGCAAGTTTTTCCACTATCAAAGAAATTATTCAAGTATTTCAATTCTACTGGCTATAAAGATATTGTCAAAGAAAAGCTTAAGCAAAAAGGAAAATATTCAATAAACTGGGATGAAGCTGAAGGATATTGTTTATCAGCAGTAATTAAATTTAATTCTGATAGTTCTGAAAATTCTTCAAATTTATTTGATAGCAAATTTAATAGTAACATCAGCAGTGCTAGTGATACTGATGGTAAATATAGCAAAAAAAATAGCAATGATAATGATAACGATAATTTAAAAAACAGTAATAATGATGTTAATAGCAATATTAATAATAATGATAAAAATTTCTATAGCAATGATAATGAAAATAAAAATATCAACGATAATAAGAAATAAGCAATCTTTCTATAATTCATCAATATTAATCACAAATAATAGCATTATTCAAGATTAGCTCGTTTTTAATTGATGATATCATTATTAATGTAGTTCATATGATAATAGATATTTTATGTCAGTATCCACTATAACAAAGCAGAGTTAATTAAAAATGTCGAGAAATATAAAGTGCGTGCGGAATCAGCAAATTATTCATAATGTTATATTAAAAGAAACAATTCACAAAATATTTTTAATAAAAAAATAATTTAAAAAAAAATCTCACAACAATTTGACAATCAAAATCAAATATGTCTATTTTCATGGCCATCGGTGATCGTAAAACTTTGTATTTTGCTTCTGCATCATCTGGCTGACTTGTTTTGTAGACATGAGATTTGTTGGTTCATTGATGAATCTTGTTGATCTTTGCATTGTTCTTGGAGCTTTAATACTTCGTGTCGAAGCTGGTGGAGAAATGTGATAAGTCCTCTCTTCAATTACTTCTTTGTCGCCTTTTATAATTGGATCATCTTCACCGATATACTCAGCTCTAGCAGAGTTAAGCCTCTTTTGCATGAAGCCAATGCTATCTTGAATCGGCTTTACTTCTTTGTTCATCATATGCTCAGCGTGTTGAATTTTTCTTTCCCAATCAGATTGGCATGCATCTCTCCTCCTTTGGGTTCTTTTTTCAAGTGCTACACGGCTTATTTCAAAAGATTTGAAATATTCTTCACGGCGTCTTTGCAATTCAACTTTTTGCCTTTTTTCAAATTCCTTATGCAATTCAGCGGCTTCTTTGAACATTCGGCATCCAATCATATGTTTTTCTCTCTCTTTGAGGTTAAGTAGATCGGGGCTAAGTTTGCTATGAGATGCAGGAAGATGTTCTGGAATCTTATTATCGTAATTATACATTTGTGTATCGCAAAAGTCATTTACGCGTTGTGTGGCACGTGCGCTCATGGTCTGAAGCCTATCTAGTTCGTTGTGCCATTTATCTTCAACATCTACTAGGCGAGATCTTGTGGTCATCATTTGGCTTTCAGCAACATCACATTCTTCTGCTTTAGCTTTATAAAGGTCTGCCTCATGGAAAAACTGTGAAATTTCTCTAATTAATATATCATACTCTCCAGCTTTAACAAAATCACCTTCACTTGATGCAACACGACGATGCTCTCGTAGAACAACCATTAATTTAAAATAAGTATTTCGGGTGGGGCATTCAATTTTGCCAGTTCTTTGGAATTCTTCAATCAAACGTTCACATTTATTTTTATCTGCAAGTGACATAGAATCATAATCAATATATGTTTTTTGGCGCACTGGAGGTACCAATGATGGGGGATTTGCTTTCATTGTCATGATGGCGCTACGTCTTGTAGCACGGGCCGATAAGTTCATCGACATTAGATAGAAATATTTATATTATTTATTTCAGGCCAAATAATCATTCAAGATTTGAGAAATAGATTCAAAAATAACGTATAGATGAAATGCTGTACGTTAAAAAAAAAAACGTGAATTCTTATGATGTTGATATCGATTTGATATTAAAGATATTTTATAATGTTTTGTTGTTATATTATAAACATATGTATAAAAAATTCAATAGTATTTCATTTTCTCTTGAAGGTATGTAATGACTTTTTTTTATTTCTGCATATACATCGATAAAATGCATTTAATTGAATTGTTATATTTATAATTTTATTATAATAAAAACATTTATTTTTTTCAAATGACTCCTAACAATTATCATATGATTCCCATATTAAGGGACCACTATCAAATTCTATGTTAAAAATTCTATGAGTTATCACAAAATTAATTGACTTAAAAAAAATTATTTCATGAGTATTTTTGCTATATTTTGGTATATATAAATTATATAAATTACATATCATTTATTTCTATTCTTCTTTTAAGCCTATTCCCTTTTTTCAATAAAAATTTAAAAGTTGAAAGGAGTAAAAATTTTACAAAAATGATCGGAATGGTGAAATTTTAAAGTTTTAAACTTTTTCCGAGATAACAACTATTGAATTTTCTTTTCTGTGAGTTTTCTCAATATTGAAATGTTTACAAAAAAATATGATAGTGGTCCCTTAAATCATGATAAAATAATTATTCAAAAAAAATCAAATTAAAAATGCTGATTACAGTAAACTAAGTTTATTAAATAACAAAATTAACAAATATTTAAGAAAAAAATACATATAACTTAAATTGTTTCATTATTTTGAAGCTTCTCTATTTCTTTTTCCGATTGATTTCCGATTTCATCTTGTTGAATTGTACTCGCATAAGGATTTTCTTTGAGTTTGTTGAACCTTTTGTGTTCTTTGTTGCATCCCAAAAGCGTTTTCAAGTTTATAATTCCAGCGCAATGAAGGAGAGTAATTACCATAATACCAACAATTATGCCACTGGCTGTCAAAGTAACAGTTGAAAGCATTTCTTCAGCTGCTGATAAACATTTTAAGTGTTTGACGTTTAAATTTCCTGCTTGCATTTGTAATAGTCCATCAATCATAAAAGGTATTGCTTTGAATGAGCATTCATATGAATCGAAATTATGTCTGTTGACTTTATATAAAAGTGAAGATTTGAATTTAAATCCTGATACGCTGGTTAATCGAATGAAAAAAGGTGATGAAGACGAAAATGTACATTTCTTTCCATTTTTACATTTAACTGAAGGTTTATCTGGAAATGTATAGTATTCAACACGAGAAATTGGTGAGCCAGATTTATAAACAAGTTCTGAATGGTAAGACAATGAACTACCTTGGCTAAAAATGCAAAAATCAGATGGAGTTTTGGGTGAACTTAAATCCATCGAAACTGCAAAATCAGCAATAACAGAATGGGAAACGCCTGAGCATATTTGATTTGGAATTAACCAAAAATTAAGAGTATAACGTATATTTTTAGGTGATGAAACATATAAAATTGTATCAAAAAACATTGCATGAGATAATGAATTCATCAGGACAGAATGTGTTTTGTTTAATGAATCAATTGCTACAAATTTAATTTCGGGAGGAGGTTGTTCATCAAAGATAAAGTAAAGATTATTTTTCGAAAGACGAATATGAAAAGGTGTATGATGAGTTACCGTAAAAGTATGAAAACCTCTAGAAAATGCTAAGAAAAACGAGGGAAAGAGTAAAAGTAGCATTTAAAAATCAATTTTTTTGAGAACTAATTTGTCCAGAATTTTGATCGTTAGTAATTGATGTAGTTTTTCAAAGCGCACATCATCTTATTTAAAAAGTGCATTAATAAAAATAAATGTAAACAATGGTTGAATAAGACGCATATGATCATTATATTTCCTAATTTCATATTGGTTATATGAAAGGTAGTATATCTAATTTTGAATGATTGTTAACTCAACATCTAGTAAATATTTTTGATATTTTTTGATATCAAATTGTTTTTTATGCTTAAAATAATGTATAAAAGATACTTAAATACAATTTTTTACGACTAATCTAAAAATTGAATATTATCAGTAGCTTCATAAAAAATCTTTATTCTTTACTTCTAGCATAGATTTAGATGGTAAATTTAATGATTTAACAAGTTGGTGATGGAAAATATCAATGATATTTAAATAAAAAATTGATTTTTTATAAAAAAATCGTACGTTAAAAAAACATTTTCAAATAAATGTTCAGTTTTGAAATAATTCTCTTACATTTTGTTACTATTTCAAAATATTTCATTCATATGATAATATTATATAAACTAATAAAAAATGGTGAATATCCCAACATTAGATTTTGAGAAAAAGTTGATTCTTTTGATTAAGTATTGATTTTATTTGATTCTTTGGATGAGAATAAACTTTTTGCTGCTTTAAAATGTTTATATATAATGTGAAACAAGTATATAGCAACTTTATATTCAAATATTCGTGTTTTCATCAAATATTAAGATATAAAATATGTTTGGGGAAAAAAATAGTGTTGAAACATATAAAACAAATAATGGGAGAAGTTTCGGATTAAGCAAATTCATCATGTATCAATGAGCTTTTAATGTTTTTAAGAACCTCATTAAGGTTCTTAATGAAATTATTTAATGTAACTTCTCGATTGTTTTCATTATAAAAAAGTTCTTTAAGTTTTCCTCCATTATTTGGCCAATAGAATTTCAAGAGCCCAACGGTATCATAATTTGTTGAGTCTACAGCATATTCACTTGAAAGAGATACATTTCTATCTACTGTTGCTATTCCTGAACTTTGAAAACCTGCTTGAAAATTTGCAAATGTTGCACTATTGTAAAGGGCACTTATAAATTTTATCATAGTGTTCATCAGTTCTCTTGCTGTTTGTTTATTATATACAAAGCTATTGACTTCAAATGCTTGAAGCAAGTGCGACGTGTTCAGCAGTATCAGCACCAGGTCAATTCCAAGCAGATACAATATCAAAGATGCTTTGAAATTGTATCTGTTTGGGTGGTAATGAACAAGATGTAGTATTCTATCTTTCCTTATATCTTCAGGCAAAGTCAACATGTAGTAACTCACTTGGCAAACAATAATGATACCAAATAAAGCAAATAAATTTTTGGTTATCCAACCAGCAATTGACGAGGTGAAAAGGCATTACTGGTGAAGTGGACCTTTTGCCGCCAGCACTTTTAACCTTTTCCTAGCTGATAGCATGGTCTCATCCATTTTAAAGATGAGTTTTGATCTTCTCTTGAAAAGAAACTCATGTAGCTCAAAATTAGGATATATTGCTGTTATATCACATATTGAACTTCTTTGAAAGTTTCAATGATTTAAGCTTCTTCTTATTTCTAATAGTGAATGGATATTTATTTAAAATCTAATAGTCTTAAACTTCCAAGATTTTGAATTGCGTAAACATCAATAAGATTAATAGTGTTGAAAATGAGCTCTTTTTCATATACAACAAAATGTACATAATTACCAATTCTTTTGATAATTTATGTGTTCAGAATGTTGTCATATAGTTCCTTTTTTTAGACCACATTATTTTGGTATATAAAGATAAAAAAAAAAAAAAAAAAAAAAAAAAAAAAAATGTTAATATAAAAATGGAATAGTGAAAAAATATGTATACAAAGCCTTAGTGAAATCATTGGTTTGTTTATGCCTGGGCGACCGTTAACGGTGCATAACCTAAAATAGTAGAAAAAAGAGCCTTTTGAATTTAATATATAGGTTCAACATTGAGAGAGTAACTAAAACAAATCACCTCTCTTCAAAAAGAAAAAAGATGATGAAAAGATTTTAATAGTAAGCACTAGAATTTGTAATTGTCATTATTCCAATTTCCATTTATGGAATGCTCTTTGGTTAACATTTTGATGCATAAAGATTCAGGAATTGGAGATTTGAAAACGTCTTTAAAGTTTATCAATTTCTTTGTAACTTCTAAAAGTTTGATAAAACTAATGGAAAAGTTTTTTTGAGGCCTTCCTCTTCTATTGAAAGACATCATTTGCTCAATATTTATATAGATAAAGTAAAGATTCATTCAAATCAATGAAAATACTTTTTTTTGGCATATTACATGATCAATGTTAAAAAAAGGTACAAGTAATTAAGATAAAGGCTCATAATAGAACTTAAAACAGAAAAAGTTTGCTGTTCAACTGTATTTCATCTTCAAATAAGCAGATTTTTGTAAAACTGAATTTGATTCATGGATTTCAAAGACGATTCCAATGTATAAAACTACTTATACTTTATATGATAAATAATTAAGTGAAACAATAATTGTATAAATAAATAAAAATTGTGAGAATGTACGTTATTGTTTCACAATTAAACGCGAGAGAAAATCAAAAAAATAACTGCTTTTTTTAAATTTTTAAATATCTCATAAAATACTAAGTTTTTTTAATTATTTCTAATATATATAGCATATTTTTATCATTTAATAATTAAAAAATAATATTTTATTTCTTGTACATCATTATAGAAATTGAAAAAGGTATATCTATTTTTTATAACAAAAATGTAAACTATTGAATTCAAAATATGCTTTTTTCTTTTATTGCTATATAAATTTTTAGATGAACAGACAGTTCGCATGATGAAATTTCATTTCCTATGAATTGAAATAAAAAAAATAAAATTAAATAATTGTTTCAAAAAATTAAATAAAACCGTTTTCCTCCGTTATTTGAAATAAAATTTTTATACTCTGCATGCATTTTTGCTGGCATTTCATTTGAATATAATTTAAAAATAGAATAATATTTAATTCAAAATAAATATAAGTGTCATATAATATATAATAATAATAATTAATTAAAAATTTATATAGATATAATTATTTTACATTTTGTAAAAATAAAATTTTCATTAATTCAATTTTTTAAACTGTACAAAAAATGTTTATTGAATATATCTACAGATGCCTTTATTTAACAAAAAATGATAAAAAAATTGCAATACATTTTATAAAAATACTTTTAAATTTCAATACATTCAAATATCAGCCCCATTGAAATATCGGTTTATTCATTATCGAAATATAATTGAGTGCTTATATAGTCTGAAATATGAATCTTCCTCCTAGCTTAGCATCGACATACAGCTTAATTCATCCAATTGGATTTGGCTCATACTCCACTGTCTATCTTGCTGTTCATGTATCTAGTAAATCATATGTCGCTATCAAAATAATTTCATATGAAAAATTGAAAACGTCAAATAGCATGAAAGATGAAAAAGGAGATGAAGTGAAAATTTTACAAAAATTGTCTGGTCACCCATTCGTAACCAAAATATATAGTTTTACTCGTGATGATAATTCGAATATTTATATAGTGATGGAATATGTTGAAGGAGGCAATCTCCTTCAAATGATTAACCTTAATTGCCCTCCTTTATTATCATGCCTATCTTCTTTAACGTCTTATGTCATTTCAATGAAAAAGTTTGCTGTTCAATTGTATTTAATCCTCAAACATCTTGATAAAAATAAAATAGTTCACCGTGATATAAAGTCAGAAAATATACTTATTGATAGATATAATAATCTTCGCCTAGCAGATTTCGGGCTTGCGGTCGATTTAAGCAACATTCAACCATCTTCTTCTTTTCGTGAACTTGAACTTTCGTCACCAGCAGGAACCCCACAATACATAGCTCCCGAAATCATTAGAGGGCAGAATTATGGGAGACCGGCTGATGTATGGAGTACTGGTGTTGTATTATATTGCTGTGCTTTTGGAACTTTTCCATTTCATTCGAATAATAATTCATATTCAACATCATCACATAGCGCCTTAATCAACATACCTAATGCAGATATTAAGAACAAAACTGCTTTTACAGAATATCATTATAATATTTTTTACTCAATTTTAAATGATGATGTAACTTTTCCAGATGGCCACCTTCGAAATGCTGATCTAGAAGATCTTATCAGGAAAATGCTAATTAAAGATCAAAAGGAAAGAATCACAGTTGAGGAGATGGGAAATCATCCATTTATAAAAAGCGCTTCAGATCTTATTGAAAAAGTTGAACAATCATTTGAAAATTATAGTTTTGTTCATTCATCTCCTGATGCTTCTTTGAATGTAGACAACATGATATTGAAAAGACAACAACAAACAGAATCATTGCAAGATTTAGGAATTATTGAGCAGTCTGATATAACCAAAATGGAAACAGATCAACATAAAAAGATTGTTCACAAGGTTCGAAAACAAATATCGAGGAAAACAGATAATCCAATGGCTTTCCTTGCCAAAAGTATTGCTCATTCCAGCATACATGCTAAGCAGCGGAGTTCTAGTTTTCGTGAAAGGAAGAAATTTGTTTGAATTATATATATATATTTTTTTATTGTTATTAAATGTTTGTATCCTAAATTGTTAGCTTTTTTATATTTCACCTTAAATTATAACATAAAGGTACATATATGAAAGATATTTGGCCAAGAGCACCAGGGTGCAGAAATATTTCCCCACCCCATTCAAAAAGTTAGAATGGCGCTAAGAAAAAAACAATAAATTTATTGGATTAGGAAAAAAATTCCAACTTGGAATTTCCAAGTTTTTTTTATTTCACATGTCAAGAAAACTTGGAAATTCCAAGTTTTTTTTTCCCTGAGCTTTTCTTCAACAATAGCAAGAACAAAATGATAAAAAACGCGTTAATACTTTAATATAATAAGTTATCAATATCATTTGGCAATTTTTTTCGTGCATTTCATCCAAATCTTAAAATGCTGATACTGATATCATTACGCCATGTATCTCAAAATACAAAAACAAATGCAAATTTACCGCTATCAACACTTTAATAACAATATACGATTCATTTACCATGCAAATTTCGAAATTTTCATTTTGACTCTCATAATTAATATTCAATAATTATACTAGCATTAAATAAATGTATCTATCCGAAAAATTCAAATAGGAAATAAAAAAAAAGATATCTTTCCTAAATTAAAAAAAAAAAAAATCCATATATAACTTTCTCTCACGATATTTTTTTTATTTATTTATTTTTATAATATGCTTTTAAACTCAGGAAAAAGGTATAATATTAGCTTAATATTTAGATAATCTAAGAATGTATCACAATTAATTCAAAAAGTTTTAATAAACCATTCAAAAAAAAAAAAGTTCGGTGCTTTTTTTATTCCTACCGAATGTTTTTTGATTCATTAAAGCTTCTTATAAACCATTCAGATATAATAATTGATCATGTTAAAAAGAAAAAAGTAAAAAAAAAATTTATTAAAATAGATCATGTTAAAAAAAAAAAATATTTATTAAATTTAAAATATTTCATTTTCATCATCAGAAACAATAACGCCATTTGGAGCCTGGTTAGGAATATCTGCAAAAGCTTTGCTGATCATTGTCCAATTTTTAAAATACCAATCAATTATGGCCTTTTTAGTTTTAACTGTGTATTTTAATCTTGGTATGGCTGGATTTGTATCGCATAATTGATTTGCAAGTGATACAAGAGCAGAAATTGTGACTTTCCTCCCTTCGACATGACGTTGAATTATTTTGAATATAAGAGATTTATCTTTGTCCAAGTTATTTTCTTCTATAGAACTAATATATCGTTTTTTTTGCTTTTTTTTAGGCTTGTTCAATAATGAAAAAAGTGGTAATTGTATGTCAATTTGGGCTTGATGAATAAGATCATTTATTTTTTCCCTATATTCTGGAGAATTCTGATATAGATATCTGATTTTTGAAGCAATTAAATCTGCATCTTGCACTTTTAATTGATCAGTTTGAACAACTTTTTCATAAGAATGATTATTAAGGCTAACATTACAAGTAATTGTACCAAACGCCTCATGAAATGTGGAACAAAGCCAATCTTTTGAAACAGCTTTATATAAATCAATATTGTTTTCTCTTAAGAAGCGTATCTGTTTTGGACAAGGAATTCCTAAGTCTGTGTCGATATAACAAACGCATTTACCTTTTTGGCCGACTAAATGATACTCATCATCGTAAAATTCGTTGCGAGCATCTTTAAGTATCATTTTGTCAATTAATTGATTTGCTGAATCAGTTAATAATTGATTTTCCTTGTGAATTCTAGAAGCAGATGCCTCAAACCATTCAGTTGAAATGGTGAAACATTCTTGAAGCATATAATATGCGTTGTTTGATTTCAATTTAATAATATTATTAAACATTTCTAAACGTTGTGACGATACAATGTTTCGTTTGTGAATCTTTGGATTTGATAAAAAGTGATGAGCAATATTGCTTAAATAATAAAGACCTTTGAGTTCTGAATCAACTTGCGATTCTTCTTTGATCCAAAGTGCTTGAAAAGTGTCATCAGATATTTTTCCTTGCATTAAATGTTTTAAGCATTTCCATAAATTTACACTTGGCTTGAATTGAAACTTTTTTAAAAAGTTTTCTTTTAAATGAAATAAGCAATATATTAAATTATATTTTTTCCCAAAACTATCACGACAAGCTTTTTCTATACATGGAGCCATATCAGAAATTACTGTGAAATGGACATCGGGCAGTTCATTCTCAATCATATCAAAGATATATCGATATCCTTTTGAATCCTCTGTCCCTCTTAGAACAATACCAACTATTTGTGTATGTAATTCACCATCAATAACGGCGCATGTTGTGAATCGAATATCTTCTTTTGAAAAAGTTGCGTCAACTATAAGAGGATTTGGGTATGACTTAAGAACTTTTCTTGCCCATGGTGGAAACAGTATAATAGCTGTTAAAGTTCCTTCAAAAAAGTCGTAATTCAATTCCCAGTTGTGTTCATTCTTAAATTTTTCGGCTAGGTCTATCAATTGGCCTAATGATCCCTTTGTATGATTGAAAAATATTCCTTTAGCAAGATGGCGTATGTATTTTGATTCATTTTTTGTAAAGTCTTTACCTGAAATTATTTTAAGTATATTTTTTACTTGATTAATTGATGGCATTGATTCTTTAAATGAATCAGATATACGTTCGGCTAGAGCGTGAGGATCAAGGGAATCACGAATATTTTGGATTGAATGAGAACAATTAATTTTATGATTGAGATTGGTACCTTTGAGAACTAGATAATAACCTTTTTTGCATTTTTTGGAATCTCTTAAATTAAAAGTGATTTGAAAAGGACAATCCTGATCTTTGCATTGAATTTTATAATAATTTCCAGAATTTAGAATATTAAACTTTATTGATTTTGTACGTGCTAAATTTATGCAATATTGAATCATTTCGTCCCTATTTTCAAAAAAATTGACGAGTTCTATTTTCGATGTTTCCATCAAGATTAGAAATGGAAAAACTAAACGAATTTGTATAATATTTGAATGGTTTATCACAACTTTTTGAATGAATTGTTAGAACTTTTTGAAAATTTTTTAAAAAAACATTCGGTAGGATAAAAAATTAGTTCATACTTCATATTAATTATACTAGCATAAAATAATTTTCCATATTAATGTAATTATGTATATTGATTATGCTAGTATAATTACTGAAAATATTAATTATGAGAGTCAAAATGAAAATTTCGAAATTTGCATGGTAAATGAATCGTATATTGTTATTAAAGTGTTGATAGCGGTAAATTTGCATTTGTTTTTGTATTTTGAGATGCATGGCGTAATGATATCAGTATCAGCATTTTAAGATTTGGATGAAATGCACGAAAAAAATTGCCAAATGATATTGATAACTTATTATATTAAAGTATTAACGCGTTTTTTATCATTTTGTTCTTGCTATTGTTGAAGAAAAGCTCAGGGAAAAAAAAACTTGGAATTTCCAAGTTTTCTTGACATGTGAAATAAAAAAAACTTGGAAATTCCAAGTTGGAATTTTTTTCCGCATCCAAATTTATTTTAGAATATTTGACAATTTCATTCAGGCAAAACTTCAAAGGCAAGCGAAACTTCGCGAAATAGAAAACAAGAAGAAAAGCTACGAGAAGAAGAGAGATCTGTTACATTATCATTCATTAACTTTTGGAATATTTGACAATTACATTCAGGTAAAATCTCAAAGAGTATCAAAATTATGATACAAATGAATTTAATTCAACAAAAATATATTACAAATATAAATCATTACAAAAGGCCGTTTATTAGTTAATCAGACCGTTTATTATTTCATATTTTCATGAATGCACCACAGCTTAAAAGAATGTACGATCGGTTACCAACTATCCTTAATTATAGCCAGCATGAGCATGAAATCCTTGAAAGAATCCGAATCCTATTTCAAAGGTTAAAAGAAGATACACCAAAAGATTTTAGAAATCAATTAATTAATGAAGCTGTTAGAAAACTAAAATTGTACAATTCAGACTGGACCAGAAAAGATTTCAATATATACAGTGAAAATCTTTTTACTAGGCCTCTACCTTAATTGATATCAATCCCGAGAATAAGTTCAGTTTATTTTGGAAAACAAATTGAAACAAGAGGAAAAGTCATTAGTTGCCAGTTAGGTTATTTTGTATAACAAGAGGAGTCGAGCGATCTACAGAAACAAAATATTATTCCATTTGAAATTCAAGTTCATCATTCAAGTCAAACAAAAGTAAATGTCGCACAAAGATAAATGGCGATTATGTCAAAGTAATTGGAACCCCTTCAAATCAATCGCACAAAGGAACAAACGCCAATTTGATCTATATTATCTCGAATCAAGTTTAAACAATAACTCAAGAAGAAACAGATATTCCAAGTAATCATTCAAACGATTCATTTTTTAATGAGCAAGAATTAGCAAATTTGACAGCTACTACATCATTTCATCTTGTCTAAATACTAGTTGCCCATGCAAATGAAGAAGGATTTCAACTTGTTAAAGCTAAAAGTGAAGAAGATAAAGTATGTTTATTATGTTATTATCATTCAAAGTACAAAAAGAAAGATGAATTGAACACAAATTGTCCCTTTTTTATAAACACTAGGAAGATTAAAGAGAAAGAAGGAAATGGTTTTATCTGGCATGTTTCTACTTATAGTTTATGTCACAACCACAATAATGATCCTTATACATTTATACACAAGACTCTCTCAGATAAAGAAAAGAAGTTTATATTATCAATGATGAGAAAAGGTTTAAGCAACACAAAAATAGCTAAAACTATTTCAGAAAACACATGTAAAACTCTATCATCTGCACAAATATCAGTAATTAGCAAAGAAGAAAAGAGAGCAAAAAAACAACAAAGAATAACAGAATCAGAAGAGCTACGGCGCCATATGATCGATACAAATGGCTACTACTTTTATGATGATTCTAAAGATACAGAAGAAGTAATCAAAAGGAAGGTTGTTGCTAAATTTACAAAACATGAATATGATAACCTCGCTAAATTTGGTGATTTTGTTTCAATAGACCCTAGATTTTGTTCAATGTCTAGTAATTGGTTGGTGATTCCTCTTACAGTTATAGGTTACAACCGAGAAATCAGGAGTGCAGGTATAGTTTTTGCTTCAACCCTTAAATCAGGTACATTCAGATGGATATTAAAATTACTATGCGAAATTCTTCCAACAAAAGAAAAAATAACCACACATTGTTCAGATGATGATGTAGGTTTACATTAAACTTAAAGAAAAAGGTAACAAATTTCAAAATTCTTAGATTAAAAAGAGTAATTTGTTGTTGGCACAAAATACAGAATTTTGACAAGTTCATTGTACTTTTAAAGCTACCACCAGACCAGGAAACAAGGTACAAACAATTATTCAGATTAATGGGAATGATTAGAAACAAAGAACTATCGCAGAAATGGCATGAAGAATTAGCAGAGAATGAACAAATTCAATATTATATGGAAAAGAATGTTGATGGAAAAATAGATATGATTGCAAAGAGCAGAATAAATTATTTCACTTGCGGTTACAATACGTCTTCAATTTCAGAGTCAGTAGTATAGGTCTGGCGGGTTTGACGGTAAGATATTTTGAGCTTGAGAAACCATACAAAATTCCAAGGACTCCTACACCCTTTATAGTGCAGGGTCTCACTCATCTCAAACCCCCTAAAAACAGCCCTTTTTCAGGGTTTTGCATCGATTTTCAGAAATTGCACACACGTGATCTGGAGGTAAAATTCGGATGCAACTCATGACGTTCAGGTATCGATTTCACACCCATGAAATGACGTACGCGAGTGCTCTGGGACGATGTGATGTGCGTTTTCATGGTGAGGATGACGTGAGTGATAATTAATACACGATAAATCAGTTGTGGAGATCTGATGGTGTTTTAATAGGCATCGAGAGGCCGGTAAGATATTGAGAGGTGTTATACAGTATAAGATTCGTGAGTGAATGACGTTGACGAGCATGGTGAATCGAGGGAGATATTTTTTTATGAGTGATAAATTTTTAACGAGTATGAAATAAATGAAATACGATTACAACACAACTATTGATAAAGTATCAATCGAAGATCTCAATGAGTTAACGTTAATGACGGGAATCGACCTAGATGACTTAGTTTCATTGCGTGATGAATATGCTGATAACGAGAAAGGTTATCGAGATGAGCTTGTAAGTTACATCGTTGATACAGCCCGCAAAAACGGATTCGATGATGATGAACCACTGTATAACAGTCTTTACTGGTTCTTCAAGGGAGCTCAAACTAATGCTGAACGTGAAGCTGATGCTAATGAATTCATTGATGAGTATGGGATATCAACCTGAGATCAAACATATCGGTATCCCACATGCTCCAAAACTCCTCCGATCCCCAGTAAGGTATATCGATACTGATGAATATAAACGCCGTAATCAGAAGAGGGTTGATGATGAATTCTTTAACGATTTACGTTCACATCCCATAACTCAACATGATCCATTAACGAAATTAGTGAGAAATATGCTCAGTAAGAAGTTCACCGATAATATTAATAAAGAGAGTTCTCAGATAAAAACATCGAAAGTGAATTATCGAATGATGCTCGATAAACTCATTACTGAGAGACCTATCCTTCGTCCTCTTCCACCAGGTGAATTGCTTAAGTTGAAACCCTATTCGATACAACTTTTCGAGAAGAATAATGAAGATTTAATCGATTATTTCAAGACTTTCGGGCATGACTTCAAGAGTAAGAGTGATGAGTACCTCACCATCAACGAACCTAACGATGAAATTAAAGCTCTTGCTGCGTTTCGTAATAAGAAATATCATGGAACTCATATCGAAAACAAGATTCTGAAGAAGAATCCCATCGTTGTATATTACTTGAATGAGATTCATAAGCTTGAAGATATCTTCAATTACCTCGAAAATACTGTATATAAGAATGAGCGTAAACCCTTTAAGAGAACATTTAATCTCAGTGGTGTATTCGAAACTCCTAAAAATAACGGAGATTTTATTACTGAATACACATATGAAGAGCGTGAGATAAACACCACAAAATATAATAACGATAACAACATACCTATTCTGATTCAGTTAAACGATGAACTCAATAGAGTGAAATATTATATCGAATCTGTGCTCTTCAATTACTCAACAACTGAATCGAATGTGAAACTCATTTACGTTACATCAATTTCTTTCACGATATCGAGATTAGTTAAGGTAACAGGTAAGGTGAGTTTACCTGATGAGATTGTGAGATCGAATATGATAATTACTGATAACGATGATGATGGATTATGTTGGTATCGATTCTTGAGTATCTGTTTGGATCCTAAGTTAGGGAATCTCAATAAAAATAACAAGAAGAAGTATAACATCGATAATCGTACTTCAGCTGCGAGAAAGCTCTTATGTATGGATCATGGAGTATCATACTCAACGAAACCAACTAAAGCTGCGAAATGAAATCGATTATCGATTCATTCAAGGGTATGTCGTTAGAAGAGATGAAAGAATCCGCTATGAAGAATCACATTAACGTTAACATCTACAGTTATGATAAAGATACACATCGTTACGATATTCAAGAACAGTGGTATGACAAAGCGAATGAGAATACATATAATGCTCTTCTATATTCTGATGGTATGGTATGTCACATCATGTATATCATTAATGCTGAGAAATTAACGAATATCTTCATATGCCCCAAGTGTAAATCATATGTCGTTAGAGATGAGAATTGGCATGGTAGTGAACGAATGAAGAAACACATGGCTCATTGTGACGGTAAGTTCCATAAGAAATACATTCCCGAACGTATCAGTGAAACCTACTGTCCCCACATCCTTAATCACCCTGTTTATGAATATTGCTTAGCTCATGATCTCGAATGGAAACCTCAGAAATTATATATGACTTATGACTTCGAAACTATGGAACATAAAGTTGATATCAAATCAGGTAAATCGACTGTGATTAATAGTGAATTGATTCCGCTATCCGTAAGCTGTTGCGTTAAATCTTCATCATCTACATTAACGGAACACTTCGATGCGAGAGATTATAACTTCATTCCTGAGTGGATTAAATTCATGTTCACCCAGTCAGTTACACTCGTTAAAGATAAGATTAAGTTCTTGAGTGAGATGGTTTACACTCGTTAAAGATAAGATTTTAGACATGTTCAAAATTCACTTTTCCATTGGAAAAGTTCGACTTTTTCTGAAAAACAAGTGAGGGGTTAACATATGTAATTTTTTTTTTTTTTTATATATTTTTGAACTTGAATTTCAAATGGATAAATAAATACAATAAAATGAATTATTCAATAATTTAGTTTTATTATTAATAATATAAAATAAGATTATTTATATTCAGGTATTATACTATAAATATGCTTAGCCGATTCTTCAAATCCAGACTGGTGTAAAATTCCGGCAATGAAATTAGCGTTAACGTTCGAAGTATATGCTAGATTCTTATTAAAAAGCGAATTAATCATTGAAGAGGATGCAAACTTGGTCAGTATTGAAACAAACATTTTTTGATTTTTATCAATTATACCATATAATTGATTCATTTTTACAATAATATCTTCGTTGTAGTATTGAATTGCTAAAGCGAGATCATTCATATTTAATTGGCTCTTAAATAAATCAAATAATGATGAATGGGATGATTTAGATTTAGATGACTTTTCTTTAATTTGAAGATCTAAAATATAGTTAGCAATACGAGAATTCAGTTTAAGTGAATCCCTAAAGATAGTTAAAATATTTTGAGGCTTTTCTATCTTGATCAAGAATTTAACTACATCAAACGCTGCATTATCAATTGCAAGTAAGTATTTTGGTGGATCACCTTTGAAAAAATCATATTTGGAACTTTTGTTTGAATAAAGGAATTTGAATAATTCTAAATCATAGAAACAATTTTGTAAAAATGTGTCACAATTTGAGAAGCTAGGCTTTGATGTGTTATCTTCAACTTTTTCCATAATATATAAAATTTTGTTTAAACAAGATAAATGAATTTTGGCACTTCCAGAGCGAACAACTGCCATTAAGTTTTCTCTTGTTAACTTTTTATATATGTTTTCATTATCATCAACAAAATTAGGTATATCTTTTTTCTTTGGTTGATAAGTTGAACTTTTCATTAAATTATCAACTAAATCTTTTTGATGTGAATAAATTGCATAATAAAGGATGTGATCTTCTGAACATTTCTTTTCACAAGTGTGAATGATTTCACGGTTTCTTCCCGAGTATGCATAACAAAGAAGATTTTTATCGAGGACAATATTTTTCTGATTCCATAAGTATTGGAAAACTTTTAACGACCCATAAACAGCTGCAACTTGGATAATCGAGGTTTTTTTATCGAAAGTCAACGTTCGTTCATAAAATGAATAATCAAATTTATAATTCACATCTCTCTTTTCTTTTGCTAAAATGCTTTTAAATAATGTAAGATCATCATCACGAATTGCTTTATGAAGAGCTGATGGGTTATAATTTTTATTTCTATTTAAAATATGTTGCTTAGGATTAGCTTTAATAGACTTATATAGCGATTTCATATCTTCAACATAGTCTGGATCAGTGTTATAAGTAAAAAGTGATTCTTCTCTTAACATTGCATATTCATGATCAAATTCATCAATTTCGGGCCAAAAGTTAATGAAAAGCTGTTCTAAATAAACCGATTTTTGAATGATTGATTGAATTGAAATTACTTTCTTTTGGAAAAGATAATTAATATCACATAACAAGTGTTTATTCATGTCAATTATGTCAATTTCATCAATTCCAATTCGTTTTAATTCAGCTGAGAATTCACACAGAATGTCTAATATCAGTTCCATTTGCTTGTAATTGAATATTGTAAAATAATTAATGTTAAATAAAAACAAAATAGCGCTTTCACGATTATTAAAAAATGTTTCATTATTTAATTTAATGTACTTGATTGTTTTTGCATAAGATTCCTTATTGATATTATTTAAAAGATCCTGGAAACCAGATATTATTTCATACCTTTCTTTATTCTGAGCAAGGAAAACTCCAACATTTTTTGTTAAATGAGATTGATGAGAATTCATTAAGTTTATAAAAAAAATGAATTAAAAAATGCTAATTCATTTTTTCTTAATAAAATTTTGTGGCAATATATCCTTTTTTAATTAAGGAAAAATCTTTAAAATAATATTATAAGTAATTAATATTGTTATATAGCATTTATTTCAAAATATTAAAAGCACAGACTTTAAATTAGAATAGATATTAAACATATTATAATTATTTATAAAATAAAATTTTTATAACATCATTAAGAAAAATTAAAAAATTATTTTGCTTTTGAGGGGAAGATTTTAAAATTTCAAAACTATAAAATTATTTTTTTACTTTTTGAATGGCCATTAAAAACATTAATGGTTAGATGTTATCTGACATTTAATGCTTTTTTTAATGCAAATATGTATCCCAAAGATCTTAATTGTAGTCACGAATATTTAATAACAATAAACAACCAAATAAATAAAAACAATTACCTATTGCCAAAAAGAATAAAACTCATTTAAGATCAAAAAAACAAAATTTTGATAGCTCTCAAAATACAAATAATATTATTGTTATTTTTTTGGAGTGAAAAATAATCATTAATACAAGGCGAATTTCTATTTGTTTTAATAAGAATCTTATTAATTTACAAAATTTTAAATACAAAAAAATATTATAATAATAACATTCATTGACAATCTGAAGGAGAATCTGCATTAATAAAAGTTTCAGTTCTAGTTTTTGGAGACGATCTATATCTTTCTTCGTAATGAGGCCTTTCCCTATTTGCTGCATATGTTCTGAAAACGTTTGCCGATTTCGAAATTATTTCATTTACTACTGGTGCCAAATTGTCATAGCTAGGGCAGGGTAGTATCTTTATCCAATTATCAGGGTTGCTTGATCCATTTCCATCTTTTGCCTGATTTTTAGTTGTTTGTACGCCATCAATAGGCGATCCATCGCAAGAAATATGTGAAAAGGCATCAAATATCATATCTCTTTTAAGATCTTTTTCACATTCATAAGTAACAACCATTGAAGGCCTATCATTGAGTTCAAGGACAATAGGTTGGAGATTTTCAGAAACGAGAATATCGATTCCCATTATGTGAAAATATTTTGAAAAAAGATCGAGAGTTTTTTCGCTTTGGTTAAAAGGCCTTCTTCCCCAAAGTCGTCGTTCGGAATTAAAATTGGTCAAAGATGTAACAATTGAAGGCCAAATTGCTAGTAGTGAAAACATTGCTACGTCACAAATTTTTTTCCAGAGTCCAGGACCTTTTTTGGGACTCTGAACTGCAATTTGATCTAAAACAATAGATGCTAGTTTTGTAAATTCTTGGCCTTTGCTTTCTTGATTTTCTTTATTAATTGATGTGTTTGTCAAATGCGAATATTTATCATCAAGAGTAGCTGATGTTGGCGGCTTATATTCATGAGTACAAAATCTTGCAAGACCTTCTTTGTAAATATAAGCTGTATATGGGGCTAACGTTGATATTAATATGTAAAATCGAAAATCAAATTTATATCCATTTATAAGATATGGTGGAATATACCTTTGAACCACTGCTGGCTCAGTTCTGTGAGATAATTCAAATATATGTTGAACCAGTTTTATTCCATTTCCACAGCACCCATTCCTAGGTTTAACGATCCAAGTCACAGGATTTTTGCTACGACCTTGGAGATGATTATGAAGTCGCTGTAAATCTGTAAATTGATGAGGAAGTAAAAAGGAAGTAGGGAAAAAGTTATAAAAATTTGGGAACATACGACGCATCTGATTAAACGCATGTATTGTAGTACTTTTAAAACAAATATAATCCATTCCAGGAATTTTGTTGACACGCTGAGATGGACCAATATTTTCAAAGTCTTTGTTTTTAATATCACCATCCCACCAAATTATAGAAGTATAATGTGATTGTCCATCAACCAGATTTATTTCAGCCTTTTTAAATGCTTCCTTTACAGCTGGATATTTAACATGGCTCCCATCAACTTCTTTACATTCCAGCATTAACATGTTTTCCGAAAATTAGAAAAAATAACGAGTTTTTTTTTTTTTTTTTAATCGAAAAAGTTTTTAAATCAAACTTTTTAAATACCGAAAATATTCAAAAACTATTCAATTCAATTTTTGAAATATAAAAACAGAAAAATATTGAAAACATAGCATTACATTTTTATTATAATAATATTATACAAACAATATACTGTTGTTTCAAAATCATATAAAAATAATTTCAATCAACATTTCGAAAATAAAAAAAATAAATATCAGATCAAAATTGACCTTATCTATCATCGAATAATATAACAAAAAATTAATTATATATTATTACCAAAAAGGAGACCAGCCATAATACATTTGCGCTAAATTCATTTCATTAGTTGCAATTTCGATCAATGTAGAAACTTGTTCATGCTCTGTTAGTAATTTTCCATCAAATTCTCTTCCATTTAATTTGTCGCTAACTCTTGAAATAGCCTTTCTTAATGTAGCAGAACCTTCATTAATATGATAATAGGGAGGGAAATGATTATTATTATTATTGTTTTCATTTGTTTTATTTTCAATATTAATTTCATGACTTGATGATTCTGAATTGGAATTGGGCGTAGAAGAGTCATGCGCACCTGGAGAATTAATTGTTGGCGGAGGTGGAGGTGTTGATGCTGCATTTTTATACCAAATGGTATCAGTAATTGGATCTTGTATGAAAATATCAAGAAAAGCAAGCAGCGTTTCTTTATTCCTCCTCATGAGTGTCATTACATATTCAGCTGTCA
This sequence comes from Tritrichomonas musculus, assembly GCA_039105265.1. Taxonomy (NCBI): domain Eukaryota; phylum Parabasalia; order Tritrichomonadida; family Tritrichomonadidae; genus Tritrichomonas; species Tritrichomonas musculus. The sequence continues at coordinate 7,407,543 of JAPFFF010000002.1, forward strand.
TATCAAAAACACCATGAATCCCTGAAGCACCGAGTGCTCGAACGATCATTCTTGTCAATCTGAAAGGAACAGTCTCATGAACATAACTTCGAAGACTTGCCTTTTCAAAAATGTCAGAAAAGTCAATATGAACAACATTTCCAGTCCCTTTCATAACCAAAATGTTCGAAGGATGTCTGTCACCCATTCCAATTAAGTATCCAATAATAGACATAAGACCACTTGAACGTGCAAAGTTAGTTGTGGCATTAAGCCAAAGCTCTGCGTTTGGAGACCTAAGCCAAAGTGTTTCTCGGATGTCATCGTCAAGTGCCAATCCACATAGTTCACGATGAAGCTCGAGTTTTTGAATGGAGCTCATTCTTAATGTGTATTCACGATCACAACCAATTGTTGCTTCATCACCTACATAATTTTTGATATATTTTTGCTCTTCCTTGATTTCAACGCCAACGATTCTTCGATGACATAGGATCATTGAATGAATTGTCTCGCCTCCTTCAGCCCATGCAATGAGTCCAGCATTTGTGGCAATTGGGACAATTGGAACTTGGCGAATGTGAAGGTGCCTTTCAACTCCAAATTTGTCATCATGAAGGATACTATTTGTTAGTGAGAAAAGTTGCATAACACGCTGATCAAGTCGAAGATCTTCTCGTCCTTTCAAGAGATACTTGTAGGTTTTGCCATCACTTCCAATTATTCGTAGTTTACGTGGCCTTTTTGCTGATGGAATGATCTTTAAGATGTGAATAATGGAATGAATCGTAACTGGCTCTTTATCAACTGAATAAAAACCAGGAACAACGAGACTGAATGATGATGCAGATGCTAATGAAAAGTTCATTTCAGCAATATCCATTGTTGACATATTTTCAATCTTCATATCGAGGAACTTTTTGATAGAAATCGCCATATTTGCTAATCGACATATTTCTGCTGATGATGTTGGTAATGGAGATAAATTCTTCACAAAATTCTTTATTTTGACATCGTTGAATATCCTGGTGACAAACTGACTATGCTTTTGACCTTTAATGATGCTATTTGCCTTCTTAAAAAGTGGAATGATTTCTTCTTGGGGAGCATCAATCTCTGATAAATGCGTAACTCTTTCAAAAAGTTGAATAACTTCTTCAATTGGAGTAACAGCTATTTGAATCAGCCCTTTAGTGAATTCTTCAGCATCTCTCATTAAGACAGGATGATCATGACTTAATTGATCAATAAAATCTAGAAGAGCCTTTGATGACGTTGTTGTTGCTTTCAATAAACAAAAAGGCATAGTAAGTGCTTGAAAATGTTTCAATGAAAAGATACGAATGATCTCGTAAACAACCTTCCTTACTTCTTCGCTTGGATGGTCAAACTGAACCATTAATTGAGGAATAATTTGGATAACAGAAGATGGATCCATTCTTTTCAAATCGTAAGCAATTTCTTCAAAGTTTGATAATGTATCTCCGTAACTGAAGAAAATTGCGCTCAATTGGCATAAGAAGTGAAGAGAAGGACCAGTTAACTTAATTAACATAGAAAATCCTTCAACAGCAGCAGATGCAAATGATGCATAATTAATATCATTATCAGGCTTATTGTTCGTGATGTTGTCATTGATAATGTTCTTTGATGAATACGAGCGTGTACGAGATGTAAGAGATGCAGATGACGAAGAAGAAGGTGATGAAACTGGCGGTTGTGCACATCCAAGATTAAAATATGCCCAATGCTTCCAAGCACGAACTCTCTGTGGCTGAAGGGCTGTTACTTTAGCAAGCAAACTAAGAACACTTGGCTTGATTGAACTTCGTGAAACATATGATAAAATAGCATCACAATAAACGTCAGTTTTGTTTTTCTTATCTTTTAACTGATCAATGATGAATTTAAATTCGTTCAAATTCCTAACCATTCCTCTATCGAAGTTTGATTTTGCACTCATCAGACGAATCCTTTCATCATTCATGTGGTTACTAAATAGTCTTCTAAATGAGTTGTCAAACAAAGTCCACTCTTTAAGTTTTCTTAATGAATCTACAAAATCTATATGAATAGTAAACTTTTGTTCCTTGGAACATTGAAGAAGTTCTCGAACACGATGGACGTTACGAAGTTGAGTAGCATCTCTTTTGACGTAATCAGCTTTTGACGCCCACATTTTTAGGATCTCATCTGCTGTTTTAAGTCCTTTTCGCTGGTCGGTGACGTCTTTAAGTTCTTCAAACATCATGGCTGTGCAAATGGCAGGAATTGCTGGTTCATAACTACCTGATGTAAACGATGATATGTCTTGTGAAAGAAGAGTTAAGCCTCTTGAAACCCACTTTTCAGCGGCTTCGAGGTTATTTCGATCTAGAGAAACAATGGCTCTCCAAATGCAACTGGTAGGATCATCAGTTTTGATTGCTTGAAGAAATTGGGAAGGATCACCACCAGTGTTTCTCATTGCTGCAGCAAAAATCATCGCTACTTTGGGTTGCATGTCATTTGTATATGTGGAGAAATCATTCACTCTCTTCTCAATCCTTTCCCAGTCTTCGAGAAACATGGAACAATTTAGATATCCGGCAAGAAAAGTTTCATTTCTTGGATTTTCGTTAAATTTCTTTTCATAAACATCACGTGCTTGTGACCACATCGATAAGGCTTCAAGAAGTTCGCAGTTTGAATCAGCTGATACGGCAATATTTAAGAGACCAAGTGCTGATTCTTTTCGTTTCAGGAGACTATTTATACGAAGAAGGTGAGATGTTGGTTCAATTGACTTAGATAACGCTTTTTCAAAGAATCTTAAAGAGCGAAACCATGAATTACAACGTTCAGCAATCTGACCTGAAACAAATGGATCTTTAAATAAAGCAAAATTAGCACGATCCATTGCATCACATGCTGCAACAATGACAGATAGAATATCAGGCGTTACTTGTAAGCTATGAACGATACCAAGTAAATAATTAGATAATAATTTTCTATCATTGTCAAGGGCAATATCCCAAACAGATACAATAACAAATGGAAACAATTGCGCTTCAAAATCAGATGACAATCGTAATAAAGGATGTGATGCACGAATGGCAGGGGAATTCGAACAAAGAACTAAATCTTGAGTTAGTTGAAGAAACCAGTTGTTCCAATCATTCTCTGAGACAGATAATTGAAGCCTTCCTCTTCCAAAAATTTGACTTAGAGGAAGTATTGTCATGACTGGCATTGATAAAATTGCGTGTTGTTCAGGAACTGGATTGTATGACTGAAGAATACTAAAAGCTTCCTTCTTGAATTTGGGATCAGTGTTAATTTTAACAACAAATTCTTTCCATGATTGTTCAAGTGGCAAATTAGTCATGACATTTGGGAACCTTAAAACAAGAACTTCTATCAAATGGATTGCTGGCTCTTGCGATGCTTCACATTCTGTATAAATTTTTATTCCAAGCCTTAAAGAAGGAAGTATTAGACTTGTAAGTGGGGCAGATCTTAGAGCTTGAGTAAGAAAACTTAGGGCATTACGTGTTAAAATTGTATTCTTGGAAAGAGCTCTTTGAGAAATAACATTAAAATATATATTAGGTGAACCACCAGCAAAAATAACGAGGAGTGTCATTGTTAACATTAAAGTGATTTCAGCATCACTTCCTATGTTCGTGTACTGTTCTTCACTGAGCAAGCTGGTGATCAGTGCAAATGTTGATGAGCCGTATATAACAAAATTCTTTTTCATTGAGTAAATTAATGCATTCAATAATTTTAGAGCATCAACATCAAACTTTTTTGTAATGTAGGGAAGAACCATGTCATAGATCTTCTTAGCATGAGGTAGGATCTCGATGTCGACAACAAGAACAATGGTTTTGAATGATGGAAACAACTCACCTAATTGGATTTGAACATTTGGACGATCTAAAATTGTAGTGAAAACATTGACAACTTCTTCTAAGAAATCGAAGCATTTAGAGGCATCGCTTTGTATGATGTAAACTAAAGCGTTAATTAATACAAAAAGATCGTGAGTTTTAGAATTATCTTTCAGTTGATTTAAAATGTATTTCATGACAAAGTTGAGGTATGATTGCTCTCTTTTGGTTCGATCATAAAGAGGATACATATCTTCAGTTTCTGTATGAGTGTGAAAAGTGTGGAATTCATAAGGATCAAGTGATCCTATAGTACCGAATAATTTCAAAAGTTCCTTATACATCTCTGGTGAAAGGCATTGGGCCGTTGAGTTAGATGTGTTTTTGATGTACATAAATAAAGATTGATGCAATTTAACGATTCCTTTTGAATCAAGACGTTTCACTAAAGGATATGCTCGGAATAACACTCTTAAAGTTTGCGCAGCTGCAATTTTAACCTTCTGACTATTAATAAGCAATAACTGATCAACGAGTACGTTGACAACTTTATCCAATAATTCAATTTGACAATGTGCATTTGAAGATGCTAAATTTGAAATGCAGTGCATAGCATGTATTCGAATTTGTCTATAACAACGCATATCATCAAGCCCTTCAATAGTTTTTGATAAAGATAATGGCTTAGAATCAGTTTTTTTGTTTAAAACATCCAATAAAAAGACGATTAATTCATTGCATATCGAAAATGCAAAAGTTCCTGCAGCTGATATTAAAATTGAAAGAAATTTAATATATTCTACTTGTTCTAACTTTGATGGAATTTGATCAAAAGTTTTAGGAAATTGGTGAAGCAGAGTGAAATAAAAATTCAATGTAGAAATTGGATAATGAGCCTGAATTCGTTTGATTAAATTGAGCGCAGATAGCGCGACTGAAACATGTGTATCATTGAATATCTGGTAAATAATAACAAAATTGGGCGATGTCGTGAAATAGTGCAATAAACTATCATCGATTGAATTTAAAAAAGCACTTTTAACCAAACTATCTTCAATTAAAATTTGATTTAATAATGAAAATAGTTTTGTTGACTGTTCTGACCCTTTAAATCGTTGCAATATTGATGTTAACGCCAACACAGCTGCTGCCCTTTGCTTTGAACTTGTTTCATTTCCAAAGGCTTTATCATCAAAATGTTTATTACCAGCATTACCACTGACATTGTTACTAATTATATCATTATTTGAATCGATATTATTATTAGCATTGCTGGAATTGACATTATCATCGTTTTTATTTTCTTTTACACTTTTTGATGTGATTGAATTTTCAGGAAAAAGATTTTTTTCTGAATCATTTATTTCTAGCTCTATATCTTTTGGAATTACTTCATTATAGTAATTGTAAACAGTATCCCAATATTGAATGAGTGGAAACTGTTCCAAAAAGGAGATCCGTGCTAAAAATGAAAGAGAAAGCTCATTTATTTCTTTTACCTTTTCAGTAAAAATATGGATAAAACTAAAAGTATCTGAAGAGAACGTAGATGCAAAAGTAATTGCGGCATCAACAAGATATGAAGACCATCGTGATGAACTAAAGACTCCTAAGACATACTTACGATCGATAATATTTGGCATGCGCTCCATTACAACTTTAATTAATATGAAATATGAATCAGGACTTCTGGGAATCAAACCAAAGCTCAAATTATTTGCAAATACACAAAAATGCTCGGGAAGTATTCTTGCGATTCTGGAAAATTGAATACATATTCCAGGATTATTAAAGTTAAGCTTTGAAGGAGTTAAAAAGATTGAATATATTCTACTAGCATAAGTTTCAGCATCTTTTGGTAATGTCTCAACAAGTAAAGCAAGAAAAGCCAAATATTCTTCGTTTGGATCTTTTGCAATAAAATCAGAAATCGCAATAAATAAATCGGTTGCTTTATCTTCACAAACGTCTTTATAATCAACAAAGAAATAAGATAAAAGTGAAAAGAAACCTTGCGGATGCAAATGAATGTTTCGACTAATTATGCTATCAATTAACATTCCATTTCGAGTTCCATTTTCGGTATTATTATTATTAATATTACTATTGTTAAATGAACATAAAACATTCGATATTATCTTAGACACTCGTTCATTTGCAGCTGGATCAGTAGCAATAATTTTTCTATTTAATTCAATAACAGCTTGGTGAATTTCTTTCGAAGGATAAGTAAGTGCAGTCATTGTGATTGTATTAAGTTGATTAACATATTTCTTATAAAATAACGGATCAAAAGGGGAAATTCGAAGTAAAAGAAATAAAGAAGAAATGATCGAAGCTGGCGTTGCTCTAGAGTCTCTGGCAAAAGAAAGCCATGACATAATTCTATCCATTAAATGAGGAATAAAAGGCGCATTCATTTTTCGTGCAATCTTATAAAAAAGCCTAGAAATTCCTTTGATAAGAAAAACGTCGTCTATTGGAAGAATTCGTTCTAAACTTTGATTTATGCCAGTATAATTACTTTGATCGTCGTCTATGTCAACATAAAAAGAAAACCCAACTATAGCCGCAAGCCTGGTTTCTTGCTGACGAGTATGAAGTTTGACGTTTGACCACTTATAAAGACACAAAGCAAACTGATTTTGATCTTCGTCGGACAGCGTGAGATAAAGCTGCGAAAAAAACTTTCGAGACCTTTGACGAGCTTCAGCGAATGTTTGCACATCAACTAGAACGACAGATACTCCATCGAAATCGATCTGAGGCTGCCGCTCGCTCATCCTATAATCGGTTTTCAAAGAGTTACGTATTAAACTTTTTAATAACTTTTAAACGATAAAAATTCATTGGTGGGCCACCAATGAATTATTATAACTTTTGCACCATTAGATAGATTACATATAATAATAATATAATATATTAATTATAGTTCATGAATATTAAAGATAAAGTTTTTCTGAATAATTTAAATTTAAATATTTTATTTGTAAACTATTCAAATAGTATTGATAAAATCTTTCAAAAATATCTGAAATAATTTTCTCAAAATAAAAAGAATTTAAAAATTTATTCAATTTATATAGAAAAATTTCATTTATTAAGAATAAAAATATCTATTTTAATTTTAAATTAATTGTTTAATTTAATTTTGTTTAAAGTTATATCTTATTGATTATAATCAAAGACAAAATATAAAAAGAAATAAATGATTTTTTCTTTACCTTAAATTTTGAAAATAACAATTGAAGTAACCTTTCGGCGGTTTTGTAAACTACGACTACATCACTATTTTTAAATAGTTTATACCGAATTTTGGAATTACGGCTAATGGAGTTGAAATTATGGCATATAAAAAACGATAACTTTTTCAAATAATAAATGGCCATATCAAAACTTTTTGAATATTAAACAAAAAAAATCATTAATTCGACAAAATTCTTCACATTGTTTTGGGATTTAGTTGTGTTCAAATTATTACTAGGGTGGCACTGGGTGGGCCAAAATTAAGAAAATGGGTCAAAAAAAAGTAAACATTTGGGTCACCATTTATCCTCTCAATTATTTGAATTGAATACGATTAAATAAGGTCAAATAATTGCTTTTTTTTTTTTTTTTTTTTTTTTTTTTTTTTTTTTTTTTTTTTTTTTAGTTTGCGAAAATCCTTACGTGAGAGCGTGTTAAGAAAAAAAATTAAAAATATTGATCGGCATGGTTAATTATTCTACCATAAAAAAAAGTTTTTGAAATAATTTTTTTTTTTATCTGCTCTCTTTCAATAAAATCTGAATTTCAAAAGCATAAAAATTTAGTTTTTTTTCAATTTTTAAAAAATTATACATAAAAAGTTTATTATTTTTTTTTAAAAAAATTAATTCAAAAAGATTAATATCATATATTTTTAATAGTGGAAATGCTATACTCAAAAAGTTGCAAAAGAGAATCAAAAATACAGTATAGTAAAAAAATATGAAAACGTAAAAATATTATTCAAAAAGTTGGAAAACAAGCTTTTTCATAATAAACACTCAATTTTTTTGAGTAAATATTGTTTTATCGTCATTTGAAAAAGTAGCTTTTCCAGCTTTTTGAATTTTACGAAAAAGTTCGAAAATCCATTTTTTCAAATGACGATAAAAAGAATTAGCCAAGCAAATTTGGCCTTATTTCTTTGAAAAAGTGTATTTTCCAACTTTTTTAGTATTTTTTGACGATTTCATATTTTTTTACTATACTGTAAATTATTAAGTAGCTTTTTGAGGCTTCGCCTCAAAAAGCTACTTAATCATTTATTAAATAAAATTTAATTTTATCTTGTATAAAAAAGCATGAATTCATAATATTCAACAAGGAAATGATGTTTATCATAATTATATATATCAGTTATTATTATATACTATGTAAACAAATAAATAAAATTTGGCCCATTTTGGCCCAATTATAAATGGATGGGTCAACCAAATATCGTCTGAAATCTTCAGAAAATTATCCCAAAAATTTTGGGCTAAAATGGGCCAAGTTGGGCCAAAATGGGCCAAATTTTTTTTTTAAGCATATATATAAATTATTAATAATGTATACCTATATTTATAATATACATTACTATATTGTTTAATATCATAACTATAATGCTTTTTATATAAGATATATTTATTTTTTTAATTATTAATTTTTGTGAAAATAAAAATTATTCTCTATGAAAAGTAAAAGACAATTTGAATGAAAATTTTTATTTTAAAAGATAAATTTATCTCTTCCATTCTATGTAAATCATTAATTTTTCATATATATTTAAATAAATAATCTGATAGCGATTTGTAAATTGATAATTTATAACTTTATATATAGAATCAAAACAATTTGAATTGGCCCACGTTGTGACACATTAAACCCACATTTTGGCCCACATTTTTTAAAAAATGCACATTTGGGCAAATTTGACCACCCTAATTATTACCTATTTTATTTCTTTTTTGTTTATTTTATTATTTTGATATCTTTTTTCACTTTTGTTTTTTGTGAAATAACCCTTGCTTTTTGTACATACAACGCAAAAAAAATACGTTATTATAAAATAAAATGTATGTACAATTGTAAACCTTGTTTTTTTTATTTGCAAATAAGTCCCATAAATGTTGTAAACTTGTCAATATTGAATAAACTCATAGAATACAGTATAGTAAAAAAATATGAAATCGTCAAAAAATACTAAAAAAGTTGGAAAATACACTTTTTCAAAGAAATAAGGCCAAATTTGCTTGGCTAATTCTTTTTATCGTCATTTGAAAAAATGGATTTTCGAACTTTTTCGTAAAATTCAAAAAGCTGGAAAAGCTACTTTTTCAAATGACGATAAAACAATATTTACTCAAAAAAATTGAGTGTTTATTATGAAAAAGCTTGTTTTCCAACTTTTTGAATAATATTTTTACGTTTTCATATTTTTTTACTATACTGTAAATCTTTCAATACTTCCAAATTATGAAAAAGTTTAGGTCAAAAATGATGATATTTGTCCTAAACGATCAAAAACACAATTATTTGTTTAGACCGATAAAATTTAAAAAAAAAATAATTTTGAATTCAAATGTAAAAATAATGCATAAAAATATTTTTGTTAATATATCATCATTCTATAAATAATAGACATTTTATTTTCTCCAAAATATAATTTATTCTTCAACTTTTTTTACTCCAAAAGAGATGAAAATATTTGAGAAATCTCATTGAATTCAGATCATTGAATAGGACTTACGCCCTTAAATTAAAATTGCATTATATTGATAACCACCCATTTATTTTTATTTTAAAATTATAAATAATATATAACATTATATAAATTATTTAAATTATGCATACATTCTTTTTGAAACCTATTTATTAATGAAGAAAATATATTTATTTTGAATAGGAGGTACAAAAAAAAAAAAAAACAAGGTTTAGTTTCCTTTCAAATTTTGTGTTTGGAAAATGAATTGATTTTGTTCAATTAAGCATTTTTAGATTTTAAAATTTGAAATTTAGATTTATTATACTTTTTAAAAAATTTTAATATCATGTATGTTCAGAAATTCTTTCTTTCTTTGGGTGACTCATAAAAAAATAGGTGGGCCACCAATGAATTTTTATAACTTTTGCACCATTGGATAGATTACATATAATAATAAAATAAAATATTAATTATAGTTCATAAATATTAAAGATAAAGTTTTTATGAAAAATTTAAATTTTCATATTTTTTTTGTAAACTATTCAAATAGTATAGATAAAATCTTTCAAAAATATTTGAAATAATTTTCTCAAAATTAAAAGAATTTAAAAAGATCATTCAATTTATATAAGAAAATTTCATTTATTAAGAATAAAAATATCTATTTTAATTTTGAATTAATTGTTTAATTTAATTTTGTTTAAAGTTATATCTTGTTGATTATAATCAAAGACAAAATATAAAAAGAAATAAATGATTTTTTCTATACAAAAAATTTTGAATATAACAAATGAAGCATGCTATAAAAATTCGTTTTGAAAAAGTTAGAAATAATCAATTATTTGATTATAATGATTTTGAAAATTTATTAGTATATGATTTATTATAAATATTATAAAATATTATTTACTATTATATTTATGTTTATAATATTATAATAAAAATATATTATGTTTATTTCTATTTAAATCGCTATATTTATAATTTTTATTAAAACTTAGTTTTTTTTTGAAATTTTAAAAATTCAAATAAATATAAAATATTTTTAATTTTGATTATCTTTGCTTTTTAAATTTAAAATGAAATATCTCATTTATATATATTTATAATATCTTATATTATAATGTAATTATAATATTAATATAGATTAATATAATTTTAAATTAAGATATTGCATTTTCTAAAAATCTCAAAATTTCAATAAGGGAAAAAATATAAAAAATATTTGAAAGCTATTTTTATAAATTGAGAGAAAATTGAATAAAAAAAAGCTGATTTTAATTTTTTATGATTTTTTAATAAAGGTCCAATATTCTAGGACATATATCTAATTTTAATTTAGCTTTATTTATATCAAATTTATTGTTTGACCGTTTATAATTTCTTACCAAGTGGCTCCAAAATTGAATCATTCCGTTAACTAATTCAACTTTTTGAATATGTTTTCCCAACTAACCTTTATCTTTGAAGTTATGTTAACTTTTTAGAGAAATCTATTTATTATTTTATATTGTTTCTAGATCATTCTTGATGTATGACATAGATAATATCATATAATAATAGAAATATATATTTTAATTCATTTGAACTTGTGATATTGAATATCATGTATTAAAAAAAAAGTTGATGAATATTAGTTCAAAACTTAATTTAACAACTGCATCCTATCATATATGTGTTATATAAATATATATTATGAAATTGCTGAATAATTCTTAAAATTAGAAGAAAAAAAGAACTTTTTTAAAGTCAAAAAAAAAGTGGCCCACCTATATAAAAAAAAAAAAAATCGTTTTTTGGTCAATTTTTTTATTCATGAAAATCGAGAGAAAAGATGAATATACTTTTTTTTATTTGTTCCATAGTAATATCCTCATATTTTTGAAGCTCATTGCTAAAATATTTTTTAGTCAAATGCACTTTGTAAAATAAAACAGGAAATATGTAATTGAATAAAAAAAATTTAATGAATAATTATATTATCATATTATTTCATCTTAACCATCATTTATTTATAAAAACTATTCACTCTTATATGAGTCTTGATATTTTGATTTCTAGCCAAAATGTTGATATATAAGCAAATTTTACATTAAAAAAAATATAAACGTTTAAAAGTTACGTTAAAGAAAATGTAATGTGGATAAAGTAAGGGTTATTGTGAAAAGAGAATCAAAGGTCTTTCGAAAAAATTATTATTTTTCTTTATCTGATTTGGTTATTTGCTGTTTGAGACCTAGATATTCAAAAACACATATTATTTAACAAGTGTACCAAAAATGAAAATCATAAAATAAATATTCATTTAGTTATTTCATTTTTAATTATTCAATTATAATTTGAATTAAAACGATAATTTTCAAGTTAAATAATGATCGTCTAAAAAAAAATTGTAAACGGGGAAAGGTCCCCCTTAGAATAGAAATGGAATGAATTAGATTCATTAACATATAGTTTGACGATAAACCGGTCGACATCACGAAAAACTGGTCGACATCGTCAACTTTTTCATTAAACTCATAGAAATACTCTGAATACTTTTCTATGATTCTTATTCAAAAACCGGTAGACATTATAAAATTTTAAAAATTTTTTAGAACTTTTTAAAAAGATATTTGAGTTATATTTGAGAGCCTTTTCAATATCATTTTTCATTCAATTTTGAACATCTTTATGAAATATTTGAGTGTGATCTTATGAAAAAGTTTACGATGTCGACCCGTTTTTCTGATGTTTACTCGTTTATCGTCTTACTATATATTATTTTAAAAAAATAGGCTTATGATAACTTTTTGGTTATCCATTCTGGATTTTTCATATCACATCACACGGACATTTGAAATGAGAGAAATGATTCCGAAATTTGTTAAATAAAATTCTTATATAATCTTAGACATTTACCAAAAGATTTCGTATATACCGATGTGCTGCGGTATCAAAAATTGATATTTAATAAAATTATTGTATAAAATTTCTCCAATAAAAATTTCAAAAATATGGTAATGAATAATTAAAAAATCGCTCTAAAATATTAAACTATTAAATAGTTACTATTTTATTAGAATAAGCGTAAAAACACTTTTTTCTTTCTAACGTAAATAATCAAAGTAAAAAATAAATTTATATATATATTAAACACACTCTCAATACACAAATCAATCATTACGACAATATACTCATTAAGCCATCCAAGGTTAAATCATCATTTACACATTTGACAAAATCTGATATATTTCTTATTGGTACGCATTCTTGAGAATCACACCAGTCGTCGTCATCTATGAACTTTTTCTTTACAGCTGAGAAATCAAAAAGCTCTGTTAAGATTTTGAATTTTTCTGTTTTAATTTGACCTGCATCAGATATAGATCTTCGACCGGCAACTCGAATATTTGGAATAATCTTTTTATTTGTTAAAGGCGCAATATGAGATGTAATAGAAGAGTCTTTTTCTTCTGGATTAGTATCAGTTGAATCGCAGTTGATTGAATTAGATGTTTCATCTTCCGTGATTAAATCATTATTATTGATTTCAACCTTTTCCTTTTTAGTATTTGGCACAACACATGCACTTGCACGATTGTTATTTTCTCGAAATATTGAAATATGATGATAAAGTATTTTATCGGTAATTCTTGGAGAGGATATGACAAGATCTAAAATATCATGTTTTGGAATTTCAAGGCGAATAGGCTCTTTCTTCTTTATAGAAGCTTTTACTAACGACTCTAAAGCGTTTAGAGATGATAAGGAATTATTATCAAACTTAATTTCTTTGATTGAATCATTCTTTTCGACCAAGTCTTTGAGATAGGCAAGAAGCGAATTTCCTTGATGCTGGTCTTGAAAATCAAGAGTTCGAATAGAGCTATTTTGCTTCAAACAATCAAAAAGCGATTTCGTCATCTGAGGTGAAAAAGGATCTTTTGTGGTTCGAATTACAAGCTCTGTCAAAGTAGTACTATCTTTTAATATTTGCAAAAAGTGCGTATAAAGGGGGCCAGGCGATAAAAAGCAATCTGTAATCGATAGCGTGCGTAATGATTTACACTGTGATAAAAACACCAAAAAATCGCTGTTAATTAAGTTACCATTGAATATAAGCGTTGTCAAATAAGAGAAAGGAATAACTTTCATTTCAGAGATAGCAGATTGCATATCAGATGCATCATTGATTTTAATTCCTGATATATCAAGATAGAATGATCCGCTTTCAATTTCTTTTTGAGCATTGGATATAAATTTCAAAAAGTTGATAAAGTTTTTTTGGAGCCATACAACATTTGAAACTATTATTTTTGATAAAGTAGGTGTAATTTTTGTTTCTGGATCTAATGGCGCAAGCGCTTTGTTTTCCGATAGATTAAGAGTTTCAATATCGCATCGCGAAAATTCTTTTAGAGCTGTTGAAATGTCAATATCACAAGCTCTTAAGTCAAGTGATCTGATTTTTGGAGCAAGCCTAATTAATTTACTTAAATTTATACCTTTTGTTTCACGTAACGATAAAACTGAGATCCTTTCATATTCTGCACAAGTATTGAAATTGTCAATGAATGATTCAAGACCTTTTTCAGTAAGTCCATCTTCAATTGAAAGCTCAACTAATTTGGGAAGATGTTGAATTAATAGAGTAAGGTATGTAACAAAACCTTCTGTATATTCTGCTCGCCTAAATCTTAAATTCATTAAACGAGTGTTTTTACTGGAATTTAAAATTTCCACAAAAGTTTTTATTGTTTCGTCTGGCTGCTCCATTGTTTCAATTTCTTTGATAGATTTGCTGAATTTTAACAATTTACCAAGTGATATCCAATGCTTTTGCTCGGGAGTTGACGGTAAAATAACACTCCGTATTGATGGCTCACCAATAAGCGCATACAATAACACATCGAAAGTTTGAGGAAAAGACATTAAATTTCTAAAATCAAAAACTGAGCTGCTATCTTCAAAAATTCGCATTCTATTTGTATATTGATTAATTGTATTGAAAAAAGTAACAGGCAAATTAATATCAAGTGCATATGCTTGAAAACGGAGGCGTTTTCCCAATAATTTTTGTTTTCTTCCTCTTCTCTCTTCAGGTGTAATCATTGGTGAATGTAAAAGCGTGATATCAAAATTTAATTTAGGCATATCATTTGCAATTCGGACATCACGAAGATGAAAAGCGATAGCTTCTACTAATGATATCGCATCATTAACATAAAACTGAATAGACGTTTCTTGAAACGTAAAAAGAAAAGATTTTTCTTCAGGAATCGAGATTGAAACAAGTTTGTGCCAAGGATAAGAGTGAGCCAGAAGATGATTTTTTCTAAAGACAGATTTCTTTTTGAAAACATGTAGATTGAGCTCAGTGAAAAGAATTGCTCGACTATTCATTTTCTGTTTTGAATCCATTTTTTCTACAACACGGCATACTATAATACCTTCATGGCTAAAGTCTTGAGTTTCATTAATTTGATGAAGTGTATTTGTGTCGATCAAAGGCTCCATTGTTTTTCTTGTTTGAATGGTAAAATTTTCAAAATTCAAAATTCAGTTGAATATTTAATAATATTCAATTATTCTCAAAAACCTATATATAGAAAAATTAAATAATTCAAACAATCATTCAATCCACTTTTCCTAAAAACTACAAACACTCAATTTGGATGTTCACAAGTGGATTTGCATGCCATTCTGTGTTAATCCATATGTTAACCATATAAACAAGTCTAATCTTTGAAATTTTAAATAGATCTGTCTACCTGCATAATATCTAAATATATTTTGTTAACTTTTTGTTCAACTTGTTCAAAATCGTTTATAAGCAGAGTATCATTCATGAAACATTTTTCGTATATTAAATCAAACCAGAGTTGAAAGGAAATTATAAAAAAGATATCAATTAATCGATAAAATTAACGTACAAAAAAAATTTATAAGTTGTTTATTTTTGGTTCAAATCATGTTTATCTTGTTTAATTTCAAAATTACTAAATATATCGCAGCTAAAACATAATCATGCCAAAAGAATGTTTTTTTTGCCAATTATTATTTAATATTAATAATCAATTTTAATTCATTTTTTATTAAATATAAAATATATTATAATATACATTATATATAAAATAAAAATCATATTTTTTGATTAAAAAAATTGAAATAAATAAACATAAAAAATTTAACTTTTTAAAGCATTATATAAATAATTTAAATTCAAATTTCAATGATTTAAAATTTAATTTTAACTTTTTGATATAAAATTTATCTGTTATTTGATTTGATTGTTATTGAAACTAAAAATAAAAAATCAAATAACGAGTTTTCACTTCACATGAATACCTCTGTATTGATTTTTTATTCATTAAGGATTTTGATCGATTTCGCGTTTTTATATACGTTTTGCTCAAATAACTAGTTTAATTTGCTTTACAAATAAAAACGAAAGATAAATTTTTATAATGAGAAACATGTCTATATAATGATACTATATTGCTAGAAATTTATATAAATAAAATTCAACTTCATTTTCTTTATAAGATATATACAAGCAATTCAAATAATAACTATTCTTTTGCATTTTCATTAAAAATCATTTAAAACGAAATACTTTTAAATTTGTCGGAATAATACAAATATTTATTAATTCAATACAAATAATAAAATTAACAAAAAGGATCTATAGTTGTTACATGAACGTTAAATTGTCTTCGAGAAGTAGAAGATAAAGATGATTGAGAAGTTTTTAAAGATGATTCCTGGTGTGCTTTTGTAACTTTGGTTCTTCTCGCTGATGTAGGCGGTTTCTGCGAGTTAAAGTTACTATATCCATTTAAGTCAACAGATTCAACAGTTAATGAAGAATCATTTCTGATTTTGCTTGCAGATTTCATAGGTTTCCTTCTTAAAGAGTCTCTACTATTACCATTACTTAGTTCAGTGCTAGGTCTAACTGAAATAGACGGCTTTACTGACAAATCATTTTTTTGACCAAGAGAAGAATTTGCATTTTTCTTTTTCGGCTTCCACGATTGTGAGCTAATATATTGCAATTCATTGCTACTCTTTAATGTATTTGTTTTTGGCGATCTGGCTGTTTTAACATTACTTAAATTAAAATGAGAAGACGACTCTGACAAATTATCGTCAATTTCATCATTTTTTCGTCTTATTAAATCAGGTCTCGTTGTCTTAGGAACTTTGTTAGTATTTAATTTGTCTCTTGCTGAAGAGAGACTGAAGCCTCCTCCCAATCTTGAACGTTCTATGAATTTTGGCGCATTTATTGGAATTGTCGGGACTTCTGTTTTCGGCATTTGTCTTTTTAACGATGAAGTTGCGATATGCGACTTTTTAACACACAATTTTGCCGTATTTACAGTTTCTTTCATTTCTTTCAAATAAGTATTATTTGACTTCATTTCTTTCTCCATTTCTGCCAATTCTTTTTCTTTCTTTTTGAGCGAGTCTTTCATCACGTTTAGAGCGTATTTTCCATCTTGAATTTTGCAGTTCTTCATTCTGGTGTTGTTGATTTGAATTGCTTTCAAAATTTTTTCTTTCTTCTCGTTTAATTTGATTTGTTGTCTTTTAACGCTTTCAAGCTTCTGCTTTAAATACTGAATCATCATAATTTGCTTGTAAATGTGAGGAGACATTGCTTGCAAAATCGTCCAACGATGGATATTCATTGGCCTTTCAAATTCTTCTTCAAAACGATTTCGAATTTCTTTTTCATGAATCAATTTCGTTTCCAATGCAATTACATCCATTTCTAGCTCGTGCTTAATTGATGTTTTCTGAGTTAAAATTCGATGTTGAAATATTCTATTTTCAAGTTCTTCGTTTAATTGGCTCAACTCAATTGACTGTTGCTCGAATGATTTGTTTCTTCTCTCTAGTTGATGAAGAACCGTTATAACATCTTCGTTTATTTTACTAATTTCTGTCTTTTTGAGTGAAAGTTGCCTTTCAATTAATCTTGAAATTTCCGTTAAATTTCGGATTTCACTCTGTGCAAGTGAAATGTCTTTATGAGCTTCATCGTAAATTAGGCGAAGTTTGGCACCTTCAGCTTTGTAACCAACAATGGTAGCTCGACTTTGTTCACATAATTTTTGTGTTAATTCAACAACACCATTCATTGCATTAATTTGCTTCTCAACACCTCTTGTTTGGAAATGAATATTAATACACTCTTCGGTTCGATTTTGAATATCATGTTTCAGTTTTAATATTTCTTCGTTTTTGGCATTCATGTTCAATTTTAATTCTTGATTTTCAGCTTCAAGTGATTTGATTTGATTGCTTATTATATCTCGGTCATGCCGCATGTTGTAAATAAATCTATCTTGCTCTTTACTATCATGTTCCAATTTTTCGAGATTTCTGTTTGCATTTTCAATTTCTGTTGATATTATTCCATTATTGTCAAGTATTCTAACTAGTTGGATTTTTGATTCATGGGTCTTTTGTTGGAAGACTTTTGATTCCCATTCAATATCATGGGCTTTGATTCCCATTTTCTGCTGATCAAGTTTTTCTTGTGAAATTGCCGTATCAACAATTTCAGTTATTTCTTTCTCTTCTTTTGTATCTAGAACAGCATTTTTAACTTTTGATATTATTTTTTGAATTTGTCTTAGTGAAAAATCGATTTCACGTTCTTTAATTCTAATTTGAGATTCTTTAAACCCAAGCTTACGCATCATATCGATAACTTCTTGACTTTTATTTTTCCTTTCACGTACTGCTAGTTGCATTTCATGAATAATATCTTTAGATTTTTTTTGAGCTTCATCGTATTCACTCAAACGCTTATCTATAATATCATTTATTTTGTCTCGTTTTGAAATTTGGCTTTCAAGTTCTCTTTCAGTTTTTTCAATTCGTTGATGAACAACTTTTATTTTCCCTTCAGTCTTGGAAACTAATTGAGCTACTCTATCTTTGGTTTCACTCCATGATTTGATTTTACGATAGAGTACATCGGCGTCATTTTGATATTCTCTAAGTATTGAGCGATATCTGACAGTTTCAGCTTGATTTTCCGAAATGCTTTTTTGAAGATTTTTAATTTGTATACCATTATTTAAAATATCTGATTCGTTTTCTTTTGCTTCTGTAGATACTTTTTCTATTTCTTTCTGATACTCATCTTGCATTTCTTTGAGTTTGGTTAATTTTGTATCTTCTAATTGAATTGTTTGTGTAATTTCATCAATTTCATTTTTTGCTTTATCTCTTCGACTAATAGTATTTGTTAATCTGGCATTCATTTGATTTATATCTGATGTAATTACTTCGAATTCATGCTCAGCTGTTTTGATTTCGTTTAAAAAAGAATTTATATCTGTTTTAATGGTATTAATAGAATTTTCATTGACACTTTGGGAATGAACTTCTTCTGATAAACGATTAACTTCTGTTTTTAAATTTTCACATATTTCAGCTGATTTGGCTTCATTAGAATTTGCAACTGTAATGAGCTTCCACGCTTTATTATATTCGTCTTTATATCTTTCAATGCTAAGTTTATCATCTTCACTCATTTTTAATAATGATGAAACTTTTGTTGCATTTGAAACAATTTGCCCGTTAAGAACTTGAACAACTTCTGCCAATTTTTTGTTTTTTTTATGACTATCCATTATTAACGAGTGCAATTGACGAAAGATATCAGTAAACATTGGATTACTTACTAATTCACACATTTCTCCGCATACTTGCTGAAAATCTTTTTCAATTTGTATAATTTCTTCATCAGTTACTCCTTGATTTGGACTTTTCTTCTCCATTCCAAGGAAAATCTTAGAAATATTTCGTTTATTTTTTAACTTTTTAAATACAAAAACGTATTTTTGAAATATTCACTTTTTTTTAATATTTCTTTTATTTTGTATTTCATTTAGTATATAAAATCATTTAAAATAAGATTATACCTAAATATATATAATTACTTATAATAATTATTAGGTGTAAAAATCATTAATACTTTTTTTATAGATAAATAATGCATTATATATGATAATTACCTTTTAAAAAATCTTAAACAACATATAAATGACTATTTTCATGAAAATATTACTAAAATATATATTATTTATCAATAAAAGATTCATAATTTTTGTCAAATATTACTTCTTAAAAAATTATTTTTATTGAATATAAAAAATTCACTATAGATTTCTTTATTCTTTCTTTATATTCCTAAATATTATTTAAGAATAATTATATTTTTATTCATAAGTAAAATACAAATAATTGCATTACAAACTAAAATAACATTTATAAATGAATATAAATAAATATATGCATTAGTACATTAAGTATTGAAAATTTGAATAATTAAATTCATCACAGGGAAATAAAAATAAACTCAATTCGGAAATTTTCACGTCCGATAGGATTATTTTTCGATATATCTCAATTAAAAAAATATCACAAAATTAATTTTATTATAAATATAATTTATGTAATAAAATATATAACTAATAAATCAAAAATAAAATATATAAATGTTTATTTAATAAGATATTATCCTTTTAAATTGAATGAAACGTGAAAATAAAAAACTTAGTTTATTGATTAGTTCATTACAAACAAAATAAAAAATAATAATAATAATAAAAACTAAAGAAGAATAACCGTTTTATAAATAAGAAACAAAATTTATTGGACTGTTGGATTATGGAATATTGGACATACAAGTGCATCTACACCATGATCCTTCACTCCAATCAAAACCTTGTTCTTCATCATTTATGTTATCAAATACACCTACATTTTTCTTGGCACAACAGTTTCCTTGTTTAGATGAAGTGCAGGCACTTTTGGATGATTTGCATACATTATCTTTAGTTTGTGTACAAGTTTTTTCTAATGAACATGCATCTACTGAATATTCATTTTTAAGATTAGATAACTGACATTTATCATTTGGTGAGGAACAAGCAATTTTGGTAGATGGGCAGGTATCATTCTTTAATCCACATTGTGTTGAAACAGAAACTTCTTGAGTGTTAATACAATTATCTGTTCCTTGATAAATTAAATTACACTCATCGTTTTGCTCTTCATCTTTTTCAGAATTTGGCAAAGCCGGAGGAGAATTTTGAGTTGAAGAATCTTCATCTCCTTTTCTAGAGATCGACTGACTCTTTGACTTTTGAAGTTTAGCATATCTATTTCGTAGTGTATATGAAACCCTACCTGGAAAGAATGGTTCTAGTGCTTTCCAGTGTTGGCCAATTTCCTGCACTTTTTGAATAAGGCGCGTGTCTTCTGCAGGACTCCATGTTTCTTTTACAAATGAAACATTAATCCAATTTACCCATCGATCACGACACTGTCGAGGCGTTCTTCCATTTTGCATTGAGTTTGAAACTGCTTCCCAATTATTTTCGCCTAATACTCTAATAAGCTGAGTGAGTCGTTCATCTTCTTCTTTAGAGAATGGAACTCGCACTCGTTGCGACCGATTTGACATATTCATTTGTTTTGAACGAAATAATTCTAAGAAATTTAATTTGAAACAACTTTTTCAATTTTGTACCAAAAAACAAACAATATCATCACTATTTAAATACCTTTTAAATATCAATTAAATATCCGTATATCGTGAATGTAAAAAAAAAAAAAAAAAAAAAAAAAAAAAAAAAACTTGTGAGGTATAAATAAACTTTTTATATCAAATATTGTGAAAGTAAAAAAAATTTGTGAGAATAATTGGGTAATTTTTACAATTAATTTTACTTTTTTCATTCAAAAAAAGATGTAATTTTTTTTCTTTATATCAAGTATATAATTGGAAGCAATCTGTAAAAATAATTATTTTTAGCTTCACATTCTTGAAAATGCATTTTCTCTTATAAATAAAGAATCTTAATTATCTTATTTTCATAAAATCTCAATATCATATTTTCTGTTCTTGCTTTACTGCAGCTTAAGTCTAATGAGAATGAATACATAACTAAATGGATAGTATTAATACAAATAATTAATGTAAAATATATTTAGATTTGGAACAAAATCAGAAAACCGTATTTTTAAATCTAAATGGAAAATAAGGTGAATTTTTTTAACCTAATAATTAAAAAATTTATGAAGACAGATTCATTGAACTGGGGATGTGGGCTAATTGCGACCGCACCAGTATTTGCAGCTCACATTATTTTTACAAGTGAAATTCGGTATATTCTTCTTTCTTGGTTTTGCTCGTTTATTAGCACAGTTTTACTAATTTTTTGTTCTTTATCATCGCTTTTTACAAAGAATCCATGGTTTATCCTTTTATTTAGTATTCCTTTTGATGTTTTAGGAAAGGTTGTTCTTAAATATTTTGGATGCAAAATGTCCTTTCTTCAATCTCCCAGAGCTCGCATTAGCTTAGGCATTTCATGTGGCCTTGGATTTGCTCTTGCACATGTTTTAACGCTTTTTTTACCAATTGTTTTTGATCAACCTTATTCTGTTGATATGGACGTAGCGAATCCAGATTATTTCCCAAATTCACTTGATCTGGCATTACTAAATCATGCGATGAGCGTTTTTCATATGGATATTGGCTTGATTCTTTTTAGGTTTACAAAAGTTAACATATTTTTAATGTACTTTATTCTTCTTGCATTACAATATGGCGCTGCTTCCATCACAATGATTTCACACATATGGTTAAAGCATTTTCTATTATTTCTAATAAGCTATGCTCTTTTCCTATTTGCTTGCTTGTCTTACAGAACAATGGAATATGAGCCGATTTTAAATGATGAAAGTTCAAATGATCTTAGCAAAGAACATAATGATTAATTATATGTTATAACTGTTAATACTAATCATATTTTGTATAAAATATATCTTTCTTTTATTTTAATTATGCATCTTACAACTGATTTAATGCAATTAAATATAAATATTAACAAGTTCAATTCCAATTTAATTTTTTTTATAAAATATAGTTTTTAAAAGATATTAAAAGATTTTTTTTTTTTTTTTAATTTGAAAGAGTTATGCATATTACCTTAGAAAAAGATAAAAAAAAAATTTTAAATTGAATAATATTAATTTAAAACAGCTGATAAAAGCTTTCAAATTATTTAAACGTATACAAATTTTATATATATAAAAATGTATCCGAATGATTACCCTTTTTTAATGAAATCTAGCATGAGTGACAAACTTCAACAAGATCAGGATGAACTACAAGTTGAAAGAAAAGAGTATAAAAAATATAGAGCTTATTTAAAAAATGAAGTTGACGATTTAATAACAAAAAACGAGCAATTACTCTCATGTTTTATTTCTCATAAACAAATTTACGAAGATCTAGAATTGCAAAAAAAATTACTTGAAGAACAATACCAAAAAGATATATTCAATGAAACTCATTCAAAAAAAATTAAAGCCAAACTTAGCCAGATAAAGAATAAACAAGATCCAATGAATCCTTCTAGAGTTCTTATTCCAATGGAAAATAATACTGAAAATCGTCATACCCAACTCTCTCACGAATTTCAAATGCTAGAGCAAAAGATTTCACAAATCAATATTGATGAAACAATTAAACTACTAGACGAAAAACAAAAGCTAGCAAAAAAACATATCCAATTAAAAAAAGAAGCGTCTGAATTAATGTCTCAATTATTAAAACCTGAAAACAAGCCATCAAAAAAAATTGAAACATTATTTTATCATATGATTGATTCAATGAATGAATGTGAAAAAAACAGGCAAAAATTATTTGCACTAAAGCATGGAAGTCAAATACAGAGCAGTCAACTTGATGCAAATACCGAATATAAATTAATAAATAACGAGTGCATTGATGTTTTAGATTTGCTCAAATTATTTCCAGATATTCAGCCTAGCCCAAAACTTCAGGATTTAATTAATCAAGAGACTAATAGGAAAAAACAAAAAGAAGCCAAAAGAAAACGAATTGAGGCTTTAAAGAAAAAAGATGAAGAATTTTTGCGTAATTTAAATCACAGACAAAGAAAGAATTATTATCCAGTTAGGCCTCCGACAGAAAAAAGAGTTTCAAAGCCAAATGAGTCAATTTCAGAAGAGGAACGTAATGATAGAAATAACCAAATTAATAGAATTAGAACAACTTTAAATAAGCAAATTGCTAATCTCAATAATCAAACTCAAAATAAAATTCCAATTTCATCTCCACCAATAAATAATTCAGCATTTAATGCTCCAAAAAGAAAAGGAAGAAAATCACTTAACAACAATACAAACTTAAGTACCAACCAAATTAACGAAACTAATATTAATAAAAACGAGGATAACAAATTAATAAATGTTCAATTACCGGGAAATCAAGCTCAGCATCATAAATTTAAGAGATTTGCCAATAAACAAAGAAATAAACATCATAAAAAAGACATCTATAAATTGAGGCCACCTTCACCCATTGAAATTGCATCATCAAGCTCAACGAGTTCAACAAGAAAGAGAGAAGAAAACTTGTTGCTTGCTGCCCTTAATAACTATAGCGGAGTCATTTCAAAAGTGAATAATGAAAATGACCAAAAATACAACAAAGAAGAAGCGGATACAAAAGAAGGCAAAGAGGAAACAGACCAGGATGATAAAAATCATAGAAAAGAGAAATCACAGCAAAATAAAGATAAAATCCCAGTTTTCGGTTCTCAAGAAAATAATGATACTGACAATTCTAAACAGAAAGAAGAAAAGCCAAATTCAATTAAAATCAATCAAGAATCATCATCAAAATCATCTAGAAAATTGCAATCGCAAGCCAACAAAGAAGATAAAAATGAAATTACAAATGAAGATAAAGACACTAATGATGAAGAGAAAAAGAAAAGAGAAGGAGATTCTGGAAATACATTTGAATTTGAACAAACTCTAGAAGCAGACACTAAATGGCATTTTAAAGTCGATGAAAATCATATTCAAGAGGAAAAAAGAAAACCAAAAAAAGCTTTACCGCTTCGCATTAGTCCAAATCCAAAACAATTTATCGAAGAGGAATCTGAAAAAGATCAAAATACCAATACTAATAATAAATCTGCACGACGTATTAAAAGGCATAAAGCGAATAACGATACACAAAATAATTCAAACAAGAATCAAGAATTACCTAAAAAAGAAAGCCAAAATCCAAATGAAACGAAAACAGATATGATAATTAATAATCAGCAAGAAGCTTCATTAACCGAAAACGAAAAGGAAAAAGAATCAGAATCCAGATTTTTATTTACAGATAACGATTTTAAATCAAATGATACCAGTAATGAACAAAATAATGATTATCGAATCATCATAATGACAAATTCGAGCCAAACAGTAAGCTCTTCGCAATCATCAAAGCAAAATCCAAATCAATCTACCAATTTAGAAACTGAAAAACAAAACTCGCAAAAGCCGAAATCTGACGAAAATGTTGATTTGACAAATTCAAAAAGAAGGAAAAAATCGCCACGAAAAAGGTCATCTAAGAGTCAAACGCCAGAAAATATTACAAATGTCATTAAACAGCCTGCATCTATAAAGTCACAACAACAAGAAAAACAAGAAAGTGAAGCCAAAAAAGAAAATTCTACAGATTCATCAGAGAAAGAAGACGAAGATGAAGATAAAGAAGAATCAATATCACTTGTTGGTGATGAATTTGAATTTGAACAAGTTCTTGAAATAGACAAAAGGTGGAGATTTAAAGTCGAAAATAAAAATGGAGAAGAAAACGAACAAATTGTGAAAAAATCAAAACGCAAAGTTACAAGAAAAGTTATTCCAAAGCAAGAAAATGAAAGAAAGAAGAAGCAAGAATTACAAAATGATGAAGAAAACAAAAATAAAAAAGAAAATGAAATAGGAAAAGGAAAAGAACAGGAAAATGATAAACCAGAATATAAAATTACAATTCCTGACGACATTTTATTATCAGATGATACAAGTAAAGAGCAAAATGATGATTATCGAATTATCATCATGACAAATTCAAGTCAAGTTGTAAGTTCTTCACAAACTAAGACAAAATCAAGCTCATCTAAACATGAAACTGATGAAAATAATCAGATAGAGTCTGAACCTCAACCTCAAGAAAGTAAACCTCCAAATCTAGGTTTAAACGAGTATGGAAAATCAACAAATATATTCGAATTTGAACAGACTTTAGAAGAAGATAAAAAATGGCG
The DNA here is from genome assembly GCA_039105265.1 of Tritrichomonas musculus. NCBI lineage: Eukaryota > Parabasalia > Tritrichomonadida > Tritrichomonadidae > Tritrichomonas > Tritrichomonas musculus. The sequence continues at coordinate 7,433,264 of JAPFFF010000002.1, forward strand.
CTTCAAGCCTCAAAATAAAAATAAAAAAGATAATCGTAAATTAGATAAAACTCCAAAATTTAAAATTAGCCCAAATCCAAAACAGTTTATTGAAGAAGAATCAGAAAAAGAGCCAGCAGCCAAAATAGAGAACTCCAGCGGTAGAAGAAGGAGAAGAAGGAAGAGGAAGCATGAAAAGCAGCCTGATGAAGATGATGAAAATCAAATTGAAACCACAGAAAGCAGCGATCCAAAGATGCCTTCTCTAGCAGCCATTTTGCATATAACAATAGATAAACTTCTAAAAAATAGTAAGCAGTTATCAGATAATGAAATAAAGCCAATAAATCCTGTATCAGATATCAAGTTAACAACAAGTGAATCAACAAAAGGGCAAAATGATGACTATCGAATAATTATAATGAATAATTCAAATCACCAATCTAGTTCATTACAATCATCAAAGCATGAATCATTACCGTCTAAACACGAGTCGCAATCATCCAAACATAAATCACAGTCATCAAAACACGAGTCGCAATCATCCAAACATAAATCACAGTCATCAAAGCACGAGTCACAATCATCCAAACATGAATCATTACCTCCTAAGCATGAATCACAGTCATCAAAGCATGAATCATTACCATCTAAACATCAGTCACAATCATCAAAGCATGAATCATTACCATCTAAACACCAGTCACAATCATCAAAGCATGAATCATTACCATCTAAAATCGAGTCACAATCAACAAAAAATGAGTCGTATAATACACAAGAAAAAAGTGATTTGGATGATCCAATCAAAAATGATCACTTTGAAGAAGAAGAAAAAGAGAGTCAAAAAGAAAATAAACGTGTCGAATCATCTTCATCAACATTCAAAAAATCGCAAGCGAATGAAGATGACAATCCATCTTTTGAGGAGGAGGAAGAAAGTGACGATCTTGAAAAGACGACCAAATACCACATCGTCTTTAATCCAAACCAATTTAATGAGGAATCAGACAAAGGCCAGGGCTACAAAACCTCGACAAGCGAGTACAACCACCAGTCTGATTATTCAAATAATGGCGACTACAAAATCATTATCATGTCAAATTCAAGCCAAAAACAAGCAGCTGAAGAAAAAGTTGCCTCGAATGATTCCGAAATATCAAAAAGTTCCAACAAAAAAGGAAAACAAGCAGACAAAGAAGAATCTGGCAGTAAAAAAGAAGAAGAACATCATAGTCAAAAAGAAGAAGAAGAAAATCATGAAAGTGAAAAAGAAGAAGAAGAACATGAAAGTGAAAAAGAAGAAGAAAAACATGAAAGTCAAAAAGAAGAAGAAGAAAAACATGAAAGTGAAAAAGAAGAAGAAAAACATGAAAGTGAAAAAGAAGAAGAAAAACATGAAAGTCAAAAAGAAGAAGAAGAAAAACATGAAAGTGAAAAAGAAGAAGAAAAACATGAAAGTGAAAAAGAAGAAGAAAAACATGAAAGTGAAAAAGAAGAAGAAAAACATGAAAGTGAAAAAGAAGAAGAAGAACTTGAAAGTGAAAAAGAAGAAGAAAAACTTGAAAGTGAAAAAGAAGAAGAAAAACATGAAAGTGAAAAAGAAGAAGAACATCATAGTCAAAAAGAAGAAGAACATCATAGTCAAAAAGAAGAAAAAAAACATGAAAATCAAAAAGAAGAAGAACATCATAGTCAAAAAGAAGAAGAACATCATAGTCAAAAAGAAGAAGAAGAACTTGAAAGTGGAAAAGAAGCTGAGCATGACAGCCAGAAGGACAAAGAAGAAGGCAAAGAAAGCAGCCCAGCTCATAGTTTACCTCTCAAATTAGCTTCAGTGCCAACGGCAAACGACAATGGCATCAACAGTTTCCCGCTCATCAAGAAGAAGCGTCCTCTGCACCTTGAAATAGACAAAAAGCCGACCATCATTGATGAGCTTAAGAACACCATTGAAAATCTTGAAGGCAAACCAGGTTCATCGCATCACAGCCGAAAGAATCATCCTCGTCGCAGCCACCGTCATCGCAACGATAACGACAACCACGAATATGAAAGAGACGACAATGAAAATGACGATAATGCAGATTCTCCAGATGATGGTTATGAGTATAACTACGAATACGACTATGTATTTGACGATAAAGATTATTACAGTAATGACAACAAGCGAACAAAACGTCGAATTCATGGTCATCATTATCGACGAAAGATGAATTCTCGATCTCGTTCGCCTCGTTCCCATTCTCATTCTCGTTCTCGCAGTCACAATCGACAAAGTTACCACAATTATCGTCCCAAGCAAAAGCAAGTAATTGTAAAACAAAAAGAAAGAAAAAATCTGATTAAAAAAGGAAACTATAGTGACGACGATAGAGATGATTCATCTCAAAAAGTTCAAAGAAATAAAACTTTTTCGAAATCAAAGCCATCTCGAGTTCGACGTCATTGTGAATATTATTCGGATTACAATGATCAATATTCGTCAGCAAGTGATGATAATAATGGCTATTATTATTCTGATGATTATAATTCAGATTACGAATATGACTATGAAATTGAAGAAAAGAAAGTTTTCGTTCCTTTATCGCTTCAAATCTCAAAAGATTTCTTTTCACATGAAATAAAGGAAGTATCAAGGAATCCTAGAGTATTTCAAAGAAAAATTATTCCAAAACCTCCATCTCAACAACAGCCAAAACTTTCATTATCTTTATCACCAAATAATGATGATGATGATGTATCTAATTTAATTTATCAAAAACAAATAAAAGAATCAAAAACTTTGTCTCAATTTGAAACTTTGAACGATTTTGTTATTCATGAACCAAACGAAGCTTTTGAATCACTTCGAAAAAGAGGAAAAGGTGATCAACTTGATTTAGAGATTGCTCAAGCTAGAGAGAAATTAGCCAAAATAGATAATGATATTATTGATCTCCAAAAGAAGCTTAAAAAATCACTACTTAAAGATTCATCAAATCAAGTAGATGACCAATTTTCAATGAAATCGCTTGCAGCAATGAAGAATGAATTAAAGAACAATGAAAATTCAGATGCTCTTTTAAGCCAAGCTAAACAGCAGAGAGATTCACTTGAAAAAGAATTAGCTGATAAGCAAAATCAATTGAATGATTTGCAAAAACTATATGTTAGAAAAACTCAAACTTTAAGGCACTATAAGCAAAAAAAGGATGAATTGGATGAACAATCTACTTTCCTTATTAATGCTTCAAAAAAACAAATTAAGAAGATAAATGATTTAGATGAGCAGATTCGAAGAGGGAGAAAAACGATAGAAATTATAGATGGCCGAATTGCTGATTTAAGAAATATTATAGATATGAAAACAAAAGAATTGTCAGTTAAAGCTAGTAAGAAAAGACCAGATGTTATTGGAATGTGTGGAAAATTTAAAAAAGATAGGATTTCTGAAAAAGAAATAATACAATTGATTGAATACCATGATATTGAGCGTCAATATCTTGAAAAGGCCATAGAATTATCTTCATATCAATTATCAGACGATTCATTAACCAAGAAAGAGTTTGAAATTGAAAGAATAGTGATTGTTGCGAAGAAATTGAAAGAAAAATATTTAGAAAAGAGAGGAATGCCAAATCAAACAATGATTACCTTAACCAATGAAGATGATATGAATTTGCTGTCGAAGAGAAAAAATTTAGCAAAAGAAGAGATTCACAGTACAATGATGCAAATAGATCTTGCGATCTCTCAAATTCAGAAACAAATGACGCAGTTAAAGAATCAAGATATCGAAGTTCCACCTCCACCAAGTTCATTCCTTGAACTCCAAGAAAAAAAGAAATCTCGGATCGAGAATTCAACCTCACTATCATAATAAATTTGTTAGTAAATTGTATTTCATAATTATATTTTTTATGTAAAAAAAAAAAAAAAAAAAAAAAAAAAAATGTTGAAATGAAATGATTTATATAATTAGAGCAATAAAGAATTTAAAATTAATGTCTTATTATAAGTTTAAGCTTTCTGAAAGTGTATGTTTCCAGGTAGAACGCCTCTCTCAATTGTGAGTTGAGAGATTTTGCCTTCATTTTCATCAATTTCGTGATGTCCGTTTTCCTTCTTTCCACAATTCATTGGTGGTTCATCTTTGGGAACTTCGCCACAACATGTGTAATTAACATATGTTATTGGCTCTTCCTCCTCTTCATCATATGCAATTTCTTCCATCTGTCCGCTCTCAAATTTAATTTGCTTTCCTGTATGGAAATATGTATAACACAAATCTTCTTTATCGTAAGGACAGAAGAATAATTTGCATTTTTTGCAAACAGCCAATTCATATTTTTCGAAGACATCTTTAATAGCTTTTTCGAGTGCGACATAAGATTCATCGTTTAAATCAGGTAAAAAGATTTCAACGTATGTGGTTGCAAATTCTTCTTCTGCTGTATTTTCATCTGGAATAAAAACTGCAATTGAGCCTTTGCCAAAGTCTCCCTTATTATCATCTGAACTAATAGGATCTGCTTTGGAAAATGTAACTTTTACGCACTCTATTGATTTAATTGTGTTTAAACCAAGATTAATAACTTGGTTGTGAATTTGTTCAGCCTTAACTTGGTTGTAATCTGCAAAACACATTTGAAATTCGTCAAAGCCTGTGCATTTAATAGTAACACTGACTGGCATTGGAACGTTAAGATGGAAAATTTGGGAATCATGATTTTCATCTTGGATAAGGCCCGAAATAAGTGGAATTTCTTCAGGATTGAAAATCGAAACAAGCAGATAAACTTCCTCAGTTGATAACGTAGTTGGTAATTTTTCGTAATTTGATTTATTAGTATTAGTAGTCAGAACTTGTTTTTGCAAACTTTCAAGATTCAATTCTTGGCCAAATTGTGATTCAATTTCTGCTTCAGTTAAATTTGAAGGAATATTCTTGTTTAAAAAGTGGAAACGATTTGAAGATAATGGATATTTTGAAGGTGAAATATATTCGGCCTCAAAAACTGGTTTTCCATTGTACATTACATTTTTCAGAATAAATAAAAGAGCTTTAATTTTGGTTTCAATTCCTGTTGAGCCGCCTTTAATAATGTAAACTCTATTTGCTTTGGGCTTGTTTGATATAATCATATTTGGTTCATCCTTTCTAAAATCTTGTTTTAATAAATCATCTTTGACAGAAAGTGGAAGGTTAACAGGAAGGTAAAACTCAATTGTTTGTTTGCCTGCTTGTTTGACAATTTTTACATTAAGTTCAGGAGGGAAATTGTATTTAGCTAAAGGATCATCCATTTTTAAATACCATAGTCAAACAAAGCCTCAGAATTAAAAATTTTATAAATGGTCTATATTCCTAAAATCAAAATGATTACTTTTTGAATGTATTTCAATACTTTATTTTTTTGGATTAGAATATTCAAATATTCAAATACTCTTTCGCTTGATGATCATCAAGCTCAGAAAAATCAAGATTTTAGCATTTTGACAAAGGAGCACGACTTTGGCGGTTATTGAAAATCGTCGTTTCGACTTCATATTGAAATATTATATAGTATATTGGTTTTTAAGCAAGTTTTATATAGACCAAAAAAAAATCTATCGTAGGGGAAAAACATTATTCATGTTTTAAAAATCTAAGTTATCAAAAAGTTTAACTTTTCAGAACTAACGTACGAATTTTAATTCTAAACGTTTTTACATGTTTGATAGAAGTGGTGTAAATACACAGAAATAAATCGATTTATCGACAAATGAAAGAAAAATATCAAAGTATAAAAATAATTCAAAAAGTTGACAAATTGAACGATAATTTATTTTCAGTACTCAATTTTTTTTATTTTTTTCATTTTTTATTCTGAATTTACTTATGTATTTAGTTATTTTGGAAATGAAATTTCATTATATTAAAGATAATAGTCTATTTTATTATTAAAATATAATAATAAAATATCATAGAACCTCCAAGCATCATTAAAATACATAAATATCATAATTAATTGATTTTTTCTGCAGATAAATAATTATATTTGCTTGGTATGATTATACATAACAATTATTTGTTATTATTTTGCCGAAAACTTTGATTTTTAATAAACATAAATATTCATGAAATTATTATCTTTTCAACTCCAAAATGAAAATACTATATTTAATATGCTTTAATAAATAAATATATATTAAAAAAATTATATTTTGTAATAAAAATTCCGTATCAACAAAACATTAATTATAATATAATAGAATTATTAACACCAATCGTGGTACAAAATAAAATATCAATGTAAATAAACACTCAACAGAAAAGAATATTCCCCAGGATTTCAAAAATAAAAAATGTGATTTGGAAATTTATAAGTCTACTATAAATTTTATTTAAAAGATATAATATCATTTTATCTTTTAGCACTAAAATAAAATATCAAAACTATTAATTTACAAGTCCTTTGGATGATCAAAAAAAAACATCATTAGGACTTTTATTCATCACATTTGAAATAATTATGTAATGTATCATTATGGATTATATTATCTAATATAAATAATCAATATATTTAAAAAATATTGTTTTTTCTTGTTTTTATAATAAGATATAAATGTTTTTTTAAGGCTTCTTAACGTACGAAAAACGGTTACCCGTGCTCCTTTATTTTGACTTATATAATGATAGATATAATTTCCCCCAAGGTTTATTTAATATAAAAATATTGTCAATTCATAAAACAACAAAAATACTCATTGATAATGCAAATACGTGTTTATTGTAAGATTAGCATCTGCAAAAAAAAAAAAGAATATCTTTTTTATCTTTTTTAAAGAATATCTTTTTCAATTTAAATTACATTATAATATCGAAATGTTGAAAATCTATCATCCTATTTGTTTACTTTATCAAATGAAAAGCATGCATACAAAGGTTTTAATTTAAAGATAAAATCATTCACAGATTCATCTTTTAATATATTATATTCACTTTCAAAAAAACGAAATGAAGATCCTGTATCGTCAACTACGAATGATTCATCTTCATCGATAATCCAAACAACTTTATAAATTAGTTTTGCTTTTTTTTTTGGTTGTTTGTTGTCAGGAGTTTCAACATCAATTTCAACAAATTCTTTTTGTTTAACGGTATCTGTTTTAACAATCACATATCTTGGAATCATATCTGATTCTGTAAGATCTTTTTTTATAGCATCAGAAATTGAGCAATTTTCATAAATTCGATCACAATATAGCAAATCGCCATGCAGCATTTTAAAAAGATTAACATAGCTTATAATTAACTCATCGTAGTTATCTTGAAAAGGTGTGTCTAAACCATATTTTTGAAATATGCAACTAATTAAGTCACTAGTATTAATTTCTGTTTCAATTTCAATGTTTTCATCGTTTTCAATTTCTTTTATTTCGTATTTAAGAAGTGGTGAATGCTCATAATTGTCATTTTTTTCTTTATCAATTGTGAGAACACTGATATTAAAGTAATATGTAAGATAGTATGCAACTTCTAAAAAGTATTTGTGATGAGTTCCAAAAAATGCGTAAAAAGTGTTTATTGCCTGTTTGTTGAGTTTTTCTATATTAAAGCTGCACTTGATGTGATCAAGAGTTGTATCTACATATTTTTGTATTTGACTTTCTTGATCAGTAAATGAAGAAAAAAATGATACAGATAGTAGAGATAGACTAGATTGACTCTTATCTTCGCTGTAATCCAAATAGCTATCGTCTTTATTTTTACTATCAAAATCATCATTTTTTTTGTAACCTTCAAATTCATTTGTCTCTTCGTAAACTTCTTTATTTTCATAACTTTCTGTTTGATTTCTATTTTCATTATATTCGATTTTCTCGTTGGTATTGACTGAATATTCATTCGATATTTTTTCATCATTTTGATTATTGAATTTCGTTTTATCATTATTATTATAACTTTCATCACTATTTTTATTATTCCCATCAGAATTTTCACTATCACTATTTTCATTAACGGTATTGTCGTTATCATTGCTCTCTTTATCAGAATTTTCTTTATCATTGCTATTTTTTATTTCTTTATCTTTTGTTACTTCTTTACTATTATTTTCATTGTTGCTTCCATCTGATTCATCATTTTCACTTCTTTCTTCATTAGTGTCGTTTTGATTCTTAGAATTGACTTGGCGTTTTTTGTTGTTCTTTTTTTTCTTTTTTGAAACACTTGATTTTCGTGATTTTCGTGTTGCTTTTTTTTTATTTTTATTTTTGGTACTTTTTGAGTTGCATGTTTGTACTTTATTTGTATTGGCATTATTTTCTTCTTCACTGCAATCTCCACTAGTACACTCTATATCATCAGATTTTTTAGATTCATTGTCTATATTTTCTTCTTCACAGCTTTCTTCGTCACTATTTTTAGCTTTCTCTTTCTCTTCATTTTCTTTATCACTAGCATTTTCTTTATCTTCATTTTCTTTATCCTCATTTTCTTTATCACTATCATTTTCTTTATCTTCATTTTCTTTATCACTATCATTTTCTTTATCTTCTTTTTCTTTATCTTCATTTTCTTTATCACTATCATTTTCTTTATCACTGTCATTTTCTTTATCACTGTCATTTTCTTTATCACTGTCATTTTCTTTATCACTGTCATTTTCTTTATCACTGTCATTTTCTTTATCACTTTCATTACAATTATGTTTTACTTTGCGATGTTGCTTATTCTTAAGCAAATTATTATCTTTTTTAGATTTTTTTTTATTGTATAGTATGGGCTTTTTTTGAGAAATGTTTGATGTTTCTTTTAAATTTTTACTATCGACATTGCAAATATCAATTTCTATATTTAATTCTGTATTTTCTGATTCATATGATTTTCTATTGGGTTTTTTATTTGTTTTTTTTAGTCTGGATGCCGAATAAGATCTTTTCCTCCTTGCAATCATTCTCGTTTATTATTTCCACTTTTTAAATTGATAATAAATTGATAATAAATTGATAATAAATTTAAGGATAAAGTTGGATTATCTCAAGTTTTTGAATGAACCTCAAAAAAAATTGAGTAAATTTTTATACTAAAAAAAAATCATTTTTGGTTATTTTTCATATATTTTACTATACAAATGATAGAAGATTTTTTTTATTTGTTTTTATGTATTAATTGCTAATATTTACATTATTAATTCATATGTAATATAATATATGCATTTTATATAGGGATAATATGAAAATCATAAAAAATCAATATTTCAATATTATCAAATAATTGAGTATTTTTTTTTGTTTTCTCAAAATATTGAATTAAAAATATTATTAAATAAAAATATAATTTTTTTGCCGAAATTAAAGAAAGATTCCATATAAATATAATAATTATTTTATATTATTAATATTATATATATTATAACAAATATTTTCTTTTTCCGAAACCTAATTGATATGAGTTCTTTTATCTGTGTTAAAGGCTATTTTATTAATAATATTCATATACATTTGTTATCATATCTTTTATAACATAGATTTTGAGCAAAAATCTTTTATAATAGTTTAAAAGGAATAAAAATAATTATAATATTTCAGTGAGTTTTCTAAAAATATCTTCACTAAGCCTCATTTAAATTTCAATAATTTAATTCCAATCTTTATTACCTGAAAACGGTATATAAGCCATAAAAAAAAAAACATTAATATAAATTTTCAATCTTAAAAAAAAAAAAAATACATCATCAATAGCATCGATTGGAGCTAGTATTCTTAATAAATAAGAAAACTTCAATAAAATCGGTTGTTCAAGTAATTCAAATTTATCATTTTGTTTGGAAATCCAAATCCTTAAAATGAACAATTGTTTGGAATTCTCACAGGATTTATTTTTCAAAGAATATTTGTCCATTCCTGAACTTTTTCTATTCATTTAACCAAATATGTAATCAAAAGAAACTCAAAATACATATTGGTTTTTTCTATTTTTTTTTTTATTCTTTTATTTTTGGAGAATCAAAAGAAAAAATATTTTTTAATTTTTATTATCTAGTTCAGTTATTTTATTTTAATCTAAATATTTTTTCTTATAATTTGTTTTATTTAACAAGATAAAAGGAAAAAAAAATATATAATTATTTCTGAAAAATATTTTTCAGTTAATATTTTTAAAATTCAATTAATTTCATTATGGAATTTTTTTATATTTGCAATACTTTAAAATAAATAATAAAGTTGATTTAAATATATTAGAAATATTTATCGATTATTGAAAAAATTTTTAAAGCATTGAAATAATAAACTATATTGAAAAGTTAAATAAAAATAAAACACCATATATGTAAATTTTATCAATTAAATTACTATTAATATTTATTTTAAATATTATTAATCTTTTAGAATTGTATTTATATATTATATTAATAATTACTCAATTTAATCGAAAAGAAATGAAAAAGATATTTAAAAAATATGTATTTTTATTTTAGAAATTTGAATACTAAACAAAATTTATCCGTTATTAAGAAATTTCATCAAAATTGTTCAATTTGAGCAACAAGTTTCTCAATTTGGATTCTATTTTTCCATATCAAAATGGTATATCAGTAGGCTACATTGATTGACAATCAAAATATATAGGCTTTACTCAAGAAAATCCAAAAAATGCAATCATATTTCTTTTTCTGATTCATTTATTAAATTTCCAGATATAACGAATTATTAACGACATATTAGCTAGTATGATCATACCTTTTTTAAATGTTAAAATTGCTTCTTTCTAGAAGATCCAACTACCTATATGAAAATAATTGAATTTTTTTCAATGGTACGATATTCCAATATCATTTTCCAAATGAATATTTTATATTTATTTTCATAAATTATGTACATTAATTGGAAATCTTCGGGATTTTATATATTTTCAATATGGGTTCAATAAAATCAACAGATAAAAAAAAGAGGTCTGAAAATTTCGATAAAAAGTTCTCTTAATTTCATGTATGACAGTGATAGACCTACAAAACTACATTCACTTTTATATATAATTAATGCATATTTTTAATATATACTTTTTATTAGTAAATACTTATTCATTACATGATCCAAATATCTGATTTTTTCACTTTTTTATGCAATCATTTTCTAACCATTTTATTGGTATGATCAAAAAAATTCGATGATTTCACGTTCATTAAAACATGATGCACAACAAAAAATTCATTAGAAAATCCTGTGAGAATTGTTTTTTTGGGATTGATTTAAGAGGAGCTTTGAAAATATTGAATACCTATAGAAATAAATTCAATGCGTATTCAATAATTTCTGTGCAAATTCAATTTTTTTCAATTAAATTTAAATCCAACTTTATCCTTAAAATTTGATTGCGTTTCATTGATTCATATATTCAATTAATCAAATAATGTAATTGATTGGAATCATCAATTAGATATTATCTAAAAAACAAAAAAAAAAAAAAAGTAATTGAATTTTTTTCTGGAAAAAACGATAAATATTTTAAATAAAAAGGTGAATTTTATTACTCAACAATATTTAGTGATATTATATGAATAAAGATCCCCCTAAGTCACTTTTCGTAACAAACCTTCCTTATTCATTAGATTTTGAAGATTTTAAGTCATATTTCACTAAATTTGGACCTGTTGAACGTTTTGATATACCAGATCACCCAGCTAAACCAATTGCTTTTGTTCATTTTGAAAATTCTGATGATGCTGCAAAATGCTTGAAAGAGAACAATGGGATACTTTACCATGGTAAAATTCTCCGAATTAAATATTCATCTAAAGCAAAACCTGAAAATCCGCCGCCTCTTCCTTCCTCAGTAAGAACAGAAGCAGATACATCAAGCAATGCGCATGTATCAGAAACAAATAAAGTTAACCTTGATAGCTTATCAAATCATAAAGAGCACGAAAGATTGGTTCATTCTCCTCCTGAAAGGCATTCACATAAAGCACGCTATGAAAGCATTCACCATAGTTGGGAAAGTAGAAGGAGAGATATTTCGCCAAGCTATGAGGTTGAACGAAGACATGATCGCTACAATAAGTATGATTACATAGACCGAGTACGAGAAAGAGATCATTACAGAGATAGAATTGATAGAGGGCCGCCACTTATTCGTGACAGAGAAAGAGATTACTATAATGACCAATATGAATACGACCATTATTCTTATCGCCGTCCCAGTGGAAATTATAGAGAACGCGAAATTGGGCATGAATTTCACGAAAGAGATCCAAGAGGGCTTAATGATAGAGATTACTATGATTATCAATATAATCAATCATCTGTGCAACCCATATCGCAAACACATCAAATTCCACAACAGCCATTGCCTCGAACTTTAGCTTATCCTGTTAACCAAAATTCACCAGTGCTTATCCCAACGCATCCATCAGCAGCTTCAATCCAGCCTACAATGGTAAATTCAATAACTCAACAGCAGGTAAATGAATTGGTACATGTTGCCCCTAGATCAAATATTATTCGATCACAAATTCCTGCTTCTTCGCAAATCCAAACGCCACCGAGGCTTCGTCAAGAGCAACCTCCTCCTCCTTCATCTATTCAACAATCTCAGCCACCACAATACGAATATGATGGTAATAGATATTATAGTCCTTATAGATAATAATCTTTATTTATAATTAATCTTTATTAGCTTTCGGACTAATTTATTAATAGTAAGACCTTTACCCCTTTTTTTAAAAAAAAAAAAATTATTGTTGTTTGTTTTATAAAACAATATATTTTCTAAATATGCAACTTTTTGAATAAACCTAATCAATTTTTATAATAAACATTCAAAAAAGTTATCAAATTGATAACTCATCTTCATACATTTTGAATTCATAAATATTGAAGTTTGAAAATTTGTAATGAACTTGAACTTTCGCAAACTTTTTTCATTACAAATGGAAATTGATTTCCAACAAAAGTAACTGCTTGCATATTTTGGGTAGCAAGTATCCTTCCTTGCTCATACGTAAATCTTTGATTATGTTGTCCATGAAATGGGAACAAATAGAAAGGCGTCCCTTCTGGTGGATCTGTACTATCTGCATTGGCCACATCCCAAACCATTCCTGGTTTTTTTACTGAGTCAATAACAGTTATCCATTCGCCTTCACCAAAAGTGAATTGTTGGGCAGGATCTGAAGGATTTGGGGTTGCTAAATCAATTCGATATCCAGCTGGATTGAGAAGATGTTCTTCAAGAACAGTCATAGCTAATATCTTACCGATTCGTGAATTATGGCCATTATCATCCATTGTCATTAAAAGCATAAATGGTCTGTGTGATGCTGGCTTTTCATAATTTGAAAATGAAAAATTATCAGCTCCGCTTCCACTGCTAAATGCTCCACTGCTATAATTAGTAAGATTACTTGCATTTTGTAAATTAATTAATTCCCTACTTTTCTCATCATTTTCATCATCGTCATCATCATATTCATTATATGCGTTTAGACTGCAGTAACTAGCTGATTTGCCTATATTTGATGAGCTATCGCCATTTTCAAAAGATAATAATTGCTTTTTCAATTCAAAAACATCGTCTATACTTGTGTCACTTTGTGGCTGAAGAACTTCTTTAATGAGTGCAACTTGAGTGAAAAATGATCTGTCATCTATTGGATTCAAAAGATCTTCTGATTCAATTAAAATTGGTATTTTAAGGACTTTCATTGCTTTAACTATAGAAATGGCGATTGATCGATCATTTTTATTGAAGTTTTTTTTATAATTAATAACATCTGGCCTAAAGTTGTTTAATAAAGCTGCTAGAGCAAGATGAACCGGTCTACAATTTTCAATTCCTTCATAATCATTAGTATTATCTGTACACCATTTTAATAATAAGAGTAATGCCAAGTGCTTCTTGTTTTTAAAAAGCTTTTGTGTTTCAATATTATCTTTATTTTTATTTTCTTTAATTTCTTTATCTTCTTTATCATTAGTATTGTCATTATTTCCTTCATTTATATCATTATTAGCATTTTCTTTATTTTCGTCCTTATTATTTTCGTTATCACCATTCTTATTATTATTTTCATTGTCATCATTCTTATTATTTTCATTATCTGCATTCTTACTGTTTTCGTTATTATCAGCATAATCTTTATCGCTGTTATTTTGATCTTCGTTGTTATTCGGTTGATTGCATGTACTGTCAGTTTTCTGGTCGTCATTGGCTTGGCTATTTGAATTTTGATTAGATATAGCTTCATTTTCATTTTTGGTGAAAACGATAGGCTCAATAGTATATTTCATTACAAGCGACCATATAAGGCTATTAATTGATTTTATATTCCCAGATGAAATTTCTTGTGGATTGACAATATGATAATGAAATTTAACACCATGATTTTTAAAGAGACTTAAAGCAAGTTCGATGTTTTCAATATATTGGAAAGGCTTCGTTGGGTTTCGAGTCCATGTTTCATGTTTTGTATTTTCCGTCAAAACTTCAGCGAGATTAACAAGTATTGCGCCATTTCTGATTTGACTTATAATATTATGAACTGTGATTCCTTTTGTTCGTAATTTAATGGAAACCCACTTTGAAAAAACTCTGACACGTAGTGGAAGTGGTTTGTGATCACCAGTAATATTGACTTTTGCTTTGGACATTATGAAAATTTAATTGAATTGGATGAAATAACTTTTGATAACTTTATGAAATCTTAATAATGAATCTAGAAGATAAAAATAAACACGTCAAAAAAGTTTTAAAATTAATTTTCGTTGGAGATATGGGAACAGGAAAAACCTCATTTATACGTCAATTTGTTAGCGGTGTATTTTCAGAATTTTATAAGTCAACTATTGGTGTCGATTTTGCTCATAAATCAATTGAATGGGATGAAAACACAACTATTGATCTTCAGCTTTGGGATATATCAGGTCAAGAACGTTTCGAAAAGCTAACTCGGATGTTTTATCAAGAATCAGTTGGAGCCTATATTTTATTCGATGTTAACGATTTAAACACATTAGACACAGCAAAGTTTTGGAAAGAAGATATCGATGAAAAAGTTTTAACAGATAAAAATGAGCCTATCCCCTGTGTTTTACTTGGAAACAAGTGTGATCTTGTGAAATCCTTTGAATGGGGAAAAACTAAAGAAGAAATGGATCAATTTTGTAAAGAAAACAAATATATTGGTTTTTTTGAGACAAGCGCTAGGGAAAGAACAAATGTTGACGAATCAATTAATTTCATTATTAAATACATTTTGGATAATGATATTGGGCCATACAGGCCTGATACTTCTAAATGTGTTCCTGTTCAGCAGCAAAATCCAGATCCTGAACCAAAAAAATCGTGTTGTAAATAATCTTATATATTATTTTATAATAATAGTTTCTCATTAATTCTTTAAAAGTGTGAAAAAAAATGCGATAAAAATACTAAAGCTGTCTATTTTATTTCAAATTTGAAACATAATATTTTAGATTTCTGTTATTGAATATAAGTATTTTTTTTATTTTGGTTTAAAGCTATACCAAATTTTAGATAAGTAGCCTGTTTCATTTTGTTTTAACCAAATTTTCTTTTTGAATTGGCATAAATCAAATATAATAATATCACTGCAAAATCTATCTTGCCAAACCAATGATTTTATTTTAGATTATTAATAATTTTATTTCAATATTTATATATTGTAATAATGCTTTGACTTAATACCAATTAATTCCATTGAAATTTTATTTGATGTTTTACTTAATAAAACAATAAATTTATTTCGACGAACTAAGTCTAATATTAATTATTATAAAAATTGATTTTAGATTGAGTATGAATCCGAAGAACTGAGCTATCTATTTTGACGAAAAAAATTTTAAATTGAATTTTTTTACGATCGATCCTTTGAAAAAAAATTCACTTCATCGCCCTCTTATCATGTCCTTTGAACGAAATCTTGAAGTTGCTCAAGGTTTAGCCGCAGCCATCAGAAACGAAATTAAAAAGCTCGACTCTGCAACTGGAAATGAAAGAACCAAGACTGACGCCAAAATTGATGGAATGATGAGCGATTTGCAATCAAAAATTGGTACTTTACGTGGTCAATTAAATAATCTCTCACAAGAAGAAAAAACTTTCGGCGCTGATGAATTAAAAGAACTCGAAAAAGATCGTGGTGATATGCAAACAGAATTGAGAAGAAAACGTCAAATTTATTCACAAAACTCTCAAGTTCAATCTGGACATGATGCAAATATGTCGAAGGGAAATCAAATTCTCAATACAATGGACGAATCTCTCGCAATCGGAAACGACACACTCAAAACACAACAAAATACAATGAACACACTCGCTGAGGACCAAAAACTTCTTGATAATATAAATAGTAACTTAAGTACAGTCGATACTGAAGCAGATACTGGTGAAGCTACAGCAAAGCGAATGTATAGGAGGCAACTGATCCAAAGAATTGTTTCTTGGGGTATTGTTGCTTTATTGTTGGCACTTCTTATATTTTCAATGTGGTATAAGATGAGACCACAATAAATTTACATTAACATTTTATTTTCATTTTTTTAAAGAAAACATTATTTCATTTGTTTTATTTTATCTTTATATGAAATCTTTAAATATTGATGATGTCTTTTTAAATTGATAAGACAAGTCTGGACTTCATTTTCAATTATTATTCGTTATTTTTAATTTTTCAATTTGTTAAATGTCAATGCAAGTTAACCAAAAAATGCATTTTTGTCTTTAATTTTTAATTGAACTCCTCACTTATAGTTCATATTAAAAAGGAGTTTTTCCAATATTTTTTATAAGATTCCAAGTCGAGATTAATTCATATTGATATGATAATTAAGAGGCGAAGTTCTTGCGGAAATCAAATGAATTGATATATAAATAGAAGTTTGCATTAAATAATGAAGAAAATATTTGCAAAAAAAAAGAATTTCTTTTAAATTCGTAAATAATATATAAACAGAATTTATTCAACTTTATAATTTCGTGATAGTATATGTGAAGCTGCAATAAATCTTTCTTGTAAATATGGAGATCCACCTTTCGATAAATCGTTTAATTTCAACATTTTTTCAAGGTGGTTTTTAACTTCGCTAGGTGGTGGATTAGTTTCATTTTCAAAGCCTAAAATCTGAAGAGCTTCATTTGGTAGCATCTGGGTTGTAGATTCTAGTCCAAATAAGCATGCTCCTATTTTTTGGAAAATGTTGCCATTAGGAGCATTTAAAGCAACTGTCTGCTTAATTGCGTTTGATACTGATCTGAAGAATACTTTTGTTGAGCTATAAACCAATCCTGTAATTTCAACTAAAACCATTTATAAAAAGAGTGAAAAGTGATATAAAAATTGAGAAGATTTTGATTTTCTGGTCATACAAAATCTTCCTATTTTTTTCGCTTATGCAAGATCAAATCATTCAGTTACTTATTCAAACACGATCAGATGATAATAATTTAATTAGTTCAGCAGAACAATCTTTAACAACTCTTGCAGAATCACCAGAATTTTTACCATCTTTGATTTCGATTATGTCAAATTCAGAAATACCAGAAATTACTCGATTTTCAGCTATTATTCATATGCGTATTGTTATAAATCATTATTGGAATACATCTGTTTCTCCTGAAGTTAAAGATCTTATCAAGTCAGCTTTGCCTAGCTTCATAATTAATTGGCCACATTCACACAAGCAGTATATGAACCATTTTATACGAACAATAATTGATGCAACCATTTTAAATAATAATATTGAATGGTCTGATTTACCAAACATTATTTTTACGCTTTTATCACAAGGAAGCGAAGAATCGTGTAGAACTGGTCTCGTTATAGCAAATTCTCTTTGTGGTTCTATTAAACAAATTAAAGAAACTCAATATTTTTATTTAAACGGATGGGCTGTGTCTTATGGGACAGCTCTCGTACAAATATTAACATCTTTTTTTTCTCAATGTGACAGTCATGAATTGTTAGCTCTTGGCTTCCATTGCGCAGCACGAATATTAATTTCGAACGTAAGTTATGACTTTAACTCTTTTTTTGAATCTTTATCTCCACTTGTTGAAAAAAGTTTTTTGATTGTTAATCAAGTTGATTCCGATGAATATTACGATTTTGCGTACAACGCCTTAAAATTCTCAATTCAATACATAATGAAATACAAAACTCTAATTCCTCCACAAATTATAGATCAATATTTTCAAATTATCCAGCATTTTTTACCACAAAATATTACTGTTATGATGAAATGTTATCTTCTTAATTTATTATATGAGCTCATTAATCATCCAAGGAGTTTTGAAATTATATCAGGAAATATCCCTAATTTTCTTGCTAATTTAATGATGCCACTTTTTGCTTTAACACCTGATAATATTTCATCATTAAGCAGTAATCCAGCTGATTTTATTTCTGATATTGACAAAAGTGGTAACAAATTTGAAGATATTAGATATGGAGCCTGGAATGTTATTCACTCATTATGTGAAAATCATTGTGAAATTGCAGATGCTGCGCGTATAATTGCAGCCCAAGCGTATTCAAATTACATGTCACTTTCAGAAAGGTCATTGGAATGTCAAGTTATTCTCTTTGCAGCCTTTCAAATGTTTTCGTCAGTCACAGAATTTTTGAATGACATTGATCCCAAGCATCTAACTACATTTTTCACAGGTATTTTGCCTCTGTTTGATTCACCCGAAGAATTAGGCCGATCTGCAGCTTTCTTTCTACTTTCTAAATCAAAAAATTTCCCTGCACGGCAACAGCTAATTATGAAATGTATCGAACATATTATTGATGAATTTCCTATTGCACGATACTATGCAGTTATCTCAGTTCCCAACTTATTGAATAAATGTGATGATATACGACAAATCCAACGAGATTTGGCAAATTCTCCCATTATACCAGCTATGTTTAGCTCTCTTTTTGAACTTTCTGGACGTTTTCATTTTTCAGACATTGCTGGTGCTGTTGGCAATCTAATTAATTTCTTCGGTAATCAACTTTTGCCTATAGCATCGAATATTTTTACCAGTTTAATGAACTTTCTCACACTGAGTTCTGATTCCTTAGACACAATGATACGAATTATTTGTGACTCACTTGAATTTTTAATTAATTTAGTGATATCAAACAAAGAAGCACAAATGACTCTTGCACCCACTTTTTGTAGTGAATTCTTCAATGTACTCCAAAGCATTGAAGATCATGAAATATTTGATATCTTATTATTCGAAACGATGCCACTTTTTGAAGTAACTCCGTTTTCTCCAACCATGTGGAATGCAGCTACGATGCTTATTGAAAGAATGAAGGAAGATTCGGAGATTTCAATCACTGATCCAGTTAAAGTTCTTTCTATCTTTGTGATTAAAGATTCTGAATTCGAAACCAGAGAAGTAATGCCCTTAATTGTCACTTTTTGCCTTGAACAAATGAATCAAAAAATGAGCCAATTTGATTCTTGGAACGAATTCGCTTTACTCGCATCAAATTTAATTATGAGACTAAGAACGGGTTCAAATCAAGAATTAGTTAAACAAATGATTCAATCATTGACGATGATGGCAATGGCACAAATAGAGTCTCCTCAACTGTTTCAATATTATGGCTTTGATGGATTAGTCATATTAGTTAATGCTCTTTTGTATACTGATATGGGAGCCATTACTCAAATTCTTGGTGAAAAAATTGACCTTTGTATTAATTGGTGGTCTGAAAATCAAATCTTCCCCCAATCTGCAATGACTCTCGTAACGAATTTTAATCGACATCAATTTAATGATGCTTTGCTACTGAAGGTGATAACTTCAATTGCAGAAGAGGTTTGCAATTTAGCTGATTTCGATGTTAAAGAAATTGTTGATAAAGAAAAGTCTGCTGGTTGGTTTGATTTTAGTGAATCTTTGATGTCATTCAATCAATTGTTACAATATATTAGTCAGAACAAACCAAACCTCTATTCAGAATTCTTAAATAATATTCCAAAAGAAGATCATAAGAAAATATCTGATATTCCTAATTTTGCTATGCAATACAATCAGGAAAAAGGTAGCTTATAGAAATGATTTGTTTGTTTGTTTTAAAAAAAAAATAATGTAATTAAAATTATAATAAATATTTTGATATTAATCTTTAATTTATTGTTTTTCTTTTTATTCATATGTTTCATTTATTGCTTTAATTGATAAAAACTCAGATAAATAATTCCGCAAAAAAAATAATAATAACAAACTTAAAGATCTTAAGAAGTTATTGTTTCTACAAGGGCGCATTATCGTTATCTTCTTTAGTTTTGTCGTTGGTATTGCTTGTTTGAATCAATTTCAAGTTTTGATTCTGAGTATAACAATTTTTCTGTTGGTTCATCTGAGAAAGAAAATCATATGCATTTTCCATTGAGATGGCTTCTAATGCAAAAAACGAAAAGCATTGCTTTTCATCAATATCATCCTCTTTCCAATCCATTTCTTATTTGTAAGAATATATGATCGGACAGAATTGAAAAAGTTAGCTAATTGGATTTTGATCAAAATCCACATTCAGCAATTAAATAACCATTATTCCTCAAACTACCTCTAAATCTTTTAAATTTCTTTTTCCAACTCAGTCATAATTTTATTTTAAAAAAAAATTGGCCAATTAATTAACTATTTTATACAATTGATATCAAAAAGAAATCAAAAAATAGGTATTATAGATGAAGAGCAATAATGTAGACGCAAAAAAGACAGTTTATTAAATTCGAATTTGTATATCTTTGACTTTTTTAACCATGATTATCGCAATGTTTGAGCAATGAATCTCTCTGAACTCTTATTCTTTTCATCATACTTGAAATATATGTTAGCAATATTTGAGAATCCGAAGAAGCGATTTTTTTTATTTTCTTTATCATAGATAGTGCTAATTTTTCAGTTTCTTCAAGAGAGAACTTGAGCAAATTGTACTCGCTCGTGTTTGGATATTTTTTTTCGTTGATTTGATCTTCTAATTTCCCTCTTTTCACCATTTGGTACCTTTTATGAAATAAGTGTACCTGGCCCCACTTGCAGTTTTCAATTGTCCAATAAACTGCTTTCATAAGTGCCAAAACAGTTCTCTTTGTTTTTCTCTTGCTTGTTCCATGTTCGTGATAAACTTTATGATAAACCAAATTAGAAATTTTCTCCATCTCCTCTTTCCATTTTTTGCTCAATTTTTCCAAACTGACAAATTTATCGTGATAAGGATTGATAAGCTCGCTGTTTATATTGTCTTTTTGCTTTTTTAAATAAAGGTCGTTATTTTTGTTGTAGAAATTGCATTTATAAAAATTGCTTCCATGTTTTGACCAATCGCCAAGGCATATCCAGCAAAATTCATGATTGCAATTTTTGCATTTCATATGATTGCAGCCACCATTTTTTTCAATAATGCAATTGCACTTCGGACAATACTTGCAATTTTCTCCCAAAATACGCTGTTTCATTGCATCTTCAGTTGTTGATTTCTCCCAGAGAGTCTTCTCAATGCAAGTAGCAGGTGAATGTGAATCAGAATAGCAAAAAGAGCAAAATTCATGGCCGCATGAGCATGTTAACACGTTACAAAGGCCTGATGAAAGTAAATTTACTGGAGTAGAGCATGATGGACAATTTGTAAGTATATCAGAAATCGAAATTGCTTGATTCATTAAAAATCTTAGAAAATCGTTGTACATCTCTCTTCCACAGAGCATTTCAACCGAATTTGGAGGTAATTTGCAATGACAATCAGAGCTTTGACAATTTATGAGATGTTGTCCATAGCTCACTTGTGATTTAACGTGAGCTTTCCAGCATTCTTTGCAAAAACTATGTCCACAAGGAAGACACCACATTTCTTCTTTTGTATATGTATCGCAGCACACCTCGCATTCGATTTCTTCGTCGTCTTGTATATTTGGATGAGCAAGAGATGGATCTTGTAGCACGTTTTCTAAATCAAATCCAAGTTGTTCCAATATTGAATCTTGATAATTTATCCAATTTTCATAAACAAGATGTATATTCCAATGTTGGGTTTCTAATATCAAAAAAGCGACTAATGGATGAACATTAATTTTTTTTGAAATATATGTGCATTCTTTCATGATTGAATAAAAAATTTGATCATTATTTTCGATATTAGAAAAAATATTTTGATGAATTGAATTATCATTATCCAAGGTAATAGATATAAAAAGATCAGACTCTTCATTTTTGCAAATGCAAGGTCCATACTGATCATATTCTCCAAAATCTACATCATGATCCATTTAAAATGAATAATGAACAGTAAGATTTTATGGAATTGAGTATCAAATATCAAATTCAAATGTTTATAAAATATTTGAAAGAAAAAATAAAAATGTCAATATTTTGAATATATAATAAGGTATTGAATAAAAACATATTTATCTCAAAATAAAAATTGATTTTATATGTACAATTTATATTTTTGGATAAAATAAATATAAATATATTTTGTATATTAAAATAGCTTTATAATAAATAAAAGATCATATAAATATCTTAATTTGTTAATACAAGATAATACAATGTATTTCTAATTACAAAAGTCTCTATCAAAAAAAGCCAAATAATTGATATTGCATATATATAATACGAAATCAGAAATTATGTTGATCACTCAAAATTTTAAAAATGAAAGTAACTAATACTAGTTGCTTTTTATATTTTATATATAGTTTATTTGATGTTTTAACTTTAGAGTTCATAGAGAAAATTATTAGAAAATGGGATATTTGTGTTTAACTTTTTGAAAATATTTCATTTTTAGACCATTAATCAATTGAAAGAAAAGTACTCAAATATTTGTTAAGAGATTTTAATTGATCTTCAACCGGCTAATAATTTGACCATTTGGTTTGATTACTGTGGTCGCCTGATTTTAATTTTTAATTCACAATAATAATTCATATAATTATCAATGTCATCTCAGAAAGCACATTCACCAAATGTCCATGTAAAGTCTAAGAAAAGATATTTTGAACGTTCACAAGCAAAAGAAAAGCTCTTGAATATGTATAGAAGCTCTGGAAAACTTTCACATGAATTACCTAATACAAAAATTGCACCTGATCGCAGATATTTTGGAAATACAAGAACAATCACACAAGAAGAATTAGCTAAATACCAAAATGCTTATAAAGAAATCACAACAGATCAATACCAAGTCATTCTTCATAGAAGAAAGCTTCCCCAATCACTTGTTCATGATGAGCAAGAGAATAAAAAATATGATCTTTTGAAAGCGGACAGTTTTAAAGATACTTTTGGTAAAAAGGCACAAAGACGAAAGCCTGTTTTAGGTGCTTATGATTTAAAAACACTTGTTGAGCAAGCACAAGAGCAAAACGAAAATTTCGAAATTTCCAAAACAAAAATTACCAGCGTCGATGACAATAAAGATATTGAAATGGGTCAAACAAAACGAATTCTTGGAGAAGTTTACAAAGTTATTGATTCCTCTGATGTTATCATCGAAGTTCTTGATGCACGTGATCCTCTTGGAACAAGATCAAGAAAATTGGAAGACTATATGGCTAAAGAAACTCCACATAAGCACCTTGTATTTTTGGTCAACAAATGTGATTTAGTTCCAAAATGGGTTGTTGAAAAAGCAGTTCGTCGTCTATCAAGAGAACGTCCAACTTTGGCATTTCGAGCATCTACTGAAAACAATGCTTTTGGTATTGATCAATTAGTTGCTCTTTTGAGACAATTCCAAATTTTGCATAAGGACCATGCGCATCTTTGCGTTGGTTTAGTAGGTTATCCAAACGTTGGTAAATCATCTGTTATTAATGCTTTGCGAAGAGAAAAGGTATGTCCAGTGGCTCCAGTTCCAGGAGAAACCAAAGTATGGCGTTATGTTGCCTTAACCAAAAAGATATATTTAATTGATTGCCCAGGTCACGTTTATCCTGAAGATATTACTGATGCTGAACGTGTCCTTCGATCTGTAACACGTACAGAAAGAATTGATGAACCAGAACACTATATTCAATACATTGTTGACCGAGTTAGACCCCAGTATCTAACAAAAACCTATGGAATTGAAAAATTCGACAGTCCAGATGATTTACTTGATAAAATTGCAAAAAGGCACGGAAGGCTTATGAAGGGTGGAAAACCAGATTTACATGATGCAGCAATTAAACTAATCAGAGATTTCCAGCGAGGAAAGCTCCCTTGGTTCGTACTTGTACACTCTAAAGATATTGCTAATCCATTAAAACGAAAAGTCGAAGTTAAAGTTGCACATGCAGATTTGAAACAAGTTGTCAGATCAGTTGAATTCGATGCAATTGATGAACAAGAAATCATTGATCCTGACGAAGAAGCTGAAGATGCTGAAAATGAGAAAATTGAAGCAGAAGAAGAAGCAAAACTACCAGATTTAGTTAATGAAGAAGAAGAAGAAGAAGAGAAGAAAGAATGAAAGAAATGAAATTAATATTTTTAAAATGTTCTTTTTTATTATTATTATTTATAAATATAAATATCGTTTCATATTATATATTTCATAATTTTATTACACTTAATTTGCAAATACACTCAAAAGATAATATAAATCTGATTTAAAAAAAAAAAAAAAAGAATAAGAATGAAATAAATCAGTAAAGATATCTATTTATTCTATAAATAATAATAATAATAATAATAATAATCAAAATTAATAATCTATGATAACGCATTGAATATTATTGGCACTTCGAACTGCGCATGAAGCTTCGGTTAAATGTAAGCAAAATGAATCGGGTCTATAGTTCATATCCTGAATAGTTGATTCTAATTCTTCATCTTCATATGAAAAAGCCATTAACTGATCTCCTGCAATTCCAACTGCAAAAGGTAGGTGTTGATGAACATCAAATTGGGTAATTGGGGAGCCAGCATTTAATCTTTGGCCAACTTCTTCCATTAACCTAAAGTCTACCATTGAAATATCGCCATTTTCGAAAGCAGAAAGAAGCAAAAGTGGCATTGAAATTGAGCAATTGCAATTGACAAGATTTCTGCCACCATTTTTAATTGTAGCGACTGGTCCTTTTGTTCTTTCATCATAGACAATGAAATCTTCTTGTGTTGCGATATAGAAAAGCGTTGAATAAGGTTTAAGCCATTTCATGTTTCTTGTCTTAGATCTGGGAATTCTTACATCAAATATTTTTTGTTGAGTATTGAGATCAAATACATGTGCTAATGATATTCCAGTTGTATGCAATAATTGGTAAGTTCTCGAGTTGTAATCAGCAATAACGTTTGGACAAATATCAGGAGCTGTCATCCAAAAAGCGCAAGAAGCATCTTGTTGAATGTTAGCATCAATAACAACAACTTGACTTTTTGTAGAAACAGCCAAAAGTTTCATGTCATCTATATAAGACAAATAAGATACTTTTGCAATATCTTGATTAATAACTGTAGGTTTAAAATGTCTGTAAAGAGGTTCTGGTGGCATCTTTCTACGAAAGAATGAGTAATTATTAAGTTCATCTCGCATAACTTGTGCAATAATAGATCCTTGATCATCGCCGCAGGCAAATAGCCCAGAAGGTGATAAAGCAGGAACTCCTGTAAGATTATGTTTGGCTTCAATTTTATTTGCTGAGAACACTGGCTGATTTAAGGTTGCTTCATTAACATTAGATGGATGAGATATTTTTGTCAAGCAAGAATGTGCCATATTAGAAGACAAAGGTTGGCAATTTGGTTTATCATCGAATCTATCGCTTAAATATGATAAAAACTCTGTCAAACACTCATTTACTCTAGTTGATGGCTCATATAATAAAATTTGCATTTCATGGCCCAACAACGTTATTAAAGGATTATTTGCTTTATCGTCTCTCCAATCGCTTAGGTAAGAAGCGAGATTTGATAAAAAGTGTGGTTCTTCATTTTCCATTGCATGTGATAATGCAATTAGTGCTTCTTCGCGAACTAATGGATATGGATCATTTAGAGATAGGATAAGGTCATAAAGAAGTTCTGTTCTGAAGCGAAGACGATCATCTTCTTGCATTTCGAGTTTGTCCATCATATCCATTGTAATTGTTATTCGTGTAACGTATGCAGCTCGACAAAGAGGAGAACTTTCATTTGATATTTTTTTCACTGGAAGTTCTAAAGGAACAGACATGACAGAGAGAATTAAATAGGACAAAACACGAATATTTGTAGAATTATGAGTAACTAAAGTTCCAAGGAATTCTTCTAATTTTTTTTCTTTGTAAAGATCAATCATCCCTTGTGAATCTGAAAAAAGTAGAAGACAACAAAGGCTTGCTGTTTGCAATTCAATATCTGTGGATGTAACATGATCAAGCCAAAAACGTACTTTATCTTCAAAATAAGCTTTGAGTGATTTATCTATTAATATACAATTTACAATCACAAATGAGTATGAAGCAATTGATTGAGCATCATTAGAAGTTTTTAGATTATCCATTAACTTTGGAAGAAGAGGAAACGCTTTTGTTTTCAAAAAGTTCTGCACACAATTATCTGATATTTGAAGATACTGTTTACAAAAATTGATTGCAGAGGGGAAATATTGGCTTACTGAAAGAAGTTGAACTACAAATGGAATCTCGTCAGGTGGAGGTCTCTGTTTTGCGGGAAACCATAGCCATGTTTCTAATTTTCTTAATTGCTCATGAAGGAGATTATTATATGAAAAGATATTTACTGTATTTGGACTTGGACTCAAACTTTCTTTAATTGAATAGAGTGCTTTATCAACTTGATATTCAAAAGAATCCCATAATGGATGATATGTAAGATCAGGCATTGTAGGAACTGAAATTGGTCTTGTAGAAACGGACCTCATCATTCTAACAGCAAATAAGAAATTTGAAAAAAGTCGAGATTGCATTGGGTTGTTTCGAAAGTACTGGAAATAAATTTTTTCTTCTAGTTCATCAAAAACCATTTTATCAACATAAGCTTCTAATGCTTTTTCAAGCATAATAAGCATATTGTTTGCAATATCAGAATCATTCATTACGTCAATCAAATATTGTATATCTATTTCTGAAAGAAGTCCACAATGAATATCTGAGTAGCTTTGTGATTGCCATAATAAAGCTACCTTTGCGGGTGTTAATAAACACGAGGTAAAAAGGTCACAAGGTAATTGAGGATAGTATAATAAAGATTCTTGACTAGTTGCTGCGAAAATAATGAAATTGCGCCGTTTTGCTGTAAGAATATCAACAGCTTTCTTTGCAAAACTGCAATCAAAAATGAATATTGTTGGTAAATTTTCTGGAATATCATCAGCAACCCTCCTTAGTCCATCTGGATCTTCTTGTATAGGAAGCTGCTGAATTGTCTGTAGGTATTGTGCTGAATAAGTGCTATCATTATCGGTCTCATACATTCTAGATAATTGAGGGCTACTCCTCGAAAATTTCATTTCATTAGCTTTTTTAAGATGGTTTACAACAGTTGGGGTCATTCGTGATTTTTGTGATAAAGTTGGATCTAAAACATGGTAAATAAGAAGATTTGCGTTTGAATTTTCATGATCAAAAGGGATAGGTTCCCTATTCCCAACAGATACTGATTGGAATTTTACTGTAACATCTTCGTTAAGGTTTTTATATTCGTTTCTAAGCGAACTTTTAACTGTTTTGGTAGTCATTTTTATATCAAGGGCAGAGCAATCATTCCAACAAAGAACTTTAGGTGGTAAAGATTCTTCATCGAATGCATATTGTTGTAATGTTGCGAAGTCATCAGTAATTTTGCATATAACTTGTGTGGTTGGATTTGTTAAAGAAATCTGTGGAATATATAAATCCAATGGAATTCGCGAATTTACATAATGATCTGGATATGGAATCCATTGAGCAGAGGATTCTTGATCAGCAAGTAGTTCAATTTGTGTTTTCCATTTATTTGTTTCATTCTGATTTGATTTCATTAAGGATAGTATTATAATTTTTGTGAGGATATATGATCATACAAAAATCAATCAATGATATAATTTTAATCATAATCCAAGTGCAAAGTAGAATGAAATTAAAATGTCTTCAATGAAAAATTTAAAACTCCATGAAATAACTGCAATTTTAAAAAGTCAGCTAAGGATAATGATGAGTAAGGAGTAATAAAATAAGCAGGAAAAAATATTTATTATATTAAAAACATGTATTAACAGATAATACAATCAAAAGGCTTGATTTCTAGTTATTTATCTTTTTTTTTGATACAATTAAATTTCTTCAAAAAGAAAATAGAAGTTAAAGTTAGAACTAAAAATAAAATGGTAGAAGCAAGTGTTATTCCCAAAATGCTATCAAGCGAAAGGTTAATTAAGCTTTCACGCATGCTATGTAATTGAATTTCTAAATCTGTAAGGAAATCATAGCCATTTGGCATTACAACAAAATAAAAAGGAAGTGAAGTGAATCCCTTTATATCGTTTGAAGAAGAACTGGTTGGTTTGATTGATAAATCAAAATTAGAAGTAGCTGAAGAATAGCCTTGAACTCGAACAATAAGGCCATCGTTCAGATCAAAAGTAACTTTTGTGTATTTTGGTATGATTTTTCCTGAAAAATTGCCATTAATATAATCTTCTTTCTGTGCATAGGATGCTGTTGTTAAACCATTTGCGTTCAAATATGCTGTCAATTTTACTTTATTTTCAGGGAATTGATACATATAGCAAACTTGAAAACTTTGAGAATTAACATTCGACCAACTTAACCTTGTCTTATGATGTTGATCCGAAAAATATGAAACATAATTGTGAGAGCAATAATCTTTTGGAAGGGAATAAATTTGAACTGTATGACTACCATTTCTTAATGGTAATATTTCAACTTCTGTAAGAAATTGACCAGCAAATCCATAAGAACTAGGGTATATGATCTCTGATTCAGTCATATCAAGGAATTTTGCTTTTACTTGATATAAATTCGGATAATCAAATAAAAAAATATAATCAAGTGTGTAATTTAAACTAAAGGTAGCATTGGGACTTGTTATTTGAATTTTTTTATATCCTATTGACAAGTAATCATTTAAATGTAATAGCAAAAGAGCAATTAAAAGCATGAAATACAAAATGTTGAATCTTTTAACGAGATGATACAATCAATTATTCAAATTAAAAAGCAAGAAATAACCTAAAAGAGAAACAGCCAGAACAATTCAATAACTTTCTCTAAAATAAAAACTAAACTAAAAGAAAAAAAAAAAATTAAAGTGATTAATAAAAAGAATTTATAATTGTTGGTTGCATAAACAGCCTTATCAAAATGCAATTCAATATCAATATTAACTTTATGTAAAAATTTTTCTTAAGAAGAAGAGTCGTCTGCAGTGTATGATCCTGAGCCAGAGCCATAAGAACTATAACCAGAATATGAGCCATCTCCAGAACCGTCATCATCAGTGTAATCTGATGATCCTTCTTCTGCTGGTTTATTATCGCCTGATTCAGCAGCAGGTTGTGGGGCTGGTGCATCTCTATTTTGAGTTGAGGCTGGTTCAGCTGGAGTTTCGTTTTGAGGAGCTGGTTTGTTATCGGATGAATTATTTGATTGTGGTGCTGGGGTTGGTTCGGCTTGGGCTGCTGGAGTATTATCTTCTTCCTGCTTAGCTGGTGCTGGCTTAGCAGATTTAGATTGAGTAGATTTATTAGAAGAAGACTTATGTTGCTTTTTCTTTTTATCGCCTGAATCGTCTGTTTCTTTACACATATTTGAGATAAATGATATATAAATAAAGAGTATTCAAAAACTGATGGTTTTTCTGAAAAAGCAAATTTGTACGTTAAGAGAATATAAGAATTCTAATATTCAATGTTATAAATGTTTTAAAATTTCGTTCATTTTCTCAATTCAAAAATATTTTTATCTTATTTATAATTTTTCAATATTATAATAATTTAGTTAATTATGATTTTTGTAATGTACTTTAAAGTAAATTTTCTTAAAATAATAAAAAATAACAAATATATAAAAAGTTAATTGTATATTTTTTTTTTCGAAAATTTTAATCAGAAGAATTTATTGATATATGAGCATTTTAAAAATGAATATAAAATATATCTGTTTTAATAAATAAACCATATTAAATATTAAATATTAAATTAACGACAAAAACTTCAATGATTTACAAAAAAAACAAAACAAATATGTATTCAATTTTTTCACTTGGCCCGAAAATAATTCAATATGAATTATAAGAAAAGTAAAAAATGCAGTAGGATAAAAAATATAAATATAATTGTAATAAAGACAAGGGGAAAATATATGGTATCCGATCAATTTACCGCTAAAAAAAAAATATTCTTTGAAAAAAAAAAAATGCGTCATCAAAAAGTTGTAACTTAAATAATTATAAATGAAGCATATCTCAATATATCAAGGATAAAACATTATTTAAAATTTAATTTTAGCCAAAAGATTTAAAAATATTAATTTAACCAAATTCACATTTTTCAAATGAATAGAAGTATGAAAATGGTAAGAAACGTGAAGTTATTATTATTTTTAATTAAAAATAAATTGACATATTCTATAAGAGATAACTTAAATATTTTATTAATATAAATTGATTTTTGGCTGTAAAAAAAAAGATATGATCATTTTTTATAAATGTTTGGTCATTAGAATTATTAATCGTTTGGGCTAATTTTGTCAATACCAACCGTTTTTTCTCTTTCATTCAAGCTGTCGGCACACTTTTTCAGTTTGTTTTATTTTTTAAAATAAATAGTATTATCTGATAGTATAATGAATTTTGTTTTGATATTTTCAAATACTTATATTTTACATGTGGTATTTATTATATTTACGTTGTTTTAAATAAGTGATTTGCCTTGTATTCTTTTTTATAAAATGAAGAAAATTTTGATATTAATTTCTCATGATATAACAATAATTCTGCAATTCCCAAACTATAACTAAATTTATTCCCCTTATATAACAATAATAATATAAATTGACCCCCATCTCAGTGTTAGTTTTGTAGTAAAATCATTCTGAAAATGAATTTTTTTGAATACTTTTATAAAAAATCGTTTTAATAAATTGAGAGACCCATTATCAAAAAGATATTGAATTAGTTCTGAAAATATTGAATTAAATATTTGTTTTCCATATTCTCTATTTTTTATAATTTATTTTAAAATTTAAAATATTATTATATCTTTGAAATATCTTGTATTAATTAATATTAGATTTGTAAAATATTTAACATTCTATATATTATGATAAAATATTTTTTCAAAAATTTGAAATTTGAATACTTTATTAGTGAATTTTTGATCTATGAATATTGTAATGAAATTTGATTTGTGTTCAATAATTTTAATATATAATATTTTATTCAATATGTTATATTAAATTCTATATTTACTCGCCATAATAGTGCTTTTGTAGAGAGAAACAAAAATTATGGAAATAATTGATTTTTCCTTTATACGAATATATATACATCTTCTTATACATGAACAAATAAATGTATAATGGCTGTAATAAAGAAATTCCAAAAGTGTTGTCACAATTATTCGTTAATATTCATTTTAGGGAATTACACTTATATATTTTAATATTGAAATAAATTAAATTGTTATAATATATAATAACTATAATATAAAGTGAATAATAAATAAAGAAAAAGATAAAAATAAAAATATCAGTTATAAAAGTTCAAAAAAAAATAAGTTTTTAAGGGAAATTCAGAACAGACGTTAAACGTAATAAATATAAATATCATGGAATATAGCATTTATAAATCTAATATTGATTAAAAAATAAATACAATAATATAAATATAGATAAATAGAGTCTATAAAATGTATTAAGGGTGTAGTATAAAAAATTTTTTTCCAAAGAAAATTTGAATGAAAAGTATTCAAAAAAGTATTCAATTTTTGCACACCCCATAAGTATCTTCCCATATCAAAACTTTTCAACGCCATTTATAATATAAGCAAAGGTACACTTTACGAATATCGTAACGATTTGCTTTTTTTATGTTTCTCTTTAGATGATGAGAACTGATGATGCCTTTTTTTTGTTTTTTTCAATTTTGATAAAAGCGCTCAAAATCTAATAAAAATAAAATATGAACTAATTATAAAAACATAAATAGTGAGAAAATATTACTTTTTTATTTATTTATCTCTTTTATATAACGAAATGAAATTGAATAGTTTTATCAAAGAAAGTCCAATTTTTTTTTTTCAAAAAGAATTCAAAATTTTTCACAAGTTTAACCATCAAATAAAAGAAATTTCTATTATTTGCGAACGAAACTAATAAATTCTATTCGAATTTAATATTATTTGAAGAGAAATATCATTAATTTATACCAATTTGTCTCATTATATGCAAACCATTTTTAATATCATTTCCTATCATCATAATATATCAATTTTTATGCCAAATTTTAATTTTTGTATAACCAAAAAGATAATTGATGAATAAAATACTATTTGAATAAAATGTATCGAAATGATATATAAAAAAATCGTTTGAAAATTGAGAAAAAAGCGCTTTTCCATATTTAGTGTATGCGAAACAATAATATTTATAGAATCATAACAATTGAAAAGAAAGGCATTACTTGAAACATCGATAATCCTAAAAAAAAAAATTATAATATATATGCTAACGATATTTTCTTTTAAAAAGTAGATTTGCCAAATTGAAAATTGAAAAAAATAATGGATAGATTTAGCTTTTATTAAACTTTACATGTGATTAAGAATATCTTTTATTATTTTATATTTATATTATACGTGTTTAGTATAGTATAATGTTACATTTATTTTTTAATTTTATATATATTTCATTGTTTGGACTACACCCTTAAATGTTGAAAAGAGGTATTCATGTGAAGTGAAAACTCGTTATTTGATTTTTTATTTTTACTTTAATTGAATGAATATTTTATCTTATGAAAAAATATTAAGATTATTTACTTCTATATATCCAATACTGACATTTGCCATAATTGGTTTTAATGGATGTTGAGAATTTAAAAACAATTTTCAAAATAATGTTTCATCTATATCTCGAGTCAAATAAAATATTTATGAATTATAAATCAATAATAATATTTTATATTTTATTTATAAATTATATTATCTGTTTAATATCTAATTTATTAGCCATATATAAATTTAAATGCAAATTTTCATTAAAAATTAAGAAAATGACTTATTTCTCAATTGATTTACGAAATAATTATATACTAATTGTACAATATAATAATAATAAATATTTAAATAAATTTTATTATGTAAATAAGTTACTTTATACTCTCATTTTAAAGAAAAATGTAATTTTATATTTTGCATTATTTTGAATTATTTTTCATCGTATTTTGGTACGTTATTATTTTTGGTGACGTGAGATGATTATTTTCGGTGAAGTGAAGTTAATAGTGAAGTGATTCTTGAAAAATATTAATTTCCTCATTTTCTTAAAAATATTATTAAAAATATTTTTTATAAAGTAAAATTATTAAGTACTATATTATAAAAATAATTTTAATATTTAATATATTGAAAACTAAAAAATAATCACAATACAAAGCAACATATTTTTTTTAGAAATTCAATTAAAAATCATCGTTTAATTGAATTTTTCATTTTTTTTTGTTAATTTATCTATTTAATATATAATGTAAAACTTAAATATAAAATTTAAATAGTATATAAAATATAATATATATTATATATATAAAATAAAATAATGTTTTAATAACAATACTACTAGGATAAAAAATGTTTATTATTTCAATATAAAAAATATAATAACTGAAAAAGTTAAAAATTTATAAAAAAAATATAAACAAGTGTATCTCTAGAAAATAAATATTTTTTAAGCATATAAATATTAATAAGTTATTAATATATATATACTATAATAAATAATAAAACAAAATTATATATATATTTATATTTCATCAATTTTTATATAAAAAAAATTATATAGCCTCTCAATTATAAAACGATTCTTATTCAGAAAAATAAAAATAGAAATATCTCAAAAATAGGAGTAAAAAATTCTTATCCATTAAAGTTCTTTCTTAGTTTCAAAATAAAAATAAAGAAAATATGATCAATATTACAATATTTCGTCAATTTCTCTACATGAATACCTCTTGTTGAAATATTTTTTCCTCCTTTCATTCCAGTTATTACTAAATTTTTGTGTACTTAAACATATCATTTTTATTTAACATTGCATAATCACCAGGTGTATTAATCGGTTTGTAATTCTATAACACTTAACAAATCACGATTTTATTTCAAATATGATATGAGAACATTAATAATGAATGATTCGTTATTGAAAAATAATAGGCACTATTATATTTACTTATAGTAAATTATATACAATTTAACAAAAAAAAAAAAAAAAAATAGAAAATTCAAATCATATTCTTGTATAGGAAAATCTACAACCAAAAATCTAGTTAAAGTTTGAATAGCTATTATATAGCCCGAAATAAATTACGTGAACTTCAAAGATCCAAGCTCTTACGATACATTTTGGAGTAACAAAGAATCGAAAATTGAATGAAAAAAATTGTAAACTTCTCAATTTTTCATTCTAATTGGGCCAATTTCTCAACATCTTAGAATTTATTATTAAAAATATATAAGATTTTCTTCACATATTCGTGTCTATGATGTTATATATAGCAATAAATGTTTACTAATCTTTTCAAAATTATACAATTAGCATTATTTGTAAAAAATTAAAATTTAGAGAAAAAAGCGTGAGTAGCTACTCATGGTATTTTTCACAAAAGTGCAAAAAAGTTCTCGCCGATTTTTTCTGAAGTACGATACAGGGTCAATATTGACCTTAACCGTTGGGGGCAAAAGAGATTGGGGGCAAAAAATATCTCCCTTTTTTTTTTTTTTTTTTTTTTTTTTTTGATGGATTCTTGCATTTTTATCCTGAAGAGTAAGTGAGATAATAATTGATGCTGTTGTGACATATATTTTTACATCTCATAAACCTGATACCTGAGAATATATCGTTAAACGATATCGTTAAAAATAAAGTGAATGAGGTATTAACGAGTAAGAAGAAAGATATGAGTGGAGCATTCATCGATAAGATACATCCTGAGATTAATGTGAGATATAATTCAGTTAATGTAATAGTTGGTAAACAAGGGCAGGGGAAGACGGTGATAGCTCTGGAAGAGGTGATAAAAATATCGTTAATGAATACTCACCATCTACTCGTTTATGTTACTAAAGATTGGAATGAAAGTGATAGATCTTTCTGAGCGTTGAAATCTTTAATAGAATCTCGATTACCTATAATAACTGTGAGTGAATCCGATGCTAAGAAAACTATAGAGAAAATCATTAAATCGAAGAATGAGTATTACTCCATTAAGAATAATCATCTCGAAAGCATGCTAAACGATCCGCAATTAAACATCACGAAGAGCGATATTGAGGGGTTATTCAATACATTACCCATTGATGATTTCAATAAAAAATATCTTCATACACTTGTGTTGTTTGATGATATCAGTAACAGTAAACTCTTCACGAATGAAACATCATATTTCTTGCAATTATTACGCCGTTGTCGACATACGAATATGACATTCTTTCTCTTGATTCAGGGATGGAAGGGACTCAAGCCTCATATCAAAAACGAAATCACTACGTTATTCATATTCCCATGCTTCAATAAACAACAATTGCGATATATCTATAGTCAATCAGCTTCTAACCTCTGTTTCGATGATTTTTATTAAAAATATGAGAATATCATGTCGTTAAAGAATGAGTATCCCGACTGACATCCATATCTCGTAATTCAAGTGATTGACGGTGGCGAAACATTCATTCAAGTATAACTCACTCAAGGTTTGAGAAGTAGTTCTCTATGGATTTTAACGCAATCTTAATATTCTTGATGTCTCATTTTCGATAGCTATGAAACGCTGCTCGTTCTCTGAATTATCAGTGATGACATCATCTTTAGGAGGTGATTTTCGAGGTGCTTTTTTGAGTGATAATATACCTTTGATGCGCGTGATGCGATATCCATTGATGTGATACATCTTGTTGAGTTTGTGAGTTGTGAGTTTATCGAGCTCTTCTTGATGGGACTTATACCATGAATCGTTAGGTGTATCGAATTCTTTAATGTAGTGCGTGATGGGTTCTATAATCTTAACATCCATGTTTGAGTGTTAATAAAAGTAGTGAATTATTAATGATAATTTCTGAATGATAAGAGGCATATCAACCAAAAAAAAGCTCTCAAAAAGTGAAGGTAGAAAATAAGATAAATCCAATTATAAAGGATTAATATAAAAAAGAAGAATGCATTTATGATCTTTGGAATCCAATTATTTAGTTTATATAATAAAAATTAATAGTTTTTAGGTAAAAAACATCAATTTTGATTTTTCATTTTATCCACTCTATAGAAATATAAGATCCAAGATTCTTTACATTTATAACTTAATATTATTAACAAAATACTAATGGTTTTTATGATTACTCTATACGTTCTTTAAATATCTAAACATATAACGTCTTATTTTCAAATAGCTGTGATACTAATCATATTTTATTTTTTAATCAATATAAAACAACCATTTTAATAATTATATATATATTTTCTTTTATATGTTTCAATATACATTAATATTATACTTTCAATTCAATTGATAGTTCATTGAAAAAATAAAATATAATTAGTGCTAAAAATATGATTTTTAGAGAATTTATAGAACTTATGATAAATTCATTTCATTTTACTTTAAAATTAAATAAAAAAAAATTTTGAAATAAATCATTTTTTATATTTACCGATCGAACTTTTTCAAATATTTATATTTTAAATAAATATTTGAGAATATTAGAGCATAAATTTATTTTTTTGATTAATAAAAATTATATACTTCTTTATTATGAATCAAATAATGATTTTACTTACTTTGAAAAAGCAAAATAAAATATTTTAAAATATTTATTTTAAATTTTTTGTGAAATGCATATACAATTACTTTTATAAATTCATAATTAATATCTAAGTATATTTATATCATAAAATAAGTTTTTAATAATTCAATTGTCAAGTTATAAATAAAACTTATTTAGTCTTCTCAAATTGAAAGAACATTCAATTAGCTTTCTCTCAAATTGAAAAGCAATTCAATAAAGATTCTCTCAAATTGAAATGGTATTCAATCATGATCTTATCAAAAATGAAAGAGAATTCATTTTTCAATATATCAAATTTGAATACATCTACTTTTTGAATTGAAGATATTGAGTTAAAAATGATGATTTGAATGAAAACTAAAAACTGTATAGAAGTTTTCGTTTGCTCAAGAGGAAAAGTTTTAATATGCATCATTTAAATCTTATATTATCATTTTCAAAAAAAATTTATCGAGTAGAATTTTGGTTGACATGCCTCTGAATGATATCATAAATATTCAATCGTTATCAAACACGTTTATTTAGGGTATACGAGGTGTTTTGAGAGGTTTCTCTCATGAGCTATCCAATCATCCATCGCTGAACGCCCATTCGTTTTGATGTAGTTATCAACTTTATCAGTGATGGAGAGGGTTCTATCTGCAGCAGTACCGGTGATGCTACTTGCGATATCAAGTGCTTTCACAGCTTTACCACCAATAGCATTACCTATAGTTCCGAGTATTGGAGCTAAGGTATTCTTAACGACTTTCCCTACTTTTTTTGCGATAGGTACTACTTTCTTAACTCCAATAACGATCTTCTTACCGAGATTCTTCAACCAGCTTCCGAACGCCATATTTTGAGTTGAGAATAAAAAGTGATTTATTCAATGCTAGTTCATCAACAGTACTTCCGATTTTTTTATGTCAACCCAAATGACATATCAGAACGCTCTATTCAAAAACAGCGGAAATGATGAAGGTGATATTCTCGAATTCTTTAACGATACATCAGAAATCTCGTACAGAAAAACGGTGGGGATAATACATTCTCATTCGTCACTGAAGAGTTTCAGAATAAAGATGTACCGATGCCTGTCGGTACTAAAACACGTTTGAAGCTCACACACAGCGGACACACCATCAGTCAAATCGAAAAGAGGTTCTATAATGCAACAGTTGAATTCAAGGTAAAACTTCAGAACGATATTAAAGAAGGTGATATTTCATTACGTGATACAGAAGGTTTGAATCGTATATTCATCGGATTTAAAGATGCTGTCGAATTCATTGAAGGCTGTAGGTTCTGGGTTAACGGTAAACTCATTGATACATATCATCAAGATGAACTCATTCGCGAATCATTCGCTTACAACTCTATCATAGCACGTGATGCTAAAGCAGCTAATCCTCATGCTCATTCCATATGGGAAAACGTTATGAATTACATGCCATGCAAGTGTGGTGTATACATTCCGATATCGAAATTCGAAGGGGGTAAAGCTGTTGATGTTAAACTCGATCTCATCATTCACAGATCAACTCGCATTACAAGCATGGAGACTTTATCCCAATCGAATCCTCGGCGAATTTGAAGAAGAAATTCGAACATCATTAGAAGCACTCGTTTGGTGTCAAGTAAATCCTACAGCTGTTGCTGATGTATTGAAATTCATGTATTATGATGCATCAGGTGAATATAACACTACATGGTATCTCCCAATCACATCTCATTTCACACAAATCGATATGCCTGCGAAGATAGTACTCAGTGTTATTTCCTCTAACAACGTTGCTGAAGATACATTCGATACTAACACTCAATTCAAAGCTCTCTCAGGTGATGGTGTCGGTAATGTATGGACCGTTAAATTCAATACTCTTCAACGTGCAAATCCAGGTACCATCACTGTCGCTAGAACTAACTGAGCTGGATTCGGAGTTAAACCTGAAGTTATACAGGGATTATATGTAATTTTAAAGAATCCAATCATCATCCCATCACAAGAACTCACTCGTGAGATTTTCGAGGGCTCAGCTAAGAGTATTAGCGGACTTGATGTCTCATAAATCAATACCTCTCCGTAACGCTACTAATATCACTCTCATGTTCCCTCGTCATCCAGGTGATATCACATGCTTCCAAAACATTATGTATCGCAATTGTCAACTCACAGTAAATAAGAAACAGTACTCTGACATCGAATTCGAAACAATATATGATGGAAGATTCGTTCAACATCAACTCATCGCTAATGAACTCGATCGATGCATTGAAGCTACTTATGAACTCGTTAGATCTTTCTCTCTCGCACTCAATGATGAATCCACAGGTAAGCGATATAAATCATCATCAGCTGCTGATAACACATCATTCGGTATCAACTTCCAACTCGAACGTGGAAATAGCGGATATGTTTTTGATGGTATCGATACAGGATGTCACTCAGTCACTGTTACATTCAAGGGATTACCTATTCATGGAGGTGAAAACGATACATATTTCTATCCTGATACTCTCGATGATGGAACTGTCGTTAAAGATGATTATCCACCAGTACCTGAGATGTGGATCTGTAGTGATACATGGTGGAGCTGTGCTGGTGGATGAACATCTTTAACGACAGTTCCTTAGTGTGGTATGCGAACTTAACACCTCCAATATAAGATATTCCTACGTTTTTTTATTTTTTTTGACAAAACTCGTTATTCTGTCCGACCTTTATTAAAAAATCTAATATTATACATTTCATCTATATGCTAAATATCCGAATAATATGATTAATATTCTGTTATCACCATGAATATTGAAGATAAATTAAGTTCTTTGAAATCTCTTCTTTAAGGTTCTCCTTTCAAATTCAAAAGATTAAATTCAATGAGATTTCACAAATAAAATATACATAAATATCGTTTTTAAAAATGAATTAAAATAAAAAATACATATAGATATATATTTCAAATAATTGAATAAAAATATTTTTATGAAATCTTATCGATTTTGTATTTTTACAGATAGAAATCATAGAATTAAAAAATCATAAAAATTTTGAATAAAATAAGATTTAATCGTTGAGGCCAATTTTTTTTATTTTTCACCAAAACTTTTTCCGAAAAATGCTCTATTGAATTATTTATTCTATGAGTTAATTCAATATTGAATGATTTACATTTTTTTGGGGAAGGAGAACCTTAAAAAGTTTGAAATTTTCTTTCTTTGAGAATAAAATCATATGTCAAATATGGTTTAAAATTGACCATTTGGCCTAAGATTCTAATTATTAATAATTGAAAAATGGATCAGACCAACCCTAATCCATATAATCCAGCTCAATTCATTGTTGAATATTATACAACATATGCTTACAAACGCAATGAAATATTCAAATTTTATGAAAAAATGGCTGCAATTTATCGCCAAGAATGGCATACTAAT
Organism: Tritrichomonas musculus; assembly: GCA_039105265.1. Taxonomy (NCBI): domain Eukaryota; phylum Parabasalia; order Tritrichomonadida; family Tritrichomonadidae; genus Tritrichomonas; species Tritrichomonas musculus. The sequence continues at coordinate 7,473,637 of JAPFFF010000002.1, forward strand.
ATTTCATTAAATATACAACAATGCTCAGATTCATTATTTTTCAGTAAGGAGGGTGATCACATAACTGTTTTAAATTATGCAACTCTTCCATTACAATTTGGATTTCTTTTTGTTATAAACGGTAGAATTGATACTTCTGATGGCCGTCAAATGTTTTTCAACCAAGTTCTTCAAAATAGGTATTTTGGCTTTTATCAATTAATTGTCGCTGATTACTTTGCTATTACTGGACCACCGCAATGGATTTTACCTCAAACCGAATATTATGATGTTTATCCACCAAATGCTACATCAAACGATGTTTCAACTGTTCCAGAAATTCCAAAACAGGATGAAGCAGTTAACAATCAAAGCGAACCATCAAAACAACAAGTTACACAAATTCAACAACAGCAGCAACCAACACAACAGCAACAACAAAATGATTATCCAATCAATAATGGCGGTCGTGGAAGAGAAAATAATTATCGTTATCCAAAGTATAACTATCAAAGAGGTGGAAGAGGCCAAAGTAGAAATGACAATGGATCTAAAGACCTTTCTGAGAAATATGGATCATCAAATAAATATACATATAATTCACAATCCAAATATATACCCCCGAACCAAAAGTCTTAATTAAAGATTCATCACATCATTATTTTTATATTACTTTTATTTTTATATTATTTGGTTATTCAACAATACTAACTTTTCTATCCATTTAGTGATATTTTTAGAAACCAAAATATTTATTTTTGTCACCAAATATATTCCCCATCATTCAAACTGAGGAAAAATGTTAATTTTTCAATTTTGTTTTTTGGGTTAATTACATACAATATTTTCATATAACTCAATTAATTTTTTGAAAAGTTTATATTATTGTATATATCATACTTCTGTTATTCATTCTTTTAAGGGCGTACGTCCCAAAAATGTTGTAAACTTGTTAATATTGAATAAACTCATAGAATACATCTTTCAATACTTCCAAATTATGAAAAAGTTTAGGTCAAAAATGATGATATTTGTCCTAAACGATCAAAAAACAATAATTTTTTTAGACCGATAAAATTTAGTAGTAAGGGTAAGGGGTGCGCGACAAAAATTGTCCCGCCCCCCTTAACCATGAAAAAATTTTATGAAATCATCAATTTCAAAAATAATTTAAACATTACCTTAGACTAATTAAAAAAATTTATTAAAATAAAATTAACTTTAAAAATTTTAGATCTAATTTTTTAAAATTTATTTTTTTATTTATATTTAAATAACGATATAATAAATGACTACATTATCTTTAAAACTTCGCGAAGAGAATGAATTTATTCCATTAAAAGATTTTGAAGATCGATATGAAATCATGATTTCATTTCCGTATGAAATATATGATATAAAACTGAATACATTTAATTTTGGTTCTCGTTCTCCAAGAATCGGTAATAGGGTAGGATTATTTAAAAATGATAAATGCGAAGTATGGTTTAAACATAGATTAATCATGAAACAGTTCAATACTGAATATAACGAAGATAAACGTATCTATCACATTAATGGAAATAAACTTGATAATCATATTGAGAACTTGAGTTTTAAAAAGAGTGATATGAAGAAATGACTTCATTTATTTTTACATTAAAACTCAATGTCAATTAATCATGACCTCACACATAAATTTTTTTCACGCATAAAAAATTATTTCACACGCTAAATTAAAAAAATAAATTTTAAAATTTCTGATTTAATTTTTTCAAAGAAAATTTCCGCCCTGTAAAATTTCTGTTCTAATTTTTTAAATCTAAAAATTTAAAAATTAATTTTTTTATTTATGATACCCGAATGAAAAAAATAAAGAGGACAGGACAGGAAACCCTAAAGGGTTTGAGCTTCGCGAACAGGACAGGACAGGACAAGACAGGACAGGACACATTAAAAAAATCTAGAAAATTTTCGAGGGCTCGATGATTGAAAATTTATTTTTGTGAATTTGACGAAAAAATAAATTTGAAACCTGTTTTAACATATTTTCACAAAAATTTATAACATAAAGTTGCAAAAATGCATTAATTGAGAAGTCATACAATTCATAAAATTCGTTAGTAGCAAAAATGCAAAATGCATTAATTGAGAAGTCATTCAATTCATAAAATTCGTTAGTAGCAAAAATGCAAAATGCATTAATTGAATGAAAAAATGCATTAATTGAATGTGATTTTACGGTTATTATTTTTGAAATTTTTATAAAATTTTTTAAAATCCGTTATTTGTAAAAATGCATTAATTCAATACTCTCACAAATTATAAAATTTTTTAAAATCCGTTAGTAGCAAAAATGCATTAATTGAATACTTTCACATAAAACGAAAAAATTTTTATAAATAAACGTTCACCACAAATTATTAAATTAATTTATCATTTATTTTTATATCACATGTCATTTTAAAAATAAATAATTTATTAAATGACTTAATATCTTAAATATTATAAAATTAATAATTTCTGTTATATTGTTAAATCTTTCAAAAATAAATATTTAAATTAAACGAGAATATTAATTGTAGTTGATTCTAAATATATAGTTACTATTTTATTATTTGTTGAAAGTTTTATATAATAACCTGTTTCATCATTACATTCAACAACATTAACATCATTGTCGTCAACAGATATAAATTTTCCATTATTAAAAGCTAATGTTACATGCCAATCTACATCACCCTTTATGCCTAAACCTATGCTTAATGAACCACTATCTATTTTTCCTTTAAAGTTCATTATAGCATAATCATCATAATAATTTAATATTAAATCATTTTCTGTTAATAATCTTGTTTCAGTATTTTGTTCAAAACTATTCATGAAATCATTAAAAATCTTCATTTGTGCTTTTAACTCAGCGTTCTCGTTTTCAAGTGCTATTACTTTCTCAGCAAGTACGTCATAATCACTTTTCGACACATAATTATTTAATTCATAAGCCATTTCGTCTTCATCAACGAACTTTTCATCAACTTGGGCAGTTGTATAATAATCATTTAAAGTATTTGTTAATTCGCTCTTTAAAGCATAATTATTTAATATATTTGTTAATTGATTGTTATTTTTAAAGTTTGCGTTTAAATGTGCGTACGATGGATAAGCGTCTTTTACATATTGAATTGTTGCGTAATTATTCAATTTATTATCAACTTCATTCTTTAAGACATAATTACCTAACGCTTCATTTACTTCATCGACTGTTGCATATTTTTCATCACTTTCTTCTTTAGTGTAAGCATTAATAGCAGGTTGTTGTAATTTAATTTCATCTTTAAGCGTATCGATTTCAGATTTTAATACTAATGTATCATTTATTTTTATCTCAATTTCTCCTCTTGCTTTAGTTAATGTAATACAATGTTCTTTGTCGTAATTCATTATTGCACCTGTTGTAATATTCCAGTCTATAGTAGTAGTTTTATTATTACCACAAGTTATTTCCATTGAATGTAATGTACCGCCATCTATATTATAACGTACGCGTTGAGTATTAAACATAAAAGAAAATGTGTAATCTGGAAAATCTGTAAAATAGCCTTCTAATACTGCTTGTTCCTGAAAAGGTACGTAAGCCGTTATACCGTTATGCCATTCCTTATTTTCAATGTTTAAATCACCTATTTGAGTTTTCTTATGTATGTATTCTAAATTATTTTTTAATCGATAATTAGTTAGTGTTTCGTTAACCTGTTCAACAGTAGGATAATTATTTAATTCTGCATTAATCGATGATAAATCATTATTCATAATATCAAACTTATTACAAACAACACTAAATAAAGGCTTAAGTGAATCTCTGTAATACATACATACATCGTGAACTGTTGAATATGAAACAACCATGCATTGAGGATTATTTGCACTTTCTTCATTAGTACTTGCATATAAAGAACTGAATTTAGGTTTAACATGACTTGAATGAATCCAAGTTTTTAATTTTGCATATCCGTCACTATTAGTTTCATCTATGGAATAAGTTTGTAATGAATTTTCGAATGGTACTGGTGTGAGATTTTCGGCATAATCAACCGCTGCCATTTCTACTTCAGACGCTTCTGAAGTTGCTTCTGGTAATCTAGTATAACCATTATTAATAAAGTTTCTTAACTTACCCATACCAATTGATATATAATTTCCAGCAAGTTCTAACGTATTACCAATCGACAACACCGATGAAGCTACTGATAACACTAATGCGATATTTGTTTTAATATTAACTGAATTAACTTTACTTTCTAAATGAGTTACTCTATTCTTAACATCTGTCATTTCAATATCTAAATTATCAACTCGTTTAGTAATTTTATCGACATCATAAACGATTACGTCTTGAGTATTTGCCACTAAGTTTAAATCACTTCTCATTGTCGTTATATTATCAGCTGTTATAATTTTTGAAGAAGTAATATTGTAATCAGTGTATAAGGTAGTAGCAGCATTCGGGTTAGGGCTTACTGAATAAAACTGTTGATCAATAATATATTTAAATGGATTAGTCGTCGGATCCCAATTCACTTCTTCAATAGGTCTTAACATTTTTCGGTCTAAATGAAGTGTAATATCTTTATTTCCACTACTTATATTTGTTCCTTCAAATTTCGCTCCGAAATGTTGAATTGTGTTTTTAAGTGTTTTAAGTTTAATGTAATAACATTGAGGACCTGATGTATATTCTTCGAGTGGGTCATTAGTAATATAAATATCAAATATAAATTTATTTGTTAGTCCTCCTACGTTAATAAACATGTGTAATTCTTTAATATGATTAATATAATTTTCAATTATCTGTTTTTTCAAAGAATCTCTTTTTCTTTCTACATTCACTGCTATATTAAATTGAGCGTGATAATATCCTCCTTCTAAATATTTATCGAATACATTCTCCATAAATTATAAATTAATTTTTTTAAATTATTTTATGTAACATGTCATTTTTAAAATTAATGTTAAAAATTTTTTATAAATTTATTTTTTAATCTTATAATAAATAACGATGAGTGAAGGTTATGATATTTATAAAGAAAGTGATGAAAAAATATTGATGAAATTAATTGAAACGTTATTGAATAATAAAGAGTTTGAATTATTGAAAAAATTATTAAAATATAATGATGTAGTAGGTAATTTTAACACAAAAGAGATGAATAAACGATTTTGTATTGAAGGCTACAGATTTGCTAAAAATCATGGTAGATTGATGTTTCAAAAAAATTATTACTTCAATAATTGTAATAAGAAACGAAAGGCAAATGAAGAGATGGTGAAAATAATAAATAGTATGACTTTGTCTGAGAATTCAAATGTGTAAAAATTAAGAAATGTCATTTTCATCTTTTATCAACTTTTAGACTTACTGATTTTTTTCAACTTTTTTCAGATATTTCTGAATATTATATATAATTTATGTAAAATAATTTATGTTGTTTTTATGATATATTTTAATGTTAATGAAATATTAATGACAAATATTAATGAATTAAGTATGACTTCTATGAATGATAAAATAAATGATGTAGACTTAAGGAATATAATTCCGGATCAAAGATCCATGATGAAAATTATTAAAGAATTAGTGAATCGTGATGAGCTCAAATTAATGAGAAAGTTAATGAGAAATAATGAAATTAGTAATCAATTAGATACAAAAGAGTTAAACAAAAATGTAAAATATAACGGTTATCATTTTGTGAAACGAAACGGTAAAATGACATTTGTGAAGTACAATTATGTAAGTGTAAATAATAAATTAAGTGATGATGAAAGTGATTTGATTAAAAGTATTGTAAAAAAATAATTTTAAATGATTAAAAATGACTGAAAACATTAATATTTTTGATTTAGCGTTGGTAGTCCAGGTAACCCGGGTTACCACTTTAGTTTTAAAATTAGTGAACAACGGACATTTGAACAACAGAATTGACATAAATCCAAAAATAAAAACTAATCTAGTTTTAAAAATAATTTTAAATTTTTATTTTCAATCAAAGTAGATAAAAATGACAACATTGAACATTGAACGAAATGATGAATTTATTGATTCATTAGCAGATTCGTTAGTTAATTCAGAAACGAAATCACTTAATGAACGTATTGGTTCGAACACAGTTGATTTATTAAATTACCTCAAACATGATGGCGGTAAAGGTAGAATTACTGGCAAGGCTTTATTACTAAATAAAATTCAAAATTTATGTATCATTGATGTTGATATAAACAAATCATATAATGATGAATTAAAGGATCAAGTTAGGAAACAGATATTAAGTAAGTTATCTGACGAAGATGTAATAGTCAAAACTGGTTCAGGTGGTTTACACATTTATTGTAATACAGAATTTTTTGAACCAACGTCAAACAGAATGATTAAATGTTATTCTTGTTCCGATTATGACATTGATTTAATGACATCCATCGACGAATCAAAACGTTCATTAATCGTTATGGCTGACTCACGAGTGAGAAAAAACGCTCGTGAAAAGATTTGTGCGTATGAGTTTGTTAGAGGTGGTTATGATTCAAAAATAACTCGTTCATTATCAAATATATTAAATGATCTTGACATAACCATTAAGGTTCAACAAACTGAAGAGATTAATAACATTATTAAAGAGAATCAAGATGTTGTTCTCAGTGATGAATTAGCACAAGCATTAATCGATGGTATTGCTGATTTTGAAGTTCATAATGATGGCGGTAACATCCCATTAAGTAAAGAAGTTACTTTATTCACTTTGTTTCAAGCAATTAATTCATTACCAAAGAAATTTATTGATGAAGCTTATAATAACGCTTATCAGTTCTGTAAATTAACAGATAATGCTAGAAACAATTTTGATAATAAACGTTCAAGATTTTCACATTTATCAACATCACCATTCGTTTTGGCAAAGATACTAAAACTATATCAAACAGAATATTATGAGGAATATGTTAAACCGTTTATGAGTCATGCAGTTAAAAGATTTAATATAAACCTTAATGACGATTTCTCAATGACTGACATTAGACGAAAGGTTGAAAGGAACTTATATAAACATTCATCAGAAATTATTGAAGATTTAAGTAAAGTTATTCGTTTCATTGATTCAGGTACAAAAATGTTTATACAAAAGGAATATGATATTCATAGTAAAACTTGGTCATTAGTGTTTGTCAATAACACATCGATGAAAGAGTCATTAAAAATGATTAAATTAGGAAACGATGGTAAGAAAACCATCACGGCTTATGACGTGTTATTAACTAAATTAACTTCATTAACAGTTAAAGGTGTTGCTTTCAATTCATCTGACAAAGATGTTTTATCAATTTTTCATGGTTATAAGTACAATGTATTGAATAAAATCAATCACGGTATTATTGAACCATTCATTAATTTCGTTAGAGAAGTCATCTGTAACAACGATAATGAAGCGTTTAGTTATGTAATTGGATGGATTGCATCAATGGTTCAAAATCCTGGTATCAAGAATGAAACAGCATTAGTGTTAAAAGGATTACAAGGCGTTGGTAAAAACAGATTTACTGACATTTTATGTGAATTATTAGCTGGTTATTCAGAACGAAACATTAATGAAATAGAAGAATTGACAGGTAATTTCAACTCAATTGTTGAAAACAAAATGTTATTAGTTCTTAACGAAATGAAGAACAATGGAGAAGATCGTATGGTAAACTTCAATTCACTAAAATCAAAAATTACGGATAATACGATAAGGATTAATGAAAAGTTTCAACCAAGACATACAGCTGAGAACGTTGCTAATTTTATATTCTGTACAAACAACGCATTTCCAGTTAAGATTGAAGCAGGAGATCGTCGTTATGTAGTTCTTCAAGTCAGCGGTAAGTATAAAGGACAATTCAATTATTTTAAATCGTTGATGAATTCATGCACTAAAGATTTTTATGATAATTTATTAACATTCTTCATGAATTACGATCTATCTTCATTCAACATTCGTGATATACCGATGACTGAAGCCAAACAAGATATCATTAATGCATCTAAATCACCTATCGATCAATTTATTTGCGATCATTATGATGATTTAGTTAAAGGAATGATTTGTTCAGATGCTTTGATGTATAAACCATCAGATATGAAGGACAAAAACTTTCAGCTTCAATTGAAGGATAAGTGTGATCGTAAAAAGAAAGGTCCTAAAGGTAATCAAAAATGGTGTTATATCCTGAAAGATGAATGTAAGAGTTTATATAAACAAACAATAAACAGTGATTTGACTGATGATTATGATGAATTCATGGATTCTACTGAAAATACATAATTTTTCGTTTATTTTTGTCAAAAACACTCAAAAATTCACGTTCATTAAAGACAAATCATGCATTTACGTCAAATATGTTGTTCAAATGTCCGTTGTTCACTAATTTTAAAACTAAAGTGGTAACCCGGGTTACCTGGACTACCAAAAAAAAAATTCACTGTTTTTCGTTAATTTACATCAAAATATTAACTGTAGTAATTAACGTAAATCATCAATTTTCCCATTATTTTTGTGCCTTATTGCCTTGTTCCCATTAAAAATATTCATTAATATCCATGTCGAAATATACAGTAACGACTTTATTCTTGATCAAATTGAATGAAATCATTATTGAAAAGAATTATGGTTAGGTAGTTAGTTTAACCTTTTTATAACCTGATTTTTCGCCTTTGTCGAAATGAGTGTAAATGACTAAATTTTTTACAAAATCGAATGAAATTATTAAAATGTCACGTCAGGCGCAATGTTAATTTTAGGAAAGACTTCTCAGAAAAATGATGAATATATTAATATCTTTGTCTGAATAAGCGTCAATGACTAATTTATTGATATAATTGATTTCATGCATAAAACTGTTTTGATGCAATGACTTTTATCAATTTTATCCATTTTTGTTGATTATTAACAATTTATAAGTAATTTTAATTATTCTTTGGTAATGTATTATTAACGTATTAATGATGAATTAATATGTTTTGAAAATTAGCGAAATATTCAATTGTTGAATTTTGATGATTGATTTATGAAAGATGAAGATATAAATTTAATAAGAAAAATTATTTTGTAATATTTTCATATAACATGTCTCTAAAATTTTATAAATAACTTTTCAAATCAATTTAATTAATGAAGCTCAAGCGAATCAATGTTAACTACTGCTGTTTAACATTAAACTTAGTTAAAATCACTATATTTACTTTCGGGATGAGAAGATGACAAAACGTATTCAAATATTAATATCCTTATTTTTCGAATCAAATTTGTTGATAATTCTCCTGGTGCATATTGTTAAGATGAAACGCAACCGAAGCAGTAACTCTTTCTTTAAAAAAACAATTGTAAAACAACTATTATTGTTAGTTTACCTTAGAATTAGTTAGTTAATGGTAATTGAAAAAGCCTTCGGAGCTATTCCTTGTAAATATCTTTTACGAATAAAAATATAATAAAAATATGTATGTAAAAACTGTTTATTATTACTTGTTGATAATTTTGTTTTACTTACAAGCTTTGTTAGCTATCAATGAGTACTTGAACTGTTATAAGGTTTTAACCCAATACGAACCAATAGATCGACCCATACAATAATCAAAAAGATATTTAATTTAAAAAGGTGAACATAATTGCCTTTGTAATTGTTCATGTGGCAAATGACAAAAATCAAAATCACCGCAATAGACACTAATACAAGTAAAAATTCGTAAAGAAGTTTGTGGGATTCCATTTTTCTCCTTTGAAATTTTAAAGTTTATATAGAAGTGTTTGAAAAAAAAATGGCCCAAGATTTAGGAAATTCCTTTATACCATGTAATATTTATATGTTTAACAAGTTGTTGGTCAAATATTGAGCATATTCCTCTGTTCAATTTCGAGAAACAATAAAATCAAATCTGATCAATTATTGAAGTTTTTTAAAGATTGATTAAATTAATAAATGTCTTCATTTATAATATTGTTTATTAACTATGATTATATATTTTTATTAAAATAAAATTCAAGTAGAAACTAGATATTTTTGTTTTTTTAAAAAATTTCAAAAGGCAAACGTTTTTAAAAAGATTGAGATTGCCCAGGTTTGAAAGACCCTATTTTTAATCTTCATCATATTGTATTCTATTATATTTAATTAATTGTTTTTTTGAAATTTGCTTCTGATAAAGAAAAAAAAAGAATTATTAAAAATTTTAAAATAAAAAATTAACGTCTTGCCTCAATTATTTCAAAGTATCACTGAATTTTTTCAAGCATCTTTAAGAAAATAAAAAAATATAAATAACAAAGAAATATCTCGCAAGGATTTTTAAAAAAATAGGTTAAGTGTTCTTTTTTATGTTTTTATGATAAGTATACAAGAAGATATTTACTTTCAAATAGCACAAAATTACTATGAAGATAATTCTTTAAAACATTAATTGTGAATATTTATTTTTAACATTTAAAAATTAAGACTCACTAATTATATCTCATTAATATGATATTTATGTGAATTAACTTATTATTTTTTTATTTGGATCAATACTTGTGAATGTCTATTGACAATGAAAATGACATTTTTCCAACCAATATTTTGGTTTATTGTGCTTTTAGAATTATCATATTAGTTAATATTAAAATTCTTATTTGGAAGCTAATTCAAAGAAAATAATATTGTAAAAAAAAATCAAATAATGGTATCGAGCCCCTAATGAAGCTTGTTCAAAGGCATGATAACCTTGTTGATTTGTTTTGAAATGTAAGAATCATTATTTCACCTGAGGAATAAGAGATTTATGCTTATCAAATGTATATAAAAATTTTTTCAAATATTAATAATGAATATTTTTCTCAGAATTAAACAGAGATTTTTATTAAATAATTTGTAAATAAAACATTTTAGAATTTATTTTAATAAATAATTTGGCTGTGTATGAAAATCTTGGGCCAATTTTTCTAAAAATGAAAATAAATTTGTTCATATAAAACAAGTTTTTAAATTTTCTTAAAGATGCTTGAAAAAATTCAGTGATACTTTGAAATAATTGAGGCAAGACGTTAATTTTTTATTTTAAAATTTTTAATAATTCTTTTTTTTTCTTTATCAGAAGCAAATTTCAAAAAAACAATTAATTAAATATAATAGAATACAATGTGATGAAGATTAAAAATAGGGTCTTTCAAACCTGGGCAATCTCAATCTTTTTAAAAACGTTTGCCTTTTGAAATTTTTTAAAAAAACAAAAATATCTAGTTTCTACTTGAATTTTATTTTAATGAAAATATATAATCATAGTTAATAAACAATATTATAAATGAAAACATTTATTAATTTAATCAATCTTTAAAAAACTTCAATAATTGATCAGATTTGATCTTATTGTTTCTCGAAATTGAACAGAGGAATATGCTCAATATTTGACCAACAACTTGTTAAACATATAAATATTGTCTGGTATCAATTATATCCTGAAAACTAGAACAGAAAAAATTTCGAACACTTCTGTTTATATCTAAACTTCATAAAATAATGTTCATCTCTTACACAATTTTTTTGAATGTATTTAATTTAAAATTTTCTATGTGTTTTTTAAAAAAGTAGCTATCGGGAGATGAACATTTTTTTTTTCTCTGGAAGCATAAGTTCAGAATTTTTGAATTAAAAAAAATAAAAATAATAGAAAAAGTTTATAATTATATCGTGTTTAAACTTTAGATCAATGGTGTAAACAAGCTTTGTTCGGTATTGATTATAAGCTTGCTTGATCGGTTCCAATGACCATTTGAATTTTGGCCATAACTTGGCACTTGTAGCTGATATCTAATAATCAAAAGATAAATTGGGTAAATGCTGTTCTGAATCTTCTGCAATTATCGATATCCTCGCTTTTAACTCCGGGTGCTATTTTATCTGTACGTACAAGATTTGGGAAAACTGTTTTTCTCTCTACATATGTGTAATAAAAACTTTTTATAGTGGATTCCTATTGATATGGCATTCGTGATGCAATAAATTTCCATTATTACCCGTATAATTTTACGAGATTTATAATTTTGGGTCTTCTTTATCGGACAAACGATCCAAAGTTTTAAACTTTTTTCTTTTGGCCAATGTGAGAAAATAATATTAATTTGACTAAAAAATAATCATTTCTCACATTTTCAAAAGTTTACGTTATTCAAAAATTAATAAACTATTTGAAAAAAACAATGTAAAAAAATTAATGAAAAAGAATATAAGGATTTAAATAATATTTTATTAAACCACTATTTTTATTTAATTTGGTAATGGCTGAGGATAACCGTTTATTTTTTCCAATTTTTTATACTTATAAAATTATAACATCTTACCATTTGATATGAAATGAATATTATTTCATTAATATATATTTAATTTTTGTGAAATTCAATAAATATATGAAGATAAACATGTTTCAAATAACAAAGCAATATATGATACAATATTCTCAAATATTTGAAAGAATTTATTCAAAATAATAAGATTCAATGAAATTAAAAATCCATAAAATTTCCTCTGAAAAATAATTGATAATATTTTTTCAATTTTTTTGAGAAAATTTATTCAATTTATTCACTTTTTCATAGAATTGTGTAAGAGATGAACATTATTTTATTGAGTTTAAACTGCCGTTCAAAAGTCGGCCCACCTTTCAGCTATAATTGGCCTTGGTGGCGGTTATTTTATAACGTATTAATTAGGAAGGGTATTTCTATGAGTTAATACAAATTTTGTTTCTTGAAATTGAATTGAAAGAAAAAATATCAAATATTTATATCTTGCTAGAGTATTGATAAATTCAATAATTACATATATATTTATTTTCATTTAATAATTTAATAACAATTTAATAAATTATCAAATGCTTATTATTATTTGTTATAAGAATTTTGAATATATTAGATCTCCTTTCAAAAAATAAAAAGATTCCTCTAAAAAAGTTTCAATATTTCAGAAGATTCCTCTAAAAAAGTTTAACTCTCAAATTTGTTAAGAAAATTCAAAATTTGTGAAAATTCTCAGAGCTTACACAAATTTTTTAACCAACCTAGTATTAATACAAAAAAGGGAACTTTTTTATTCAATTTTGGTCTGAGTTTTGAACCAATTCAAATTTATTATTTTCAATATTTTATATTAAAAAAAGGTAAACGAATTTGGTTTTTTTTCAATTTTCTTATTTCGTTAAATAATCATAAAATATAAATTTAATTTATTATCTTAAACATTTTTTATTTAGAAGCAAATAAGATCTGTCGTAGGGAAATTGGAATAATATCAATTTTAAAATATTTAATAGAAAAAGTGAAGAAATTGAATTTTAACTTCAAGTATGTATTCAAAATATTTCTAGGTGCTCTAAGAGGAATTTGCCTAGAAACTGTTTTTTCTAACTCATTTTTATATATTATTTAATTATATTTAAATATTTATATATTAATATAATTTATAATATATTTTATCTATAATATAACATTAATATATATTATTTTTCTGTATAAAGCATATTTATAAATAAATATTTTGAAAGCATATACAAAATACATTGAGAACATAAAAATTAATAAAGTCATTAAATTTTCAGTATTTTTAAATAAAGACTATTCAATTTAAAAGAATTAAAAATTCAAATATCTTATTTTAAAATCTTTTTACCAATATTATTATGCATTTAAAAAAATATAAAATAATATAGATATATAAATGCATGTAAATATTGCTAATATTATATTAAATTGAGGAATTCTGATGAACATATTATAGTAAGCATAAAGTAAATCAATTTTTTTTATAAATATAGATGAAAATAATTTGTATAATTATTAAAAAGTATGAAAAAATAATGAAATTTGTGAAAAATAATTAGATTGGTAATGAAAAAATTATTAATCAAATTTGATTGTTTCAAATGTTTTTTTGAGCATGTGTTGATATTGAATTAACTGAATCTGTTGATGAATATCATTAAACTGTTCTTTTTTGTTGAGTATTTTTAATATTGGGCTGTTCCTTTGCCAACTAATATCTTTTGGAGGGGACAATAAAATTTAAATTCATCACCATAATAAGAAAAATACATATACTTAAATGATTTATTGTAATTTAAACTTGTTTTCTATTTTTTCCATTTGTTGCAAATGATTTAAAAAAATTCAATTATATATACAAATATTCATTAATATTCAAAATAAAAAAACATTTTAAAATATAGATATTAAAATAAAAATAATATATGATAAATGTTTCTAAAATAAATTTTCATTGAAAAGATATATCAATATATACTTTTGGTTTTATCATTATATCACAAAAAGTTAGATAATTTAACAAAAAGTTACTATTCATAAAAAAATTCATTGAAAAAAATTTTTTATGATATTAGGGAAATGTTACGATTATTTTATTTTTTGTCTATATAGCCAATATTACATACTGACATACAATATAAATCATTAGAAGTGAAGTAATAATCGAAACATTTTGTTCATGATTAATATCCTTGATAATCAAAAGTACAAAAAAAAGATAAATTTCTTCTCCGTAAGTTATAATATTATTTTAAAATATCAAAATATCTCTCATCGATGTGATTTTTTTTATAACTGGTCCAAAAGAAAAATTGTTATTGATGTTTTTTTATTTTTTTTAACGGACAAAATAAACGGCCTCCGTTTACCTTTTATTAAAATTGAATTAAAATAATAATAAACAGTTTAAAAATTTGTGATTTCTTCCTTATTTAATATTTATTGGTTATCTAATTATACCATATCATTAACAATTGATTATCCTATTTTTGTTTCTGATATTACATTAGAAACCGGATTAGTCATTGAAGATATAATAAACTTGCTATTTTTTTTTCTCAGAAGAAATAGGACCACGAAAAAACTGTCGATCAAAACAAAAGAAATAGAACAAAAAAGTTACACTTGAATCAAATAATTACTCCTATAAGAATATAATATGCTTTTTTTTGAAAATAAATGAAATTCCAATTATTAATAATGTTATTTTAAAATATTTCTGCTTTAATAGTATGTTTTAATCTGTTTATTTACCAATTCATTAAAGTAAAATAACCTATTATATTTAAATGAAAAATTACTATTCATATCCCAATTTTATAAATTCAATAAGAATCGTTTAAATATTATATTCAATTTTTAAATATTTGACAATAATGTTATTTCATGAAAAACTGTATTTTTTTTGGTAAAATCGCTTATTTACATCACAGAAATGGAAAATAAGTAGATAAATCTGTTCATAAAAAGAAACGTTACTACATTTAAATCGATTTACTTTTTCAGAATTTATCCTAACATTTTTATTAGAAAAAATATTATTTTTCGTTACTTTTTTTTTTTTCATACTGTCCTTCTATTATTTAAACTCTTTCAAGGTTAGCTAATTTAAACAAAACAAAACAAAAAAAAATTGGTTGTTATCAATTTCTAGCCATAAACGATATTCTTATCAAAAGAATCTAATGGCTAATCATTGTTAATTTTTCAATTGAATATTGAAAAATTTCTAACAAAACCCCATTCAAAAATTTTCAATTTTCGATTAACCCAATTCCAAAAAAGCATTTTTCCTAAAATTATATATATCTAATTTGTAGTTAAATGGATTAAAAATTACTGTTCAATCTGTTTGAATATCTGAGTTAAATATTGTTTTATTTTTCTGAAGTTTATGAACAATCTAATTTAAAATATTTCATTTATTTATCTAAACATATTTATCTTATGATAAAAACAATAATTTTTAAAAATATTAGGCTAAAGTACAATAAATTATATATTTATAACTTTAGCAATGTATTTAAACATGAAATTATTTTTAGATTTATAAAAGTTCATATTAAATTAAAATAAGATATTTTACTCTCCTTTGAATTTTCACAAGCTTTTTTCGAACTTTGAAATTTCAAAGTGATAAATCGGCACTCCTTTCAATTATTAACTCATCTTTAGAATACTAATTTCCATAATTTTAGAATATCCCAACAATATAAAATATTTTTTAGATATTACACATTAATAAATATATAAAGTTCTTTAACGTTAACTTTAGCAAAGTATGAAATAAATATGATTTATAATTAGCCAGAAAAAATAAAATACCTAGTTTTCATTCAAAATAATCACTTCATTTTTATATACAAGATGTCTCAACAAGCAGAGCAGACTCAGTTTCAAGAAATAGATGAATCCAGTGACTCAAGAGTAGATGAATCTATCTCAAGTCAAGATTCTAGAGAAAGTTCTTATGAAAGCCCACTTGATCCATCAGAAAAGAAGGAAGTTAGCCAACAAGAATTTAAAGAAATTGGCTTCTGGGGAAATCTTTTTAATTTACTTAATTGTATGCTTGGTGCAGGAATCCTTAGTATCCCATCTACATTTAATGATTCAGGTATTGTTGTTTCATTCATCATTATGGCAGCTGTTGCTATCATAACTCATTATGCAACAGTTATCACATTAACTCTTCAACATAAAACTGGTGCAAGCGGTTTTGACGATTTAGCATTAATGATTTTAGGAAAAATTGGTTCATGGAGCCTTAGTGCAATGATTATTGTATTCAACATGGGTGCCAACTTAGCATATTTAGTTCTTGGTGTTGACTTCATCACTTCATGGTTTGGCTTTGCTAATATTGATGTTTCTTCTTCATTATATAGAGCACTTATTACATTAATTTACGGCCTTGCTTTACCAATTGCTTTGTCAATCCCTAAGAGTTTGAACTTTTTGAGCTACATCTCTACAATTGCCATCTTCTTTATCTTCTTCTACATTATTGCCATTTTTGTTAAATTTGGAATTCATGTTCATGATGGTCTTCCAGTTGGAAAGGATCTTCTTATTGCAAAAGCCGATATTAAGCTCTTCTCTTCCATTTCCGTTTATGCCACAGCATTTTCATTACCAGTTTGCATTCTCCCACTCATCTGGCAATACACACCAAACTTAAAGAAGAGGAATTTTTCAAGTTTCCTTTCACTCACACTTGTTTTCATTATCACAGCCGTTCCATCTGTTTTTGCTTATCTTATGTATGGCGATCACTGTGAAGGAAACATTTTGAAGAACTTTTCAGATAAAGATGTTTTAATGACAATCGTCAGAGTTGGCTTCTTCTTAATTGTTACAGTTTCATATCCAATCACTCATCCAGCTATTATTTGCTCATTTAGCGCCCTCATCTTTAAGGAAAATAATGCATCTGCATTAAATGGATGGAGAAGATGGCTCTGCCTTGGCCTTTCTAACTTAATTCCACTTATTATTGCTATGTTCCTTCCAGAAATGAAGCCGGCTCTTGAAGTTGCTGGCGCTCTCGGAGGATGCCTTGGAAACTTCTTCCTTCCAGCTGTAATGTGGATCAAGACTTCAGACAAACCTCTCTCACATTATACAAACATATTGTCTATTTTATTAGCCATCTTTGGCGTTGTTTCTGCTGTTATTTCTACCTATATCGCTGTCGAATCGGCAATAGATGCCTTCAAGACTGTTTCATTTTAATTATTATGCGTCTATTTTAACATATTAAGCTGTTGAATCAGCATTATATTCTTTCAAGTCTGTATTATTTTTACTAATTATATTTTAAACTGCCGTTGTTTTAAATTTAATTTGATTTTTTCATTGTTTTTTTAGTGAAGTGATATTGCGTTTTTTCTTTATTTGATTCAATATTGCATAAATGTGCACAAGCTTCAAGTGATTTGCATAATGGAAATTCATTGATTTCGCTTGGCCTTTGCTCTATTTCAAGCAGAAAAGATATTTTGAAAATAATGATATTAATAAAAAACACGAATACAATATTTAAAAAAAGCGATAAATCATCAAATTAACAGAATCAAAAACAAACAAACAATTAATAACTATGCTCATTCTGTAATTCCATTAAGAACATCTAACATTTCAGTTAATCTTCCTTTTTCTCCTTCACCTCCTAGAGTAGTATCTTCATCTTCTTTTTGAGCTATATCATTCAAATTTTCATTTTGATCTTGATTTTCGTTTTTGTTTTCATTTTGATCTTGGTTTTCATTCTCATTTCGATCTTGATCTTCATTTTCATTTTGCTCTTGGTTCTCATTTTGATCTTGGTTCTCGTTTTGCTCTTGGTTCTCATTTTGATCTTGATCTTGCGTATCATTCTCATTTTGAACTTGATTTTCATTCTCATTTTGATCTTGTATCTCTTCCTCTGCTTGATCTTGATTTTCAGCCTCGTTTTGCTCTTGATTCTCATTCTCAGTTTGCTCTTGGTTTTCATTTGGCTCTTGATTTTCATTCTCGTTTTGGTCTTGGTTCTCATTTCGGTTTTGATCTTGGTTTTCATCAGCATTTTGATCTTGGATCTCATCAGCATCTTGGTTTTCATTTTCATTTGAGTTTTGTTCGTTGGTTATGTTATCATTTTCATTATTAATGTCTTTTGCATTATTTTCGTCTGTACTTATATTGTTGGATATACTTTCTTGTTTTTCTTCTGGGATATTTTCGTTTTCAAGAGATGGATTCAATGGTGGTAATTTCTTCGATTTTGCATCTTCTTTTTGGTCAAAACTTGTGTATGCTTTTCTTGAAAATGCCATTGAATTATACATCTCACTTACCCAATTTGGCCTGCTGTTTTGAGTTTTTGACTGGGAAACTCCTTTTTTACTTTTGTTACGACTTTGGTTATATCTTGAAATTAAACGAATATTTTCTTCACCAGTTTGAATGATATACCTCTGTAACTCAATTTGCCTAGTTCTTCTATTGACTAAATACGAAGGAGGTATAGGTTGGCTATCATCTACCAAATGCTTACAACTCCGAAGAGCATCAATATGCTTTCTGTACTGGCGACGCCTTTCTTGCATTTCTAAAAAAGCACTTGCAGTTGGAAATCCACGATTTGACATTGATATCTAGAGCGATTTTGATGAATTTTTTATAACAAATCTCTATTTCAAAAAAATCAATGAATTAACTTAAAAATTTGATAAAAAACGTTAATTGGACAAAACGTATTTTCAATAAAATTTATATAGAGCAATTTTTTTTTAAAATTCATAAATAATATGCTTTTTTACACCAAAACTATTTTAAGATAAAACGAATTGAAATATGGTTGTATTTAATTGAAAAGATAAAATTGATAAAAAAAAAAATGAATGATGAAAATGAAACTGTCAAGATTAAAATTGTTTTAATTGGCGGACCAAGTGTAGGAAAGACATCTCTTATTCGCTATTTTGTTGAAGGATCTACTCCTTTTGATACAAAACCCACACTTCAGCTCGCTTACCAAAACAAAGATATTGAAATTAACAATACTCCTGTAAGATTAAACATATGCGATACAGCGGGACAAGAAAAGTTCCAATCCGTTGCACCCAATTTTTATCGCACTTCAGATGCTGCTATGATTGTTTTTGATATTACCCAGCCAAGCTCTTTTGAAAAAGCAAAGGAATGGTTAGATGAATTAAGTGCTGCAATGCCTGATACTTTTATAATTTTAATCGTTGGAAATAAAAATGATTTAACAGACAGAAGAGTTTCTTATGAAGAAGCCATGGAATATGCAAGCGCTAATGGCGTTTCATATATGGAATCTTCAGCTCATACCGGTGATGGCGTTGAAAATTGCTTCTATTACTTAACCAAAGAGGTTCTATCCAAAAAAGCATCCACACCTGAATTTACGACTGAAGTCGTTGACATTTCGCAACCAACTATACAACAACCGGTTAATGATGAAAAGAAGAAAGGGTGCTGCTGAGAAAAACATTTGGTTTTATATCCAACACCTATAATATATTTCATTGTAAATAATTTACTATTTTTGAAAAATTTAATATTTCAACTTGTTTACTATTAATATTTGGAAAAAAGTTCATTGATTGCAAAATATTAATTAATTGAATAAATATAACTCTAAAAAGAAAAAGTTTGTTAACGGCTATATATCTGGTGAAATTAAAATAATGTAAAAAATAATTATTCAAAAAAATTCAGAAGAATTAATGGCCGGCCATTTATTTTCTTATTATTATTTATGGAAGAGGTTAAACAGATTCTCACCAAAGGAGCTGAACTTATCGATAAAAAAGAATATGTAGAAGCCAACAAATTATTTACAGAAGGTTTATCGAAAATTGAGGAAAATAAAAACGAAAACTTAGAATATAAAAAACTTTACTATGAACTTCTCTTGAAACGTTCATTCAATTCTTTCCTTCAAGAAAATTACGATATTGCTGAAGATGATGTCAAAATAATTTTAAAATCATGCGCCGAAACCCAAGAAGATCCTAAAGAAAAAGAACTACAAATTCAAACATTGAGCACAGCCCATTTTCGTCTTGGACAAATTAATGAATTAAGAGGCAATTTACTGACGTGCCTTAAAGAATATGATTTATCTGTTTCGCTTGTTCCTGATGGTGAAGGAAAAGCATCATTATCTAGAGTATACACAGATATAGGCCTTCCACCAATTTCAGATGCTCCTGAAATGGCTCCTTTCTTAAAAATCAGTAAATGCTTACTTAAAGATGAAAATGAGCTATTAGAGGCACTAACAAATTCTTTGAAATATATCAAAACAAGTACATTTGATGCTGCAACATTTAGCACAGTTGGAGGCTGCCGTATTTATTTTAGTGTTATACAGGTATATATGAAAGCACCTGCTATACTTGGAGCTTGTATCCAATGTTTGACCGTTCTTGCTCAAAAGGGTGCAAAAGATGTTTATTCAGGATACCCTTTAATTAAGCATGTTTTTGATTTTGCTGTTATTAACAATAGACCTCTCTTTGCTCTCCTAATTCAATTAATTAAATATACACCACCCAGTCTATTAATGTATATGGATAAACTCGACTTTATTGATCCACTTTGTGATGGATTAACACTAGATCTTAATGACGAAGAAACAGAAACAGTTATGTATCTTATTTTCCATATGGCTGACAAAGATGAACAAATACAAAAAGTTCATAATGAAGGAGTAACAGAGATTTGCCTTAAAAAGCGCAATAATGGCTCATTTATGCTTTTGAGTAAGCTCTGCTTCGTTGAAGAAGCTTGCAAGCTTGCAGTTAAAGAAGGTATCATTGACTGGACAATTCAATTTTTAAGCAACGACAAATCTGAAGTTCATCTTCTTCTTGCATCACTCACAATTCTCCCCGAAGCCTTGAAAGTTGCTAAAAACAATAACAACGATAATAACAATAATGACAATTCATTTAACGAAATGATACAAAAAATTGTTCCTCTTGTTGTAAAATGCATTTTGTCTCATACAAAAGAAGTTGTTATTGTATCAAATGGCTTCAATGTTTTAACTTTCTGTCTTCCTTTCGCTAAACAAGAAATTATTCAATTGAAAGTGATTCAAGCAGCATCTGTCCTTTTATCTGTTCATAACGATGATGCTAAAACAGCTGCAACAATTATTGAATTTCTTTTCGATTGCTGCGAAGTCCTTGGACCAGAAGAAGTGAAAAAAGTTCGACCTGTACTTCAAACTGCTATGAAGACACTTAATACTCATGCTAATAATCCACTTGTTGTTGAATATGGGGCCGGACTTGCTGTTTACCTTGATCATCATAGAATGAATGAACTTTTGCAAGCTGCAATGGAAGTATGCCCTAAGTCAGACATTCTTAAAAGAATGAAGGAAATAGCACGAACCCATAAAGCTTAATTTGTGTGAAATATTTAAGTAAATAAATAAATCAAGATAATTTGTAAAAATTTAATTATTACAATTTATTATTATTTCGTTAATTAACTCTATTAATCTATAATGCTTTCATTTAGTTTTGCAAAATTGTATTAAATCTTAAAATTATAACTATCCTATTGACAAAAAAAACATTAATTGCTTTTACAAAAAGCTAATAAAACGTTTTAATGTTTCTTTTTCCTATGCAATTACTTTTTTTTCAGGAGAGGTAAAATACTACTCTTTTTGTAATTACTGCTCCACAACATGGACATTTTTTAGGATCAGGAAGTTTTTCGAAGCATTCTTGACATATTGACGCGTGATGACAAGGAAAAAACATTAAATCCATTAAGTTTGATTCACATATTTTACAATAACCTGGCCTTCTTGTTGGATTTGGATTCACACCAATGAAAACAGCATCATTCGACGAATCTGAATTTTCTGTCTCACTTGAAATATAAATTGGGTTTGAAGCACTCATTTTATAAAATTTTTTTAAAAAAATTTGACCTTTATAAATGAAGCACTCATTTTATAAAAAAAAAATAATTATTCTTAAGCAATTCAGATAGATAAGCTTGAAATTCATTTATTAATTACAAAAAATAATGGAAGCAATGTAATACAGATTTAATTGATATAGATTTCATTTTCTTCCAGTTTTTAGAACTTTTTGGTTGTATTCTTGACGATCATATAGATATTCACGATTTGCTTCAATGTTTAAAGGGGATTCTGGGTTTGGATCGTCTAACATTGATATAACGGAAACAACAATTGATTCAACTGTATGAACTGGTAACCATCGTTCACTTGCTGATTCATAATCAAATTTATCTTTACCAGGAGGATGCAAAATAGAAATACAAACAGTTCCATCTTTGCCAATATTTGGATGCCACATAGAGCAAGTAAATTTCATTTTGGGAGGAGACATTGGAAAATCATCTGGAAATGTTAATTCAGCAGGGAAAATACGGCCTTCAAACAATGTTCCTTTTTGTCCAATTATATCAACCTTCCAGTGGAAAAGATCACCATTAATTAAATTACATTTGTAGTAAGGTGAATCTTTTTGCTGCTCTTCTTTCAACATATTATTAATTCTTCTTGCTGCTGCTCTTCTATTATCCATTATTTCTATATATTATGAACCAAAATTTTGTTAGATAATTTGGAACAAAAAAAAAATTTTTAACTTTTTGAGAACAAAATTATCAAATAGATGGCACAAAAAAAATAAAACAGAGCACATTACGTTAAATCCACAAAAAAAGACATAGATTCATTCAAAAAATAAGATTAAAAAAACAAAACAAAACAAAACAAAAAAAAAACAAAACAAAAAAAAATATTACGGTAAATATATTATAATATAAAAAGACTTTATTATTATTATTATTATTCCTAAATAAAAAACCATAAAGGTTTTTATTTAAACTAGTTTTAAGCTTGAGTATATTTATTTTTATCGTCACTTATAAGAGGGAATGATATTTGAGATTGTTCAGATGATTTCTTCTTCTTAATAACTAGAATGACAATGATGACAATGATTGCAATCAAGGCAATTGAACCAACAACGGCACCAATAATGATATATTTCTTACTCTTTTTACCATCATCGTCATCGTCATCGTCACCACCATCATCATCATCACTAGTATCAGCTGTTTCGTTATATTTGAAACCATAATCAGAAACGAAAACGCTATTATAAGTTACAGGTGCCTTCTTCAAAGTAACACTTTTAATTGTCAACGAATCAACAGCCGATTCAGCATTATAAGCGGAATTAGCTATTTCACCATCAATGTAAATCTTGAGCATTTTATTTCTTTCACGGACGATGACGATTGTTGTATTCTTCTTAGTTGGAATGTTTTCGCGAGATACAACATTAAGTTCACCAAGAGTAAACTTAACTTTATTATTAACAATTTCGACTTTAAATGCATTGTTACCCTCACCTTGAAGAAGAAGAAGATCGTCATTCTTGTTGTTTTGGATTTCATCAATGTTAAGTTGGATTGAGAAGGAATCAGTAGAGAATTGTTTGTCCATTAAAACTTGATCACCTGAAGAAGCATCGATGTGAGTGTTATTGAAGACAAACAAGCTATGCTTTGAATAAGTAAACTGACGCTTGTCATTCAGTTTGTTACCAAGTTGATCTGAAACGCCATTCATTTCAACTTCGTAATCTTCTCCGTCTTCCATTTCTTCAGTCTTAAGAATGATTGTACGAAGATCGGCCTTTAATGAGACATTATAAATTTGAAGATCTTTAATGTTGTAGTTTTCTTTGCGAGGAATGATTCGCTTGTTGAATCGAATGAGGACTTTCTTCTTGGAAGCAGCACGACAAAGTTCAATTGTTGGCGGTTCTGTATCTTTCTTCTCTTCAAAGTCAATGATTCGTGCTTCACCTGGATTCAATGTTCCTTTAATGACATCGTT
This sequence comes from Tritrichomonas musculus, assembly GCA_039105265.1. NCBI lineage: Eukaryota > Parabasalia > Tritrichomonadida > Tritrichomonadidae > Tritrichomonas > Tritrichomonas musculus. The sequence goes on from JAPFFF010000002.1 coordinate 7,497,889, forward strand.
GTAATGCGTCTCTTTGCCTTCTTCGAGGTCTTCTTCAGTCTTGTGGCTAAGAACGACTTTGCGGAACGTTGAACCAATTTTCTCTGGCACTCCAATGTCTCGGTTAAGAGTGATTGAGAAGTCTTGCTTCTCGCCAGATGGATTCCTGATTGCTATCGTGCCAGATTTCTCATTCCAGGCGGAATAGCCGTAGACAGCGCCAAGACGAGGCTCTCCTCCGAATCTTTGTGAGTGTTGAAGGACGTCAAAACGAGACTCAGTCCAGCGAAGTACTTCACTATTTACATACCATTTCTCGCCTTCATCGAGCATCGAATACGTGTAGTACATCTCGGTGAATGCATTGCCTCGCATGGCGCAGAAATAGAGGAACAAGCGGAAGTATTCGTCATCCATTGAGCCTTCAAGTGAGGTTCCAGCTTTGCCGTAGATTGGGTCATGGTTGTACAGGTTCTTGGCTGGGAATTGGAATTGCAAGTAGTCTGAGAAGTTGTAGTAACAACTGTCACGATATGTAAGCATTTGATCCGCATAGTTGTGGTTGCCTCCAATGTCAATGTACCCAACATCTCCCGAGATTTGGAACCAAACTGAGTTCGCCCATTGAAGATGGAATGGTGATGGATTAACAAAGCATGTGATTGAGATCCAGAAGTTTGGAATTTCGTTCTCTGATGCAACTTCGCGGAAATGTTCAAAGACATGGATGTATCGTTCCCACAGATCGGTGTAGTAATATGCATCATTCGGGCCTCCAACCATGTGATCGTGTGTCTTGTTCGTGCACGCTGCACTCGCAAATCCATCAAGTTTGAAGTAGTTGATCTTGTATTCCGAAATCCAGTTGCTCAAGAATTTGTCAAGATTCTCAATGTATCGGTGCGAACCAACATCAATGTCGCCTGCTTGTGCGTTGTAGTAGCCTTTGCCTGCGTCTTCAATGACTTTGCCAAATTGACCTGGAGTCACATATCCTCCACGTGGACCAAGCCAGACTCCAAAGCGTGACGAAATTCGATGTGCAAAGTCTGATGGATTCTTCAGACCTTCTGGGAATTTTGTGTTGAAGACCCAGAAGCCTTCTGTGTTGTATGTCGTGCCTGATGTGCCTTCATCATAAACTCCATACTTGTCTGTGTTGTAGTTGTTCCATCCATCATCAACAACATACGAGTCAAGAGGTGGAACTCCATACTGACTGCAGCCTCGCTCAATCTCTTTGAACGACTCCAAAATATTGGATTCATTAATCTTGAGCATCCAGTCGTACCACGAGTTGTATTGTTTGCGGAAGGATGTTGGAACTGAAATCTCTGAAATGTATGAGAAGAGATCATTGCGAACAACTTCAAGTCGACTGCTTCTCGCTGCTCCAATAACTGTCTTCCAGCAGTAGTACGTGTTCTCGTCCTGATCTTCTTGGTGGGGTGAGTCAGCGAGGAGTTGTCCAAATGTTTTGCCACTGTGATATCGAAGATGAGCAACGTGTTCTTCAATAGCATTGTCATTCAGTGGGAAGCGACAACCTGTGAAGAATGATTTGATGTAAACTGGTTGACCTAGGTTGATAACAAATGGCGTCAGTCCTGAATCAACATCTTGTTCTCGAATTGGATGCGTCCATGATGAACTTTCTGTCTCTTCATTCAGAAGGAATGATTCCATGTCAATGAAGTAGATCTTTTGCTTTTCATCTGAGCATTGAATTTCAACTTGCTTCTCAATGTATGGCTTGTCTGACATGAGCTCGTATGTCTCTGTAATGTTGAATGTTGTCTCGTAGAACTTGTACTGGAATGTGAAGATAAGCTTTTGGACATCTTCAGAGTTTCTTTGATATTCATATTCAACATCACAATCAGATGATTTAACTTCCAAGTATGGATCAGGCACGAAATCAGAGTAAAGACTGAAATCAGCTCCACTTCCCATTCCGTCATGTTCAAGAGAGAGTAATGCAAGATATTGTGATTTAATTTCTTTATCAAAGTTCACATAAACGGGATACGTGTGGAAGTATTTGAATGTTCCATCTGAGACATATTTCTTATTGTCGATGTTGTTTTGAAGTTCTTCTGCTGTGTCACCAACGTAGATCTGGTAGTGCTTGATGATTCCATTAGGTCCGTTTTGTCTTGGTGTGTATGAGAATGCTTTGTAGCTGATAATTTTATTGAAGTTGAATGTAACTTGGAATGGATCTGAATCACTCTTACGATCATCATGTCCTCCTTGTCCTTTATCATTGTACCTTGAATGCCAGATTGTGTTGATGTTTCCATCAATCATGTTAACAGCTGCACCTTCTTGTCCCTTGTTTGTTGTTTGTTCACTGTTTGCAGTAACTGTCCATTCACTGCGATCAATTGGCTCGAAATCATCGTTCTTTGAATTAGCAGACAGTGGAAGAGCGAAAGTCCATTCTTCACTTCCTTTCTCTGGCATGAATGATTCGATATTGTCTGTGCGGAAGTTCGTGATTTGTTTAGTTCGAACTTTGTGGTTTTCAATAGCAAAAACTCGTTCAATGTATTCATTCTTAAGTGTGATTTCAAATGGAATTTCACTGTACGCAACTCCATAGTTGTAGAAAATCATGTACGTGTAAATTATTGAGTTCTTGTTCATTATTATTTTCTCGATTTTCACTAATGCTTCCGCATCCTTGATGTACGCTGAGTTGTCAATCTCCGAGTTCACATAAATCTTGAGCATCGTGTTCCTCTCACGAACAAATGTGTAGTGATGGTCGCCATCAGGAGCAATTGTTGCCTTTGATGTGATTGATTGTGAGCCAACGGTGAATTTGAGGTGTCCGTCTGAGTCAACTTCAACAACAATTGAGTTGTCTTCTGAATGAAGTAAAACTCCACTCTTGAAGTCTCCAAATTCTTTAACATTGACATTGATCGTGAATGAGTCTGTGTTAATTGAATCTGGGAAGATAACTGCATCTGTGCCTTGGATTTCTCCACGGAGCGAAACAATTTCATTGTTCTCAAAGAATTGATATTTGACAGTCGTGTCTAATGAGTTGCCAAAGATGTCTTTGACTTTAGAAATTTTCATGTCATATGTCGTGTAGTTCGTCATAGTCGTAGTAGTAAGAGTCACTGTTCGAAGATCTCCTCGAAGATTGACTTCATCGACTTCAAGTCCTTCAATGTCAAATCTTGATTCACTTAAATCAACATATTTGTTGAAGCGAATTAAAACTTCGTTGAATTTGGTGCTCTTCAAAACTTCAATCACTGGCGAATCTTTGTCAACTTCACTGTGGAATTCATAGATACGATATTCTCCTTGTTGAAGTGTAACTTCTAACGTGTCACCATATTTATATGGGACGCCATTCTTCATTTCGTCGGTGTTCGTGGTTCGATGATGAAGACGAGTGCTGCGATAAACGGTCGGAATTCCTTCCGTAACTCCAACATCTCGATCTAATTTAAGACTGAATTTCATCTCTTCTCCTCCTGGATTTCTCAGTGCAACAATTCCATCTGATCCGTCCCACGCTGAGTATCCGTAAACTTGGCCAAGTCTTGGTTCTCCACCAAATCTTTGTGAGTGCTGAAGAATGTGGAAATTCTTCTCAGTCCAAGAGAGAACATCGGAGTTAACGTACCATTTGTCACCTTCATCAATCATGTCGTATGTATAGTAAAGCTCAACAAATGCGTTTCCTCTCATTGAACATCCGTACAAGAATGAGCGGAAGTCATCGTCATCCATCGATCCTTTGAGTGAGGTTCCAGCTTTGCCGTAGATTGGGTCATGGTTGTACAGGTTCTTGGCTGGGAATTGGAATTGCAAGTAGTCTGAGAAGTTGTAGTAACAACTGTCACGATATGTAAGCATTTGATCCGCATAGTTGTGGTTGCCTCCAATGTCAATGTACCCAACATCTCCCGAGATTTGGAACCAAACTGAGTTCGCCCATTGAAGATGGAATGGTGATGGATTAACAAAGCATGTGATTGAAATCCAGAAGTTTGGAATTTCGTTCTCTGATGCAACTTCGCGGAAATGCTCAAAGACATGGATGTATCGTTCCCACAGATCGGTGTAGTAATATGCATCATTCGGGCCTCCAACCATGTGATCGTGTGTCTTGTTCGTGCACGCTGCACTCGCAAATCCATCAAGTTTGAAGTAGTTGATCTTGTATTCCGAAATCCAGTTGCTCAAGAATTTGTCAAGATTCTCAATGTATCGGTGCGAACCAACATCAATGTCGCCTGCTTGTGCGTTGTAGTAGCCTTTGCCTGCGTCTTCAATGACTTTGCCAAATTGACCTGGAGTCACATATCCTCCACGTGGACCAAGCCAGACTCCAAAGCGTGACGAAATTCGATGCGCAAAGTCTGATGGATTCTTCAGGCCTTCTGGGAATTTTGTGTTGAAGACCCAGAAGCCTTCTGTGTTGTATGTCGTGCCTGATGTGCCTTCATCATAAACTCCATACTTGTCTGTGTTGTAGTTGTTCCATCCATCATCAACAACATACGAGTCAAGTGGTGGAACTCCATACTGACTGCAGCCTCGCTCAATCTCTTTGAACGACTCCAAAATGTTTGACTCGTCAATCTTGAGCATCCAGTCGTACCACGAGTTGTATTGTTTGCGGAAGGATGTTGGAACTGAAATCTCTGAAATGTATGAGAAGAGATCGTTGCGAACAACTTCAAGTCGACTGCTTCTCGCTGCTCCAATAACTGTCTTCCAGCAGTAGTACGTGTTCTCGTCTTGATCATCGCTAATTGGGTTGTCAGCGAGGAGTTGTCCAAACGTTTTGCCACTGTGATATCGAAGATGAGCAACGTGTTCTTCAATAGCATTGTCATTCAGTGGGAAGCGACAACCTGTGAAGAATGATTTGATGTAAACTGGTTGACCTAGGTTGATAACAAATGGCGTCAGTCCTGAATCAACATCTTGTTCTCGAATTGGATGCGTCCATGATGAACTTTCTGTCTCTTCATTCAGAAGGAATGATTCCATGTCAATGAAGTAGATCTTTTGCTTTTCATCTGAGCATTGAATTTCAACTTGCTTCTCAATGTATGGCTTGTCTGACATGAGCTCGTATGTCTCTGTAATGTTGAATGTTGTCTCGAAGTATTTGTACTGGAATGTGAAGATAAGCTTTTGGACATCTTCAGAGTTTCTTTGATATTCATACTCAACATCACAATCAGATGATTTAACTTCCAAGTATGGATCTTTAACAAACTCCGAATAAAGACTGAAATCAGCTCCACTTCCCATTCCGCCATGTTCAAGAGAGAGTAACGCAAGATATTGTGATTTAATTTCTTTATCAAAGTTCACATAAACGGGATATGTGTGGAAGTATTTGAATGTTCCATCTGAGACATATTTCTTATTGTCGATGTTGTTTTGAAGTTCTTCTACTGTGTCACCAACGTAGATCTGGTAGTGCTTGATGATTCCATTAGGTCCGTTTTGTCTTGGTGTGTATGAGAATGCTTTGTAGCTGATAATTTTATTGAAGTTGAATGTAACTTGGAATGGATCTGAATCACTCTTACGATCATCATGTCCTCCTTGTCCTTTATCATTGTACCTCGAATGCCAGATTGTGTTGATGTTTCCATCAATCATGTTAACAGCTGCACCTTCAGCTCCTGGCTTTGTTGTTTGCTCACTGTTTGCAGTAACTGTCCATTCACTGCGATCAATTGGCTTTGTGCCGTCATCATTCTCTGATATAGGAAGAGCGAAAGTCCATTCTTCACTTCCTTTCTCTGGCATGAATGATTCGATATTGTCTGTGCGGAAGTTCGTGATTTGTTTAGTTCGAACTTTGTGGTTTTCAATAGCAAAAACTCGTTCAATGTATTCATTCTTAAGTGTGATTTCAAATGGAATTTCACTGTACGCAACTCCATAGTTGTAGAAAATCATGTACGTGTAAATTATTGAGTTCTTGTTCATTATTATTTTCTCGATTTTCACTAATGCTTCCGCATCCTTGATGTACGCTGAGTTGTCAATCTCCGAGTTCACATAAATCTTGAGCATCGTGTTCCTCTCACGAACAAATGTGTAGTGCTGTGATCCAACATTATGAACAATTGTGTTTGAAATAACGGAAACTTTGCCAACGGTGAATTTGAGGTGTCCGTCTGAGTCAACTTCAACAACAATTGAGTTGTCTTCTGAATGAAGTAAAACTCCACTCTTGAAGTCTCCAAATTCTTTAACATTGACATTGATCGTGAATGAGTCTGTTTCATATGAACCTGAGAAGACAACTTCATCTGTGCCTTTAACTTCTCCTCTCATTGAGATAATTTCATTGTTCTCAAAGAATTGATATTTGACAGTCGTGTCTAATGAGTTGCCAAAGATGTCTTTGACTTTAGAAATTTTCATGTCATATGTCGTGTAGTTCGTCATAGTCGTAGTAGTAAGAGTCACTGTTCGAAGATCTCCTCGAAGATTGACTTCATCGACTTCAAGTCCTTCAATGTCAAATCTTGATTCACTTAAATCAACATATTTGTTGAAGCGAATTAAAACTTCGTTGAATTTGGTGCTCTTCAAAACTTCAATCACTGGCGAATCTTTGTCAACTTCACTGTGGAATTCATAGATACGATATTCTCCTTGTTGAAGTGTAACTTCTAACGTGTCACCATATTTATATGGGACGCCATTCTTCATTTCGTCGGTGTTCGTGGTTCGATGATGAAGACGAGTGCTGCGATAAACGGTCGGAATTCCTTCCGTAACTCCAACATCTCGATCTAATTTAAGACTGAACTTCGTCTCTTCTCCTCCTGGATTTCTCAGTGCAACAATTCCATCTGATCCGTCCCACGCTGAGTATCCGTAGACTTGGCCTTGGGCTGGTTTGCCGCCGAATCTTTGTGAGTGCTGAAGAATGTGGAAATTCTTTTCTGCCCATGAAAGAACATCAGAGTTAACGTACCATTTGTCACCTTCATCAATCATGTCGTATGTATAGTAAAGCTCATAGAAGGCTGTACCTCTCATTGCGCATCCATATAAGAATGTACGGAAATAATCATCATCCATTGATCCACGCAATACTGTTCCTGCTTGCCCATAAATTGGATCGTGGTTGTACAAGTTCTTTGCAGGGAATTGGTATTGCCTCTCATCATAAAATGACCAATAGCATTGATCACGATATGTGAGCATTTGATCACATTCATTGTCATTTCCTCCAACAAGTGTTTCTCCCATATCACTTGAAATCTGGATCCATACGGAATTTGACCATTGAAGATGGAATGGAGAAAGATTTGTATATGTGGTTGATGAGATCCAAAAGTTATCAAGACCTTCTTTCTTAGCAGCATCTATCATTTCGATATAAGCTGCTATGTAGTTTTCATAAAGATCTGTGTAGTAATAAAGATCATGAGCACCACCAACCATATGATCATGTGTTGCATTCTTGCATGCTCCTCCTGAGAAACCATCAAGCTTGTAATAATTAACTTTGTAATCATGTATAAAACTAATTAATAATTCTTTCACTTTTTTAATGTACTTATGTGATGCAACATCAATATCATTGGTGACTTCTGAATAAAAACCGTTTCCTGCATCTTCAATCATCTTACCAAATTGACCTGGTGTTACATAGCCACCACGTGGTCCAAGCCAAACACCAAAGTTAGAACATATCTTTCTCGTCCATTCTGAAGGTGGTGTGAACTTTTGTGGGAATTTATCATTAAATGTCCAGAAACCTTCTGTATTATATGTAGTACCAGATGTACCTACATCATAAACACCATATTTCTCAGTATTGTAATTGTTCCAACCATCGTCAACAACATATGAATCAAATGGTGGAAGTCCGTATTGACTACATCCCCTTTCTATTTCTTTGAAGGATTGCATGATATTCTGCTCATCAATTCTAAGCATCCAATCATACCACGAATTGTATTGTTTGCGGAATGGAGAAGCGACTGCAATATCTGCAATATATGAAAAGAAATCATTCCTGACAACAGCCATTATATTGCTACGGGCGACACCAACAACTGTTTGCCATGTTTGATAATATCCTTCGCTATTGAGCTCAAAATCTGAGAATTTCTTTCCTGTATAATAACGAACTCGACCAAGATATTTTTCTATTAAAGAATGCGTTAATGGAAAACGTGATCCAAAGAATAAAGTATTGATATAAACTGGCTGACCTAAGTTTTTGAAAACATTTTCAACCATTGGCGATCCCCATGAATATTGCAAATCATCTTTTGAGATAACAAAATGAACTAAATCGATATAATCGATAACAACATCTGGCTTAGAGCTTTTGATTTCAAAATATTTGTGTAAATAATGCTTGTCTGCTTGAAGTTCAACGGTTTCTCTGATATCCCATGTTACATCGTTCAAAACATATGGCTGGAAGGTAAAAACTATTTTTGAATCATCTGGTTGTTCCGTTTTTTGGACTTGAAGTTCAGATGCTTTGATAAAATAATTTGATGCAGGTACTGGACCATCATACAAATCAAATTCAGCACCTGATGCATAAGTTCCATCACCATCTGTTAATAAAGCAATATATTGTGCCTCGACTTCTTGCTCAATATTAACATAGCATTTTCCATCATGGTTTACTTCGAATATGTCATCTAGTATTGGATTATCTTTCTTAATATTTTCTTCTAATTCATCATTCGTTTTACCAGCATATAATTTGAAATCTTTGAAAACGCCATTTCCACCACCTTTTCTATGCGTATATGAAATAGAATGAAATTTAACTAGTTTGCCTGTATTAACGGTAAATCTAAAAGGTTCACCTTCTTTTCTATCATCATGACCACCAGGACCAATTGGGGTATAATATGAATGCCAAATTGTATCAATATTATTGTCTAATAAATTGTTAGCTGGACCTTCATTTCCTTGTGCACTGTGTTCGCTGTTTGAAGTAATAGTCCATGAGCTTTTATCAAGAGGATTTGGATATTCACCAGGATGATCAATTGGCAAAGAAATAACGAATTCTTCACTTCCATGTGCAGGCGTAATTGTTAATGGTGTATCCGTATTTTTATTTACGATTTCCTTAGTTGAAATTGAATTTTTGTCGTCAACTGTCCATGTATATGTTAAATGATTATTATTAAGTTGATATTCTTTTGCAACAATTAACGATAATAATAAAAATAGCATAGATATTTAATAAACTTTGTTTATTTATGAAGCGAAACTTTTTGAAAAATAAATTCTACTGTATTGATGAAGTTAAGTAACTGAAATTCTCAATTTCTCAACTTTTTGAAAGATTAACAATTCATTTCTTTACTTTGCTTCAAAATTTTACAAATTGATCGACCTTAGATTTTAATTAAGAGAAAAGACAATACCAACATTTTTTATGCGATACACATATTTTTTAATGGAAATTCGATAAAAAATCGCATGGTATCATACAAAAGAACTGGTTTATTTTAAACTCATAAATACAAAAAGTTGTTTTATTTAAGAAACATACAATAAACTTGAATGCTTTTAAAAATTTTCATTTAAAATCATTTTATTTCAACCAAAAAAACAAAAAAACACGATTATTTCTTCCAAACTCTTTATGATTATTATGCTTAATATTAAACTTTGATAATGTTGTATTTTAACAGTATTTGATTTTTTTTTTTTTTTCTTAAATTTGGAGCTTGATATAATTCTATTTATCAAATTATCCTATTTGATGTTTAAACCAAATTTGTTTTGTTTGAAAAAATATCAATACGAATACATTCAAATTAATGGAAACTTATCATAAATTTAATGAGATAAACTTTTGATTTCCAAATCATTTATTATATAAAATGACTCATATATATATATATATATATGTATATACAAAGTAAAATTATAAAACATCATGATATTTTTTATTTATTTCATACATTAAACATTCGTAAAGCATCTCAAAACAAAGATGCAACTTGAGGAACATCAAGAACTTCCTCTAGAGCTTTCCGACCATTGCTTGTCTTAATAATGATTTTTGCTAACTCAACCACAACTGAAACAGCTCCAATTTGGCAAAAGAATTTCAATTTCCCATCAACAGCAGCAGCTACTCTATCAGGTATAATGTAGGCCAAGTTTTTCAAAATTTTCATCGCACACATGACATCAGCTTGCCCATTTTGCATACCCATTAACTCATAAGGATCAAAATCCATGAATGATGCAATTTTGTTGAATGATTGTACTGCCATCATTGCACCTTGTTGGAAAGAAGTGAGCTTGACTAAACTTTTCAAAATTTCTGAATTTATTGGAGTAAATCCTTTTTGAAGCTTATTACAGAGACCTACAATTCCTAAAGGAGGTTCTAATTCAGCGATATTATCAACAAAAAAGTCAGAAATAGATATAGCGTTTGATATTGCAAATATTGCATTTTCAACAGTAGATTGATTTGATGACTCTAGTAATGCGAAAAGAGGAGATAAATCCTCGCATTCAAGTTGCTCAACATTTTCGTCAAAGTCTAGAATAATTTTGAATATTTCAGAAACTTTATTTTGAACTGAATTATCATTTCTGTATAATTTCAAAATTCCGAGAAGATTGATTGGAAGCGAATATTTTAAATATTTTGAGAAATCCGATGTTTTTTCACTCAAAATGACCAAAATACTCAATACATCGTTCAAATAATAAGTGTATTCAATATTAAACTTTCCTCTACGCGCATGCAAAGAAATCTCCTTGCAAATCATGGTCATTGTATCAAGTTGGAGCATTTCATACATGATTTGCTTATTACTAATTATGTTACATAATGTTTTGGCCGCATTTTTTGACATATCATCTATTTCTTTATCATTAAAACTAATTTTTAATAATGGATCAACTAAGTGGCATTCAACAAATAGGGCAGAGTTATCTCCATTACTACTCATCCGAGTTAATATTGGCAAAGAAGTTTTGAGCAATTCAACATCTGATAAAGGAGCAATTTTAGTAATAATTGCAGCAGCTTTAAATAAAGCATCGTCAGATGAATATTTCTTTGCTTTAATAAAATCGCTTAATTTTTCGGTTAATTCGAGATAAACATTAATTTTGAGGCTAAGGAAGTCACTACTCCAGTTTTGAACTTCTTCAATTATATCATCCAGACATTGAATTTGATTATCGCCACTTAAATCAGACAGCTTACTTAAAATTGATGAATTATTATTAGAAATATTATTCTTTTGGCTATTGCTTTTATTTAATTGCTCAGGTTTGTTTTCTTCTATTTTATTTTGGCTGCCATCGCTTTCATCTAAACCTTGATTTTTGAGATATTTACTAAGGATTGTTTCTTTTTGATACTTTTTATATATATCAAAATCAAATTCTTCTTCACTGGCTGCATCTTCCTCTTCTTCCTCCTCCTCTTCTTCTTCTTCCTCTTCTTCCTTAATGTTTTTGATTTTATTTCTAATGCTTTCATCTTTTTGCCCTGCAGGCTTCTTTGGTTTTATTAGTGGATCAGTATTTTTTTGCTTTTTTGAAAGCTCAGAATTATTTTGTTTTGGCAATTCCTTCTTGATAGGCTTTTCATCAATTTTTGCTTTTTCTCGTTTTGCTAGAAGAGATGGAGAATTGTAATTATTATTTTTCCCTTTAACCTTCACTGGGATTTTACTTTCAATTTCAGTTTTTTTGGGAGCTTTTACTTGTGGCTTTGTCTTTTTTTCTTCAGTTTCTTTTGTTTTTGGTGCAACTTTTATATTAAATCTAGTCTTTTCGCTTTTTGCATCAGGATTCATATTACGTCTAATAGGAATTTCTTTATTTGCTGCTGTTTTTATTTCATCTTTATGCTCTGCTGAAATTTTTGTATGCGATATAATTTCTTTTTTTGGCTTAATTCTACTTTGTTTTGGTACACTTTCAAAATCAATTTTTTTCTTTGATGCAGATGATTCAGTAGCTTGCCTTGATTTCATTTTCGAATATGGATCTTCTGCTTTTCGATGAGGAACATTTTCTTCTGTTTCTGATTGATTTTTCTCTTGATCTTTTGCTTTTTTATGATTCGGCGATTTTGCTGGTAGAGATACTTTTATAGGAGTTAATTTTTTTTGTGGCTGTTGTCTTTTTGAAGAATCTGATTGAGGTCTGTAGATGGGAACAGAAGTTGGATTACTTTTCATTTTATAAAATTTTATTAATTTTATTTGCTTGAAAAAGTTAGAAAATTTGAATTGCATAAAACTCGTTTCAAAGGAATCGCTTTCAAACTTCAAAGATTCATGCTTCACGCCCAGCAAACAACTTTCGAAAGCAAACAAAAAACAATTAATAAAAATAAAAACAATTATGAGAAGAAAAAAAAGCAATTCAAATTAATAGAAATAAAACGTTTAGAAACCATAAAGTGTTCTTCCTTGTCTCTTGAGAGCATAAACAACATCCATTGCAGTAACAGTCTTCCTTCTAGCGTGTTCTGTATATGTAACAGAGTCACGGATAACTCCTTCTAAGAAGTGACGAAGAACTCCACGAACTTCTTCATAAATATCTCCTGAGATACGTTTGACACCACCTCTTCGTGCAAGACGACGGATAGCTGGCTTTGTAATACCTTGAATGTTTTCACGCATAACTTTCCTATGACGTTTGGCACCACCCTTACCAAGACCTTTACCACCTTTTCCTCTTCCGGACATTATATATTAATGAAGCGTTATGAAGTAACAGCTCTTTAATCAAAAACCCCGCCATTTTTTATATTTGAAAAATTGAATACCCGCCATTTTTTTTAACTTTTTGAATAATCCCTTTACATATTATCTTTATAACGATTCATTTTGAGCGATATATTTCAAATATATCAGAAGTAACATAGTCATTCAGAAGAAATGTTTGGCGCGAACATTTTATTCCTCAGTTTATTCAATCTATCAGATAAAACCAATAAGATAACCTTTGATTTTTTCAATTTTACTTTTGAGAAAGAAGATTTCAAAATAAATTAGTTTTTTTCTTTTTGTTTCAACAAAAAATCCTATTTTTTTAAATCAATTACAAATATATTAAAATAATCGAATTTATTATTTCAATAGATTATAAAAATATATAAATTAATTTATTTAATTGCAATCTCCAACATATTTATAGTATGATTAGTGATTTTTAATACTGGTTAATGACAAATTTTTTAGATAAAATCTTTTCATATTAAACCATAAGTAATAGCAATTGGCTCATTTGGTTTCATTATAGTCGTATATTACTACTTTTTTTCTTTTTTTAAAAGAAAAAATATATTTTTTTTAGTATTTTGAAAATATAATATATAATTAAGATGCTTTTTCTTGTCTAAATACTGCTTATTTTGTAAAAAAAATTATATATTTGATATCATAGATCAGGAAAACAAAATAACAATAATTATTTGAAATAATGCAATATACCCCCGAATCTCTACAAGTGAGAAAATTTTTGTACGTTATTAGAATAAATTTTAACGAATTAAAATTGAATGAAATTGTGAGAGATAATTGAATCAATAAACGTATAAAAAATAAAAATGATTTATAACTAAAGAAAGAAAAAAGATTTTATTATATACATTATATCTTTATTAACATTATACCAAGATACTTTGATGATATTAAAATGAAGAAAAAAAAAAGAGGTAAAAAACAAATAATTTTAATATCCTAGTCAAATGAAAGAGATAGGTAAAAATTGAATATTGGTCAATATTATATGTCTAAAATGTTTGTTATTTATGCACTTATCAGCATTTGAAATTTTTAATTTTGGTTTTCTCTGATAATATTTTTAAAATATCCGACTAAGCTTTAAATTTCGTTAATATTGGCAAAAGAAAATATAAACTCCCTCCAAAGGTATTTGTGAATATCAAATTAAAAATTAAAAATTTTGACTTTTCTTCTCTGATATGATATTATTTGAGAATTTTTGAAAGAACTAAAAGAGATATTAAAATGAATCACGCGGATTCTACGTTGATATCAATGGTAGAATTAAATGAATAAATAAAATTGAAACGGGCTATTAAAGGTAAAATAATAACCAAATTATTAATTTAAATTTTTGAGAAAATATAAATATGTTTGCGAAAAATAATGTTAAAATAACTGAAAAAAGAAGTGTAATATGGAAAAATGATAGAAAAGCGATTTTTTTTGAAAACAATCTCGATTAGTAAAAAATAACAATGAAATAAAAACTTAACGCTAAATGAGAACATGAAATAAGAAAATAATATAATTTAAATGGTTTATTTATAAAAAAATTGTGTGAAAGTGGTAAAAAAGTAAATAAAGTAGTAATTGAGACAGAAAAATTGGACACGAAGCTATACAATATATAAATATGAGATAAAACATGCTAAAATTGACGATTTGAATAAAAAACTTTGAGGTTATAAGTATATTTAATTTCGAATTTTCGAAAATCAAAATTCCATTGAAATTTAAATAAAAGAGCAAAGAGATCTGGCTGTGTAGGCATATGCTATGTAGAAAAATAAGTTTTATCGATTAAAATTAAGATGGTGGAGAAAAAAGTAAATTTGAGCTGCTCATCTTAATAAAATTTGCCAATGTGATAATAAAATAAAAGAGAAATAAGATAAAAAGTCAAAATCGAATCAAAAAAACTGATTTTGTAAAAAAAAAAATGTTATTTGATAAAAGCGAGTAGAAATTTGTTAACTATTTGAGTAAAAAAACAAGTAATCCTTCTTAATAAGGACCATTATTTAATTAAACATAGCTTTGATACTGAGAATTTGGGCGTTGAATAAAGAAACTTTGTAAATAAAAAATATGAGTATTACAATAGAATTGCAATAGCCATGTCACTTTTTTGTTTTGTTAATATAAAAAATGCTTCTGATTTTGATTTATAAAATAAAAATTTATTCATAAAAACAATGAATTGATTTTTTTATAAATATTTAAATGCCTGGTTTGAAGGTTTTTTTAGAAAAAAAAATTTTTGTGTAAAGTTAACGAATTTAATAATTCTTTGCTAACTTGAAATAAAAATTCTAACGTACAAAAATTTTCTCACTTGTAGGAATTCGGGGGTATAAATTTAAACAAACATATTTGATTTCTGCAAACATTAATTCTAACAATTTATTTTTTTTTTTTTTCTAATATAGTGAAAAATAATTATTTTTGATTGAATCATAAATTTGTGCAAATGATGGCCTATCTTGAGGATTTAATGACCAGCATTTATCAATCAAGTTTCGGCTAAATTTGCTTATTTCTTTAGGGATTTCTGCCTTTTTTCCCTCATAAACGTCAAAAACGTTAATGTTTGGATATTCGCCTTTCATCAATATTATATAAGCAACAACACCAAATGAATACACATCAACTTTCTCATCATAATCTTTCGCTCTTATTAATTCAGGAGCCATGAAATTAAGAGTGCCTGTCATTTGAGTCATGCTTGTAATTTGAGTTCCAAGGTCAATCAATTTAGAGATACCGAAATCGCTCAGTTTAACATTTTTTTCTGAATCAAGTAGAATGTTCTCTGGCTTTAAATCTCTATGAATGATTCCATGCATGTGAATGAATTTCATTGCATCACAGATCTGTATAATAATTCTACTTCTTTCTTCGTTATTCAGCTTTTTTACGCAATTCTTTAAATTGTAAGGACAATACTCAAGTATGATCGATGGATCATTTTTTTCATCACCGGGGAAGAAACCAAACGTTTTAATAATATTAGGATGGTCAAATGAACTTAAAAAATAATATTCGCTTATAAACCTCTTAAATTTGTCATAATCAAGTTCATTATTATTAATCTCGTCTTCCTCCTCATTTTCCTCATTTCCACTCATAATGTCACTGTTGTTGTCTTCTGATTTGTCTAGCTTACATATCGAAGTATCAAGGACCTTCAGTGCATATATTTGATCCCAAGAGATTTTGAAGACTTCAGATGTGGCTCCTCGTCCAAGCTTCTTAATCTTTTTTATTTTATCAATTTGTGTTGTATTTAAAAAAGTATAACTTTGCTCATTTCCTCTGCGAGGAAGTTCATTTCTTGCTGATTGGATTTCATCCATTAATTCTTTCCGCTTTTCTTCAAATGATGCTATTTCAGTTTGAAGGTTCGCTTTCTTTTTTTCAAGTTCTTCAACTTCTTTAAGTATCACATCGTGTTGATCAATGCTTTCAAGCTTTTTACTAAGAGATTCAATTTTCTGAAGATATTCGGTCTCTCTTTCTTTGAAATCTTCAAATTCTTTCAATTTCAAAGATTTGACTTGGGCTTCTTCCAGCTCCTTATTAAGTGATTCAATATTGAGCAGGTACTCTTTCTCTTTCTTTTCAAATTCTTCTTTGTTTTTTTGCGCTAAATTTTTTTGGTCTTCAAGCTGCTCTTCAAGTGATATAATCGTCTTCAGATGCATCTGAAGTGATTCATCTTTCTGAGGTTCTTGACTTCTTTGCTCCTGAACTTCATTCATATTTTCATATGATTCATTTTTCTGAGGTTCTTGATTATCATTCATGTTTTTGTTTTCAAATGGCGCTTTTCTCTGTGGTTCTTGGTTACTTTGTTCTTGAAGTTCATTCAAATTTTTGCCACTTTTGTTTTCATATGATTCATTTTTCTGAGGTTCTTGATTATCGCTCATGTTTATGCAATTTTTGTTTTCATATGATTCATTTTTCTGAGGTTCTTGATTATCGCTCATGTTTATGCAATTTTTGTTTTCATGTGATTCTTTTTTCTGAGGTTCTTGATTACTTTGTTTTTGAATTTCATTCAAATTATTGTCATTTTTGTTTTCATATGATTCTTTTTTCTGAGGTTCTTGATTATCATTCGCGTCTTTGTTTTCATGTGATTCATTTTTCTGAGGTTCTTGATTACTTTGTTTTTGAATTTCATTCAAATTATTGTCATTTTTGTTTTCATATGATTCATTTTTCTGAGGTTCTTGATTACTTTGTTTTTGAATTTCATTCAAATTATTGTCATTTTTGTTTTCATGTGATTCTTTTTTCTGAGGTTCTTGATTATCATTCGCGTCTTTGTTTTCATGTGATTCATTTTTCTGAGGTTCTTGATTACTTTGTTTTTGAATTTCATTCAAATTATTGTCATTTTTGTTTTCATATGATTCATTTTTCTGAGGTTCTTGATTACTTTGTTTTTGAATTTCATTCAAATTATTGTCATTTTTGTTTTCATGTGATTCTTTTTTCTGAGGTTCTTGATTATCATTCGCGTCTTTGTTTTCATGTGATTCATTTTTCTGAGGTTCTTGATTACTTTGTTTTTGAATTTCATTCAAATTATTGTCATTTTTGTTTTCATATGATTCATTTTTCTGAGGTTCTTGATTACTTTGTTTTTGAATTTCATTCAAATTATTGTCATTTTTGTTTTCATGTGATTCTTTTTTCTGAGGTTCTTGATTATCATTCGCGTCTTTGTTTTCATGTGATTCTTTTTTCTGAGGTTCTTGATTATCATTCGCGTCTTTGTTTTCATGTGATTCATTTTTCTGAGGTTCTTGATTACTTTGTTTTTGAATTTCATTCAAATTATTGTCATTTTTGTTTTCATGTGATTCTTTTTTCTGAGGTTCTTGATTATCGCTCATGTTTATGCAATTTTTGTTTTCATGTGATTCTTTTTTCTGAGGTTCTTGATTACTTTGTTTTTGAATTTCATTCAAATTATTGTCATTTTTGTTTTCATGTGATTCTTTTTTCTGAGGTTCTTGATTATCATTCGCGTCTTTGTTTTCATGTGATTCTTTTTTCTGAGGTTCTTGATTATCATTCGCGTCTTTGTTTTCATGTGATTCTTTTTTCTGAGGTTCTTGATTACTTTGTTCTTGAATTCCATTCAAATTATTGTCATTTTTGTTTTCATGTGATTCATTTTTCTGAGGCTCTTGATTATCATTCGCGTCTTTGTTTTCATGTGATTCATTTTTCTGAGGTTCTTGATTACTTTGTTCTTGAATTCCATTCATGTTTTTGTCACTTTTGTTGATCTGCTGATGATCTGTGCTTTCTAGCGGTACGGGCAAGTTTGGGGTCATTGGAGGCGTGCTAGCGTTTATAAATGCTGCCGAGACCCACGATCCAGTGATGCAGAAGGAGGCTCCCCTTTTTATGATTGTTTCGACTGGCGAAAAGATGCAGTGCGGGTTTGGCCCGCTTTTTGTAAAGAGCTCTCCGCACCAGTTCTTTCCAGAAGCCAGTATCTTCCCTTCAGTTGTCTGGAAGAGTGAGTAGTTGCTTCCTGCGTAAGCTGCGCTAATCTTGAACTTTTTCAGAGCAGGAATTTCAGTGAATTTTTCAACATTTTTCTTATCTTTACTGAAGCAAAGTTGACCGTATTCATTTGATCCTCTGCCAAATACGAGGCCTTCGCTATTAACAGCAAGACTGTGATTGCTGAAGGAAGTAACGTGAACTATTTTCTTTCCGATAAATTCAGGAATTTCTGTAAGTGAAAGTTGGTCTATTGGGCCGTTTTTTTTAAGAGGACTTTCATAAGCTTTATAGCTCGTTGAGATAACTATGATTGATTCTTTGCATAAAGTGACAAAGTGAGCTTTTTCTCCGTTTGGAAGAGAAAATGGTTGGAGCGCTTTTGAAGGAGATTGAAATATAGAATCTGTAATTATAAAGATTGAGCCTTCTGAATCAATAGCTGCCGCTTTTTCAAAACATCCAAAAAGTCTAACTGGATTTCTATCACCTAAATTTAGAAAGAGTGGAATTCCGTTGTTCTTATCTTTGAATACATAAGCAAGTTGAGATTTTTGACTTCCGTTAGTTGGTGAAATAAGATAAAGAGAAAATAAACCATCGCATAAAGCAGAAATAAATTTGCATTGATGACCTTGATCATCTTTGATGATAATTTCGGTACTTTTTTCAATTGCTTTTTTTGGTAATGATCCGCTGATTTGAAAATTTTGATTATCCCCTACTGCATATGCTCTCCCATCTGAGGTAATCCATATTGAACTTCTCAAGCAAACTGAATAGGATAAGAGCTTTGATATATCCAGTTGAGATTTCAGTGGAGGGAAAACTATAGGGAAATTGGAACTGTTTTTTCCAGTTGATTGTTCATTAAGTTGGAGATTTTTATTAAATCCGCAAACTATCATTTGATTTTATGAAAATTTTGAAAAATTTTGCTATTTATTAAAATTGATAGCTTTTGAAATTTTGTAAAGTTTATTTCAGTTTTTATGATGATCACTTTCAAAATCAAAGACTTTGGCCAAAGAAAAGCAGTTTATTCAATCAAACAAAAGACAGCCGCACAAGTTAACTTCCCTATACAAAAATCAAGCACGATATGATCAAGATTTCTACAATAATTAGTAATTGAAAACAATATTTTGATAAATAAATACTGTAAAATGGTAAAGGGAAAATAAAAGTACAATTGATATTCTAAGAATATAAAAAAAAATATTTAAATAACAATACACTTTTGTTGTTCGTTGTGTGTAATTAATTACTTCAAAATATAGCAAGTTTGATACATATTGAAATTCAAAACTTCAAAATGTTTTTCCTGAAATTGGCCGATTAAATACAAAAGACCTTCTTTTTCATTTGTTGGCTCTAATATCATGAATTATATTATCTAGAGAAAACTTCTCATCAATAGAGCTCCATATTCTATTTTGGCATTTCACTGTGATCTCATCCATTTCGGGAAATTCGATGTCGCTTCCTTGATCTTCAATAGGCTCAAATGATGACGAATTTTTCTTTTTTTGTCTTGTTGGTGATGATCTGTTTGAATTATGTCTGTGATGAGATCTTCTAGATCTGTCTAACTCCAACTCAGTTACTTCTGTTTCATCTGTTGTATGATGATAATGGCGATGATGCCTTGTTCTATTTTGTTGAACTGTTTTAGGAACAATATCTTTCAAAAGATCTACTTTCCTTGATCTTTCAATTACTGCTGATTGAGGGAGAGCTTTCTTTCTTTTGTTTTTTGGTGTATAATTCAATTGATTTTGATCGTTCGTTCTATTTTTATATAAATTGAAAGTATCTGAATCTGATTCAGAATAATTTGTATCATAAAATTCATAATAATCATCTTCAATTTCATTCAGCCTTTTAACTCGACGAACTTGACTTTTGTTCTGATTATCAAATAGAAATGATTCTGAATTGATTGAAGAAAGAGGAAATGACATCAAACTACTTTCTTGTTGGCTCTTTCTATGTGTTTTTCTTGATCTAGATTGTGGTGAATACTCACTTCGATCTTTTCGATTATTTCGATTTGGAGTGAAACTTTTTGCAGGCGAATTTTTTGGGCTTCTTGATTTAGAATGATTACTTCTATTTTCGATATCTTCTTCCTCTTCTTCTTCTTTAATTTTTTCTTTTTTCTTTAGAGAACTTGAAGAGTTTAATTTCACTGAACTTTTTGAATGAGCTGAAATATTTGATTCAAAATCTTCTTCCTCCTCTTCAAATTCAATTGATATTTGTTTTTCTTTGACAATTTTTTTTCTACTAGCTGAATCAGGTTCTCTATTTTGTGATTTATATGATTCTGATTCAATTTTCTTTGACTTTGATTCTTTTCTCCTTCTTCTTTTTCTATGAAATGACTCATTTCTTTCCTCCTCTTCTTCTTTGTTGATGTTATTTTCATCTTTGTTGATGTTATTTTCATCTTTGTTGATGTTATTTTCATCTTTGTTGATGTTATTTTCATCTTTGTTGATGTTATTTTCATCTTTGTTGATGATATTTTCATCTTTGTTGATGATATTTTCTTCTTCCTCTTCTTGGTTGTTGTTGTTTTCTTTCTTATCATTGTCACTTAAATCAAATGGACTTTCTTTGCTGGACTCACTTTCTGTCTCCTTGTTGTTGTCACTTTTTTCATTTTCGTTAGGTTTTTCATTATCGGCGTAATCAACAGCAACTTCTTTCTCGATTTCTTCTTCTTCGTTCTGTAGCTCCTCTCTCGCGTTGATGATGTCTTCGTCAGTCAGGTTGTCAGTGAACTCGTCATCGACGCTGTTGTTGTCAATCGCTGTTTTCTGTTGTTCATCCTTTCTTGCCTGTTCTTTTGCGGTGCTTCTTTTGTCGTCAGAGTTGTAATCATTGACTTTTTGATTGTCGTTCACATTCTCATTTTCCATGTCTTCGAGTGAGTCGACGAGCGACAAGTCATTCTCGACGAAGCTTCTCTTGGCCAAACAAGGCTTCAAAATCATCCTATCGTACATGAAGTCGCACGGCAAGTAATTCAGCTTGCTCGGAAGCAAATTGAAGCAAAAGTCGTGGCACAACTTTTTGTACTCTTTGGGCTGCAGGCCTGACTGGCTCTTGAGGCTCTTCAGGTCGTTCTTTGGATACTCAATCAGGCATTCTTGCCCGCTGTTCTTGCTCGCTTTTGACAAGTACTTCATGATTGACGATGAGAGCTCGTTATATTTCTTATAACTTTTTGGCCTTAAACCGTCAAAATTGATAAAATTGACCTTGCAAACTTTTTGATTACTGAACATGCTGGTCAGCTGCTCGGCGCCTTCATCGCCGCTCTGCGTATTTATAACCGAAAAATAGAAACTTTTTGTGTTATTTTGCTTCATGTTCGAAAGCAAGGCCGATAGAATCGATTTCAGTTGGCTGCCGGTGATGCTTCGCGATGACTGTGATGAGAAGCCGATAGAAAGACAAGCCAGCTTGCTTCCTTCTTTCAAAAGGGAAGTGAAGTCATTCAAAACGTCTTTTTCGGTTATCTGGTCAATTGTGTCAATCACCTGCAACGAGTCGAGATGGATGCAGCACTTTCTGAGATACGAGAAGAAGAACTTGCTGACTTGGTTGCCATTCCACAGTAACTTGCATAATTGACAAGCTTCGTTTGAATTTGTATTCATGTAATTGAATACGTTGTTCCACTCGTCGTCGTTCATTATTGCGTGCGAAACGTCAATGAACGTTTGTGTCTTTAGCAGAAGTTGTAAGTACGATAGGAAATAACCGCCCCAAGTGATGTGATCAAGTCGAATTTCGTCAAATTGTGGAATTTGAATGACATTTGAAATTTCTTTTTCACATTTGTTGCCTGTCAGGTAGAGATATTGAATCCTGCACTCATTTGAAAGAGAGGAGAAAAATTCACTGATCTCAATATTACATTTGCACAGTGAGAGTACTGAAATATTTGTGAATGTATTCAAATTTGTGAGGTATTCAATTTCTGGTGAATTTTTTATTTTTAATAAATTTAATTTTTTGGCTTGTAAAAAGTCATAAAACGACTGATTAGAATCAAATGTGCAGTTATGAAGTCTGATACAGGAAATAAAAGAAGATTTTAAAATTTTTAATAGATTTTGATTTAATGAGCAATTTTTAAATGATAGAGTTGATAGTGAATTTGGTCTTTTTTTGCATAGATTGGTGAAGAAATCATTGATGTTTGAAGGAAGTTCGCCTAAAAAAGTAATATTTTTAATATTATTTGAACTCTGAATTAATTGTATTAAATAGGGAAAATAAATAAAGCTATTTTCATCATTATCGTTTCCTTCAGTTGTTATACTTGATGTATCAAATGTCAAATGTATTACATTTTGACATAAAGGTATGATATCATTTATTAAAATTTGAAAATACTTTTGGCAATCTGGAAAATCTTTAAAAACATTGATTTTTGTGATTTGGTACTTTAAAATTTTCTTTAAATTTTTTAAAGAATCTTTGCTTACGATGGATTCGATTGAGTTTGAAAAATAGTCTAAATTTTCTAAGAGAACTTTTTCAATAAATCTTGAATATATATAAAAAGGTTGGATTTCTTTTGTTTTTCCGGAATTGTTTAGAGCTGTTAATCCATCGTTATTCAAAGCTGATGATAAAATAGGAGAAGAAGATGTTAAATCTTGGTATTCATTTATTGCGATTGCGTCTAATTCTTCTGTTGTCAATATTCTATACAATGCTCGATTTAAATATATAATAAAATTAGATGCATCATTTGTTTCGAATTCAAAGATGAACTGATTGTTTTCATTTGATTCATTATAATAACCTTTTTTCGCTTTGGTTGTATCTACATTAATTAATATATGATTTTGTCTCCTTTCTATCTTTCTGATCATAAAAAACGAGATGTGATTAATAATTTTAACTTTTGAATGCTCTTCAGTAAAATTTTGAATGTCTCGTTCTGTTATTAGGACTGTTGTTTTGTTTGACGTTGTAATGGCATATAAAGGAATGTAATTTTGTAATGAAACATAATCAAAATATTTCTTGAAAGCTTTCATTTGGTATTTACGTTAAAATTATTCAAAATCTCTCAAAATTTTGATTTTCAAAATTTGGCTATAACTTATGTTCAAGGAGAATGAGATAGTCGCAAATAGATTTAAAATAATAGAAAGAATTGCATTTGGTGCATTCTCAATTGTATATAAGTGTTTAGACGAGCAAAAGAAAAATGAAGTATGTTTGAAAATCGAAAAAATTGATGAAGACGGCCAGTCAATGTTAAAGCATGAATTTTTAGTTGCAAAATCGTTTAATTCGCTTTTTTTATGTAAAACTTATGAATATTTTGAAGTTAATAATTATAAAATGATTTCAATGGAAATACTAGGTGAAAATCTTATAGATACAAGAAGAAAAAGAAAAAATCCGCCATCAATTCCTATGCTTATGAATGTTACCTTTTTATGCCTCAAATCATTAGCAGTGATGCATAATAAAAATTATGTTCATAGTGACGCCAAACCATCAAATTTTGCTTTTAGAATGCTTAATAATAATTCTGATTACTCAATCGTTTTATATGATTTTGGACTTTCTCAGTATGAGGGTGAAGATCCTATTATAACAAATTATCGAGATAACCTTACCCGAAATCCTCGTTATTTATCATTACATACTCATACAACTAAAAAATGGACCAAAACTGATGATATTTATGCCCTGATATATAGCATGGCTGATTTCTGGAGAAATGAACTCCCCTGGGATGGAAGAACGACAAATAAACTTGTATATGAAGTTAAAAATGGCTATGATTTAAAACTTCTTCTTCCACCAGAATTGCATATTTTAATCGAAAATGCAGATCAGCCAACAGATATCATTATTCAAAAATTAGGAGAAAAATTATCACAAGTAAAAAGAAATGTTGAGGAGGAAATGCATTACATCCTTGATCCCGTGGATCCTGGAATGAAACCAAAACTGGTCAAGTATGTCTTTGAGAAAGGAACCAAAGAAAAGTTCACCAACCAACACTCTGCTTAATTGTATTGAATCGAATTCCTTAAATATTAAAATAAAAGGAATGTATATAAGAAATATATTATATTAAAAAAAATTAAACTTAATAAGTATTGATAATTTACATATTTAATATTAATATTTACAAAAATTAATAAATAATCTATTAATTATATTATTTTTGAATAATAAAAAAATTCTTAAATATAATTATTGTTTTGATGTTGAGGCCAATTGACCAATTATTGAATTCAGCCAGTCTACCAATACTTGTGATTTCTCATGAATTCCGAATTGAGAGTTTAGCAAGTGCGATATTGAATATGCAGTATTCATGTCAATTTCGCCAATTTGAATCTCGCTTGGCCATCTCTTCTTCATTCCGATCAATTTCCCCACAATTCGATTGGACTTATTAAGAATCTCCTGTAATTTGTGGATGGACAAATTCCATTGAATTTCAGCGGACTTCCTTTGAGCATCTGCCTGATTTTTCAGTAGCGAGAAGCAAGGACTGTCCATTGTTTTTATTGCCTTTTGGACTCCTTTTTTCTTCTTGTTTGCAGCGTCTTTTCCGCCAGCATCGGCGCCGCTTGTATCTTTTGCCTGGTTGCTTTGAGCGGGAGGAATTTGGTCCTCAAGATCGGAAGCCTCGAGTTGAATTGCTTCATTCAAATCGAAGCCGATTTCAGAGAATTCAGCGGAAGCGATTGAAATGTCATTCACAGAGGCAGCAATGATGAATGGCGTCTCAGCTCTTCCATTCGAAGCAGACGAGACAGCTGCATTATTAATGTTGCCTTCTGTGTTCGATGTTGAAGCTGTCACAGCAGGCGAAGAAGACAGTTTCAAGTTGGGCTTCTTTCCGGCATTCGTGTTAGCATCGACAGTCAGTCCGAGAAAGAAGAAAATTTGACCTTTTGAAGACGATGCTGCTGCCGATGAGAAGCCGGTCAATGGCGAACTTTTCTTTCTCGAGATAGAGGAGACAGAAGACGATACACTTGTTGAAAATGTGGAAGATGAAGAAAAGTTGGACAAGCCGGGCCTCGTTGTCGATCGAATCGATCGAGAAACAGAAGAAGAAGCAGCGACAGTTGTTGCTCCATTTGTTCCGTTTGTGGCGTCGCTTGCAAAAGTGTCTGCTGTTTTCAACAGGGAAGAATCTACTCCGTACCACTGGCCAAGCACTGTTCCTGGCTCGATTGAAGCGACGATTGCCTCTTTGTTGTTTGTCCTAAATGACGAAAGCTTGTCTTCGAAGCACTTGAAGAAGAAGAAGGACCTTTCCTCAAGCAGGCCCGTGTCAAACAAAGGAAGCGCGAGCGAGCAAACGTGGGCATAGTAAGCGTTGGCCAGCTCTCGCATTGACATGTCCTTGTTGTCGTTCATGAGAAGGGAGGAGCAGTTCATTGGCGGAGTGCTTCCTGACTGCGCAATCATCTTCTGGATGATCCGCTTTGCATCGTGAACTGAAGACGCAATTGCAAGCGCAACTTTCGTGTTCGCAATCTTCTTCTCATCGGGAAGCGACTGAGGCACCATCGAGCTCTGCAGTTGGCTCTCGCCGAGTGTTGAATTCGCTGAAGGCGCACTCGACAGTGAAGGATTGTTTCCTATCGTTCCAGACGACTCATTTTGACTCGAAGTCGAGTTCGAAGTCAGGCCAACAAGAAGGACATTGTTGAGCGCGCATTCACGGCTTCTTGGATGAGTGATGCAGTCCGGTGACGATGCAAACATTGCCAATGTTTGGTCGGCCAATTTGTCAACCTGCTCGGTTGAGTAACTCATCTGAAAAGTGGAGAAATCTTGGTTCCAAGCGAGAATCGCAAGTGGCGAGTTTTTGATGAAATTTTTGGTCTGTATTGAGAGCAGCGATGAATTGAGAAGGAAAAGGAGGCCGTGTGAAACATATGGACATTTTGAATTCATCAGGTCACCTGCATCATTCAAAAGTGAAACCGGATCTTTTGGGCCGTTAAAAGTGGCATTTACAAGTGCTTCAAGGTGCGACAAACGAATCATTAAAAACGTGTTCCTCAGAAAATATGATCGTTCTTCATTCAAAGCTAACTGTTCAACGAAGAACTTTTTCGTATCGTCGTTCACTTTTTCAGCAAGATTCAACACAAAACTTTTTGTGTCAATTGAATTTAATTGACCTTCATTTTGGCCTTGTATTGAATTAATTAAGTGTGGATCATAGCAGAAAATTGTCAGTAATTGAGCAACGCTCAAAATGTATTCAATATGAAATGATGTGATCGGTTTAAGTCTCGATATTTGATACAAAAGTCGTGCTGCACTTTCTAAGTCAGCGTTTCGTATCATTATCAAAGCCTTGTAATAAACAGAAGCGAATTCATCAGATGTTGAAAAGTCATTCAAGTTGTAAGAAGCCTTGTAAATGATCGTCTTTGCATGAGTTATGATTCCATTGATTAAAAGCAAAGGTTGATCATTTCCAAATTGTTCAATTTCATTCTTTTCACTTGACAAACTTTTCAGGACTTCTTGAGCAACGTTGATTGCGCTTTCCCATCGCCACTGCTTCATGTAAATGTGCGCCTTTGCAACTTGAAGCTCAATCTTCACACTGGAAGGAATGTTCTTCAATTCTTTGCCAGCGAGATCATTGATCAAGTTCTCTCCAATCCGAAGAATTGATGTGTAAAAGTCAGACGCTTGTGAAGAAGAGCCTGCCTTATTCAATGAGTCTTGGTCGACTGATCCACTCTTTGTTTTTGCGTGATGCTGTGGCTTACGATGCTTCCCTCGTGAAGAAGTTTGATTTGGATCTTTTGAGGCGTCTTGTGATGCTTGAGTTGTCACTCCAAGTGGATCGGAGACATCGGAAGCAACGATGCAAAACTTGGCGATGCAAATGACATACTGAATCATCAAAGCATTTCCATAATCACTTCCAACTTGAGCGGAAACGGAAGCCAGCTTGTTGATGCAATCTTGATTGACTTGAGAGAAAGGTTGTTCGTTTGAATTGAACTGAATTCTCTTTGAATTCTGCGTGTACAGCATGTTTTCAGACGTCTTTCGTGCCTCGCCGTAATGAGTGATAAAGTCATTCATCACATTCATTGCACCTTTCATCAAGCCGAATTCGCAGCAAGCAACAAATGTCATCAATCTCGCGCGTCCCAAAAAGCGCTTGTTGCGAGTGATGAATCTGAAAAAGTGACGAATTAAAGAAAGCGGTTTGAACATCTCAAAGTACATCTCACATGAATACAATGATGAAAGCAAATGATTAAAGGCAACGGTGACGTATTCTGGATCCGTTGGCTCAAGAAGAGGTTGATTTGGATCGTTCGAAGTGAAGATGTCAATTCCGCTTACGATTTCAGGTGGTTCAAACTCGATGAAATCGATTTCTTTCTTCGGATTATTTGAAGAAGAAGTGAAAATCGAAGCCAATGAAAACGCAGCAAGTCGTGAAAGCATCATTGCTGAGCTCTTCTCGCTGTACATTGCAATGAACATAGAAATGACAGCAATAGACAAACAGCCGGACCATGAATGCTTCTGATAAAATGACTCTTCTGTCTCCTTCTCGAGTATTTGAAGAACTTTTTCATGTGCTTTGACAACTCGAAAGTGGCCTTCAAGTGCTTCACAAAGCTTCGTTATTGCTTGTTTTGTCTTCCCTCTTTGAAAGAGAACAAAGGCAAGTTTCGTTAACAAGGAAATTGACATCGACAACTTCTGCTTGTGTTGAAGTCCTATCGCAATTGTGGCAACGTTATTAACGAGGTTTTCGGTGTCAACATTCACTGGGTCATCTGGGAACAATGACATGATTCCTTGATTGGCTTTTTGTAAGAGAATGTTTGCCATTGAATAAAGCTTATTTGAAGAGTCGCCATTATTTGTTGATTCAACTGTTTTGTTAGCTTTTTCAACGGGTTCGTTGGATTGTATCAGCCACTGAAGATCGGATGTGTCGATCTTCATTTCTGACGCTTTTTGGAGCAAATTTTTGACAATTTCTGATTTATTATCAAACAAAAGAATGATGAAGCATATCTTTAATACTTTAATTAGCCATGAAATTGAACTTGAAGGAGCATTTTCAATTAAAACGCTTGATAACGTTGCTATTGATGTCGAGTTGTCAGTGAAAATTGAATTTCCAGGACCAATTAACGATAGAAAAGTTTCAAGCATTCTCAATGAATCAACGATGATTTGATCTTGTTTTGATCGATTTGCAAACACAATTGAACGACGGAACGAATTAAATATCAATGAATATTGATCAGGATTCACTTGATGATCATCTTCAGTCTTCTTTGAAGTTGGTGTTTTGTTCTTCGTTTGTTTAGAATGCTTTCGAGAAGTGGCATTTCTATCTGACTGCTGAATGACCAACTCTTCTTGCTTCTCATTCTCCATAATGCAAAGTCCTGAAAGGTAGCAAATCGCAGCTCTACTTTTATTTATCTCGAAGAACTTTGAGATGTTTTTACTCCTGTTTCGATATTTATGCCAAACTGATTGTATCTTCATTGCAGCGTGATTTTCAGCTTCGTTTTCTTCTGGAGGTTTTGAATTGTCGCCTTGTTGGCTTCCTTTATCTTTGCCTTTTGTTTGTGTCTGCTTCTTTGGTTTTGTCTGCTTGACGTTTCGTGCATTTTTGCTCTTGGACGGCTGCTTCTCTTCTGTCTCATGAAGCTGCGATTTAAAGTACTCGAGACATTGACTCGACCAATTTGTGCCTTGTGCATATAAGCCGATGTTATGGGCAGCAGAAATGACATAAATTGCAGCCTGATTAAAAAGTGGATCTGTTTTGAATTTGCTGAAAACGTCGTCAAAACATCGTTCAGGAGAACTTCTGAAGCAATCTGCAGCAGCCAGAAGAAGGGTCGAATCACTCGTTGACGCATCGAGGAGTTGATTTTTTGATGCAAAAAGTAGAAAGAAAGTCCTGAATTGATCTGCAGGAAGACTTTGCACAGCATTGATTATGAACTGCGACAGCTGTTTCTCTTGATAAAGAGAAACAAACAAAGAATCAACTGCAAAAGAGGCCCTCGAGAGAATAACTTGATGCAGTTCGTCATTAACGGTCTCCTTGTTCTTCATCAGAGCAGATATGATGTAGAGAAGAGGATGGACAACCCACTTTGAATGATAAATATTGACAAGGTTCGGCTGTATCGTCGCCAGCATCTCGTTGCAAATGCTGAGCGAGAGTTCTTGGTTGTTCAATATTTGCGAGATTGTCAAGGCAATCTTAAGAAATGACGTCGCATGAAGCGGTTTTGACGAAAATAACCGTCCGGCCATTATTAATGACGTAGCGAATGAGCGAAGAATCGGCGCTGGAAGAGGAAACGTTTCTGGCTTGATAACGAAACGATGAAAAGGGTTACAATTATTGTAAAATTTATGATCGTCTGATACTTTTTGAATGGTGGTCAATTTTTTCATCAAAAAGGTCAACGCAACGTCAAATGTTTCGTTATCCTTCAATTCATAGGCGGTTGAGGCCAAATATGCCCAAATGAGCTCGTTTGAAAGAGAATGACATGTTGTGATCGAAAATGAAGGCTGAAGATTGTCAATAAGTTCATCATGAGTGTCATAACCACCAAATGCAAATGTATATAACGTATTCGGCTTCAAATTTGTGACTAAAAATGGTTCGGTCTGATCATGCTTCTCACCTGTTCCTTTCAGGGCCGTGTTCGACGTTGTAAGGCCCATTGAGCCATTAACATTCTCTTTGCCAAATAAAGATATCGTTTTTGCATTTGGAATTGATGTTGGACAGAGAAGAGATATTTGATTTCGATTACTGAAAATAACAGGTGAGTTTATCGGTAATTGTAATTTTTCACCTTGGTTAAGAAATTCTCGGGCTTTCATAAGTAATTTGTTCGCATTTTTCGGATTGAAAAATGACATTTGAATATAAATCAAAGCTTTGGCCCCATAATTATCTTTGTACTGCTCACTCAATAGGTTTTCTGTTGGTATTGATCGTTTGGGTGGCTGGAATGGTTTATTAAGTAAAGAATCAAATTTCTGCTTTTGTGATGCATCTAATGTTCCAAACATTTTTTCTTCGTGAATTTTGTCTGCTTTTGTTTTCTCAATCAGTTCCGTATAGTCAACTTTTGCTTTTTGAATATCATCTTCAAGGCCGTAATTAAGTCTGGCCCTGAAAAAAATGGTAAATAAATCAACATGAAGGCATTCAAGCCATTTTTCAAATTGAATATATCCTTGATCGAGTGGTTTATGTGGAAATGAAGTTGGCGCTGATATAACTTTTTGACTTTTTCTGATAGAGAAATAATCACGATAAGTCTCAAGTACATTAAGGGCTGACTCAGCAGCTTTGTATGCGTTTTCATATTCCTTTATTGAATCTAAATGCCATGCATAATGAAGAGCTGCAAGCGAACATTCAATTGGACATGGTGAAGGAGAATTGATCAAAATATGAAGAACGCCTTTCAATGCCATTGGATCTTCAATTTTCCCTGCCGAAAACCGATTAAATATTTTCAAAGCATATTCGTTGTAGAATTGAAAATCAACAGATATTTCTTCTTTTGATAGCTGCGATATAAGATCTGAAGCTTCAACCCAATTTTCACTTGATAGTTTTAATGCAATTTGAACTATTTTGTCTTCTGGCAATGATGAGTTTAAACTATCAAGACTATCTAAAGGTCCTGATCTCATTAAGCAGTAAATAAGACGATGAAGAAGGAGTGGGGAAATATCACACTCTGGTAACATCCAATTTTGGATTACTGGTCCATATTTTGTTACATATTCTTGTTTCGGCATTGGTGAATTAAATAAGTTAATGATCATATGAACGGTATGAAGGGATGGTAATGAAACTGGATGGTTTGCTGGTTCATCTTTTACTGGACGAGCTTTACTCTTTTTTTGCTTACGTGAAGAGCTTATTTTATCAACAACAACTTCTTCTGATGAAGTAAAATGAGCATTTATAAGTTCAATTGAATTAAAAGCAGTCGAGTATAAATCTTCAAGAACAACTTGACGATTATTGCAAGTAGTAATAGTTTCAGAAAGTCCATTTATATTTGATTCCTCGAGTTCTTTCATATTCATTATTTCACTTTTGAAAGTTTGAATAAAGAGCTCAGCATCTTTTTCGTGTGGTTCTTTGAGATTTGCATATACTGCACATACTGTTAAAAATAATTGTAAACGGAAAGGAACAAAACGTGATGTGCAAAACATTAAATTTGATGAAATTAATTGATTAATTGTGAGCACAAACTCTAAAATTTGATCAGAATAACCAGAAAAAATAATTCTTTCAATGTATGGAATAATTGATATAACAATATTGTAAACAATATAATAATTCGGCTGATCTGGATTGATTTGTGTTATTAAATTAACGATCAATGTAAGTTGTTGAGAAATTCTATCATATGTATCGATAAAGAGAAGTTGAGGATCAAAGTTAAAAATAACTTTGATTGTTGAAAGTATTTGTTGAAATTGTTGTTGATAATTCTCTATTTCATTCATTATGTTAATAACGAGTTTTTTTTTTTTTATTTTTAAATTAAAAATAATCGTGATTTCTTTCAAAAAATTCAAAAAAAATTAAACAAAGAGTACTCAATCCTAGGATAATTCTCATTTTATAAATATGACTGAAATCCAAAAGAGAAAAGCTCATAGTATTGAAGCTGGGAAGACTGATCCGAATGGGACCAAATATTATCTTGTTAGATGGGAAGGACAAAATGATCCAAAACAATTTACTTGGGTTCCTGAAACAGAATTTGATCCAAATTCTGAAATAGTAACACGATTTTTAACATCAAATATAGCTGAATTTACAGATAAGGCAACCCAAACCAAAGATACAGTATGGATTTTTCCTCAAATTCCAAAAGTTGAAGAATATGATTACTTTAAAAGCTATGTATCTAATCCAAATTCGAATAAATCTTCAAATGATAATGATTTACTTCCAATCAAAGTTATTAATTATGACCCAACAAATAATACTTTTCAAACGAGCTTTGCTGATAAAGCAGAGCCTAAATGGATTGAGAGTGAAATTCTTCTTTCTATAGCTCCTGAATTAATTGCAAAGTATTTTATCATCTGTGAAAAATCCAAAAAGCATTAAATATTATGTTTGTCTCATATTTTTTTTATATGTATTAGTTATTAAAGCAATCAAAATGAATTTAATTTGGTATTTTATAGTTAATAATGATTTTTTGGGTTGTATCAAATATCAATATTTTGATAAGAAAAGGTGAGATTGTTCTTAATCAGTCTAGTATAATCATTTAATCAACATATTGCAATGATAACGAATGGATGAAATGCCAAAATTTTATTAATTAATTTTCATTAAAAAACATTAATAAAAGAAACTTTAGTAAACAAACATTTTCATTAATCATATAAGCTAAATTAATCTAATAATTTTAACATGTTATAAAAAGCATTGCTGTCAATACCGTAATTTCCCCTACACAAATTGTTATATCTCTTTAATGGGCCATTTGTATATTCTTTAACCATATTTACAGTTCCAATTGATTCTTTGAGATCTTGATTCTTTGAAGCAAATTGAGCAAAAATACCAACGACTTCAGCAAAGAATGGCATTATAATTCTATTAAAAGCGATGGGGATCGAATCGCTCTTATCTTGAACAAAAGTTTGATCGTTTTTATCAGCCTCCTTTACTCTAACTCTTCTTGGATCATCATCATCAAACTTTTTGCTGTCGTTCAAATCACTCTCTTGGTTAGTTTCGTCAGCATCAAAATCTCCATCAATGTTGTACATCTTTTCAATTTCGTGTCTGCTCTTATTAAACTTGGAGCTACTCAAATTACTCACATTCAAACTGACAGCATTGTTTTGCTGGTTTGAATCTGAAGGGTTAAGGTCATCATCAGTTAATTCAATATTGTCACTTTTATCGCTATTTGATGCTGATAATGAAGCTGATCTTTTTTTTGATTTGTCCTTGTAATATTCTTCAACTTTGTTTTCTGGCTTTTTGAATAGATGACGAATCATTCTAGCAAAGGTTTTCTTCTTTTTGTGCTTTTGCTTGATACCTTCGGTTTCAATGATGTTATTAAGTGTATCTTTGACTGGGTTTCTGTCTGTAGCTGGATAGAATAATATTTGAATATTATTAACGTCATTTTTCCCAGTAACTTCATTTAATGTTATGTCATCATAATCATTCATTGTAACTTCTTTTTCAGGCTCTTTAGACTTTGCACAAACTGGTGAATGTGAGATAATGATAGGTAGATAGATGTTTACTAGGATGAACGAGAATTCTGGAATGGCCAAAGCTGCTTGAACAAATTCACGGAATGATGATAGGAAAAAGGATGAATTTGGAAACTTCATGATGATCAATATTAGTGTCTGGGGGACTGAAGAGCTCATTAAAAGAGTAGTCGTACTTGATGGTTCGAGTGAAAGCATTTTTGTAATGAAATCAAGAGCTGAAACGCGATAAGGTCGTAGCTTCTGAAAATCTTCTGTTAATAAGTCAATAGCTTCGGAAAGAAATTCTATCATTTTGCTGGAAATTTTTTTTTGAGTGGCTGAAGTAATTGCTTTCCATCTAGCTGTTCTTATAAAATCTGGAGGTTTTAAGGTTTGTTTTTCATTGTTTGAATCATAATTAAATTTTCTGAGTAAAATTTCAATTAGTTTATCATTTAAAAATCCTTTCTTTAGAATATTGCTTTCACAGCAACAGGAAAGCAAGTTGTATAAGCAGAGGCATTTACTAGCCACAGGATCTTTGTACATTGTTGTATCGATATTGTCTGTAGTGTTTTTATTAAATTGATAAGTATAATCGATTGTATCAAATTCTGCAAATACATATTCAAAAAAATGAAGATCGCTGAGCCATTCTTGGAGTTTTACGTAACTCTCATTTTCACTACATATTGAAGTTAGTAAATTGAAAGCGCTTGGGTTATTGCAATGTGGAAGAAAGTTAAAAATAAACGTGCACTGGTTCAAAATGCTTTCATCTAAAACTCCAAAGCAAACAAGAGTAACAGATGCCAAACGGCCAATTAAATAATCTTTGGTTTGGTGGTTGCCAAGTAGATCAACAGCTACTGTCAATAGCCATCCATTTGTAAATAGTGGCATTAATATTTCTGGTTCACCTGTTAGCAAGCAGGAATATGCTGTCGCTGATAATGCACTGTTATCATCTCTGAACGCTAGTTGTAAAAGTTCTTCTGAATGATTTGAAAGATATTTTGTCACAGGTGAAAACCCGAGGCGAGATGACTTTGGAAAATAAGGAAGAGAAAGAACATCTTCGAGTGGTGTGTTTTTATTCGCTACTAATGTTCTTAATTCAGGAGTATAAAAATCATCAGGATTAGAAAACATTTTTTCAATTATGGTATTTGAATGCCAGAACGATAAAAATTGGTTAAAATTTTGGTTATGTATAAAAACCATTTGCTGAAACTTGTTTTTTTATTATTATAATAATTAAAATTAATATATGAATAAAACTTTTTTTACAGTTCAAATTTTTCGATGAACAAATAGCAATTCAAAAAAAGAATAGCTTTTAAATTATAATGAGTTCAGATCTTCAGCCCCCGTTTATTGTTGATATCTTATGTTATCTTATTATAATTGCTCTTATCTATCTAGTATATTACTCTTTTAATTTAAGAAAAGAAATACTTAATTCAAAATTCGATCAATTATTGCACAAAGCTCCTCCCGTGGTCGCTACAAAATCACTACCGCAGCCACAACTAACTAATTCTGCAGGAAAACTTCACTTTTACATTGAGCCTTCTCCAATTCCAGGAGAAAACGTTCCTTTCCCGTCAATTTACAGTCAGCCTGAGCTTTCGCTTTCTATTGTTGTTCCGGTTCGTGATATGCAAGATACTATTATCAATACCCTAGAACAAATTCAAATTTATTTTTCTAAAAAGCAAGAAATGTCAAATAATAATTTCACATATGAAGTTATTGTCGTTGATATGCTATCAACTGATAATACATATTCAGTAGTTTATGATTATGCTCTTCAAAATCATGAATTTCGAATTCTTAAAATTCCAGTAGACTTTTGTCTTAATTATTCTCTTTTAATTTCTGCAGCACGAATTCGTGGAAAACTTCTTTTCATTTACATTCCCCAAGAAAATCTCCCCGTTGATATTTATTCTAAACTTGAACAAAAAGTAGCATCGGCCAAAGAAGACTCTTTCCAAAAAGAGATAATTGCTCTTTCTTGTTTATTAAATCCTGATCAGTTAGCAAATTACAGTATTTCTGATAATGTAGATCATAATGAAGATCAATCCTTTTATGATGAGCATTACACTCCTCTTTTATCATCCTTCATCGATTACTTAATAACTAAAATGATCTATCTTTTTACAAATTTAGAAAATAAAGCTGCCAACCATTTCAGATCAATGCTTCTCACCCGTGAAGCAGCTCTTGCTATCTTCCCTAATATTAAAATGAGTGGAGATTGGTTCAATTATGAACTTATTGTCATTGCCTCAAGAGAAAAGATGCGATTTAAGTACGCAATGATTGAACCTGGTGAATATTATGGATCCATAATTGACCTCTCTTCATGGGAAAGGATCGATCGTTTTCTTGATCTTGCTCAAAGCCTACTTCTTTATTCAACTGGTATATGGAAAATTTATCGTAGACGAGCATAATCAATTTTCTATTTTAAATTTTGTTTGTTACCATAATAAAATATATTAATTAAATGTATTCAATTAAGGTTTTTACATCAAAATTTATACAAAAAAAAAAGTAATAAATTATCATATTATAATAATTAACAAACATTTAAATAAAGCATAAAATAAATCTATCAAATAATAAAAATCATATTCTAACATAATAATATTATAATAAATAATGCAAATATAAAAAATTATTATCATCAAGATAAATGATGAATTAATAATTAGCATTCTTGGATATTTGGTAGTTCAATAACCATGTCACCTCTGTTATTTTTTTTAATAGGTCCGTCAAAAATTTTAACTTTTTTCATGTCATATACTGTGTCTTCCACAAAATTCATAGTTAAAGGTTTTTCATTCGGACATCCAACATTGTTATTAATCATGAAACTCAATTCTAAATGATTTTTGTTGTTAAATATTTCTCTCAAAGCAATTTGGCGTGCGGTTTGTGGTGAAATTCCTCCAATTACTGTATTTTTTGTAAATTTTTTATTCGCCAATCTATTTACACGAGAATTAATTTCACTAAATTGTAATGAAAGAAATGAAGAATCAATAGAATAATTAGCTTCAATATTTTTAGATGCGTCTATTGGGAGTTTTGGTCGGTAAGAAGAGTATTTAAAAGTTGAGTTACTCTTGACGTGATTATCATTATCACGAGGATTTGTAACGATACTTCTGGGGATATTGAAATTTGTATCATTCAAATTTAATTTTGAAAAGCATTCGCATAATTGCTCAATCTTTACTCTTTCTTCTGGATTTTTTTTCAAGCAACTATTTAACACTTTAATAAATTCTGGAGTCACAGCTGATTTTGATCGATTATTGCCAAGTGTAAAACTTGAGCTTGAAAAGTCACGCCAATGAGGATTTTTGAGTAATTTCAATTTTCCAGAATTTGAAAGATTGCTGGTATATAATGATGGTAAATTATGTTCAATCAATTCTTTTGCAAGAACTCCAAGTGAAAAAACATCTATCTTATCATAATCAACTTTCTGAATATCGTTATTATATATTTCAGGTGGGCAATAAAATAGCAAGAAATCATTTGATATAACTTCATCTTCTTCATTGAAAATACTTTCTTTCAATTTTCTGAAGAAATTGATGTAATCTTTGGTGGGTTTCCTATCTGCTTTGGGTACAAATAAATAAGCTTTAAAATCCTTGTCAATATAAACATTTTTACTGGAAAAAGTCGACATAAAAAAGCCGTGAGAGTGGATTTCTTTGAGACCTTCGGCAACAGAATGTAATATTTTTAATTTAATTTGGATTGGGATTTCCTTTTGACTTAATTCACTTTCATATAAATAATTATACAAATTCAACAGTTTATAATCTTGAATTCTATCTGTATATGGTAGTAATGGCTGAACGACATGGCCATTGTCATAATTTGGAATTTGATGAAATTCATATTTAAGGTGATATGGAAGCTTTATATAATCTGGTAGCTTATACTTTTTAAATGTACTTTGATCGTTATCCATATTATATAAATAATAATCAAATTGTCCTGGTCCTGGAATCTTGTTTAAAAAATCGTCTAAATTCTTATCTAGGAGCTGTTCATCATCTCTATATTCGACAAAAATCATCATGATATCAAATTTATAAGTCTGAAAATTTTCGGTGACTTTTCTAAATTTTTCGAATAAGTCTGAACCAAGAACAACAACCATCTTATTAAGAATTTCATCGCAATTAGTAATACCAAGGGCAGAACCTTTTTTTAATTCTGCAAGGGTGCATTTATTTTTTATTTTAGAGAATGATCGAAATTTAAACTTGTTTTTCCCACTTAACATATCGAATATAAGGTTTCTTGCTTGGGTGTAATCTGTTTTTGGATCAATTCCAAGTGAATTGAGTATGAATTGATGATATTCTTCAAAATCAATATTAGATAAATTTAAATATTTTTGATTATCTTGGTTATTGTTACTTTTTATATTTTCATTTGAATCTGGTGTCCCTAATTTTACCAAGTAATCAACAATTTGGTTAATTTTCCACCTATCTTTAGGATTACCTTTAAAGCAATGTAGAAGGAGTTCACATAAAGGAAAATCTGGTTGTTTGTCTAATCCATAAAATTTGTCTAATCCAGATTTAAATATATTATATACATCTGCATTCTTCTTTGATTTAAAAGTGAATGATTGATCATTTTTTGTTATAAGTTCATAAGTCAATGATCCAAAAGAGAAAACGTCTGATAGTTCTTTATCTTCCTTTTCAAGTTTTGGTGGAGTAATATTGCTTTTTTTTTGTGATTTATCTACTGCAGTAATATAAAATTTTTCAGGCGAATAAAAATAGTATTTGTCAGGTACTACAGATAATTCAGTATCGGGGGGATAATTTAAGTTGATTAGTCGTGCGTTCATATTTGAATCAATGAAAACAGATCTATCACTCAATTCAAAATCATTTATATCATTTGAGTGTAAAATAAAAATACCCATCGCAATTGAAAAAATCCATTTAAGAATATAGCAATCTAAATTACATTTTTCAATTTTATGATTATTCGAATTAATTATAAAACTATTGATATTTTCACCTGGGCAAAGTATAAAAGCTTGATCTAAGTTAAAACCATAAGGAGTAACAAAAAAGTTTTTTTTCCATCGATCCATTTCATTAACGTTTTTAAAAAAATTATCAATAAACTCAGTATCTATTTCTTCTGATATTTCCATCTTTGTGAAAAATGTATTATATTTGGTATTGTAATAATGGCAGAAAACAAATTTTGTGTCAACACTGAGGATTTCATCTAACATAATATCGTTATTTTCATTAGATCCCCTTTTTTGAAGTTTTTGTAATTCTTTATTAAGAGTGTTTTTTCCATCTGGCAATTCTCTGTATTTTATAAATGTTCCCATAACATCAAATTTATTTATTTGAGGATTTTTCTTAATAAACTTATTATATTGGTTCTTATGCTCATTACTCAACATAGAAAGACATTGTTCAATAATATCAAGGCAATATAGAATGCCTTTTTTATACCCTTCTCTCAAATCATCAAAGGTACACTTATTTATGGTATCTTTGGGATTAGTTCCAAGAGGTGATTTTTTATAGATCATATTAAGAATTTGTTCTTTAGCTGTTTTATAACTTGTTTTTTCATCAAAACCTAATATGTTAATAATAAATTCGTGGTATTTTTCTATATCAACATTATTGATATTAAAATATTGACTATTAGTAACATCTAATTGCTTTTTATGTTCCACATTTAATAAATATTCAATTACATTTTCAATTTTCCAGCGTTTCATTGGATTAATATCTAAACAGTGATAAAGCAAATCTGAAAAAGGAAGGTTCCAATCAAAATTCATATATGTGATGGCTCCTTTTGCTATTTTTCCATAATTTTCAAATTTCCCATGATTAAAATATGTATGAAAATGATTTAATCTTGTAAGAAGTTCATGAGAAAATATTCCGTATGAATAAATATCTGACATCTTTTTCTGTTGTTGGCTTAATTCTTTGCCTTTTTGATAATATTCAAATTGTTCTGGAGAATAAAATGCAATCTTCTTTAGCACTGTTGATGCATTTTTGTTTACAACACTTCCAAAGTTTGAAAGTCTCGCTCCTAATTTTGCATCAATAAAAACAGATTGATCTGTTAATCCTAAATAATCAATGTTTTTTGAATGCAAAGTATGAATGCCCATTGCAACAGAAAACAGCCATTGAAGTGTGTAAAGATCTAATTGTTCTACATCAATAGAATTTAATTCATTCGAAAATAAGATATGCTCTATATTTAAACCAGGGCAAAAAGTAAAACTATGATCTCTGCCTGGTGTAATAAAAAAGTTTTTTTCCCATGGGTTCATTTCTTTATCTAATATATGTAAGAAATGGTCTATATTGTTGGAAATGTCGCTTGTTGTAATCTCCATTTTGAAAAAAAAAGAATTATCTTCTGGAACATACAAAGGTTGGAATATAATATTATCATCTATATCTTTAAATTTATCAAATTTTAGAGTGGACGCTCCATTAGATGCTGACATTTGATATAATACAAAAATTTTTAATTGAACTTTTTGAATGTGTTGTTACTTTTTTAAAAGGTTTAAAATTTATGAAATTTTCTTTTTTATCCAACCTTAGGCTTGTTATCTTTCTTTTTTTATAATATATATCAATAAAATATGGGTGATTTATATTTTTTTATTGATTTTTAAAAGTAAAGCATGACTTTTGCCCTTTTTCTTGTTCTAACAAAATATCTCTTTCAGCAGTAGTCGTAATAGGAAATAACCGCTGTTCAGGCTGTAATTTAGGTGAAAATGATTTTGACGATAAAGGTATATATTTAGTTGAAGATATTAATATGATAATAATTTATGTAAGCAAACATATTTTTATCTCATTAAATAATATTTCTACATAAATTTTATAAGAAAATATGATATTAAAATTTAAAACCATTGTGATTTTCACAAGATATTAATGATTGAAATAAAATAATCGTTACACATTCAAAAGTTTATATCAAAAATTTTAAGAAAAAATAAAAAATAATTTGGATATCCCTAGCAATCTAAAATAAATGTATAATATTATATGATTTTAAGTTTTTTATATTTATATATTATAATATTATGATGTTTAAAATAATATTATATTATTGAAAAACAGAGAAAATCTATTGTAATTTTTTATTTGGATTGTAAACTTTTTGAATGAATATTGCTAAAAAGTTTGTTCAAAAAGCATACTCATGAGATAGAGAAAAGAATAAGTATTCCAAAATTGTTTGTGAACAAATAGTATCTGATGTATATGTTACTAAATGGGTGGGATACCCTTTTTTTAATGACAAAAAGTTCCAATATCTCTTTGAGTTTTAGGTTTTATTTCTTGATTTTAATATATTTTCTTATTCATTTGATGCTCTTTAAAATGATCATCGAAACAACTTGAATAACCTAATATTCATCAAGTTTTTTTATGACTTCACAAACTAATAGATCTTGCAAAACTATAGAGTGGACGATAATTAACGAGACTTTTTATAATATCTTTCTTTATTTTATTTTTAATCAAAAAAAAAATAAAATTCACTCACTCTATTTTTATTGCTATGAATATAAACATGAGATCTTATGTTGAAACTGAAAATAAATAAAATGTATTTTCATACGTTTATTAAATGGAGCAAAGGTATGTCATCAAGTATTTGCATCGTAAAAATACCAAAACCGAAGATATCGTAAAAGAAATAAAAGATGTGTATGGAAATGAAGCTTTGTCACGTTCAAGAATATTTTATTGGGTGAAAGAAATAGAGCTTGGGCGAGAGGCCCTATGTCGATGAACAGTTGAGTATTTCAATCGAGGATCATATCACCAAAGAGCCATTTGCCTCTGCAAAAAAGATAGCCCTTGAGCTAAACATATCGTATGATACAGTTAAAAGGTATATCATTAAGTATTTGGGTATGACATCTATGAATCTTAAGTGGGTTCCACACTTTTTGACCCAAGAACAAAAAGAAAAACGGGTTCTTTTATCGATGTCATTATTAGGTTTTTTATGGAAAGAGGAAGCTTCATCATTTGAATTCATTTTAGCTGGAGATGAATCTTGGTTAATATATATCTACCATCATTATCAAAAAAATGGGTAATTGATAATGATGAGCTAGATGAAAGAGTTGAAAGCTCTCACTATTCAAAAAAGACAATGTTCACAATTTTTGTAAATGGGAAAGGACTTCAATTAATTGATGTCCAACTATCTTTAACAAACGTAGACTCAAATTATTTCATCATAAACATTTTGCATAAAATTGAAGAATCTGAACTTATGGTTAAATCAAAGAAATGGAAAAGGCGCTTATATATACATTACGATAATGCACCTTGTCATTCATCCAGTATTGTTGAAGATTACGTGATTAATTCAAAACTCAAAATTTTAGATCATCCTGAATATTCTCCAGATCTCTCCATTTGCGATTTTGGAATTATTGGTACTCTTAAGAACAGCTTAGTTGGAAATGAATTTGAAAGCGAGAAAGAACTTTTTGATGCAATTCAAAATTATTTTTCATCAAAAAGTGAAACTTTTTTTAAATCTTTGTTTTATGAATGGATGAGAAGGTTAGAAGCTTGCATCGATAATGGTGGAAACTACATATAATTAAAAATAATTTTTTTAATAAAACTTTTCTTAAATGTTTATTTTTTAGTAAAAGTCTCTTTACTTATCGTCCGCCCGATACAAATACAATTTGATTTTATGCATATATGTTATCCATTTATATATCATGAATATAGACCTGTTGTATTTAAGGAAAATGAATTTTGTATATATGATTCAAGTAAACATGTTGTTTCTGAAGTATTGATAATCTTTAGTGAAAAGAATGGAGTTAGATATGGAAGTGGGTGTTTCACACCTCACTACACACATGAAACTTACACTTTTGGTCTATTTTAATAACGAAAACGACAAGATGACAATCAAGAAGCGATGTTATGTTAAACGTCTCGTTGCGCTTATATTTAATGTATAATCTCCACCGTATGACCATTTGGTGATGATTCATGTTTTGCTATCATAAATGAAACGATTAACTGACCCAATCTATTACACTCCAATACCAAAAGAATACGAGCGAATCGAAATAATTTATTTTCAACCATTGAGTGTTCTGTTGAAACGATATGATAAGACATTGAGTCAACAAATGAAGAAATTGAAAGAAGAGACAAAAATAAAAATGTTTTCTGATAAAATTGCACATGAAAAATAATATATATTTATAATATATATATATATATATATATATATATATATAAATAAATAAAATAATTAACTGTTTTGTGATGATTGTGTTGGATTGCGAACCTTAGTTGTAAGTGTTTAATGTTCTTGATGTAAGATTAGGTAAATGTATTTGTAAAATTTAAAAGTGATGGTCGAAAAAATTTTTTACTTTCAAAAGATTCCTGCTCCATTACTGACAGATTTACACCGATTAAACAGAATTATAATCTCCAGATATATCACGAGTTTCCATTCAGGTCAACCACCACCTATTATAATCAACCGTGATGGTGGATATGGAAAAAGGAAGTATCTGGGAAAAACGTGGGTTTTTCCTACTGGATTATTCAACCTCCCGACAAGCATACCACATGTGTAATGATCTGGGGAAAATCAGGCCTAGTGGATACAAAACAAAGCTCCTCCGTTGTCCAAAAAGAATGAATGCAGAAAAATATATCAAAATGA
This sequence comes from Tritrichomonas musculus, assembly GCA_039105265.1. Classification (NCBI taxonomy): domain Eukaryota; phylum Parabasalia; order Tritrichomonadida; family Tritrichomonadidae; genus Tritrichomonas; species Tritrichomonas musculus. Next base: position 7,541,283 of record JAPFFF010000002.1, read on the forward strand.
TACTCGAAAACGATTTTTTTTTCCAATTTAAATTCTCAATTTGGGGCAAATTATTTGTCTAAACAAGATGAAGCACCTCCACATAAGTAAAAAAAAAAACTTTCATCTTATCAATATCTATTGGATATGGTTGTCGTTTAAAAATTTCCGTTACACTCTCATAAACTCTCATATTACTTTCATATTTTGATTTTGAACTTTCGGCTATAGATTTTCCAGAGAATTCATTAGATTCTTGTAGATATTGATATAAATCCGGAGCTGCGTTATTTTGGTTGTAAGTTGGTTGTTGTTGAAAAGGTTGTTGGTAGTAGTTTATAAAAAATTGCTGCTGTTGTGCAGGGAAATTATTGTTTATTGTTTGATTGGGAAATTGAAAGTTAAAAAAAGTGGTCAACAGATATGCATAAGTAGAAAGCCCAATTCCATGATTTTGAGGATGTTGAAATATCGGATTTGTATTTGGAAGTGCATTGGTATTTCGTCCAAACATAGCTTTTAAGGGCGTACGTCCAATTCAATGATAGAAATTCAATGAGATTTCTCAAATATTTTAATCTTTTTAGAGTAAAAAAAGTTAACGAATCGTATTTGTCTTCAGACAAACCTTGTCAAAATTGTCTTCACAATATACTATTCAAAAATATTCCCGCCCTTTTCACAGAGCGCCAATTTTCATTTTTTTAATTGCAGCTTTACCAAATGAGCTCAGATTATGCAACTCCTGAGTCACTGATTAATGAATTGATATCATTAAAAAATACTCGTTTCGAACCTGGCTCAAGTGAATATTCATCTTTAACAGATTTTGTAAAAGAAATTTCAAAAAAGCATAGATGCCCTTTACAAGCATATTTAACAGGCCCATCAAGAACCGTTCAATGCTTTAAATGTAGATTTGGTGGAAAAATAAGAAGTATTAATACTGTAAAAACTAACTGTCCGTGTTATGTAAATTTTATACGTGAAAAAGATGGCAGTTATAGTTTCAAAGATGCATTTTGGAACCACAATCATAAAACTAAAAGAGAATATTTCGAATGTCATTTTAATACTTTAACGAAAGAAGAAAAAAATGGTGTAATTCAACAACAACAGTTAAAAGTTCCACCATGTCAAATACGCACAAATTTAGACGTTTTTGTTAATAAAGATATTTTTTATGAAATTAGAAGAGATGAAATACAAAAATCAAAAAGAGAAACTCTAGAAAAATTTAAGGAAGTATGCAGAAGTCCTGATTATTCAAACCAATACGAACTTTCTAGAGATCAAAGATTAAAATCATGTTCATTTGTAAACAAATCTGTTGTTGAAGAATCTTATTCATATGATACTTTAATCATCGATGATACATCTGGAACAAATATTTATGATTTACCACTTTTGGTTCTTTTTACTGTTGATGCTGAAAATAAAACGCAAATCATTGGATTTTCGCTTTTAGAAGATAAAACAGAAGAATCATTTGAAAAATTTTTACAATTTATTAAACAACACTTGCAAAATGATCCGAGAGTTATTACATGTGATCGTTGCCAGGCACAAATAAATGCTATCGAACATGTTTTTCCAAATACATTTATTGTTTATTGCCGAATTCATATTCGTAGGAACCTTCTAATTTATTTTGAAAAAAATGATGACATTATTGTTGGTTTCGATGACATTGCAACATATCTGAATAGATGCAATGAATATGTTGAGTTACTAAGAAAAAGGTTGAGTCAACTTGACTCTGATGATGAAGGATATATAATATTAGATACATTATTGAATAATTTAGATAGATGGCTCCCAAGTAGATTAATCGAACTTGGCATATATTCCGAATGGACCAGCAACCGTGCAGAAGGATTTTTTGGTAACTTTAAAATCAAATTTGGATTCTCAAGAAAATCAGCATCTGAATTATGCAAGAATTTAATGACTTACATTAAATTGATGAAAGTTCAATCACTCAAATCTATTTCTACAACCAATAAACATTATGAAACATTTCCATTATTTACAGATGAAGAACGAAAACAAATTGGAGCTTTGGCATTGAGATATATCGCAGATGAATACATAGCAGTAATAAATGATGTTAATAATGAACCTTGGTGTCCATGGTGCTCACTAAAACAAATGGGATCCTCATTATCTCTTCCATGCAGACATGTCATGCATGAAATGGAAGAAATATCATTATCACTAGAGGATATCGATGAAAGATATCTTCGAATTGAAAGAAATACTTCTGATCATCTTCTTAATTGCAGTGAAGAAATTATTATAAATAACGATTCCAAAAAAGATTGCAGTTACAGTGGACTAATGACAAGAATTTCTCCTTGGGCGTCTGCAGCTCAAAAAAGTCAAGAAGTAATGGATGTTTTCGATCGTACATTTAATGATTTCCAACAAATTGGACAAGAAATAAATTCAGGAATGCCACCAACTTTATCAATCAAAGGTAAAATTGCTTCTCATCCATCTCATAATGTTATTTTGGCAGGTGCACCTAAAACAAAAAGACTTTATCGATGCTCAAAATGTCATGAATTTGGACATAAATGCACAAATTGTCCTCAAAAAGACTCTTAAATTAAATATCTTGAATACAATATTAATTAAAATAATTTATATTTACTAAAATTTCTAGATTTGTAATATATACCATTTTAAAACTCGAAATATATTTGTTATGAATATATTATTAAGATTTATTTTTTAAATGTTTTTGAAGAAAATGAAAATAAAATTGAAAGGCAAATCACATCTCAAAATTTATTTGGGCAGGAATTTATAAAAGCTTATTTGGGCGGGATTTTTTTTGAATGGTTTATTTTGAAGACATTTTTGACAAGGTTTGCTTGAAGACAAAAACGATTCCTCAAAAAAGTTGAAGAATAAATTATATTTTGGGGAAAATAAAATGTCTATTATTTATAGATTGATGATAAATTAAAAAAAAATGTATCAGTCTAAAAAAATAAATGTTTTTTGATCGTTTAGGACAAATATCATCATTTTTGACCTAAACTTTTTCATAAATTGGGAGTATTGAAAGATGTATCCTATGAGTTTTCATCAATATTGACAAGCTTACAGTATTTTTGGGACTGGCACCCTTAAATTTTTGAAAAAGCAATAAATGGTTCAAGATTTTTTTAGAAATGTTATTTTACAGATTCGTTTTGATTTATTTTTTTAACTTTTCGAGAGTATCTGACCAAAAAGGAATTTTCGGAGAAGTGTTCCGAAGAATTTCCAAAAGTAATTTTTCTTAACTTTACATTTTATTATAATTGAATTTTTGAATATAGTGGTCCTAAAAAATATTGATAAGAAATTTGAGAGAAATTTTCATGTTTCATTGAAAAAATTGAGAAAATTTATTTAAAAATAATTTGAGAGAATTTTAAAATTTCTTTCAAATTCATTCAAATTTAATGACCTATTCATGAATTTATGAATCAATTGTTGGTCAATCTTTTGACCTTTTATTTATTTGTTTTCTTTACCAAAAAATACAAACGAACGCTATAATTTAATCGCAAGTGGTTCTGCAATCGCACAATTTTAATAAAAGCAAAACAGCTGATGCATTAAGTATTTCGTTAAATTGCGTCAAAGCAGTAGCTAAATAGATTGATGAAGGGAGACCAGAAAAAACACAACCTTGCCGACCACAAATATTAACAAATGAAATCAAGTATTTCATATACGTTAAAGCAATAATGTTTCCTGAAATCCCTGGAGCTGAAATGGCAAATGTTTCCTGAACACAAATTTTATTCTTTATATGGAATAATCTAAGTTTAGCAACAAACAATTCTTTGATTGATTCTTTTCCAAAGAAATTGAAACAATGCCTCGAAGTGCAAGGCAATCAAGTAAGATTTTAATTTTAATTTTTAATAAAAAATCAACTTTTTCAATTGCCGAAAAAATATTGATAAGAAATTTAACTTTTTAAATTAAAAATTTTAAAAATAAAATAACTTTTGTTAACGACGATTAACTATTGAATTCATTTCTTATCAATATTTTTTCGGAACACTATAATATGGTTTCTGTAAAATTTTGCTTCAATTGAATACTTAAGAAAAAATTGAATAATACAAATATTGGCCAGCTTTAATAAATTGAGTTTACCTTAAATTAGAATTTGTATATTGCAGAGATAAATGTAATCATTTAGAAGTTAATTTTAATTTATTTATATTTTATATTTAATTTATCATTCTTGCATAGATAAACCTATTTCCGCATTTGTAAAAAAAAACGATTATTTTAAATTCTATATTTAAAAGCAAAATAATCATTTATCGTTATTTTGTCATAAAACAATTGAATTATGACAACTCCATTTATGACAATATAAGCCAATACCTATTGTTCCAAAGCAATTTATAATATCATATTAAAATATTCAATTTTTTCTATCATATTCCGACTTTTTCAAATTAATGTTTTTAAAAAAATTGTTAGTTATTACTTCAATTTAACAAAAAGTTATTATATTTTTATTTTAATCGTAATCACAAAATTTGACATGAATCATTTATTTTATGTGAAATAAAACAAGAGAAATTACGGAATATAAAAGTTTTAACTTTTTGAAATAATTTGAAAGTTCATTTTTTTGGAATAATCGGAAAAATGTTTTATATTATTTCTTCCAATTACTCAATTATAAAACACAAAATAAAGTGAAAATGCTTTTATTCATTTTATTATAAAACGTTATAAACAAAAATATATTTTCAATTAGCGATGACGATAGGCAATAAAAATTTGAAAAAAGTATAAAAAAACGAATTTATTTTGAAAAATTAGCAAATGAGAGCTTCTTTCCGCTCTATAAGGAAAGGTCCATCTAAACCACACGTAAGTAATATTATTGCTAAACCACAACAACAATCTGCTCCAGTATTATCTAAACATTCTTACGTTGTTTCACCTTCTCTTCATACTAATAGTAATACAAATATTAATAATATTATCCAAAAGAGTGAAATAAGCGAAGCACCTTCACAAAACCAGAAATATACATTTAATGCTGATGAACAATGCGATATATTTATAACGAAAGCAGCAACAATGCCTCTATATGCTGCCGTCGAACAATTTCTTAAACAGAGGTTCAATGCAGCAAATTCTGTTTACTGGCAAGAAATTCCAAACGCTCAAATTCTTTATTCGCCATCAATGAGACTTAAAAATGAACACTCAACAGGAATTGTTGGCGCATGCTATTTTCAAAGGCAAATTTTACGAGTATCACAAAATTCTTCTCATCCATCATTTTCTTCTCAAATTGATGGAAAAGTTGCTGCACAAAATGCCTCATTGTTGCTCTTTCCCATATATGATTGGAGAAATAATTTATCTGCCATTGTTGAAATCGTGTCCGAGACAGGTGAATTTTCCCAAGATGATGAACTGTTTGCACAATGGTTTGCCAATAAATTTAAGCTTCTATCTAAGTGGTTCAAACAACCATTTGTTACAGATGAGTCTATTCATGAGATAATGGAATTAAATGATAGAGAAAAATTTGTCAATCTAATCAAAAAGAAAATGTGTGACACCTTTGATTGCCGTGAATTTGAAATCTGGACATATGACAAAAAAGAAGATAAGATGAGGCTCTTTTTCCAACCAGTAGTTGCTACTGAAACAGGTATTGTTGGTGATTCTTTAGTTCGTGAACAAGCCATTAATGCCATTTCCAACCGAATGAATTCTAGTTACAATCCAAGAGTCGATGGTGATGTTGAAGAATCCGTACTTGTGATACCTGTTATTGAAAAAGAAGATCCACTAATTCATGGCGTTTGCTTACGAGGATCAAAACACGAACTTTTTACAAAAGATGACGAAGATTCTCTCAAAAAACTAGCACCATTTATTTTATTAGCATTTGCCAATTGCCAAGCCTTTGCAGGTGTTAATAATTGCGCTCAATCTTCACAGGATGAACAAGATAGCTTAGCTGCCCTTCTCGATGTTGTAGAATTATTATCTTCACAATTAGATACAGAGAAACTGACTGATCTGATATTAGAGAAAGGCCGAGCTTTGACAAATTCAGATCGTTGCTCTTTATTCCTCCTCGATGATAATAAGCAGAATCTTGCATCATATTATCAAACTGGTGTTACCAAACCCATTGTTTTACCTGCTGATCAAGGAATTGCTGGCAAAACTCTTAAAGAAAAACGCCTTTTCAATATCAACGATTGCTATGAATGTAATTTCTTCGATTCAAGTACCGATAAAAAGACCGGATATCACACAAAAACTCTCCTTTCAGTCCCCATCTTTTCTACTCGAGGAGAAGTTATAGGTGTCACTCAAATGATCAATAAAAAAGGATCGGAGAATCACCTATTTACAGAATGGGATGGCAAAATCATTCAAATCTTCAACATTTTCTGTGGAATATCATTAGAAAACGCCAAACTATTCAAAGAAACCATTGATACCAATAATCAATTACGTGGATTCCTTGATACAGCATTTTCAATGACCAAATCCGAAGACATAAAGAAATTAATCAATGACATCTTAAAGAATGCCCGAGAAACAGTTGAAGCAGAAAGAGGCTCCATATTTCTTTATGACAAAGAAACCGGCAAATTGAATTCATTTTTGGCTGATGGTGGCAAAGTACCGACCTCAATTGATCTTACCATTGGCATTGCTGCTGAAGCCTACAAGACTAAGAAAGGAATCATTGAAAATGATGCCTACGGCTCATCGATATTTAACAAATCTATTGATGAAATCACTGGCTACAAGACCAAATCAATCATTGCCTCACCAATAGCATCATCAAATGGTGGTGTTGTTGGTATTGTTGAAATGCTCAACAAGAAGAACAACAGTGGCTTTGGTGAGAAAGATTTACAGACAGTCAATGCATTTGCCTCATTTGTTTCATTTGCACTACAAAACAACCGAGTTAATGAAGTAGCACAAACTCCCAGTACTGACATAGAAATAGACAAATATTTGAGTGAAAGTGAGAAACCAGGAACGAAAACTCCAGAAAAACTACAATTAACTGATGATGAAAAGAAAACAGTTTTATCACTCAATTGCTTTTCTGTTAATTTCAAAGGAGTTGGACACATTAAAGAACTTTTCTTTTTCTTCGGCTATTATGATCTCATTGAAACCTTTAAATTGACAAATGAACGCTTCTTACGATTTATATTAAAGATGCGCGAAACATACACATCAACATCCTATCATAATTGGTCTCATGCATGCGATGTTACACAATATATTTTGTATCAAATAACGACAGCCAAAGCTGATGAAATATTCACCAAAGAAGAGCTCTTCGTTATGCTAACTGCAGGCGTATGTCATGATGCTAATCATCGTGGTTTAAATAACGTATATAACGTAAAAGCAGAGACACCACTTGGTATTCTATTTAAGGATCAAAGTGTTATGGAAATGCACCACATAACAGTCTCTATTCCAATCCTTTCAGAACCAGATATTAACTTCTTTGGCTTCTTTGATGATAACGAAGTTAAAAAAGTTTGGACATTGTTCATCAGAATCATCTTAGCAACTGATATGGCTCATCACTTTGAACTGGTTAAAAAAGGCCAAGCTTTGATCGACAATAATGAATGGAGTTGGGAAGAACCTGATCATCGTTTGCTTGCAATGCAAATTATTATTAAAGTTGCTGATATTTCGAATGTTTCTCGTCCTTTCCAATACGCTGATAAGTGGTGCGATATCTTGAATGAAGAATTCTTCCATCAAGGTGATTTAGAAAAGTCAAGCGGTATTGGTCTAACTTCTCCTTTGAATGATAGAGAACATCCTGATAAACCTAAATCACAGATCGGTTTCTACAACTTTATATGCTTGCCACTTTACACAGTAGCTGGTTCTATCTTCCCTGAATTGATGGTTAATGCTGACTCTGTAAGATCTAACTTGGATACTTGGAAGAAAATTGCCGCAGAAAATGCTGAAAAAGCAAAACAAATGGAACAACAAAATGGTGGTGCTTCAAATAATGAAGAAAAGAAATAATCTCATTTTATGACGTTTGACTTTATTTTGATTTATTTTATTTGTGTTACTTTTATCTTTTATGGATAAAAATATTCATGGATTTGGTCTTATATAAATTAATTATCCAATTTGATAATTTTTTTTTGTCGTTTTTTTAACACGTTATTTTTTTTTTTTTTTTTTTGGTTAACCAACTTAACTATATATATATTTTTGGCACATAAAATGTAGATTATTCGTTTTTCATGAAAAGAAAAATGTAGAATTTACGATAACAACATTCTTTTCATTTTCAATTTCATTTGGTCATATAATTTGAAAATCTTAAAATTGAAAAAATATCATTAATGAACCATTCATTATGAATCTGATATTTTGAGATTGTCAAACATTTCTTAAAAGAAAGAAAACAAAGTACATTAGATGATTTCATACCAAATTAACATCCTAATAACAGAAAAACATTGTATTTTTTTAATTCATAAATGTTAGAATTTAAATTAACTCGCTATGGGTTGAAAAATCTAATAATTGAAGGATTCCTTTGACATAAAATGCAAATAAGTCATTCTTCTTTTGTAAGAATAAATCAAATTACTAAACGTAAAAAAAAAAATAATTTATTTTATATCTTTTTATTAAATATTAATCATGATTTTACTTATTGAATCATATTTGCTTAATAGATATCTTAAAACTTATATCAACGGATTTGACCATTGAGGTAGAGCTGTTAAACGCTCAATCAATTGAATTTTTGAAAAGCGCCATTATAGAAAAAAGATTTTTAGGTTTTCAATTATGCTCACAATTTTTCTGAGAATAATTGAGTGAAGCGAAAATAAAAATTGAGATAAAATATTAGAGAAAATAATTTTATTTTATTGAAATTTCAATTAATTATTTTTATTTTTCAATTTATTTCTATTCAAAATTTGCCATTATCTAAGTAAATTTAGTTATTTTTATGTTTTTTTTAATTCATATAAATGTTTCGATTGATATATAACATATAAATTGATCGGTTCTTTGGAAAAATTGTAATTTATATATATAAAATTTCGTAATCTCTGTAATTTAAATAATCGCTATGCCAGAAAAAGGAATGGAGCAATCATCAAAAAGAAAGAAAGAAAGAAAAGGCACGTGCAGCTTTGATATTTCCCAAAAAATTTGCTGGATTTTGACCTATATGGCGAATTGAATTCTTAATAAATTGAGTTTTAATGATAAACTTTTCAATCTATCTTACATTAGAGTTGTAATAATTTGCTATAAAAAAGCCCAAAATTAGGCTGCTTTACATGCATTTGATAGCCAAGAAGTAGACGACTAACCAATTTCCTTGAAAAAGTTAATAATATTAAAAAATTGAAAATCGATAATTGGATTCCTAATATTTGATATAGGAAGAAGTTTTGTTTTCTGTTTTATGTTTAATTTTGCATGTGCATTTTGTAAAATGCTAAATTTGGAGATGATGCCCATTCAAAATTATCTTTAACATTCAAATTTTAAAATGATTGAAGAATTTTCAATTTAAGCTATTCATCTGAAAATAAAATTGATTTACTCACAATTTTATGAACAATTGCCTTTTGAAAAAAAATAAATTTTTCAATGAACATGAACTTTAATTTTGATAGGACTCCTATCAAATTCATTCCATCAATCATTGAAAAAGTCGTTGGTATAACAAATTGAAAGAAAATCAATTCTACTGAAATTTTAAATTTGTTACAAATTTTCAAAGATAATTGAAATCAAAATCAATATAAAGTTTTTAGTGTTTATATGCATGATAAAAAACTAGATTGGGACTTTAGAAAGTTCGAAGCAGTTATGGAAAAGGAGATATCTAACAGAAAAATGCTTGGAAACTTATCTTCTACTTCGAAGTATTCAGAACTTGGTATTATGGATCAATTTTTCATTTTTGGAATTTCTCCAATCAAACAAAAACAACCTAGGCCAACGATCCTTGCAGCATTTCCTCCATTTATTCAATCTTCCATTCCTGTCGAGAATGTTCTTTCACTTTCAATGCCTAATTGGGATATGTCGAGTTCAAATTCAAAACACAAATTTTCAAACATGTTTCCTTTATTTTCAATAGATAAAAATGGCACTCCTTCGTGCGAAAATGGAATTATTGATGAATTTGTTTTCCAATATAATGCGGGCGAAACAAAGATGTATGGAGTTTGCGCTCATATACAACCATCAAAAGCTAATAGAAATGCTTCATTACCTTTTTTTGCATCTGATATGACAAAAAGAACAATCTTTTGCATGTGCCTAATATCAAAATTGCCTATTTTTAATGCACATTTTACTTTTCTTAATTATCTAGCTGGCTTATCTTCTGGAACAGTTCTTTCTCTCTCAACAAATACCAGTTTAGTCAATTCTTTGGAAAATTCATATGAAAATAATTATGAGAATAATTACAGAGTTGAGCATGAAATGCAAAACGATACTTTGATTGAAGGACTTGACTTATGTGGAGGTTTTGGACAAGATCCTAATATTAATATTCCAGAAGAGTTTCAAGCTAAAATTTTCGAATATTATTCTAAAACAATGTATTCATCACCATCCAAACTTGCACCAGGCTATAATATCCATTATCCACCACCATCAACACCTACAGCAAAGCTTTTGCTATGGGCAGCTTTAGATACTTTATTCTCCGTTCTTGCTGTAGATGATATCCTCGAATTGCTTACTGCTCTTATTCTTGATGCTCAAGTATTAATTATTGGGTCATCAATGCAGGAAGTATCAATGACAGTGTATGGATTATCATCGTTATTAACACCATTCAACTACTGTGGAATTGTAATGCCAATTATACCAAATAATGATGATTATCTTGATCTTCTTAGCTCACCAACACCTTATATCTTTGGAATGCCAAATATTCCGAAATTAAAGAAAATGAGCTTTCTCGAATCAACATATATTGTTAATCTTGATAAACACAAAGTTCCTCCAGTAAATTTCTTCCCCAAGTATCCAAACTTTGACAATGTGGTTAAAAAGATTAATGAATTAATTACAATGAAAGAAGAAACTAGGAATAAAACAGAAAACGATCTATTAGAGTTAGGTAAAAATATGAAAGAAAGAAGTAGAAGTGCTATTGTAGGCGTAGATGGAATTACAGGAAATAGACAAATTCGAATCAAACCAAATTTCGCTCCAGCGTGCCGACGAAATAACAATACAATTTCCAAACTCGTTCCTACTGAAAAATTGGACTCCATCAACTCATCTGAAAAAGTTGTAGACACAAACGAAGATAAAAAAGATAACATGAAAGAAAAAGTTCAGGACGATAAAAAAGATGAAAATGAAGAATCACATAATAAAGTTGAAATAAATGGCAAGATTGAAACAATAGAATCAATTCCCAATTTTTCTGCTATTCAAACTACTTCTATTCGACGTAGTTATACTTTCAACCAAAATGATTTTCCATCTGACACATCACCAAGCCCACTTTCCCCTCCGGCTCAAATTTCCATTTCCAGCTCATTTGCTCAGAAAGGACCATCAAGTCAACCTTTGTATGATTTTCCAGTTTTCAGGAAACCAGTATCAATTGCAAACGATTTCGAAAATGATGTTAATCCTTATAAGTTTCCAACAGATCTCACTAAAAGGATGAATCATAAGGTATTACTTAGTAGAGAAACAATAGAAAAAATTATTGATGCTCTTCATGAGCCATTAGATTTCATCTTTTCTGATTTATTAAATTGCTATTTCGTTACAAATGCATTGGAAAACATAACAATATTTAATCAAGCTCTCTTTCTTGCATCTGTTAAGCAAGAAGACCTACCATTTTATGAATTCTTACTTGAATCACAGACTTTCCAAGATTATGTTGAAACGAAACTAAATGAATTCACAGTTTCTAAAGCTAGTGAAACTGGACAAAGAAGAATGTCAACATATGGCCCAAAGACAAAGAGGAGAATATCAACAATGAAAAAACCATTCAGCTCGTAACTTTCATTATATGATCTATAAATTCATGCACTTTGTTTTAATATCTTAAATTTTTTTTTATATTGATTATTATGATATCCTTTTCATCGGAATAAAAAATTTTCTGCCCCACTTTTTCAATATATGCCTTATTTTGGATATATGAAAAAAGCACTATTTTCAATATTTATTTATGCTTTTTTATTCTACTATTGATAATATGAAAAATATATCAATTTCATATTTGGCTATAATTACAAATTTTTTTTTCGAGTCACCTTCCATCGTGAAAAAATTGAATGAGATTAACCTGGATAATGACCTTTGACGATCATGATTTTAACCATAAAAAATCCGTAATACTTTTGTTTTTGATTAAAATCATATGAATTTTTTTAATAACCAATATTGCAAATTAATCAATTATTTAATAGTTACATATTAATATTAAAATGTAGATTTTAATTCATTTAAAATGAATATTATTTTTTCTTTTATTATTAAGATAAAATTATTTTATCTTATTATCCTTTGAAAAAGTGGAGCAGAAAAATACGATTACCCGCCAAAATGAATTCAATGTTTTCAAGTTTTGAATGCAAATATCTTTTTAAATAGAACAGTTTTACAGATAAATAATAGAATATTCTATTAAATATCACAAGAAATATTTTTTTTTAATTAATTTAACTTTAGAATTTCCATTTTTTTGGAGAACAAAAAATTTTGAATTTTATTTTGGTGGATAATAGCTATATCTATGGATATATCTATTCCACAACTGGAATCAATTCTTGAATCGTTTGTAAATGAGACCAATAAACAGATATTGGCTGAAAAAGAACAGATTTTAAATCAATGGAAAGAAGATTTAAATACATTATCCATTGCTCTTGAGATAATACAAAAGTCGGAAAATATTAAATTGTTATTGTTTGCCACCATAAAAGTTAAATACAATTTACACAATAATTCTCAAAATCTCAACGAAAATCATTTTCAAACTATTTGCACTGTTTGCATTGAAAGAATTACTTTAAATAGAACAAGTCAATGTCTTCCACAAAATATAGTCTTAATTTTATTTGATATCATTTCTATCACAACTTTTTATTCTCCCCAATTATTTGAAATAATTTCAAATTCAAACCAATTTTCACCCGATGAATTAATATGCTTTTTTTCTTATCTACTTAATGAAATTTCCACTCAATCACAAAAGGGACTTTTAAGCGGACCTCAAAAAGATCTTGATAATTTTATTAATTCAAATGCTTCAAAAATTTTGGAACTTCTTCAACAATCTGCGGGCCCAAATATCTCTATTTCTTGGATTTCACTGCATTGCATATTACCATCATTTAATGTTTCTTATGCAACTTTAACAGATTTTTTGCCATTTATTGAAATCGCGCTTACAAACGAAGAATACATACCAATAATTCTTGAATATTTGGACACCGCAATCGGAACAAACTTTTCGGAGGAATATCCTTATTTAAAGGGTTTAATTAAAATTATGATTAATTATGCTATGTCTATTTTTTCAGATCCAACAGATGAAAAGGTATATCAAGCATCATTTATATGGGAAAAAATAATAGATGAAAACTTTGAATTTTTTGCAGATCCTGAAGTTGGCCCTGAATTTACCAATTATGTTTTCGAAAACTTTATTCAGTCTCTTCCTGCATTTCTTCTTTATGATTTAAAAGATGATTTTAAAGAATTTTTCAATTTATTGAAAACATATTCAAATTGTTTAGCATATAGACCAAAAAACTTACCAACATCGTATTTCACGAACTATATTTCATCATTTCTTGATTTTCTTATCAATCAAATTGATTACGTAACTAATTTGACCATGCCCAGAGAAGATAGATTATCTCCTAATTGCCTCTTCCTTCCTGAGCTAGACGAATGCCTAATGCTTTTGATGCTCACAGATGAAGAAAATAAAAAATTTTATTCAGATAAAAATATCCAAAAAAAGTTTTTCCCAGATGAAGATATCTTTAAGAGGTATACTGAATTCAATCAATTCTTATTAAATTATTTCAAAATGAAAATCGAAAACATTACAAACGGACTTATTTATATATTTTCCTTTGTACCTAAAGATACTGCCAAGTTTCTTGAGTCAAGGATTGGTTTGAAAATAATTGAGAGCCAATCAATTTTTGTTACATCTGTTTATTTTATTTCTCATTACTGCCAGTTTATCCCTGAATTTGAAAAGCAACAAATTAACATCACATTTGCAATTTCCAACTTCGAATATCCACCAAGATTTGAAGTAAGCAGAGCACTTGCTAAATTGAGTGATAAGTACGCAATTTCTTTCATTGATGATCCAAATTACATTTTAATAATTCAAAAAATGATAGAAATTTCACCAATCAACACTAATCTAAGCAATCTTTTCATTTCAATATTTAATATATTATATCAATTTGATCTCAAATTTTCAAATTCAGATCAACAGGAAATGATTCAAACAATTAATGATATCTTTGAGAAAGTTCACACTTTATTTGCCACAAAAATCCCATTTAATGCTCAATTGAATGATATAATGAATCTTTCTCAATTTAATCAAATAGTCATTCCAATTATTAAAAATTCAAATAATTTTAATGATATGATGACTCCTTATTATGCTCGCTTGTTTAGTCATGTTGAAGAAGTTTTGACAATTTCAACAAATCAACCACCTTTGCTTTTAAACAGTGACCCTGAAATTCAATATGAAATATGCCAACTAGTTGAATCAGCACTTGAAAAGCATTGGATTATCAACAAAGAACCTTATTACCATTGGATAGAGCAAATTCTTAATATATGCCCAAATTCAGATCATTTACATATTTTATCCTTTTTAATTGAATTTTTACCAACACAACCAATAATTGATTTCTTGTCGAAATTGGGCAATTTTTCTGAAGATATGATAAATGAATATGTCAAACTTCTTATCGAAATTCTGAAAGTTAATCCACCACTATTACAAAATCTAGTTGTTCCAGATCAAATCTTGTTCCCAATGAAAATTGATAATATTAAAGTTTTCAATAACGAATTAAACTTACTTATTTTGTTTATCAAGAGCTCGAATATTTCTGTAGATGATGCAGATAAAATAGCTCAACTTGTTACACAGAAAACATTTTCTAATATCTCATTTCAAGATGTTTCAGTTCAGAAATCATATAAAATTTTGTCAATATATTATTCAATTATCTTTCTAAAAATAATTGGTTCTAAGTTTAAAATATTACAAAATACATTACATTATATCTTGGAAGCAATTGGCATTCAAAATCAATATGTTGAAAAATTTGCAAATTTTTACATGCAGGATAATCCAAAGAATCTTGAAATTGGGATTAATGAGTTAATTAAAGCACTTATTGCTAAATATTAACTAAGTTTAACACTTATTTGTTATTTTTATTTATTAAAACGGGGATTTTTTTTAACTATTACTAAGGAATCTCTTAAAACTAAAATGTAGATAATAAAAATCAGACTATAGAGAATCTTAATCTTAATTTTTGTCTCCATAAACAAAGTTAATTCTTTGTTAATTCTTTGTTGTTCAATTTCCAATATTTTTTTTTTTTGTTATCAAAGCCTTTTTTTTGTTATTTCAATTGAAAATATTTTGATATTTTATATTCTAATACATTTTTTCAATTTTAAAATCTTGCGGAAAAAAAAAAAAAAAAAAAAAAAAAAAAAAAAAAAAAAAAAAAAAAAACGAACAAATATATTTTCAATTTTTTGAGATTTAAATTGTTTACAATTAAGCGGTTATGTTCGACCCTTTTACCTAAATGTCCTCCCTTAAACTCCAAAAACGCCTTGCCGCCTCAGTCCTTGATTGTGGTGTTGGCCGTGTATGGATGGACGAAACAGAGACATCTACAATTGCAATGGCTAATTCACGTCAGCAGATTCGTAAATTGATCGGAGATGGTATTATAGTCCGCCGTCCAGTTGCAATGCATTCAAATGCACGCCACCGAATAAGGCTTCTCGCAAAACGCCAAGGCCGTCACAGAGGCTTCGGAAAACGCCGTGGTTGCAAGAATGCACGCCTTAATAACAAATGGCAATGGATTCGCCGTATTCGTGTTTTGAGAAAGACACTCAGGGATTATCGCCAAAAACAAGAAATTGACCGCCATCTTTATAGAAAATTATATTTGAAAGCTAAGGGTAACGAATTCCGTAACAAGAGAGTCATTATGGAACATATTCAAACACTTAAGGCCGAAAACGAAAGAGAAAAGACACTCCAAGCACAGATTGAGGCTAGAAGACTTAGAAGCAGAAGAATGAGGGAAAAGAAGCAAGCTGCTAACAATCAATAAAGTTGAAATATATCTATAATTTATAGTTTTTATTTTTATTTCCCTAATACCTTTATTACACTTTAGCCTCATTTCCAATGACCAATTTTTAAGGAGACATCAACTATAATCAAATAAAAGTAACATTATTTAAAAATCTTTTTTCTTATTTTTTTAAACTATTCGTTTATCTAAAGTATGCATTTATAAAGATTAACCACTTTTTCAATTTATATAAAGTTAAGACGATAGAGAAAATTGAAAAAATAATTGGTCATTATTTTATTTAGATACTTCTAATGGATATTAGTTTTCGTGATAATAAAATCGTTTATTTTTATGACGAAGATGTTGGTAATTTTTTTTATGGAGTTAATCATCCAATGAAGCCGCATCGGATACAAATGGCACACAATCTCATTGTTTCATATGATTTACATAATAAAATGCGAGTTCTTTCCCCACATCGGGCAACTCCAGCAGAAATGATGCAATTTCACACCGAAGAGTATATCAACTTTTTACAGATGGCTACACCCGAAAACATTCAAAGTCAACCTGGATTATATGACAAGTTTAACATCAGTGAAGATTCCCCGATATTCGATGGACTGTTTGAATTTTGTTCAATATCAGCAGGTGGTTCAATATCAGCTGCTCAAGAGCTAAACTCAGGAAGAGCAAAAATTGCAATTAATTGGGCTGGAGGTCTTCACCATGCTAAGAAAGCAGAAGCTTCTGGATTTTGCTATGTTGCTGATTGCGTACTAGGTATATTATCCCTTCTTGAAAGATATGATCGTGTTATGTATATTGATATCGACATTCATCATGGCGATGGCGTTGAAGAAGCATTTTATACAACTGATAGAGTTCTAACGGTTTCATTTCACAAATATGGTGACTTTTTCCCTGGAACTGGACACATTGACGATATCGGAATTTGCAAAGGAAAACATTACTCAGTCAACATCCCTCTCAAAGATGGAATTGATGATGAATCTTATCGCAGTATCTTCCGACCAATTATCCGTGAACTAGTAGAGTGGTATAGACCTCAAGCAATTCTTCTTCAATGCGGTGGTGATTCTTTAACAGGCGATCGTTTAGGATGCTTTAATTTGACCATTAAAGGCCATGCTGATTGCGTACAATTTGTAAAGAATTTTAATTTACCACTACTCGTTGTCGGTGGAGGTGGCTATACCGTTCGAAACGTTTCTCGTTGCTGGACTTATGAGACGGCCATTATTCTTGACCAAAGCGTTAATGATGACTTACCTTATAATGAATATTATAGTTACTATGGTCCAGATTACTCTCTTCATCTTAACCCTTCTAATATGGAAAATTTGAACACTGAGGAGGATTTACATGAAATTCTTGTTAAGGTAAAAGAGAATATACGCCACCTTCCATGCGCTCCTAATGTTGCCATCACAGCAAATGATCCTAAAAAGCTTTTAACGGATTCTGATGATAGCGATAATGAAGTGTTTGATGATAGGTTAACAAATAGATATATAACAACTAAGATGAGGCTTATTGATTCTTTAAAGAAAGAAGATATTTACAAGGATGATGAGATGAACGAATAGAGTTATAATTAGAAAAATAAATGAAAAATTATTGTTTTTATTAAATAACTATATATGCACATTTATAAAATCAATTTGCATTTCATAATTTTTTATATAATTTAAAATTACTGACCGTTATCAATATTTTATGCCATTTATGTGTTAAAACACAATATGAAAAATAAAACAAAACAAATTTATGAGAAAAAAATATTTACATATAAAACAAAATATTATAATATATAATGATAATTCTCTCATTGAATTGACTCATCGTTAATAATTCCAGCAAGTAAATTATCAATCTCGCCTTCAAGCTCATAATATCGCTGTTTTGACATCTTAATAGGAAGAGATTCAAGCGAACACTGCTTTTTCAGTCCTAAAGAATTTGAGTTTCTAGTTGAAGAGCGTGCGCTATGATATGCTGAATTCGAAATTGACATCATTGGTATTGATAACGAACTTACAGGTGATGAAGATTTAACTTTATCAGTAAGTTTTTTAGATTTTGATTCTGTATTTGAGTTTGAATGTGAACTTGGAGGAGATATACTATCAAAATGTGGCCAAAAGCATAATTGGTTTGAATTCTTATTACTTTGCGATGATTGAGAACATATAGGTGAACTATATTGTGATGATGAATTATTGGCTACATTTGAAATTGAAGTTGAATTTGTATTAATTGAAACCTCATTCGTTTCATTCTGGTTTTGGGAAGAAGGCGCTAGTATAATGTTTTTAGGAATCATACCTTGAGGAAAAGCAATATTTAAATAAAATATTGGTTTTTCAGAACAGTTTTCAAGTCCTGCTCTAAAACTATAAATATGATTTGGGCTAGTGATTTGGGTAGCATTTTCTAAGATCAGTTTTAATAAATCGAGCATCACAATTCCATAACGTCGAAATCCAGATCTAGATGAATTTTCAAGTCGAAAAGATATACGAATTGGCTTGACTTTTAAACTTCTTGAATTCTTATTGATGGCCTTAATAAGATTACTCGGAAAATTTACTTCTATTTCAATTGAATCAGTAAATTCGCATTGATTGTTGACTATCTGATATGATTTGGTAATTACAGTTGAGACGCAATTTTTAATTTTGAGGAACATCCTATTTTGACGCGTTGGAACATCAACCAAACGAATATTCTGAAGAATTATTTTCCACTTTGTTCTCGACATTATTTTATATAGATTTTAATTTTTTTTTTTCTGAAAAATCTAAAATTTTTGTATTAAATTGAATCATATAGGCATCAATTTCATAATTCATTTATCACTTTTTTTAACAAAAAGTTATTCCTGGTGTCATTGAAAAAATCGATTTTTGGTCATAAAAAATATAGGGTAAATCAATATTAATATAGTTCTTGTTTAAAAACCAATTAAAAAATTTTATTGTAAAATTTTTTTTAAACCAACTACTCAAAAATCTCATAATTTTGTAAGACTATTTGGTTTTATAACCATTATTGATAATTCAAATTTTTGAGTAACGATTATTTTTTTTTTTTGAATTATTTATTCATTTACTTTTTCAATTATATGTACGTTAAATAATCAATCAAATTTATCGTTTTATTGTTTTTTATTATTTTAACCGAAACTTTTTTTTTTTTTTTTACTTTCTTTTAAAGGCATTAATATTAATTATTATTACAATTAAAGAGCTTTTTTATTTTTTTCCTGTAAAAATTGTTCTCTTAAAAAGTTTTCGATTTTTATTTCGTAATATAAAATATATCTTGAAAATTAAATATTTAATGCCACAATAATTTAATAAAATTACAAACAAAATTATATTTAAATACATACATATACACACCAATATTATTTCGAAGTAAGAAATGACTGAATATGAAAAAAAGTTGTCTAAAAAATACTTATTTATAGTGATAATAATGCATTATTATTCATTGACAATTAAAAGATTGAATAATTGATCAGTCATTATCAAAAAAAATTTGCCAAGTTCATTTTAGGAGAAGTGCGAGAACTTAAATAACGTATTTTTTATTATTTTAGTATGTTCATTATCTTTGTATCTTATCAAAAATACTTTAATATTATTTTCATTCTAATATTAATAAACTTCCTAATATTACATTTATTGGTATAAAATGAAATAGATTAATTATTCATGAAAAAAACTGAAATTTGTTTAGTTATCTCGATATCTGATAAATAAATTAATATTATTTTTATATATTATATGATTTATTTAATATCACATATAATATATATTTTGGTTATAAAGAAAAATAACTTTTTTAAATAATAATATTTTCATTTTATAAAATATTTGTTTTATTTGAGCTTATTTTGAGGGATAGATTGAATTTCTAGGGGATAACTATTATTATATATTTATATATATAAATATATTATATCATATTAAAATATAAAAAAATATCGCTCGACAGGCGTAGCTCTATTTTAACTTTTATAAAACATATTTTTTTTTCTGGGGAAAACGTTATTTTTAAATTTTTGATAATTTTCGGTTCACTTTTTGATAATCTTCGAATGACTTTTTAAGAAGTATTAACTTTTTAGGTAATTCAATTTTATTTATAGGTAGACTCGAACTTGATTGATGAAAAAGTCAAGTTAATTATTCTAAGTCTAAAAGTGTGTGATTAAAAAATCACTGAAATATACATAAGTCTAAAAAGTCGTGATGAAAAAGTCATCAAAATTTTGATAAGTCTAAAAAGTCGTGATGAAAAAATCGTTAAAATTTTGATAAGTCTAAAAAGTTGTAATGAAAAAATCGTTAAAATTTTGATAAGTCTAAAAAGTCGTGATGAAAAAGTCATCAAAATATCCGAAAGTCTAAAAAGTATATCTCAAAAAGTCATTTTTATTTTCTCAAAGTCTAAAATCGTTGTGATGAAAAAGTCACATTATTATATCTATGTCTCGAACTTTTTTGATGAAAAAGTCTTTGAAATATATTATGAATTCCCATTTTTTAGATAAATATATCATTGTTATTTGATCATAAAATACATTTTATGTTGTTTCATTTTAAAACTCAAAATAAGAGCCTAAAACAAAAAGTAATACTTATATATAATATATAATATATACAATTATAACACTTTCATAGTATACTATAGCAATCTTTTAAAAAATGAATATGTGATTGGATAAATTCTGTTTTTTCAAATTTTTTTTATTTCACATTTCATCAAAGATTTCATAAAAGATTTCATCCTAAATATAAAACATTTTTTGATTTTATGATATCCAAAAATATGGAAAAGTTATTAAAGCTGATTGAAAAATCATTAGTATAATTTATCAAGACCATAAATTAATATATTAAACATAAAATTTATCTTACAAAAAAAAAAACTTTTTTTTTTGATATATATTACCACAAACAGCTTTTCTTCAAGAATAATTTAAATTATTTCTTCGAATAAAAGGAATTTGCGAAATTTATGAAATCATCATTTTTGAAAAAAAAGTAATTTGCAAAAATCTAATTTTGAAATAGAAATATATTAATTATTTTAATTTTTAAACAATTTTTGAACAAAGGATTTTCAATAGTGTTGATATCTTTCCAAAAAATAAAGATTTTATTGTTAGGCTTATAAAAAAACTTTTTTATCAAAAAATCATGAGAAAATAATATGATCTCAAAGACTTTTTCATCAAAAAAGTTCGAGACATAGATATAATAATGTGACTTTTTCATCACAACGATTTTAGACTTTGAGAAAATAAAAATGACTTTTTGAGATATACTTTTTAGAAGGCCTTATTAAGGTATTCATTCAATTTTGTAGTATTCAAAAAGTGACAACGAAAATACATATTTTGCGAAATATATCATTATAAATTTTAATTTTTTTTATTAAATATTCATAAAATTAATAATATCATTATATAATATATTTAAATTATTGTATATCTTGCTAAAAGTAGAGATAATTTCATAAATAATCACTCAGCTAATCTTTTCAACCTGAGTTAAAATTTGAAAAATTGGCCATATTTTTTGATTTTAAAAAGATTTATTTTAAAAAATCAAAAATTCCGACGCTGGGGACTTTATTTTGGATAGATTTTTTCTTTGAATACTTTACATATTTTTACTTTTCAGAAATCTTTATTTTCTCACAATTTTACAATTGTTTATATCTTACAATCTCACAATTATTTCTTAAAAAAATGCTCAATATTCTGAAGCATATAATAATTTCATAGAATTGATCTCAATTTTCTGATGATTCAAATATTTCATAAAAAATAAATTCAATTTAATAAATTAACTAAAAAATATATCTTATATTTTAAATTGGATTTTCCTCATATTTGCTATAATATTTATACAAAACATCATTTTTTTTCTAAACTTATCAAATTGTAAAATTTTCATTCAAAAAGAAAAATTAGTTTATTTTTATATCATACGTCAATTTTACCATTATATTTAGTAAATAAATTTTTTATCATCATATATTTTATTATATTATAATATGATAAAATATACTGCTTTTGTTCAACCTTAATATGGTCTTTTTTAGACTTTCGGATATTTTGATGACTTTTTCATCACGACTTTTTAGACTTATCAAAATTTTAACGATTTTTTCATTACAACTTTTTAGACTTATCAAAATTTTAACGATTTTTTCATCACGACTTTTTAGACTTATCAAAATTTTGATGACTTTTAGACCATATTAAGGTTGAACAAAAGCAGTATATTTTATCATATTATAATATAATAAAATATATGATGATAAAAAATTTATTTACTAAATATAATGGTAAAATTGACGTATGATATAAAAATAAACTAATTTTTCTTTTTGAATGAAAATTTTACAATTTGATAAGTTTAGAAAAAAAATGATGTTTTGTATAAATATTATAGCAAATATGAGGAAAATCCAATTTAAAATATAAGATATATTTTTTAGTTAATTTATTAAATTGAATTTATTTTTTATGAAATATTTGAATCATCAGAAAATTGAGATCAATTCTATGAAATTATTATATGCTTCAGAATATTGAGCATTTTTTTAAGAAATAATTGTGAGATTGTAAGATATAAACAATTGTAAAATTGTGAGAAAATAAAGATTTCTGAAAAGTAAAAATATGTAAAGTATTCAAAGAAAAAATCTATCCAAAATAAAGTCCCCAGCGTCGGAATTTTTGATTTTTTAAAATAAATCTTTTTAAAATCAAAAAATATGGCCAATTTTTCAAATTTTAACTCAGGTTGAAAAGATTAGCTGAGTGATTATTTATGAAATTATCTCTACTTTTAGCAAGATATACAATAATTTAAATATATTATATAATGATATTATTAATTTTATGAATATTTAATAAAAAAAATTAAAATTTATAATGATATATTTCGCAAAATATGTATTTTCGTTGTCACTTTTTGAATACTACAAAATTGAATGAATACCTTAATAAGGCCTTGACTTTTTCATCACGACTTTTTAGACTTATGTATATTTCAGTGATTTTTTAATCACACACTTTTAGACTTAGAATAATTAACTTGACTTTTTCATCAATCAAGTTCGAGTCTACCTATATGTTTTGTTTCTTTATTTTATTTATTTTAAAGTTATTTATGCGGAATTTCAAGAAATAAAAGAAATATAATACTTCCTAAATACTTATTCAAGTATATTCTTTAAGGGGGGCGTCTACTTGATGTTTTTTAGATAATTAAATCATGTTAAATAAAATATATTTTTAAATATTATATAATTATTTTTTTACTACAGAAAAAAACAATTTAATATTAAAAATATCTTTTGATTATGAAGATAAATACATTTTTATATTTTTCAATGATATATATCAAAAAAATTCAATATATTAATTCAAATGTCTATAAATATTTAGATAAAGCTTTTAGCATTTTTAAGCGTTTACAAGAGCAGATTCAAAGATCTGTAAAGTTCTTATTAGATAACTTTTAAAACAATCATATGATCTCGCTTTTATTTATATTTTTCATTCGATGATGATTATCTTTTTTTTTTTTCACGCCAATTAAATTCATAAAATCAAATATTCTCATATTATCATAATCAAATATTGAATGATCTTTGGTTTCATTACACAATATCACCTTTTCTAAAAAATTTCAATTGATGGTGATTATCAATTCTTTTACAAAATAATTATATAATACAAACCGAATTTATAAATTGATGTTTATTAATTAGTTTTAAAATTAATCAGGTTTTTGATTTATAATCACCTGGGTTCTCTTTGCATTTTTCTCAATATTTAATTCTAGAGTAATTTTTCTTCTTTTTCTCGTTGGGAGTTTTCTTTAGACAATTTCTTTCATGTCTACTTGTTTCATCTTTCCTAATCTCATTAAGAACATTTCGAGAAATTGATTTAGGACAAACTTTTTCGATTAATTTTGATTCAAAATGAGGATCGTTTTTCATTCCTATAGCTATGGCGGCTCTTGCTTCATTGCTACTTGAGAAAACCTTGTGCTTTGGAGCTAAACTCCTAATATTTATATCAAAAAATTAACGTCATTTTGTATTCAAAATTAACGTATTTTATTGAAAATAAACGTCTTTTTGTCTGAAATAAATTACACTCCTTCATTCAATTTTATTATTTTGTTTTGCTTGATTGATTCTTTTTTATATTATTTTATAAAGAAAAATATATAATAAAAATTATAACAAAAGTGAGCATAATTTTGTTTTATGTTGAATTTATAACGGCCTTGAGAAAAATGGAATTATATTTTTGGAAAATGTCTTAGTAAACTTTGAAATTTAATATCTCAACATTACTTTATTCATATTTACATGAATAACATATCATCAAAGTTTTGGATCTCATTTTACAATATTGAAGGACTACATACAATTTTAAAAAGCATCGATTTTCTATATAATTGCGATATCATTAAAAAGCTATGTAGTAATCGAGTTTTTGATCAATTTATTTAAAAAGTATATCAAAATGAAAAACATATATATCCAACAAAATTAATGTTGAGTTTTCCTTTATATCTTTTTTTAAAGTTGTGGAATTATGCAAAAAATAACAAGACAAAATAAAAATGCTAATTTTTGGGTTTTTTTATATAAAAATGTACATATATATTTAAAAATTGCTTTTATAATCACATATTTATTTTAATTAAACTTTTTTGATTAATGAAAACTGACATTTTGCAAAATCATTACATAATATTAGTAACCAAAAAAATCAAAAAATTATTATTATATCTTATAATGATATGCAAAATGATAATTTTAGAAAGAATTTTGGAATAAAATTTACAAATAATTATTTTTTAACTGAATTTCAATTAAATTTTAAAACCTAAATTTATTCTGATTTTTTCATTTAAAAAATTCAATGATTTCTTTGAAAATATTTCAATAAATATTTTCAAAAATTCAATTAACTATAAAAAATATTTTTATCTCATCATTATAATAAAATGTTAATATTTTGTGCTATTATTTAGAATATATAAAAATAATTATTACATATATTTTGTCTAAATAAGATTTATGATCATTGGTGATGGTGAAAACTGAAAATAAACGCCCCCCTTAAATATGAAAAGGTAATTACACTCTTTTTAATTCAATTTTTTTTCTGAGAAAAGTTGATGAATATGGAATATTTTTACTTCAAAAATAATAAAATTATTATTTGCCTAGAGACATATTTGATTACAAAATTTTGGAGCATAATACCTATGAATAATTGATTTACCAATTTTCAAAAAAATATGAGAAAATATGAGGAGTTATTATTTTTTTGTTTTGATACTTTAAAATTTTATTAATAAAATAAATTCACTTGTAATAAATAAAGCAAATTAAATAATTAACTTTTGTGAAGCTATATATTTATATTTTATTTGTATTTGAATAAAAAAAACTATTTTTCTTAAAAAATATATTGTAGACTATTTTATAATTGGATATATTTATATTTATTTATAAATTGCATATAAATAAAAAGATTATTTTAATTTTTATCTAGGAATTTTCGAGATATAAAGAACACAAAATTTATGGTGAATACAAAAGCTGTTATAGGTCAATAAAAGAATTTATATCAAAATTGAATGTTTTTTTTTTCCTTTCAAAATTTCAAAGCATGAATATTCAATGATTCAAAATTGAATTCCCAAGTGCAATGTCTCAAAATTGAATTCCCAAGTTCAAAGTCTCAAAATTGAATATTTTACATTTTTTTATCTATTTATATATTGAAAAAAAGAAAAATGAAATTTTAATTTATTGTCTGTTATTATTTTATTTTATTTTATTTTATCAACTTATTTATCATTATTTATAGTCATATATTATTTTCAATTTAATCAAATTGTAAACCTCTCAAAAATTATAAATTAAAATATCTTGAAAATTCCTAGATAGAATTTTAGAATTTATTTGATAAAATTTGCTAAATATAAAGTAATTAATTATAATTAAATATGCATGGAAATTATCATATACATCAAAGTGTAATTACCTTTAAATATGAAATGAAAATTTAATTTGATTTATCAATAAAAGAAGCTATCATCAAAATTTATTGAAAAAAGTTATAATCTACTTAAGTAAAGTATTTTCAATAAGTTAATCACTTTTTTTTCTAAAAGAAAGTATATTTCTTTATATTAATTATAGATTTTTTTGGATTATTTTGATATATGACCCAAATAAACTTTAGAGTTACATAAAATATCTGTATTTTTAATCATTTTCATTTTTTTTTTTTCTTATTCCTATTTGATCAAAGAGATAATAATTATATCTTAATTAATGTAAAATAATATAAAGAATATTTAATACACTGATATTAGATTTAAAATAACTTGTATTTATGTTAAAAAGTCAGTTTCTGTCATATATTTGATCCAAATATATTATCCTTATTATTTCCATATTCAATAGTTTACAATGAAAAAATAAAAGTTTATAAAACTACACCTGTCGAATAAATAATTTTAATTTTATGTTTTTTCATATTCTAGATAGAGCAAATAATATAATATAAAAAAATAAAAGAAAATTGGAGACTATTTATAGTTCCCTCGCTTCTATTTAATGACAAAATATTGTCAACTTTTTGAATTAAATTTTAGACATATGATATAAAAAAAAATAATTTTTTTTTTTAAATAAATGGAATTAAACAGTACTAACTGTAAAGATATCTTTGACAGCATTCTGGAATACATAAAGGATTTGGTCCGCGTTCAAAATCTTCTTATTACATACATTGATGAAGATGAAAATGAGAATGAAAATTATACTGATTTAACAAATTATATTCAATCAAGTAAGATTCTAGAAGATAAAGATAAATCCAAAAGTTTCTTTCATCTTCTTTCATGTATTTTCAATAACCACCATCGAAAAGCCTCATTTTTACGTAAAATTGATCAATTAACAAACCAATACAAAAAAGATCTTTTCAAACATTTTTCAGAAGACGTTATATTAGATCTCTTTCGTGTGAACAAAAGGTTTGCATTATCCATTTTTGGCGATCCACAGAACAACGAAAAATTGAATCCAGAGCTTATCAAAAAGTTACACTATTCAAATGACAAAAAAGACACTGAAGAAAAATTTGAGATGAAAATTCGAGATGGCGAAAACGACGAACTTTTACAAGAATACATTCGAAAAGACGAAATTGAACAATTTGTGACGTTACTCACACAAAAAGCTATCCATATCAACCATATAATTAACCACTCACAATTTGAATCGCATTCATATTTGAATGACAATTCTGTAAGTCTTATTGAATACGCCGCCTTCTTCGGATCGATTCAAATTTTTCACAACTTGAAGTACAGCGATGCAAAATTGTCACAAAATTTGTGGCCAACCGTTATTCATGGTCGAAATAATGACCTTGTCCATATTTTGGAAGAAAACAAAATTGACCTCCCAAAAGATGGCTACGTAAGTGTCGCCCAAGAAGCAATTAGATGTCATCATAACGAGTACGTCGACTATATCAAAAACAACCTCTACAACGACGAAACTCTCAATTCAATTAAAACCGAACAAAAAGCTTTGTACGCGGCTTTCGAGGCTTACAACTTCGAGATAATGGAGCAGCAACTTCAGGTCGAAAACATCGTGCTTGATCAGAACATCTTTAGGATTTTGCTCGAGAATGATTATTACTACATTTTAAAGATTTTGATTGATTCAAAGCAATTCAATGTCAACTCAAAATTAGGTGGAATTTTTTTATTTATTTTTTTTTTTATGAATTTTCACCTTTGTATATTGCCATTACTAAAGGAAGTGGTGAAATTGTGCAGTTACTTTTGAATTCAGCAGATATCAATCTCAATCAGAAATTAATTCAAAAAGTGAATTTTTTTAATTCCGTTTCAAAAAAAAAATTTTTTTAAATAACGTTTTTTTTGGTGAATTTTATAATGAAAGCTATTTACATGTTGCTGCTCATAACAATGATTGTGAAGTTATGAAATTACTGGTATCAAAAGATAAGATCGATGTCAACTCCAAAAACATTTTAATTCAATTTTTTCAATAACATTCAAAATTAAAAAATTTGAGAGAATTTTAAGAAAAAAAATTTTTGAATGGAATTCTTTTTGATTTATTTTAATTACACACCATTCCATACTGCTGCTGAAGAAGGCAAAGCTAACGTTGTTGAATTTCTTATGTCTCTAGATAGTGTCGATATCAATTCCAAGAATATTTCATTTGATTTTTTAAATCACATTTCATATAAAATTTTTTTTTTATAAAATTTCGATTCAATTTTCTTGAATGGAGTTTTATAATTGAATAGTTTATTTTACTGCATTACAATTGGCTGCTCAAAAAGACCAAACTGAAGTTGTAAGACTTATTGTTAATCACGATCATGAATCCGCCAAAATCCTCTCAATTTTTATTTGAATTTTAATTACATTCAAAATAATTGAATATTTTTATAGAATTTTAAATCAATGAGTTTTTTAAGAATCTTCTTCATATGACAGCTGAACAAGGAAATATTGATATGGCTCGTTTTCTATTATCACATGATTACGTTGATGTTAACTCAGTCCACAATATTTTCACTTTTTCTTTGGTTTATATCATTTCAATAAGAATTTTTTTAATGACATTTTTAAAATCTTTTTTTTTAATCAAGTTTTTTAGTTGTTATTTTGAATATGACACCATTACATTACGCTGTAATGAACGATCATCTAGATGTCGTTGAATACTTACTTGAGCAGCCAGGAATCGATCTAACAATTAAAGATAAAATTTGAAACTTTATTTGGTTTTTATCTTGTTTTAATATTAATTTGTTCTAATGGTTTTGATTATCATTTATTTATGAAATACGCCTCTTGACTACTCTAAAAATGAGAAGATGACAGATCTACTCCAAAATCATTAATTGGCACGACCAATTCTTTTCATTTCCTAACTAACTAAATAATTAATCACTAAAATAATCTCTTATGTTTTTTTTTTTTTTTTTTTTTTTTTAAATAAAGCAAATACTAAGACGATAAAAGAAACTCTTATCTGCATAAATAAATAGCAACCATATTAACATATTAAAAAACAGAAATGCGATGTGGAACAAAAGGTAGTTCATGAGATTCATGCTCTCAGAGTTGATGGTTCGAGTCCGTCCATCGCACTTTTTTTATTTTTATTTCATTTTTTTTTTTTTTTTTTTTTGATTATAACAAAGGACATCTTGCTGCTAATAACTCTAAAGCATCTTTGATTCATTACATAATTAAAATTCATTAAAAATTGGATGAAAAATACTACCGGCCAGTTAAAATCAATTGTTTTATTTAAAATCCAACAAAATAAAAATAAAAAACAGTTTTCATATCACAATTCACAAAGAAAAAGTCCAGGAAAGGCCAACTACACGACAGCATGAAGCCAGCCATTCATGTCCGCTGCTGCCAGCGCGAAGTGCAGCAAGTGATTAGGCTCAAGTGAATTTCTCAGGGTAGAACTTGTTGTCCGTGATGATCAGCTCGTTGAAGTGCGCAGCGACGAACTCCCTCAGCTCGGTCAGCTTCTTCGTGATCATGCTGTCTGGGAGGTCCTCAGACCTCGCCACAGCGTAG
The DNA here is from genome assembly GCA_039105265.1 of Tritrichomonas musculus. Taxonomy (NCBI): domain Eukaryota; phylum Parabasalia; order Tritrichomonadida; family Tritrichomonadidae; genus Tritrichomonas; species Tritrichomonas musculus. Next base: position 7,571,416 of record JAPFFF010000002.1, read on the forward strand.
AGCTCCATCTCCTTGTTCTTGTAGGCAACGATGATGTCCTTCTCGCCCCTGAACATGTACTCGCCGTCAACGCCGTTCGACTCAACCATGTCGCAGCTCTTCGCGAGCTGGCGGTAGAGCTCGCGCATCTTCTCCCTAGGCGACTTGCGGCCTGGAATGCGCGCTGTCTTGGACCTGGCGCGCTTCCCTGCATCCTGCGAGGAAACTTTCGATGGCTGCCCAGCCTCCTGCCTGCCTTCATTGCCTGGAGCAGGCGCTGCCTCTCGCTTGTTTTCTTGTTCACTATTTTGAGAGGAAATTTGGTCGTTGTTTTCTTGTGTATTATTTTGAGAGGAAATTTGGTCGTTGTTTTCTTGGGCTGATATTTGTTCGTTGCTTTGAGGCGAGTCTTGTTTGCTTTCTTGATTTGAGTCTTGATTGACATTTTGATCTGCAATTTGGTCGTTGGTTTGATTTATCTCTTGATTGGTATTTTGTGTTGATATTTGGTCGTTGACTTGATTTGAGTCTTGTATTTTTTCTTGACTTTGCTCTTGCTGGCTTTCTTGAGCAGGAATTTGCTCGTTGTTTTGCTCTTGCTTATTTTCTTGAGCGTTATTTGGGTTCTGATTGCTATTTTGATTCGAATTTTGTCCAGCATTTAGATTTGCATTTTGATTTGCATTTGCTGCAGTTCCTTGACCAGGAGCTCTGTTTTGGGATAAATTCGGATTTCTGTTTGTTGTTGAAGATCGTGCCAAGTTTGATCTTGCGAAAGTCTCACCGAACATTCGTCTGTCTGGATCAGTGATGAAAACCTGTCCGTATGTTAACGAGTTCAGAACCCAGCAGTAAAAAATGTCTGGTGCTCCGACGACTGGCTTCACGAAGTCTTGATTTTTTGTTGCCTTTAATAGTTCATTAATAAGTGAAACAGATACAGAGTGATAAGTATCCATTTCTTGGTTACCTCCGCAAAGCATTACAATGTAGTAATCAGTTCCTCTTAAATTATGAGTGAACAGCATATTGGTCTTGTTTGAATCACGGAAATAAAGTGGCACCCAGTGTTCTTCATCACGAAAGACAGGTGTCCATATCAAATCTACAATTAACCTTAGCGAAAGAGCATCACAAATATGGGGACCAAAAGCTACAACACGATTCTTTTTGACTAACATTGATAATTTGCAGGATTGAAGACGAGAAAATGTTGGAGAGCGTGAAAAAAGTTGTCTTAATTCAGGTCTAACGCATAAAACAGGAATTGAGGGAACAAAAATAAATGCTGGATCTTCGCTCATGTTGCTAATTACACCATTCCATGTGGGCCTGTTTGGTTCTGAGTATAAACGAAAATCAATTGATGGTCTTTGCGAAATTTGTGTTAACACAGCTTCTGAAAAAAGTGATAAAAAGAGAAGATATAGATAATTTAATTGCTTAAAAAGACATGAGACTGGAATTGCTGTTTTAGATACAGCTATAAAAATAAATGAATGTTTGCGAAGAAAAACAAATGAACTACTTCCTGCTCGGAAATGATCCAGTTCTTCGTGTAAAGATTCCATAAGAGAACAAATAGCATACCATGAACACATAATTGGAGAAACTGTTGGTATTGTTCCATATCGAGTATAAATAGGTTTTCCAGCGTCAGTCACGATGAAAAGATGAAGATCTTGTTTTGCCCATTCAGGCGATTCTGGTCGAATTTCTGCTAACTTTATTGGATCTTCTGCAAGATGATTTGGTATCCAGTATATTGGTACATATTGCCTTTGTTTTTCCATTATTTTTTTGACCAATTATCATTTCAATTTTTATTTTTCAATATAGAGCAAAATTTGTCTTTCAAATATTTATTCAAGCTTTTCTTGTTTTGTATCAAATATTTCATCATTTTTAGCATGAAATAATATTTAAATTCATTAATTGACACTTTTAATTGATAAATCAAATGAATAGTACATAAAATTTATAAATAATATCATCAAATTAAATATATTATTCCCAGTTAATTATTTAATTCAACACATAATTGAAAAACAAAAGTAGTTATTTCGTATATTTAATAAATATTTCATAAATGAAAAAAATATCATATGACTAAGATAATAATTTTAAGAAAACAAACAACCGTAAAAAAAAGAAAAAAGAAAAATATGGTAACTTTCTGATCAACTATGCATTTTTTCATTCTAATGCTATCTGGACACAAATTAAGTTTGAGGAATTTTTTTCAGAAATTCGTCAAAACTATTTTTCATTCTCATTGCTGATTCATTGAATCTATCTGCTTCTTCTCTGCCTGATCTAATTTTCTCTTTCATAACAGCATTTTTTACCGTTAATTCTTCTTTTTGGGCTTTTAATTTTTCAATCTCGTTCATCATTTCTTCAATCATACCGAAAACACTTGAAGATTCATTATTAACTCTATCAATCATTTGAGGCAAATGTTTAATTTCTTGGTAAGCTGAATCTATCATTTGGAATGAAGGTATAAGAGATGGAATGTCATTGTTGTATTCAACAACGGTTATTGGTGGATTGTTAATTGTATTCATATATATCTCTGTAAAATCAGCCTGCCCTCCAAAAAAGTTAACAATTTTTTTGCTTATTGTTTGATCGCTTGGCAACAATTTTTTGCTTGGATCTGAATCTATACTATCTTGAATAAACGGTATACAAATAGTGACTGGCTTTTTATCGTAGATTTTTTCTTTGCCCTCTGGAAGCGACATAGTAGACAAATTTAAATTAAGTTCAGGAACAGCTGAAAGCGGTATATCTATATTAGGAAAACCTCCTTCACTTTTTGGTAGTGTTGGAAATGAAATTTTTGGAATTTCGTTTTGTTGATTATTTTTAATACCAATTGTTGGGATAACAGGAATTGAAGGAATAGAAATCTTCTTTTTTTCAGGATGATCTTTATTTTGATTACTGCCTTTACTTCCTTGATGACTTAAATTGATTAAAGGAACTGAGCTTGATTTATCCATACAGAAATAATAAACTATTGTAATAATTCAATCGTAATAGTCAAATATATGGTGAAAAAATAATTTTAAACTGAATCTACAAAATTTTATAACACATCAATATCTGAGAAATGATTTATCTTCATATTAAAAAGAACGAAAATAATGCATTAGAATCATTACTCAAATTATGTTTAACACAAAAAAAAACTTGAAAATTAATTGAGAAAGTTTTTTTCATTTTGATTCCAAAAAAAGCTTTATTTTATACGCAATGATTTTTTTGAATTTTTCAGAATCCCATCAGATTGAAAACCTTTTAAAAAAATGAGATCCGTTTTTTCCAATTTTTGAAAAAGTTAGAAATTTTCAAAAAAAATTCAATTTGATGACTTACGCTGATATTCTTTCTCAAACACCACGCGCAAATCGCACTAGTTCAGATCGTCTTATATCGCCTCCGAGAATACCATCTCCACGCGGTTCTTTAACTCCAGATCCAAAACGTCCAGAATCCCGCCTATCATCCAAATCAGCTTTACGATTTTCTATGGCTCCGCTTTCCCCCACCAGGAAAACTAGTTCTAATTGTTTTTTACTTAGTCGAAGTTTTAGTACTGGTGGATGTGGAATCCCACATAAATTATTCCAAACAAATTCTACTGATATTGCTCTTTCACCTCGCAGAAAAAATTCAACTGGCAGAAATAGCGATCTTTCAAGTCCAGGCAGTTCATCATTCCTCCAAAATAAAAGATATCTTCCATCCAAACCCAGCCACGAATTACAATTTTCAGACATACCGTCAGACTTTTATATTTCACCTATGGATTGGTCCAAGCATGACATCATTGCTTTTGCTCTCTCCACTGAACTTGCTTTCATAAATCCCAAAACAGAAGAATTTTCAGTCCCTCCTTCCCCTCTCGATGCCACTTCAGTCAAATTTGATAACTCTGGTGAATCTCTTGCTCTCGGTTGTGAAGATGGTCATCTTGAGATTTTTGATGTTTTATCCCTTACAACTAAATCAACCTTTGATCTCTTTGAAAACAGCACAGTTCTTGTTTCAGACTGGAATGAAGATATAATTGTGTCAGGTGGTCGTGATGGAATGATGAGTGTAATTGATACTCGTATTGGTGAGCCAGTTATCTATGATAAAATCCATGCAGAAGAAGTTTGTTGTGTTAAATTTTGCGACAGATCAACATCGACCACTACAACTTCCACAAGATCACCTTTAAAAAATCAAGCTGCACCTTCTACAACCTCCTCTATGATTAATCATTATAATTATTCATCAACAGCCTCGCAATTAGCCAACGACGACAATAACAACTTCAGTTCTGTTTACATATCATCAAGTACAGATTTGAATGATGTTTCAGTTGAATCATCATCTTCTGTAAGTTCTAATTTAAGACTGAGCTTGAATTTGAATTTAAATTCTGATGAAATGACCCCATTTTCAAGTTCATTTGACTCCTCAATTAATTTAAATACATCCATAAATTCTCCAGTCTCATCAATTTCTCTTTCCTCCTCAAATTGCATCTTTGCAACAAGTGGGAATGATTGTGTTGTGAAGCTTTGGGACATGCGAAACTTAAACGAGCCAACACTTGTCTTTTCTCAACATACAGCGGCGGTTAGGGCCATTCAATTTTCACCTACGGCGCCAAACATTATTGCAACTGGCGGAGGAACGTCAGACAAGACAATCAAGCTCTGGAATTACTTGACTGGAGATCTGATAAGTTCAATCAACACTGGCTCCCAGGTCTGCAATCTGTTCTGGAACGAGGAATACAACGAAATCCTCTCCACGCACGGATTCTCGCAGAACCAGCTGGCTCTGTGGAAGGGAACCGATTTGTCGCCGATTGCGCAGTTTCACGAGCACAAACAGAGGGTCCTTTTCATGGCCGTCTCGCCTGATTCGACGAGAGTGGCAACGGCGGCGCCAAACGACGGAATGCTCATATGGAAGATGTTCCCTTCCAATCGTCTGTCGCTGACACACTCAATGATGCTGCTCAGATGAGGACTTCCTCTTTTTTTATTTTTTATTTTTGTTTGATAATTTGTTGTTGTTGTTTTGTTTTGTTCATTTTTTTATTATAAAAATGAACTCTAATTGACTGTTTGATTAATAAATCATTTGTCTATTTTTTTTTTTTTTTGAATGCTTCTTTTGAATTTCTGAAACTTTTTGAATAATGCTTTCAAAAAGTTGTTTTTTTTTTTTTTTTTTAGAGGTGATGAATCTAGGGATTTTTATTATTCACTTTTTCCCAAAAAAAGTTGAACTTTTCCAAGGGAAAAGTTAATTTTGAACATCACTAATGAATCTATTTAAAACAAAGAAAAATATTGTTCATATATATTTAATCTCTTAAGAGATTTGAATAGGTATTATTATGATGAATTTTATTAAACACAAATCATATTTAAAAAAAAAATACACAAAAAAAGTATTTGAATCTTGTTCACATTAGGCTCTCTTCTGATAAACTGTCGCTAAGTGAGAGATCCAATCTGAAATGCGATGAGGAAAGATCTGCTGGTGGTTGACGAGCTTTGCTTGTTTCTTCTTTTTGAGTTTTGGCTTCTTGTTTCGATTCTGCTTTTTGAGAATTTTTGTTTTCTTTTTCCAAATTCGAGTCTTTCTTCTCCTCCTCTCTCTCTTGGCTTATTCCAGGTTCTTTCTCATGCTCTAGATTTGAATCTGGCTTTGATTCATCATTTGGATTTTGCTCCTCCTTATTTGCAGTCGAATTCAAGCTTCCTTCTTTTTCATTCTCTTGTTCTCCATTTGAGTCCAGCTTTGATTCAGCATCAGAATTACGCTTGTCATTATTCATGGTTGAGTTCAAGCTCTCTCCTTTCTCTTCGTTTATGTCAGATTCTTTCTCGTTTTCTAGTTTTGAGTTCAGCTTTGAATCTGCATCAGAATTTTGCTTGTCTTTATTCATGGTTGAGTTCAAACTCTCCTCTTTCTCACGTTCTTGATTTGATCCAAGCTTTGATTCAGCATCAGAATTACGCTTGTCATTATTCATGGTTGAATTCAAGCTCTCTCCTTTCTCTTCGTTTATGTCAGATTCTTTCTCGTTTTCTAGTTTTGAGTCCAGCTTTGAATCGTCATCAGAATTTTTCTTTTCATTATTCACGGTTGAATTCAAACTTTCATCTTTCTCACGTTTTTGATTTGAGTCAAGTTTTGATTCAACATCAGAATTATGCTTTTCATTGTTCATGGTTGAATTCAAGCTCTCTTCTTTCTCTTTGTTTAATTCAGATTCTTTCTCACGTTCATGATTTGAATCAGTCTTTGATTGCTCATCAGAATTATGCTTTTCATTGTTCATTGTTGAATTCAAACTCATTTCTTGCTCAGAATCAAGATTCAATTTAGCTTCGCTGATTGAATTTTGTTTTCCCTTTTCTAAATTCAATTTTCTTTCATCCAAATCTGATTCGTGCTTCTCCTCTTTTTCTTTGTCCGAGTTTTCTTTATTTTCATGGCTTGATTTCTGCCTTGTTTTCTGTTCTTGAACAAAGCTAGAATCATTTTCGTTCTCATAAATTTCTTCTTTTTGATCTCTCTGGCTATTTTTCCTTTCAATTTCAGAATCCTGATTTGAATCAAGTCTTCCTTCCTCTGAGCCCGAAGCGAATTCTTGCTTGCTTAACTCGCCATTGTCAGAATCGAGTCCATTTTGAGCTGGATTTGAGCCAGGCATTCTTGATTCTATTTTTTCTTGTTTTTCAAAAATCGAAATCGAACTAGATTCACCATCATTGAATTTTCCAGTGCTTGAATTTAATCTTTCTCTCTTTCTACGACTTGAGCCTGCACTAGATTTGCCGCCTGCTGCTTCGTGCTTTTCGCTTTCTGAAATTGATTTGGCTTGTTTTTGTTGAATTGAATTTGAGCCAGATTTCGAATTTTTTAATTTTTCATTTTTTGATTCTTGTTTAACTTGATTCGGAGTTGAAGTAGTTTTTCCAGAATTTGCTCTAAGTCTCCTTGTTCTTGGATTCCGCTTCATTTCATTCTCGCTCACAAAATTTGAATTGGAGTCTGTTTGATTTCTTTCAATTTCTTTCTTTTTTTCTTCACTCAATTCAGTTTCCATGTCAATGAATTTCTGAGGAAGCTCATAATGAGGAATTGAAAAGCCACCAACTTGAGTGAACTTCACTTTTTCTTTACCTGAAGAAAAGTGGCTACTCATCGGACGATGCGGACGGGCACTGCGGCAAGCCGGATACCCCAATGAGGGAGGCCTTATTTGTGAGCTAGAGACTGATTTCTTTCTGGCTTGTTTTTTAGTTACTTGCTCAATGAGCTTCGGATCATGGAAACTTCTGGAATTAATGACTTTATTGGCATAATGCTCATTGATGATTTCGATGCAAAGATCCTCATATTGCTGTCTTTCCTTTCGTTTGATGGCTGTTTTTCGGTGAAGAACTTCAAAACTGAAAACAACTGGCGGATGAGAGAAGTCGGTCGCACATTTCTGTTCTTGAATCGTCTTTAAATGAACTTTATAATCACGACGTCTTTTGTCTAATTCAAGATGACTAGGAAGAACAGGACGATTAATCGATTTCCCAACTTTCATTTTTATATAAAAATTTTCAATTAAAACCGATCAAAAGGTATTCAATTATAAATGTACGTTTAAATATTCATGAACTCTTCGAAAACAAAAATATTAAATAAATAAATCAACAATATTTTAATATTAATTCAAAGCAACAATAAAAGTGAAAAAAAATCTATGTTTGAGAATAATTCATTAATAATCTAATAAAATATAAATGGTATTAAACTTACTAATCATTTAGATAACACTTAAATTGTTTTTTAAAAAAAAATAAATATTCTTTTTTTGAATTTAAAAAGCTCTGGGCTTTTCACATTTCTAACATTGTATCACTGCCTTCCTTAGTTTTCTTTTTCCTCATAAAAATAACAACACCAACAACAGCAGCAACAACTACAACGACCACAACAACGACAATTGCAGCAATTGCGCCAGTACTTAATCCTTTATCTTTTTTGTTTGAGTCGTTAGGTTCATTTGGATCGATGGACTCTGTCTGTCCGTTCGATTCAATTTGGTCTGCTGTTTGACTAGACTCTGTTGAATCAGCTTTTTCAGAAGAATTGTCGATTTCGTTAATATCACTAGATTTGGGAGCATTTTCAGTTGATTCAGTATGATCATCTTTATCACTTGAAATTACTGTCTCATCAGGGTCACTTTTCAAAGCTCTTCTGGCCAAATAGCTTTTCAAATAATTTCTCTCTTTCTTGATGTCCATGTCATTTGCCATGTACATCAGTGACATATGAGTCTGCTTGTATCCATTCAATGACATTGAACTCCTCATTCCAGGGTCCTGTGAGAGTGATGTCAATTTGATATCAGTATCAAAATCAGTTGTAAAGATAACTAGCTGATCCCAATCAGGAGTTGAAATAATGAATTCTTCTCTCCAATCACCAATTATATCCCCATGAAAAAGTGGATAAGTTTCATCGACTGTTGGATCTACGCCATAAATGTCGTGGTACACTTTATAAGCGGTCAAAAGTCTGTCAGTGTTATTCTTCTTATAATCCCATTTATTTATCGTTGTCTTGTGGTAGCATGCTGGTATTAAAGTTCCATCCCAATATATATTATTAGCTGGCCACAACGGAGTCGTATCTTCAGCGACCATTTCATTTGTCTTTGCATTATACATTCCATAAAATGAGAAAACTTCTAAGCCGGGATAACGTGGATCAAAATCTCCAATGTTGCCGCGTCCATTGTCAACTTGGTGGTCCGCATAATGCCTCCAAACAACATCGCCAGAGGAAGCGTTGTAATAATATTCGCTAACATTCTCTGGATTGTCTTGCTGAACACCATAGCCCATCATTGTGTCGTCATTCACGTCGTATCGGCCAACATAAAATCTGTCGCCATGAATGATTCCATTTTTTCCCATGTCATAGCGAAGGCTGCCATCCTCGCCGTTTAGAGCGAAGCCAATCTCGAGGACTTCGTCTTTGCCGTCAAAGTTAACGTCCGCTATGCGAGTTTGGTGGCCTTCGTCGCATTTATCTGTGTCTTTTCGATCCCAGCACCAATTCATGACAAACTCGTTGTTATCGTTAAAGCTGTAGGATGCAATAAGAAAGTGGAACTTCCTTCTATCGTCACGATTAAGCATGACTGAGACTAAACTTGGTCGGACGCCATCTAGATATCCAATTCCAAATCGACCTGGCATTGGACCATGTTCAATGTAAGGATTATAAAGGGGAGTCTTTGCTTTGAGTGTGCCTGTCATTCCATCAATAACAGCCATCCACTGATCAGAATCTAAATATTTATAATTTTCATCATGGCCTTCATTCCAAAAGACTGAGCCATCACCAAATGTGACATTGTTGGCTATTCGAATGAAAACTTCCGATTTGCCATCTCCATCGAGATCATAAACATTAACTCCATCAAAATGCCCATAGTTGACAGTAGTCGCACTTGGGCGGAAAATATCATGGTTATCACTGTTATGTCCGAGATTTATCTCCCATAAAAATGTGCCATTATGTAAATATGCTTCGATCGTTTGAGTAGTACTGCACATTCGTGCAAGAACAAAATCAAATTTGCCATCACCGTTTAAATCTCCTGGCCAAACAATTTTAATAGGGCATCCTGGGCGAATTGGAACTCTGTAAAATGGAGCAACTGGGGTATTTGATTTGAGAGTATATTTTGTGCTGTTTTCTACTTCAACGGATGAAACTACAGAACCTACAAAATAATTATATTCTTTTGCTATATCACGGGTGGTGTCCTTGTAATTAGTTACATCTGAAATTGGTTCATTGTTTAATTTTTCAATGGTATGAGATGAAACATCTTCACGATAAATATTAAAACTAATATCGTCGTCATCAGTAATTAGAAAACGCCAACTTATGAATGCTACATTTTTTTTTGAATTAATAACAACAACTCCTCGATCTAAATCCTCATTATATTTGGGAATTTTTTTGGTGCTATATCCATATGTATTTCCTTTGAGACAGAAAGCGCAATAAATGTAGATGAAAAGCATATAACTGAATATTTTGTTAGTATATTTTACAAAAAAATCGTAACATTTCAATACAAATTCATCTTTTCTTTGAAAAAAAATTGTTTTGTTATCAAATTATCTCATTTTATTCAAAACTTTTCATAAATAAGGTCAAATATTTTAAATATGAAATTTCACAGTATCTGAATTTTTCTGGTAATACTTTATTGTTTTTTTGGAGCATATATCTAAGCGTTGATATTTTAAAAATTTTGAAATGCATTAACATGAATTACCGAAAATCAATATCTAAAAATCATTTAACTAATTTTGAGAATATTATTAAAATATTTCAATTGTTTCACTTAAAAATATTCAATACTTTTCAATGTTTATAACGAGCTATATATATAAAACAATGAAATGGCTCTAATTAAAAATATTTTTCTATTAATTTGGATGCATAATACTTTATTTATTTTATATAGATGTATTCCAATTCCTCTGAAATAAAATATTAGAAAAAATTTGCAATTAATTTATTTGTAAACTTAGTAAGTTTGAATATAGTTTACAGTCATTTTTCTTTATGTTATATTTTGCAATCTGTTTTTCTTTATGATTTTATAGAATATATTTTTAATTCTCTTTTATAGAGAATTAAAGTTGTAAAACAAAGAATAATGATAAATAATGTGTTTTAATTGAAATTTTTAGACAAAGCATTGAAAAAGTCAGATAAGAGAAACTTTTTGAAAAAAAAAAAAGGTAAGATTGGAAAGACAAATAAAAATATATTTATTAAAATCAACAAACAATTTTTTTATATTCAGATCTAATAAATGGTTCAAGATCTGGTGTTTTCTCTTTTATATCTTGATGCGCATCAATGTAATCCAAAGTTTTTTTCAACAAATCGCAACGATGGTTTTGATAGACATGAATTATTAAGTCATCGAAATTTGACAAATTTGTTTCATGACAAAAGTCGCAAATAAACACGCCTTTTGATTGTTCTGCCATTTTATATTTATTCATTATCATTGCCGGAAAAGGATGCACTCTGAACAAGTGTCTATATATTGAAACGATATTTGAAGCAATTAAATCACAACAAGGGCACTTGATTGAATTTTCATCATTTGACTTTTTAATTATTTTTTCACAAGAAGGATAAAATCCAATCATAATCAAGTAATGATAAGCGATTGCAATGTTTATTAAAGCAAATCTCAAATCAATTCTTGAAATGCTTTTATTGAGGTCAATTTTGACATTTTCATCATTTGAAACTTTTGGTCCAAAAGCGCGAACAAATTGAGTGTAATTTTGGCAAATAAAAGGATCTGTTTTTATGTTGGTTGGAATCGAGATTCCGAATTCTGAGAGCAAATATTGTGATTCTTTTGGTGTATTGAATTCAATAGTTGGCTGTTTTCCTTTCACGCATTGATCAAAAAATTGGCCTAAACCTTTTATTTTCAAATCGATTAAGATTATTCCTTTTGAACAGCCAATCACCATAATATCTGATGTTTGTAAGACAGAATGCATGATAGGTGATTTTGATATTAAATTATTTAAAACTTGAAAAGTTTTTTCATCATTTTGAAGAATATAAACAGATATTGGATCCATATTTGGAATGATATCTAATTTTTCAGATGAATTGAATTTTGATTCGACATTTAAAAAATCAAATCCTAAAAGAATCTTTAATGATTGATATTCTTGCAGATGATATAATTTATAATGTGTCATTAATGCAACAGCCGTTGGTATTTTTTGAGAGCATAAAGGACATGCCATTGGAAATTGATAATCATTCCGAATTTTTTTTGTTGCAGGAAAATCAGGATGTTTGTCCAGAAGATGCTGAATTAATGAGCTTTCTTTATATTTTCCTTTAACGCAAATTGGACATTGAAATGTTTTATTTCCTTCACACATTAAAAATGAAGTGTCATAAAAATAATTGTTTTCAATTCAAAGGCAGAATTTTTTTTTGACTTTAGAAAATTGAGATGAAAATAAAAAATTATTTTTCTTCATATAAATTGATATGTATTCGTGATAAATCTGACAATAATAAACAGCCCCGTAAAGGCAGATAAATGCTCTCCAGCTTTTAATCAGTTCTATTATAATTTTTTTTTTTTTTATAATAACAGCAATGATGCATTGAATAATTTGTAAATGTTTATGTTTGAGATTTGAAATATATATAAGCATGATTATATATATATATAATATTATATTTAATGCGGGTGCTATTATCAATATGAACATGAATTTAATCAAAAATTGTATCCATTTTGCTGAAGATATCTGATTTGAAGATCAACTCAATTCTTGGGTGAAAAAAAGGAAATTAAATTGAATCTATCAAAAAGATGAATAGCAATTTTATCAAATATAAATAAATAAATTAGAAGATCGAATTATTGTAGGAGAAGAATGATCAAAATTTTTATGTAAACCTTTGAAAAATAATTTACTATTCAATTTAGATTAATTTAAAATAAGCTTATTGCGAATCAAAACTTGAATTGAAATAATATTTTTAAATAATTAAATATAAAATTACTTAATAAGTGTTTTTTATAGATTAAATAATTTCAAAAAACAATAGAATATATTTGAATAATAGACATGTTTGGTATCTTTCTCTATACTTTAATATGAAAAATCCAATTTATATTTAGTTGTTGTTAATTTATTCCCAATATGATTCCATTTTAATTTATGACAAAAAAAAAAAAAAAATGACAGAAAAATGACTTGAATCATTGACAAAAAAATGTACTTTAATTTGGGACTATATCAAAATTTCCACTTTTTCTCTGGCCAGTATCAAAATTTTCAATTAAAAAAAAAATAAGTATCATTTTTTAATAGAAAAAAAAATTCTAGTATCATATTTTAATAGAAAAACATTTCATGAGTATCATTTTTTTTTATCAATTTTTTTATCTTTTGCAACAAGTACACAGGAAAAATCTAAAAAAAATATATCTCGAATCAGCTACAGGAGAACGTTCAAATGATAGTATTTTTATGCAAAAGTAAACAACTCGCTCGACATATTAAAATTTATTTCACCAAGAATCATTCGAAAAAAAGTATTTAACGCTGGTTTATTGTAGAAAAACAAGTTTAACTTAATTTTTCTCAGCAACATGAGCTCAAACCCAGTTTTTCAAATCGATGTCTAATTACGAATAATCAATTTTTTTACGGGTCTACTTATGTACCAAGTTTTACTGCTTCAATTAATATTCTTTATCATTTTTTACATATATTCATGACTACAAATACTATGTAATTCGCTTTCTATTTTTGAAAATTCTCACGAATATTCAAAAAATTATTCAAAAAACAGAGACAAAAATATGTTATATCTACACTATATATAGTATAACTTTAAAATATAGTAGTATTGTTTCTTTATTTTCTTTTTTATGTCTAAAAACTTAATAATTTTGCAAAATTGTAAACGAATAATAAACGTTCTTCTTTTTCATTTATTTTTCTTTTCATCAAATTATAAATTCTTTGAGCTTTTTTCTAATGGAAAATTTAACATTTTAAAAATATTTAGAAATAAATTATTGTAATTTAATGAAAATGATTAAATATTATAATCTAATGAAAATTATCCAATTAATATGATTGAATGAACTTGATTGTTTATAATAATTCGATATTTATAAAAAATGCAATTGTTTGAATGTGATTATTTAGAAGATTTAATTTGATTAGAAGAATGTGATTGATTAAAAAATTTATTTGAATCAATTATATTCAATTATCCCTAGGTAATCACTTTCATTCTTTCATTCGCTTTAATTCAATCACTTTTACTCATTCAATCACTTTCATTCATTCAATCATTTCATTCATTCAATCACTTTTACTCATTCAATCACTTTTACTCATTCAATCACTTTCATTCATTCAATCATTTCATTCATTCAATCACTTTTACTCATTCAATCATTTCATTCATTTAATCATTTCATTCATTCAATCATTTCATTCATTCAATCATTTCATTCATTCAATCATTTCATTCATTCAATTACTTTCATTCATTCAATTACTTTCATTCATTCAATCACTTTCATTCATTCAATCACTTTCATTCATTCAATCATTTCATTCATTCAATCATTTTCATTCATTCAATCATTTCATTCATTTAATCATTTCATTCATTCAATCATTTCATTCATTCAATCACTTTCATTCATTCAATCATTTCATTCATTCAATCATTTTCATTCATTCAATCATTTCATTCATTCAATCATTTCATTCATTCAATCACTTTCATTCATTCAATCATTTCATTCATTCAATCATTTCATTCATTCAATCATTTCATTCATTCAATTACTTTCATTCATTCAATTGCTTTCATTCATTCAATCATTTCATTCATTCAATCACTTTCATTCATTCAATTACTTTCATTCATTCAATCACTTTCATTCATTCAATCACTTTCATTCATTCAATCATTTCATTCAATCACTTTCATTCATTCAATCATTTTCATTCATTCAACCATTTCATTCATTCAATCACTTTCATTCATTCAATCACTTTCATTCATTCAATCATTTCATTCATTCAATCATTTTCATTCATTCAATCACTTTCATTCATTCAATCACTTTCATTCATTCAATCATTTCATTCATTCAATCATTTCATTCATTCAATCACTTTCATTCATTCAATCATTTCATTCATTCAATCACTTTCATTCATTCAATCACTTTCATTCATTCAATCACTTTCATTCATTCAATCACTTTCATTCATTCAATCACTTTCATTCATTCAATCACTTTCATTCATTCAATCACTTTCATTCATTCAATCACTTTCATTCATTCAATCACTTTCATTCATTCAATCATTTCATTCAATCACTTTCATTCATTCAATCACTTTCATTCATTCAATCACTTTCATTTATTCAATCATTTCATTCATTCAATCATTTCATTCATTCAATCATTTCATTCATTCAATCATTTCATTCATTCAATCATTTCATTTATTCAATCACTTTCATTTATTCAATCACTTTCATTCATTCGATCATTTCATTCATTCAATCATTTCATTCAATCACTTTCATTCATTCAATCACTTTCATTCATTCAATCACTTTCATTCATTCAATCATTTCATTCATTCAATCATTTCATTCATTCAATCATTTCATTCATTCAATCACTTTCATTCATTCAATCACTTTCATTCATTCAATCATTTTCATTCATTCAATTACTTTCATTCATTCAATCATTTCATTCATCCAATCACTTTCATTCATTCAATCACTTTCATTCATTCAATCATTTCATTCATTCAATCATTTCATTCATTCAATCACTTTCATTCATTCAATCATTTCATTCATTCAATCATTTCATTCATTCAATCACTTTCATTCATTCAATTACTTTCATTCATTCAATCATTTTCATTCATTCAATCACTTTCATTCATTCAATCACTTTCATTCATTCAATCATTTCATTCATTCAATCACTTTCATTCATTCAATCATTTCATTCATTCAATTGCTTTCATTCATTCAATCATTTCATTCATTCAATCATTTCATTCATTCAATCATTTCATTCATTCAATCATTTCATTCATTCAATCATTTCATTCATTCAATCATTTCATTCAATCACTTTCATTCATTCAATCACTTTCATTGATTCAATCATTTCATTCATTCAATCATTTCATTCAATCACTTTCATTCATTCAATCACTTTCATTCATTCAATCACTTTCATTCATTCAATCATTTCATTCATTCAATCATTTCATTCATTCAATCATTTCATTCATTCAATCATTTCATTCATTCAATCATTTCATTTATTCAATCACTTTCATTCATTCAATCACTTTCATTCATTCAATCACTTTCATTCATTCAATCATTTCATTCATTCAATCATTTCATTCATTCAATCATTTCATTCATTCAATTACTTTCATTCATTCAATTACTTTCATTCATTCAATTACTTTTACTCATTCAATTAATTTCATTCATTCAATCACTTTCATTCATTCAATCATTTCATTCATTCAATTGCTTTTACTCATTCAATTAATTTCATTCATTCAATCATTTCATTCATTCAATCATTTCATTAATTAAATTACTTTCATTCATTCAATCATTTCATTCATTCAATAATTTCATTCATTCAATCACTTTCATTCATTCAATTACTTTTACTCATTCAATTAATTTCATTAATTAAATCATTTCATTCATTCAATTACTTTTATTAATTCAATTAATTTCATTAATTCAATCATTTCATTCATTCAATTACTTTTACTCATTCAATCACTTTCATTCATTCAATCACTTTCATTCATTCAATCACTTTCATTCATTCAATCACTTTTACTCATTCAATTAATTTCATTAATTCAATCACTTTCATTCATTCAATCACTTTCATTCATTCAATCACTTTTACTCATTCAATCACTTTCATTCATTCAATCACTTTCATTCGTTCAATCACTTTTACTCATTCAATCACTTTCATTCATTCAATCATTTCATTCATTCAATCACTTTCATTCATTCAATTACTTTTACTCATTCAATTAATTTCATTCATTCAATCACTTTCATTAGTTCAATCACTTTTACTCATTCAATTAATTTCATTCATTCAATCACTTTCATTCATTCAATCACTTTCATTAGTTCAATTACTTTTACTCATTCAATTAATTTCATTCATTCAATTACTTTCATTCATTCAATCACTTTCATTCATTCAATCACTTTCATTCATTCAATCACTTTCATTCATTCAATCACTTTCATTCATTCAATCATTTCATTCATTCAATTGCTTTTACTCATTCAATTAATTTCATTAATTCAATCATTTCATTCATTCAATTGCTTTTACTCATTCAATTAATTTCATTCATTCAATCATTTCATTCATTCAATCACTTTCATTCGTTCAATCACTTTCATTAGTTCAATCACTTTTACTCATTCAATCACTTTCATTCATTCAATCATTTCATTCATTCAATTGCTTTTACTCATTCAATTAATTTCATTCATTCAATCATTTCATTCATTCAATCATTTCATTAATTAAATTACTTTCATTCATTCAATCATTTCATTCATTCAATAATTTCATTCATTCAATCACTTTCATTCATTCAATCACTTTCATTCATTCAATTACTTTTTCTCATTCAATTAATTTCATTAATTTAATCATTTCATTCATTCAATTACTTTTATTAATTCAATTAATTTCATTAATTCAATCATTTCATTCATTCAATTACTTTTACTCATTCAATCATTTCATTCATTCAATCACTTTTACTCATTTAATCATTTCATTCATTCAATCACTTTCATTCATTCAATCACTTTCATTCATTCAATCACTTTCATTCATTCAATCATTTCATTCATTCAATCATTTCATTCATTCAATCATTTCATTCATTCAATCATTTCATTCATTCAATCATTTCATTCATTCAATCATTTCATTCAATCATTTCATTCATTCAATCACTTTCATTCATTCAATCACTTTCATTCATTCAATCACTTTCATTCATTCAATCACTTTCATTCATTCAATCATTTCATTCATTCAATTACTTTCATTCATTCAATCATTTCATTCATTCAATCACTTTCATTCATTCAATTACTTTTACTCATTCAATTAATTTCATTCATTCAATCATTTCATTCATTCAATCACTTTCATTCATTCAATTACTTTTACTCATTCAATTAATTTCATTCATTAAATCATTTCATTCATTCAATCATTTCATTCATTCAATCATTTCATTCAATCATTTCATTCATTCAATCACTTTCATTCATTCAATCACTTTCATTCATTCAATCATTTCATTCATTCAATTACTTTCATTCATTCAATTACTTTCATTCATTCAATTACTTTCATTCATTAAATCATTTCATTCATTCAATCACTTTCATTCATTCAATTACTTTTACTCATTCAATTAATTTCATTAATTTAATCATTTCATTCATTCAATTACTTTCATTCATTCAATCATTTCATTCATTCAATCACTTTCATTCATTCAATTACTTTTACTCATTCAATTAATTTCATTAATTCAATCATTTCATTCATTCAATTACTTTCATTCATTCAATCATTTCATTCATTCAATCACTTTCATTCATTCAATTACTTTTACTCATTCAATTAATTTCATTAATTCAATCATTTCATTCATTCAATTACTTTCATTCATTCAATCACTTTCATTCATTCAATTACTTTTACTCATTCAATTAATTTCATTCATTCAATTACTTTCATTCATTCAATTACTTTCATTCATTCAATTACTTTCATTCATTCAATCACTTTCATTCATTCAATTACTTTCATTCATTCAATCATTTCATTCATTCAATCACTTTCATTCATTCAATCATTTCATTCATTCAATCACTTTCATTCATTCAATTACTTTCATTCATTCAATCACTTTCATTCATTCAATTACTTTCATTCATTCAATCATTTCATTCATTCAATCACTTTCATTCATTCAATCATTTCATTCATTCAATCACTTTCATTCATTCAATTACTTTTACTCATTCAATTAATTTCATTAATTCAATCACTTTCATTAATTCAATCACTTTCATTCATTCAATTATTTTCATTCATTCAATCACTTTAATTCATTCAATTACTTTTACTCATTCAATTAATTTCATTAATTCAATCATTTCATTCATTCAATTACTTTCATTCATTCAATCATTTCATTCATTCAATTACTTTCATTCATTCAATTACTTTCATTCATTCAATCATTTCATTCATTCAATCACTTTCATTCATTCAATTACTTTTACTCATTCAATTAATTTCATTAATTCAATCATTTCATTCATTCAATTACTTTCATTCATTCAATCACTTTCATTCATTCAATTACTTTTACTCATTCAATTAATTTCATTCATTCAATCATTTCATTCATTCAATTACTTTCATTCATTCAATCATTTCATTCATTCAATCATTTCATTCATTCAATCACTTTCATTCATTCAATCATTTCATTCATTCAATCATTTCATTCATTCAATCACTTTCATTCATTCAATTACTTTCATTCATTCAATCATTTCATTCATTCAATCATTTCATTCATTCAATCACTTTCATTCATTCAATCACTTTAATTCATTCAATTACTTTCATTCATTAAATCATTTCATTCATTAAATCACTTTCATTCATTCAATTACTTTCATTCATTCAATCATTTCATTCATTCAATCATTTCATTCATTCAATAACTTTCATTCATTCAATTACTTTTACTCATTCAATTAATTTCATTAATTCAATCACTTTCATTCATTAAATCATTTCATTCATTCAATCACTTTCATTCATTCAATCACTTTCATTCATTCAATCATTTCATTCATTCAATCACTTTCATTCATTCTATCACTTTCATTCATTCAATCACTTTCATTCATTCAATTACTTTTACTCATTCAATTAATTTCATTAATTCAATCATTTCATTCATTCAATCACTTTCATTCATTCAATTACTTTTACTCATTCAATTAATTTCATTCATTCAATCATTTCATTCATTCAATTACTTTTACTCATTCAATCATTTCATTCATTCAATCATTTCATTCATTCAATTACTTTCATTCATTCAATCATTTCATTCATTCAATCATTTCATTCATTCAATCACTTTCATTCATTCAATCATTTCATTCATTCAATCATTTCATTCATTCAATCATTTCATTCATTCAATTACTTTTACTAATTCAATTAATTTCATTAATTCAATCATTTCATTCATTCAATCATTTCATTCATTCAATTACTTTCATTCATTCAATTACTTTCATTCATTCAATCACTTTTACTCATTCAATCACTTTCATTCGTTCAATCATTTCATTCATTCAATCACTTTCATTCATTCAATTACTTTTACTAATTCAATTAATTTCATTAATTCAATCATTTCATTCATTCAATTACTTTTACTAATTCAATTAATTTCATTAATTCAATCATTTCATTCATTCAATTACTTTTACTCATTCAATCACTTTCATTCATTCAATCACTTTCATTCATTAAATCATTTCATTCATTCAATCACTTTCATTCATTCAATTACTTTTACTCATTCAATTAATTTCATTAATTCAATCATTTCATTCATTCAATCCCTTTCATTCATTCAATCACTTTCATTCATTCAATTGCTTTTACTCATTCAATTAATTTCATTCATTCAATCATTTCATTCATTCAATTACTTTTACTAATTCAATTAATTTCATTAATTCAATCATTTCATTCATTCAATTGCTTTTACTCATTCAATTAATTTCATTCATTCAATCATTTCATTCATTCAATAATTTCATTCATTCAATCACTTTCATTCATTCAATTACTTTTACTCATTCAATTAATTTCATTAATTAAATCATTTCATTCATTCAATTACTTTTATTAATTCAATTAATTTCATTAATTCAATCATTTCATTCATTCAATTACTTTTACTCATTCAATCACTTTCATTCATTCAATCACTTTCATTCATTCAATCACTTTCATTCATTCAATCACTTTCATTCATTCAATCACTTTCATTCATTCAATCACTTTCATTCATTCAATCACTTTTACTCATTCAATCACTTTCATTCATTCAATCACTTTCATTCGTTCAATCACTTTTACTCATTCAATCACTTTCATTCATTCAATCATTTCATTCATTCAATCACTTTCATTCATTCAATTACTTTTACTCATTCAATTAATTTCATTCATTCAATCACTTTCATTAGTTCAATCACTTTTACTCATTCAATTAATTTCATTCATTCAATCACTTTCATTCATTCAATCACTTTCATTAGTTCAATTACTTTTACTCATTCAATTAATTTCATTCATTCAATCACTTTCATTCATTCAATCACTTTCATTCATTCAATCACTTTCATTCATTCAATCACTTTCATTCATTCAATCACTTTTACTCATTCAATCACTTTCATTCATTCAATCACTTTCATTCGTTCAATCACTTTTACTCATTCAATCACTTTCATTCATTCAATCATTTCATTCATTCAATCATTTTCATTCATTCAATTACTTTCATTCGTTCAATCATTTCATTCATTCAATCACTTTCATTAGTTCAATCACTTTTACTCATTCAATCACTTTCATTCGTTCAATCACTTTCATTAGTTCAATCACTTTTACTCATTCAATCACTTTCATTCATTCAATCATTTCATTCATTCAATCACTTTCATTCGTTCAATCACTTTTACTCATTCAATCACTTTCATTCATTCAATCATTTCATTCATTCAATCATTTTCATTCATTCAATTACTTTCATTCGTTCAATCATTTCATTCATTCAATCACTTTCATTAGTTCAATCACTTTTACTCATTCAATCACTTTCATTCGTTCAATCACTTTCATTAGTTCAATCACTTTTACTCATTCAATCACTTTCATTCATTCAATCATTTCATTCATTCAATCACTTTCATTCATTCAATTACTTTTACTCATTCAATTAATTTCATTCATTCAATCATTTCATTCATTCAATTACTTTCATTCATTCAATCATTTCATTCATTCAATCATTTCATTCATTCAATCACTTTCATTCATTCAATCACTTTTACTCATTCAATTAATTTCATTAATTCAATCATTTCATTCATTCAATTACTTTCATTCATTCAATCATTTCATTCATTCAATCACTTTCATTCATTCAATCACTTTCATTCATTCAATTACTTTCATTCATTCAATCATTTCATTCATTCAATCACTTTCATTCGTTCAATCACTTTTACTCATTCAATCACTTTCATTCGTTCAATCACTTTCATTAGTTCAATCACTTTTACTCATTCAATCACTTTCATTCATTCAATCACTTTCATTCGTTCAATCACTTTTACTCATTTAATCATTTCATTCATTCAATCACTTTCATTCGTTCAATCACTTTTACTCATTCAATCATTTCATTCATTCAATCACTTTCATTAGTTCAATCACTTTTACTCATTCAATCATTTCATTCATTCAATCACTTTCATTCGTTCAATCACTTTTACTCATTTAATCATTTCATTCATTCAATCACTTTCATTCATTCAATCACTTTCATTCATTCAATCACTTTCATTCATTCAATCATTTCATTCATTCAATCATTTCATTCATTCAATCATTTCATTCATTCAATCATTTCATTCATTCAATCACTTTCATTCATTCAATCACTTTCATTCATTCAATCACTTTCATTCATTCAATCATTTCATTCATTCAATCATTTCATTCATTCAATCATTTCATTCATTCAATCACTTTTACTCATTTAATCATTTCATTCATTCAATCACTTTCATTCATTCAATCACTTTCATTCATTCAATCACTTTCATTCATTCAATCATTTCATTCATTCAATCATTTCATTCATTCAATCATTTCATTCATTCAATCATTTCATTCATTCAATCATTTCATTCATTCAATCACTTTCATTCATTCAATCACTTTCATTAATTCAATCATTTCATTCATTCAATCACTTTCATTCATTCAATCACTTTCATTCATTCAATCACTTTCATTCATTCAATCATTTCATTCATTCAATCATTTTATTCATTCAATCATTTCATTCATTCAATCATTTCATTCATTCAATCACTTTCATTCATTCAATCACTTTCATTCATTCAATCATTTTAATTCTTTCTTTCGTTTTAATTCATTCAATATCTTTAAGATGGTTCTCCATAACCGTTATTTTTAGAATGCATCAATCTCAACGAATGCTAAATCTCAGAGAACCAAACTCAATACATAAAGCATACTTTTATATATATTTTTTTAAAAGTTCGCAGACATAAAAAATCTAATATTAATTTTTTGATGAATACTGCGGTTTTGGAAATAGATTAGAATTTTTTGGAAATAAAATAGCATGATTTAAATGTGTTTATAAAACCGCTAAAAATTTCTTCGAAATAAAATAGTGAATGATTATTTTCCATTCAATTTGCATTTTTTTTTTTATGTTGAGGAAAAATAAAAAATCTTAACAATTCTTTTACCAATTTATTGTGTTTTAAAACACTATAAAATTTCTTTAATCTATCTCTTAAGACTGTTTTTAAGGTACAAATCTCATACGTTAAACAACCGCAATTTTTTTTGACATTTATTTAATTTTTCGACATGTTATATAAAAAATTAATAAAAAAAATTTTAATTGAATTATATAAAAAATAAAGTTCAGAAATCAAAATTTGACACCAATTGAAATTTAAACTTTTTCTGTGAGGGTGCTTTTCTTAAAATTTTAACGTGCCTTTTTTCAATTTTTAACGTATGAGATTTGTACCTTAAGTATGATTAAATTGAATAGAAAATGTTCGTCCCTATTTTGGTTCCAAAAAATTCTAATCTATTTCCAAAACAGCTGTACTCAATTTAAAAAACAGCGAGCTTTATAAAGTAATAATAATATTAAAATAAGAGGATTTATGGAATGTACTCATGAAAAAGTTATTAAGGGCGTACATTCCAAAAATGCTGTAAACTTTTCAGCATTGAATAAACTCATAGAATATATCTTTCAATACTTCCAAATTATGAAAAAGTTTAGGTCAAAAATTTATAATTAAAAATTTTCAAAAAACATTTCGATCGAAAACAGTATTTTCTAGTATAGGGTTCACATATGAAATTCGTTAAAAGTGGTTTAAGTTGGTATTGGTTAATGCTGTAATAAATTTATTCATTAATGTATTTGTTAATGTATAATCGTAAATGTATTCGTAAAGGTCCACTTATTACAGTTTATAAATCTTTTCTAAAATTGCAAATGTATTCTTTAATGCATGATTGTTATTGTTAATATAAATGTATTCGATAATGTACTCACTAATTTATTCGTTAATATTATTGTTTTTAATGCATTTCATAGTTTTCGATATGTCGAGTATTATCCAAAAATATATGTGTATGATCTGTGTTCTGTGTCAATATATTACTTAACACGAACTTGTTATGTATTTACAATTAATGTATTTGATAGGGTACTCGATGTGATGTATCTGTAAAAGATATATGTAAGTAATGTATTCGATAATAGTAATGTTTAATGAAAAATACCATTTTATCGTTGAGGTTACTAAACAGGATAGATATCGAGGTAGATCTAACCTTTTCACGTGTCGATTTAGTACTTCAAGAAATTGTGCTAGGTACTAAATGATTTCGTATTTTGATCGTAATATCTAGATTTATATGTATCACTCTTTTCTGGTTCGATATTCTTTCGTGGTACTGTTCAAGATATATTACAGAGCTTACCATTGCGTTTCGTGAATCGTTTATTCTTTTAGGGTAAATCTTCATTTAAGGATCTAGCATTGAATTTACTAGCATTAAGATTAAGACATAACTGAGTATTAAAGGTTTTATGGTCGCATTTAGCAGTTAACTCCGTAATCGCTCTTTTCAGTAATGGTAAATCATCTATAGTATACAACTCTTCTAGACTTGGCTCTGTTGTATTCTTGTTCTTACTATTCGTAGAAGGTATTTCTCTGAAACTCATTTCTGTAGTCATATTTTATTTATGAATATTGGATTAAAAAATCTTTTAAATTCGTGTTTGGGGTTATTTATAGAGATATCGTAAACAGGATTTCAGTGTAGTTTTATCGGTTACTAGAACTTTACTGAGGAACCATCTCATGTATATCATTAACTCACTAAAGTTCGATCTATGGTTTAGAAACTCGTTGGAAAGCTATATATATGGAAGGTCCATAAGTGTTCTCGGATGTCTTAGAAGGTTTTAAAAGCGTGCAGAGTGAGTATACGTCGCATCCCTTAATCTTACTACTCATGCTGAAAATGAAAGAATTGAATTCCATTCACTCGAGCACGTTATATATCTGCAACACTTGCTATAAGCAAAGGAAAAATTATTGATATTCTGGATCATATTTTTCATTATCAAAACTGATAAACCCCAGTAGTTCTAGATGATGAAATCACCAAACCCTGAAATTTTTGTTTTGATCTCTTCATAAATTGGACGAAATGTTTTTTTCGAAAGTAAAATCATTAAATATTTTAACATTAAATTATTTTCAAGTCTTTTGATGTTACATTTATCTTTACAATGGCGTTTTTTGCTGATTTTTTGGTTATATAAAATGATTTACATAATGAGCACATAAAAATTAGAAACAAATCATGTGCATTGTATTTGGTAATTATTTTAACAAAGCTAAAAGTAACATCAAATTGATTTATAAACCAGTCACTCATATTAATTGAAATTTAAAAAAATATCAGAATAAAAAATAAACTATTGAATTTTCAAAGCTATAAAAAAATTCTGAGCTTTGAAACTTTTTGTATATACACTCAGTTTTGATAAAGTAAAACATAGGTGGTTTATGTGTCAAAAAAAATAAAAATTCGTGAGATTGATATATATTTTTCTTATAAGAATATTCTATAAATTTATACAAATTAAAAGAATATTCATTCGTTAGCGGTCTAGAAATTAAAAATGCATAAAATTGAATACATTTTAGCTGAAAAAGTTTAGCAAAAATCCTTTAATAAAAAAAAATTTCTGAACTTATTAAAAAAATTGTGAGAAAATTGATTTCTCGGCCGCTAACGAACGAATCGTTTTCTAATCTAAATAAATTATGTTTAAATAGTTTATATGAGATAAATTTCTAATTTAATATCATTTTATTTAACATGAAAAAATTGAGAAGAGTAAACCACCTATAAGCAAAACGTAATGGATTGTAAGAAATATATACAGCAAATGAGAATGGTTCAAGCCAATATTCTCTCCTTTGTAAATGAATATAAAAATACAGAAGAATACTTTCAAATTTTAACCAATTTATTTGATGATCAAAATTATAATAATTATAAGCAAAAACTAAGAATCATTCTGAAAAATAGAGAAAATTTAAATGTTTCTAAAGGATGATATCATTAATATCTATTCTAATTGAATGAATGAAAGTGATTGAATGAATGAAATGATTGAATGAATGAAATTATTGAATGAATGAAAGTGATTGAATGAATGAAAGTGATTGAATGAATGAAAGTGATTGAATGAATGAAAGTGATTGAATGAATGAAATGATTGAATGAATGAAATGATTGAATGAATGAAAGTGATTGAATGAATGAAAGTGATTGAATGAATGAAAGTGATTGAATGAATGAAATGATTGAATGAAATGATTGAATGAATGAAATGATTGAATGAATGAAATGATTGAATTAATGAAATTAATTGAATGAGTAAAAGTAATTGAATGAATGAAAGTGATTGAATGAATGAAATGATTGAATGAATGAAAGTGATTGAATGAATGAAATGATTGAATGAATGAAAGTGATTGAATGAATGAAAGTGATTGAATGAATGAAATTAATTGAATGAATGAAAGTGATTGAATGAATGAAAGTGATTGAATGAATGAAAGTGATTGAATGAATGAAAGTGATTGAATGAATGAAATGATCGAATGAATGAAAGTAATTGAATGAATGAAATGATTGAATGAATGAAAGTGATTGAATGAATGAAATGATCGAATGAATGAAAGTAATTGAATGAATGAAATGATTGAATGAATGAAAGTGATTGAATGAATGAAATTAATTGAATGAATGAAAGTAATTGAATGAATGAAAGTAATTGAATGAATGAAAGTAATTGAATGAATGAAATGATTGAATGAATGAAAGTGATTGAATGAATGAAAGTGATTGAATGAATGAAATGATTGAATGAATGAAAGTGATTGAATGAATGAAAGTGATTGAATGAATGAAATGATTGAATGAATGAAATGATCGAATGAATGAAAGTAATTGAATGAATGAAAGTGATTGAATGAATGAAATTAATTGAATGAATGAAAGTAATTGAATGAATGAAAGTGATTGAATGAATGAAAGTGATTGAATGAATGAAATGATTGAATGAATGAAATGATTGAATGAATGAAATTAATTGAATGAGTAAAAGTAATTGAATGAATGAAAGGGATTGAATGAATGGAATGATTGAATTAATGAAATTAATTGAATGAATGAAAGTAATTGAATGAATGAAAGTGATTGAATGAATGAAATGATTGAATGAATGAAATGATCGAATGAATGAAAGTAATTGAATGAATGAAAGTGATTGAATGAATGAAATGATTGAATGAATGAAATGATTGAATGAATGAAAGTAATTGAATGAATGAAATGATTTAATGAATGAAAGTAATTGAATGAATGAAAGGGATTGAATGAATGGAATGATTGAATTAATGAAATTAATTGAATGAGTAAAAGTAATTGAATGAATGAAAGTGATTGAATGAATGAAATGATTGAATGAATGAAATGATTGAATGAATGAAAGTGATTTAATGAATGAAAGTGATTGAATGAATGAAATGATTGAATGAATGAAATTAATTGAATGAATGAAAGTAATTGAATGAATGAAAGTAATTGAATGAATGAAATGATTGAATGAATGAAAGTGATTGAATGAATGAAAGTGATTGAATGAATGAAATGATTGAATGAATGAAAGTGATTGAATGAATGAAATGATTTAATGAATGAAAATGATTGAATGAATGAAAGTAATTAAATGAATGAAATGATTGAATTAATGAAATTAATTGAATGAGTAAAAGTAATTGAATGAATGAAAGTGATTGAATGAATGAAATGATTGAATGAATGAAAGTAATTGAATGAATGAAAGTAATTGAATGAATGAAAGTAATTGAATGAATGAAATGATTGAATGAATGAAATTAATTGAATGAATGAAAGTAATTGAATGAATGAAATGATTGAATGAATGAAATGATTGAATGAATGAAAGTAATTGAATGAGTAAAAGTAATTGAATGAATGAAAGTAATTGAATGAATGAAAGTAATTGAATGAATGAAATGATTGAATGAATGAAATGATTGAATGAATGAAAGTAATTGAATGAATGAAATGATTGAATGAATGAAAGTAATTGAATGAATGAAAGTAATTGAATGAATGAAAGTAATTGAATGAATGAAATGATTGAATGAATGAAATTAATTGAATGAGTAAAAGTAATTGAATGAATGAAAGTGATTGAATGAATGAAATGATTGAATGAATGAAAGTAATTGAATGAATGAAATGATTGAATGAATGAAAGTAATTGAATGAATGAAATGATTTAATGAATGAAATTAATTGAATGAGTAAAAGTAATTGAATGAATGAAAGTGATTGAATGAATGAAATGATTGAATGAATGAAATTAATTGAATGAGTAAAAGTAATTGAATGAATGAAATGATTGAATGAATGAAAGTGATTGAATGAATGAAATGATTGAATGAATGAAATGATTGAATGAATGAAAGTAATTGAATGAATGAAATGATTGAATGAATGAAATTAATTGAATGAGTAAAAGTAATTGAATGAATGAAAGTGATTGAATGAATGAAAGTAATTGAATGAATGAAATGATTGAATTAATGAAATTAATTGAATGAGTAAAAGTAATTGAATGAATGAAAGTGATTGAATGAATGAAATGATTGAATGAATGAAAGTAATTGAATGAATGAAAGTAATTGAATGAATGAAAGTAATTGAATGAATGAAATGATTGAATGAATGAAATTAATTGAATGAGTAAAAGTAATTGAATGAATGAAAGTGATTGAATGAATGAAATGATTGAATGAATGAAAGTAATTGAATGAATGAAAGTAATTGAATGAATGAAAGTGATTGAATGAATGAAATGATTGAATTAATGAAATTAATTGAATGAGTAAAAGTAATTGAATGAATGAAAGTGATTGAATGAATAAAATGATTGAATTAATGAAATTAATTGAATGAGTAAAAGTAATTGAATGAATGAAAGTGATTGAATGAATGAAATGATTGAATGAATGAAAGTGATTGAATGAGTAAAAGTGATTGAACTAATGAAAGTGATTGAATGAGTAAAAGTGATTGAATGAATGAAAGTAATTGAATGAATGAAAGTAATTGAATGAATGAAAGTAATTGAATGAATGAAAGTGATTGAATGAATGAAATGATTGAATTAATGAAATTAATTGAATGAGTAAAAGTAATTGAATGAATGAAAGTGATTGAATGAATAAAATGATTGAATGAATGAAATTAATTGAATGAGTAAAAGTAATTGAATGAATGAAAGTGATTGAATGAATGAAATGATTGAATGAATGAAAGTGATTGAATGAGTAAAAGTGATTGAACGAATGAAAGTGATTGAACGAATGAAAGTGATTAAATGAGTAAAAGTGATTGAACTAATGAAAGTGATTGAACGAATGAAAGTGATTGAATGAGTAAAAGTGATTGAACGAATGAAAGTGATTGAATGAATGAAAATGATTGAATGAGTAAAAGTGATTGAACGAATGAAAGTGATTGAATGAATGAAAATGATTGAATGAGTAAAAGTGATTGAATTAAAGCGAATGAAAGAATGAAAGTGATTACCTAGGGATAATTGAATATAATTGATTCAAATAAATTTTTTAATCAATCACATTCTTCTAATCAAATTAAATCTTCTAAATAATCACATTCAAACAATTGCATTTTTTATAAATATCGAATTATTATAAACAATCAAGTTCATTCAATCATATTAATTGGATAATTTTCATTAGATTATAATATTTAATCATTTTCATTAAATTACAATAATTTATTTCTAAATATTTTTAAAATGTTAAATTTTCCATTAGAAAAAAGCTCAAAGAATTTATAATTTGATGAAAAGAAAAATAAATGAAAAAGAAGAACGTTTATTATTCGTTTACAATTTTGCAAAATTATTAAGTTTTTAGACATAAAAAAGAAAATAAAGAAACAATACTACTATATTTTAAAGTTATACTATATATAGTGTAGATATAACATATTTTTGTCTCTGTTTTTTGAATAATTTTTTGAATATTCATGAGAATTTTCAAAAATAGAAAGCGAATTACATAGTATTTGTAGTCATGAATATATGTAAAAAATGATAAAGAATATTAATTGAAGCAGTAAAACTTGGTACATGAGTAGACCCGTAAAAAAATTGATTATTCGTAATTAGACATCGATTTGAAAAACTGGTTTTTAGCTCATGTTGCTGAGAAAAATTATGTTAAACTTGTTTTTCTACAATAAACCAGCGTTAAATACTTTTTTTCGAATGATTCTTGGTGAAATAAATTTTAATATGTCGAGCGAGTTGTTTACTTTTGCATAAAAATACTATCATTTGAACGTTCTCCTGTAGCTGATTCGAGATATATTTTTTTTTAGATTTTTCCTGTGTACTTGTTGCAAAAGATAAAAAAATTGATAAAAAAAAGTGATACTCATGAAATGTTTTTCTATTAAAATATGATACTAGAATTTTTTTTTCTATTAAAAAATGATACTTATTTTTTTTTAATTGAAAATTTTGATACTGGCCAGAGAAAAAGTGGAAATTTTGATATAGTCCCACTTTAATTTATATATACCCATTACTCCCACGAATTTAGTGAGTTTGCGTATTCAATGGTTTATTCTCAGAAAAAATAATTTTATTTTTTTTATTTTATAAATTTTTTATTCAATTTTTTTTATTTTTAGACAATTCTTTTTTTTCTGATTCAATTTTTTGTATAATTTTATTTAGTGTACGTTTATATTTATTTTTTTGAGTAAATTTTCCAATTTTTTATATGATATTTTAAGCAAATGCTATTATTCCTTATAAAATGTTCATATATGACATCTTGTCAACTTAATGGAGTAGATAAAAAAAAATCTCATTTTTTGATCAATGATAATTTTTTAATAACATAAAATATATTCAAAATTGTGGGTAACATTCTTACTAAAATTATTAGTTTTTGTTGTAATATAACAGAATATTGAGGTATAAAATGATTTTATTTTTTTTCTTTTCCAAAATATAATAATTGATTACTTTTCAGCAGGCTCATTTCTCATTTTTTCTGTTTTCTTTTTGAGCCTTCTTTTTTTATTTTTACAAATAAACATGATTATCGTTAGTCTTGTTAAAGCTTTTTTTATTCTCTGCAAAATATCTTTTTTTTCAATGTTTCTTTGATTTTTAGACTGTGTTGATCAGCTTAACATGTCATAAATTATATAAGCAAGCACGCTAATCATTTTTTATTATATTCATAATTTTTTTATTTAATCTTATATATATGTTTTTAATTTACTCCAATGTGTGTAAATTCAACATTATATCATGTAATTACTTTCAATAATTCCAAATAATGCATAATTATATCAATATTAAATCAAATTATAATAATCAAATTATGATATTAATGGAAACAAATATGTTCTCATAAAAAAGTATTTAATAATTATTATTAAGTGATTAATACAGAATAATGATTCCAAAATTTAATTTTTAACTACTTATTCTAAGTAATATCATAATTATTATATTTTTGTTTTTTTACATTGAAACTCTTACTCAACACTTTTATTAACATCCAATTAAATATATATTTATAGTATTTTACTTGCTTTTTAATTCAAACAAATCTAAATTAATCTTTAATCATCATCTATTTTTTTAATTTTAACTGTGAATATATTAATATTGTATTTTCTAATTTCAGAAATAGAAAAGCATGTAGAAAATATTGTAGTATTATAAAAAATGTGGAGTTTTCAGACTAAAACTTTTTTTTCAATTAAAAAGTTTATTAATCATTTATATCATAAAAAATATATTATATTTGCTTTTTGGTTGGTATAAAAATAACATTTTTAATCTGTCTTTTACATATTAGTTTTCTTGTTTTTTAAAACTTAGACAGATTTATCGTCTAACTTTAATTGAATTATTGAATGATTGAAAGATTGAATAAACGAATAAATGGATGAATGAATGAAAAAAATTGAAAAGAGATTGAATGAATAATTAAACAAATAAGTGAATAAATAAAAGTAAAAATGAATAATTGAATGATTGAATGATTGAATGAAAGATTGAATGAATAAAAGAATAAGTGAATAAATAAATAGATGAAAAAAGGATAAGTGAATAATTGAAAGAATGAATAAACGAATAAGTGAATGAATAAATATAAAAATGGATAAGTGAATAATTGAATGATTGAAAGGAAGATTGAAAGAAAGAATTAATGAACCAATAAAAAAGTGAATGAAAAAACGAATGATGGAATAACTGAATGAATAAATGAATAAATGGATAAGAGAATGAATAAGCAAATGAATAATTGAATGATTGAATAAATGGATGAATAAATGATTGATTGAATAAATAAATGATTAAATTAATAAGTGTATAATTGAATAAAGGATATGATAAAAATATTTTTTATTTCTTCTTCAGTCCCTTTTTATTCGCCGTCTGGTATATCTTTATCAACATAAAACTCTGTTTTAAATATTATTATAAATTCTGAAATATATGATGGCAAATGATCGCTTTCTTTTTCTTTTTTTTTTTGGAAATATAGCTTACAAGATTATAAGATTGTTTATTAGATTTTGAGATATCCTTGATTTTTCCTCATTTGATAAATATCGGGTATTGATTTAAAAATATTATTTTTTTATTTATTTTATAAAAAAGAAATAATGCATTTTCTGATCATAGACTTATCATTAATATGATTAACTTCTTTAAAAAAGAGAAATATAGCAGTTATAATTAATGGAATTAATTTAACCAAAAACATCTTGAAATGAATCATAATCAATAAAATAATTTCAATAAATTTATCAAAAAAAGAATAAAAACATTTTTAAAAGTGTATTTTTATAGGATGGCAAGATATATGTGTATTTATAAATTACATAAATTATTTGAATTCATGATTGAATAAATATTTATCGAAATATTTGATATTTAGATAATTTTTTTAGAAATTTAAATAGAATATTTAAATTATACAATAAAAATTTAAAATAACAGAAATATATATTTTTTTTATGAAGTTATAAACAAAGGGGTTAAAAAAAAAATTCAATGACAATTCTTTTTTGAATGTATTTATCACAAAAAATAATTATGTTTCTGAAAATTGAATAGTATTGAATACGCAAACTCACTAAATTCGTGGGAGTAATGGGTATATAAATCATTTTATTATTGAACACTGATCATTTTATTGATTTATATCATTAAGATATCTTTAAAAATGTTGGAGGCATGAGTCATAGCTCTTAGGATATATGAATATATATAATCAAATCATAATATAATATGATTCAGAGAATATTTCAAATATAAATTAAAAGGGAAGTATAGAGGAGATTCTTATCATGGGAATATTTCATATTCCAAAAAATAAAATCCTACAATTAAAAAGCAATACCATGGTAAACAGGTCTGTAATGATCGATTCAGTTATAAAATATGAATTGTACTTTCATTCAATTTTAAAAAGTTTTTTATATTAAAAATACAGCAAATGATTCATATAGCAATGATCGTATTCATTGAGATTGTACAAAGCATGTGAACTATTAAATTTCATGAGATACTGACTATATCCTTTATACAGCAAATAATTAACATCACAAATTTCAAAATCAACAAAAAATATTTTTATAGTTTTAAAGAGAACTTTTGGCACCTGCAAAATCAGTCACCAGTGAATTTTTAAAATATATTGGAAATTAAGCTTTTTTCTTTTCACATTTCAGATTACATCAAAAAGTCAAAAAATAGTATATCTAAATTAATCAAAAATGTTGCATGATTAAAACCAATACTATATTAAAAAAATAATTAATATATATCATTATATAATAAAAACGTATTTGATTCTTGTGCAATTATGCCTAAATAAAATTTTCTTCATAATATCACATTTTTCATTTTCTGCAATTTTTTTGTTGTTTTAGAAAGATGCATTAAAGCTATCCAAATTTTCATCAATAGTTAAATGATAAACAGCAATTTACTATATATTTGCATAAAACAAACTTGCACATATTTATCACATTAAATATGAAACTTGTTTCATATTTGTCTTAATTGACTTTGTTTTGTTTTCGTTTTTTTGAATATTGATTCTGGATCACTGAAGATTTGAATAGTATCAATAAATACAAGTATCATCATGCTAACTTACCTCAATAATTTAGTAAAAATTATAAGAAGGTTTGGAAAAGTTTTCGAACTGATTTTTTTTATAGTAAAAAATGGTTACATTTTTTAAAGCAAATACTATCATGCGAAAATAAACACTAGTGCAATTATATATAACTATTGAACTATATATTAAATGTTCAAGTTAATTTTAAGAAAAGCCTGTGAATCAAGGAAGAAATTGGTTTCAAATTTTTTCATTGTTTGTTGAAAAACTCATTAAATATAAAACAAATCGGTTTAAATACTAATATATATTATTATGCATATGCTAATAAATATAATGGCGCACATTAATATAAATAATATATGAATCATGTTGAAAATAATTGATTTTTATGTTCTTAAATTTTTTTGTTTCTGAAAAAAAGAGTTACATCTTTTAATTACGTTACAATATTTAATGAATAACTGTAATAATCAGGATTCTGATAGAAATCCTTTGCTAGCAATGATTTTAAATGATGAGAATCATTATTTATCTTTAACTTTCTGAAATATCATTCTTTACTGATTTTTATGAGTTGATTAGTTTAGTGAAGCATTCAAATGAATGATTCTCCGTAAATTATTATTATCAAGAAAAGACCAATTCTTAAATTGAGCATAAGTTCAAATGCATTGATATCATCAATATTATACAAATATCACTGCTTTTTTGACACCGGTTTCAAAAAAATGAGGAATTTACAGCTTTGAGTCAAATATTATCTAGTATTCAAATGCCCTTTTTTAAACAAATAAAAACCTTATATATAATTCTTTCACAATTGTACAAAATGTTGATCTTTTGGATGGATTATCTAAAACTTCATTTTTAAATAAATATTAAGCTCCTGAGAGATAATGATTTTATACATCATAAAGATGAAATCAATTATTTCTAGTTATCAGATTATATAAAGGGGAACTGATTTGAGATTAATATAATATTCGGATTTGTGATATTTAATTATCATAAATAGTTTTAATTTTTATTTTGACAAAATGTTAATTAGTAATAAATAAAATTTATCCTAGTAAAAAAAGATATGATAAAATATATGTTTTTATTCAAAAATTTGAACTTTTTGATACAAATGTTATTTTTTAATTCAATTTTTATTTTCAATTAAATCAAAATAATAGATTTATATCTTTTTATAGAATAAAGAAATTATTATAATATTATTAATTTATATTTAAATATAATCATTGATTATATAAATTAATATGTTTGATAAAATATTAAATATAAAATAAGATATGTAATAATTTATTATTTTTAATTGTTTAAGGAAAAAAGTTGGCATGCTTTCTATAAGAATCAATGAACAAATGTTGTACCGTCAGATACAGGCTTCTTAAACTGGGTTTTACCTTGAAGAAAGAGAAACATTATCAACTAGTGCTTTTAAAACTTACGTTTTACTTTCTTCTCAATTTATTGAAGAAAAAAGAGAATATAAAAATCAAACGGATGTAGTAGGCGTGCTTACAAAAGCTGTATGCATACAAAAGATGGAAACAACTCTAGGAAATTCAATTTCTAGAAGCAATTAACCGTCACAAAATAGCATGAGAAATGATTTTTATGAGAGAATTGAGACACCTACAAGATCTTAGGTCAATGGAAATTTAGAAGACTTATGTTCTAAGATTCGTCAAGCCAGAGTCGTAGATTAAGATTAATTTTTTTCATTTTCCACTGAAATTGTCACAGCATTTTGGGAAACATCAAGGCCTTCTTTAGAAAATAAAATCACGAGCACTTATATTTGGAGCGGGTGAGCTTGTACTTGATCCCACACAAAAATATATTTATATAGTTCCAGAAAATATTCAAGAATTTATCATAAAAAATGTATATATCCAAATTCCTCTTTTTCAGATAATTTTCGTTTATAATATAATAGAAACTTTTATCCCTCCCTTTGTTCTAATTCCAAAATTTAAAAGGAGGGATTAAAGTTTATATGTTTTGATCAAAAGAAAAGGTTTCAATAGAAATATGTTTGTAAAACTGAGATACTTTTTTTATTTGAAGCATTAATCTCATAAACTGACTTTCAAATTATTTTTATGCTCTCGTTCTTTCAATTAGAGATCAGAAATCCCTCCTCATTTCAGCCAAACATACATCAACTGAAAACCTTATACCATTATATATTTTTAAAATTAACAACATTGATGTTCTGGTTTTGCCTGCACACTTGCTTCAAATGCTCGATGTTGTGTTGGCCAAACCTTTTAAAAAACAATTTTGTAGAATAAATAATTCATTATTCTCAGAAAAATGACTCAAAGAACATTCATTAACCTCAATTATACGAGAAACTGCGATTAAAGCAGTAATCCAAGCTTGGAGCACTGTTTGTAATCATGTAACTAGAACATATTCTTTCAATTTACAACAAATGCTCTCACAACATTTATACATGAGCTATTAAACATCAATGGCAAATTGGTTATAGATATCAAAATTAAAAAGAGATAAATGAATTAATTCGTGAAAAAGAAAGCTTTAAACATTTATGTGTTACAGGTCCAGTCGATTATATTCCATACTGTAATTACAAAATTATTTCGAATTTGATGAAGTATATTTTTTCAAAATTCAAAATTTGGGTCAAAAATAATGGCAATGTCAAAAATGGCTTTTATGGATCAAAAGCGTATAATTATTAGTTTATATTGATTTGTATAATTATCTTGAGTTAAATGCGCCTTGAATTGATCCCATATTAAACAAATAGGGGCTTTATGGCATTTATCACTTAAACATTGTAAATATGAAATCATTAAGTCCTTAGTTGACCTACCATTAGTAGAATATATCACTATATTTTGAAATATTGTTTTAAATTATTTTTCACAACGAACATTTTTTCCTTTTGCAACTGTTATTAACGGAAGTTTTTGGCCATCAGCATTGATTGTAGCTATTGCAGTAAATTTATATTTGGTCGGATTTTTTTTTTTTTTAGTGTCGAAAATCATTTCTTTGGAACCAGTTAAGGCCCATGCCTTGTCTTCATGTGGGAGCCCCAACTGGTTTCATCCATATTATAAGTGTTTTTAGAGCCATAACGATTTATAACAGAAAAAACGTCTTCTCTGAAATTATCATTTTCTATTGGATCATTCAACGTTCTTCTTCTGAAATGATATTTTCTTAAAGGAATTTTGTGAGATTTTCTCCAATAACTGATCCATTGAGAATTGAAATTTGGTTTTATATCTTAATTTTGTCTATGAAGAAATGAAGTTAAAAAGAAATCATTCAATATTTCAAGAAAATTTAAAAAATTAAATTTGTTTCTTTTCATTTCTGCTTTAACTTTTTGAAATAATTTCAAATCTTCTTCTTTTGTAAAATATTTGTTTTATCTTTCTCTCCTATATGGTCTGTAAGATTTGTCAATCAAAATTTTCATTTTTAATCTCTTAAAGTAGTGTATGGAATATTGAGTTCTTTACTGATCCATGAA
This sequence comes from Tritrichomonas musculus, assembly GCA_039105265.1. Lineage (NCBI taxonomy): Eukaryota > Parabasalia > Tritrichomonadida > Tritrichomonadidae > Tritrichomonas > Tritrichomonas musculus. The sequence continues at coordinate 7,609,400 of JAPFFF010000002.1, forward strand.
ACTTTTTTACCAATCAAAATGCATTTTAAAGCTTTATTGACGACAATTTTAAAATCTTATTAGTGATTGTATTTATTATTTGACATTTTAATAACTTTTGATGTTTTTGACCAAAACATCTTTAAAAGTTTATTCCTATAATCAGTTTTCTTTTCATAATAAATATGGTTTTACTTTATAAAATAAAAATTTTTTGAATTGATCTTATATCGATCATAGTTTCATCCAAAAAAACAAAAAGTAAATTATAATAGAATCCCTGATCTCCTCAAAATTATGGTTGTCTGATACTCAAAATTCAAGAAACTTCTTTCTAACAAAGCCTTTTACTAACCTCAAAAACAATTAAGAATAAGCTAATCTAGTTTGTTCATTACAATTGTTTCAAAAAGTTTGTAAAAAATAATAATTCAATTTTTTTTGATTTTATATTTATCAAAAAGTTTGTTTAACATCAAAAATTTGAATGAATTTGTATTTTTCTAAAATATTATTATCAGAATAATAATCACAAAATATCAATATGATTTCATTTATTTATTTTTATATAAATATAAATATATTATATTATGCAATAATATTTTTTTTTGGGAATATTTTATCTTTTTTATTTGATGAAGACAACAATTTTTGGATACAAAACTGATAACTTCATGTTTTGAAAAATATATAAATATTTTATTCCACAAAAACTTTCTTCTCATCCAAATCACATGAAAAATAGAAAATAAATATATAAATAAGTTTAACTTTTTCTAAAAAGTGATTGTTGGGATTTGCTCAATTTTTTATAAAGTCATGTATTAATCTTTCTTGAAATATTTTTAGATAATAGCAAATTGTAAGAGAATTATTTCAAAAAGAGCTTTTTAACGTACATTATTTTTAAACTATTAATTCTTTATTAAAATGAAATTGATATTTCCCATCAATAAGTTACAATGTCATTAAACACGTCATATAAATCTCTAATATCAGTAGAAAGTTAAAATTTATGATGAAGTCTTTATTTAAATATCCAATTTTTCGAAAAATAGGGGAAATAATGTTTTTAAATATAGTTTAGACATTCTTTTAAGCATAATGAATCATTTCGTATCAAACTATTTAAAATCAATTCACTGGGTGCTAAATTAACAGTTACTTACATTTTTCAATGAAATTATATTTTTGGTTGGCGCTATTATTATTTAACTATATTTATCTAATAGTAAAATATGATTAAATAAAACATATTCATATTTGAATATTACCTAAAAGATATTTGTATTAGTTCAAAATTAAATTCGTAAGAAAGCTGGAAGTCATGATATTTTTACATTTTCATTTTTAAAGTTATTTAGTGAAAAAGTAGCTCTCTCAAATAATAAAAACATTCAATTTTTTTTATCCTTTTGAAATAACTGGTTTATTATTTAAGTAGTTTACAATATTTTATATAATAACTTTTTCAAAAAATTAAAAGGATAAGTATACGTTTAATCACTCTCAATTAAAGTGAAATGAAATAAATTTTGAATTTTTATATAACATTTCTGAATCCACACCATGCTTTTCTCCTACGGAAAGATTGGTGAGGAAAATCCAATTGATTTCACGTTAAAAATGAATCAAAGCAGAATCAAATGCTGCAAGTCAATTATTCAGCAAGCAAGCCAAGTTTTATCAAAATATATAACAAGCCACCCAAATTCACATGGATGCAGTTGTGAAATAAAAAAATTACCTACGGAAAAGACATCTAAAATAATACAAAACCTTTTTTCAGGTCATCAAATTATAATTGATAATGACAACATTGAAATATTAAATGATATTTCCAAGAATTTAAAAATGAACAAACTTTTAGATCAACTTTCTTTATTTCAAATGGGCAATTTTTCAGATGAAATTGAAATTGAAGATCTTTTATTGTCACTTAATACCAAAAACTTTGATCAGACATTAGAATCATTATTACATTTCAACGAACATATCATTTCTCATATACTTTTAGGTGTTTGTGCATGTAAAATACGCAAACCAAATAAAGTCAAGTTATATTTAGATCTTTTAGATAAATTGGATATTAAAGTACAAGAACGTTTTATGCATCATTTGATAAACGTAATTAATCATTCAAAGAAAAATACCTCTCTTATTGAAAGTGAAGTTCACTTTTTACTATATCAATTATATGATAGAAAAAAGATTGACCAATTACAAATTCAAACTTTGAAAACTTTACCTCTCAATTTCTCAAATGTTATTAAAAACGCTGAAATTCAAATTGAAGAAAGTCTTCTCAACAAATATTCGAGCGAAGGAGTAAATCCAAATATTATAGCTTATTCATTAAGGACTGATGACATTGAAACTTTCGCACAATTATCTGAAAGCTTCTCAGATTTTGATTTTACACAGAAAATTGAAAGAAATCCTTTTGAATCATGCGAATATATCAATAAAGGCTGCTATCTAATTGAATACGCAGCATTTTTTGGTAGTGTCAATTGTTTTAAATATCTTCTTGACAAGTACACAATATTGCCTTTCAATTTAGCTAAATATGCTATTGCAGGTGGAAAAGATGATATAATAAAAATATGTGAAGAAAAAAATTGCAATTTTGACAATACATTAACTCCAGCAATCATTTATCACAATCAAAGCTTGATAGAATGGTTGATTACCGATAAAAATCAAGAAGTCACGCTATCAAACTTAAATGAATGCATTGAATTTGCAAACTTTAAGGCCCTTCAGTACTTCATACGAAAACAAAACAAGGAGGTTGTCGATTTTACTGTGGCTGCAAGATACAATTTATCAGATTTTATTGTTCGAATTGCCTCATCACGAACAAATGTTAATTCCAAACAATCTAATAATAACAGCTCGCTTTCGCTTTCTCTTACAATGGGATCAAATATTTATGAAAATGATTTCTTATCGAGTATCAAGAACAAAAAAATATTGCTACAAATTGCTTGCTTATATGGAAATGAAGAAGTTTTTAATTTATTTTATTCTTCAAGCAATAATTTTTCTGCAAATTCATCAAATATTTCTTCCCCACGTTCATCCCGCCCTTCTTCTCCTAGGAGAGGCAAAGATGGAGTTTCAATAGGTCAATCAAATCTACAATCAAGCGGTTCATCAGGCTTTGTAGATGAATCTATTTTCATTTCAGCTTGTAAGGGAGGAAATATTAACATTATCAAACGAATTCTCTCCGATTACAAAGTATTTGATTCATTTGAAACCTTATTTAAAGGACTTTTTTCTGCTGTTAGCAATACTAATGATGTTCAATTTGTTCAATATTTATATGATAAATTAAGTGAAAAAAAAAAAGTCAATCTCGAAATGAAAATCAAAGATCAAACTTTACTCTACAAAGCAGCAAAGAAAGGGAAGTATAAAGTTGTTGAATTTATTCTTAAAAAAGGTGCAAATGTTAATTCAATTAATGGCCCACTTGGTGCAACACCTCTTTACATAGCATGCTTGAATGGGAAATTGGAAACAGTTATATCATTAATTAAAAATCGTATCAAGCCAGAATTGAATGTTAAAACATCAGAAAGCCTCCAAACCCCATTACACGCAGCATGTATCTTTGGCAATTATGACATCGTTGAATTTTTGCTTACTTATCCATTGACAATGGATGATATAAATGCAAACTTGTATGATAGCCAAAATCGTGCTCCAATTCATATAGCTTGCATGAAAAAATCTACAGAAATTGTATCTATTCTAATTAATTATAGTTATCCATCCCTTAACGTTAGATCCTTAAAAGACGGTGAAACACGTTCACATTTGACAGATGCAAATTCTCAAACACCAATTGAAATAGTGGTTGAAAATGGATCTACAGAAATCGCTTCACTTTTACTTGGTATGACACCTGCATCCCAAGTTACAGGAGCAGCCTTAAGCAAGACTCTTGCTGATGAATCATCTTCCCTATCAACATCTTCCGATTCAGACTCAGATTCTGACAGACCTCATTTCAAAAAGTTTAAATCATCAAAGGTTAATATTAGACCATCGTGCAAAGTTACTCCTGATTTAATTTATTCTGCTGTTTCTACGAATAACACAGAAATGCTGAAACTACTTGTTAAACAAAAAAATCTTTTCATGAACAGTAGATCAAAGAAACATGGAACAACTCCACTTAGCCAAGCTGTATTAAATTCAAATCCAGAAATAGTCAAGATTTTGCTCAAACAAAGTTTAATAGATGTTAATTCCAAAAATTCAGATGGCTCAACAGCTCTTCATGTTGCCTGCAAAGAAGGAGATTTGGTTATCATTCAAATTCTCCTCAAACATGAGTTTGTTGATCCAAGCTTGAAAGATTTGAATGGAAACACCCCACTACATTTAGCCAGTGAATATGGTCACAGTGAAGCGGTTCGAATGCTACTTCAACATAGCGAAGGCGAAATATCGAGAACAAACATGAAAGGCCAAAAACCACAAGATGTTGCTGCCAATGACGAAATTAGAAACTTGCTAAAAGCAAATAATTGTTCGTCTGATGATTAATTGATTATCATATTTGTGTTATGTTGTTTGTATTACTTTTCAATTAACTTGTTATTATTGAAATCAAATAAAAATTTCGTGATCTCTTTTTTTTTTTTTTTATTATTATAAATCTTTCTCATCAAAAGAAATATAAAATACAGAATAATCAATATGAGGATGAAAAAGTTGAATTATATTGTTAATAAGTCACTTGCTTATTCATTAAAACAATATTTTATTTTTTTTTCTTATTATAAAAATAATTCTGATAAATTTCTAATATATACTAAAATTAAATAAAAAAACTACTAGTTATTTTTTTAATTTTAAATATAAGTTTTGAGATATTTTTATTTATAAAAAAATCGTTACATTCATAAAATTAAAATTTTATAATCTTATCAAAAAGCTTAAACTCATTTTATTGTTCTTTCAATTTTTCACACCTTTCATAAAAATCATTTTTATATTGTCATGAAGTTTTCTTGGAGTGAATTATACGAATATTTTTTCTCTCGTGGATTGCTATGCTATACACTTGATAGAATTGCATCAATTATTATTGGTTCAGTAATATCTTTTATTCCAATATTTTTATTTGGCTGCTTACAATTCAAACCAATTCGAAATGTTAAAGATATATCAGAATTAATACTTCCCATAACAGAAGGATATATGAGAGCCAATTTTTTTGTTAAATTATGTTCTTTTATATTCACAATTTACACACTATTTCTAATATTTCAATTTATTTGTAATTTACCAAGGTTCATTCAACTTCATCTTTATTTTAAAAACACTTTAAAAATTTCAGATCGAGAACTCTCTGCAATCATTTGGAATGACATTGTTGAAGTGGTATTAACGCATGAAAAATCAGAAAGTCGCACATTTTTGTCTGTTGCACAAGAAATATTAAGATATGAAAATTATATTATAGCTTTAATTTCCGATCCTTCTGTTTTAATGATGAAATATCCTCTATCAAAGAAAAGAGATCGTATTCCAATGAGTCGTTTCTTCTTTTATTTGCTCCATCTTTCATTATCAGGAATTGTATTAGATTCAAATGGATGTTCTTTAGTTAATGGTGTAAATACTCTTCAAAATATGAAAGCAGCTGATCATCTTAAAACTCGTTTTCGAATTATTGGTATTTTAATGTTTTTATTTTCACCATTTATCTTAGCATTTCAAATACTTTATTTAATTTTCCATTATGCTGAAGCAATTCGAAACTCACCAGGAACATTATCTCTTAGACGATGGACTCCTCAATCTAAATGGTTGATGAGAGAGTATAATGAATTGCCTCATTTGCTTTCTGAAAGAATTCGAAAGAGTTATTTATTTGTTAATTTTTATCTTGATTTGTTCCCATCTCCTATCATTCGACCAATTGCACGCATAGGGTGCTTTTTAACAGGAACATTACTTGCAATTTTCTTTGTATTCGGCATATTTACTGATTCAGGATTTTTACTAACAATTCCAATTATTGGTGATCGAACATTGGCTTGGCTAATATCAATTCTTGCTTCTGTATATGGAATTTGTAAGATGCTTATACCAAATGAAGAAAGACCATTCGATCCAGATGAAGCTCTTGAACAAATTGAAAAAAATATCCATTATGATTTCCGAGATAAAAGCAATTCAGCAAGATCATGGAAGACATATGATAATTTATGTGAATTCTTCCAACCATTATTTATTCAATTACTATCAGAAATTATGAGTGTATTTTATAATCCATTTATATTTTACATGATATTGCCTCAGAAATCACAGTCTATTGTTGACTTTATAGAAAAAAATTCGGTCAATGTTCCTGATATCGGCTGGATTTGCTCATTTTCACAGTTTGATGAAACAGATCAAATTCAAGGCCAAGTTCCTGAACAAGCAGAAAAACTTAAACGATCAATTGCCTTTTTCAATGAATCTATGACAAATCAAGAAACTCTTATAGATTTTAATTCATCATTAATAATGCCTGATGAAAACATATCATTGATGAGGAAAGATGAGTGTTCATCAAATGAATTATTGAATGATTTAACAAATGAATACAAAAATGAAGATTTTATTCTTTAATATGTATTATAATATAATTAATTAAATTAATATGAAAACCTTATTTTATTTTTTGTTTGATTATCTTTATGTTTTTTTATAAATATCAAATAATCTAAAAATTTCATAAATTAAAAAAAGAAATTATTACTATTTTTAATTAAAAACATAAAAATCTTCATTATTTAATGGATTTAAGTACAACTTTGAACTTTTGGTGATTTAATATTATTTTTTTTTTAAAAATCTTCTTCATCTTCCTCAAACTCATCAGATAAAGAATAACCTCTATCATTTGCCATTTGGAAGTATTTAGCAGCCTCTGTTTTATCCATTTTTATTCCGTCGCCTTTACTGAGCATCACGCCATATCTGCACATTGCGTGAATATTTCCGTTATCGGCCGACTTTTTCAGATAGACGGCTGCCTCTTTTTTATTCAAGTCGAGTCCTTCTCCGGTCAACAAGAAAATTCCGTAGAAGTACATAGCGTAAGGGTTTCCGTTATCGGCTGACATTTTTGCGTATTTAGCAGCCTCTTTCTTGTCCATTTCGACGCCGTGTCCTTGGTAAGCCATCAGGCTGTATCGTAGCATTCCTTCTGTGTCGCCTTTATCGCCCGCCATTTTGAAGAACCTTGCGGCCTCTTTTTTATTCATTTCGATTCCATCTCCGTCGTTCAGCTTGTACGCGTAGCTGACCATTGATCTAACGCTTCCTTTATCCGCTCCCATTTTGTAGTACTTAACGGCCTCTTTTTTATTGACCTCGGTACCTTCGCCTTTATCGCACAAATAACCGTAACTCAGCATTGCGTCGAGGTTTCCTTTATCTGCAGCTTTTTTGTAGTATTTCACAGCTTCGCCCTGATTCACCTCGACACCTTCGCCCTTCTCAATCATGACCGCATAGCTGATCATTGCCTCGACATTTCCGCCGTCAGCCGCCTTTTTGTAATAGCTAACCGCCAGCGGTTTATTGACGGGTATTCCTTCTCCGTTGTCGTACATGTAGGCAATGTTGAACATCGCATTCACGCTCCCTCCGTCGGCGGCCTTCTTGAAATACGTCGACGCCTCTCTCTTATTCAGAGGGATTCCATCGCCCGTGTACAACATGATTCCGTACTTAAACATCGCGGACGAATTTCCTTTGTCCGCTGACATCTTCATGTAGCGAGCAGCTTCGCGCTTGTTCGCCTTGATGCCGCCGCCGCCTCTGCTCAGCAGGAGCGAGTAATGGTACATCGCTTCGGCGTTGCCATACTCCGCTGCGAGCTTCAAATAGCGCGGCCCTTCGTACTCGCCAATTCGAATTCCTTTCCCGTTTTTGAGCGTGACGTTGATCCTGTATCTTGTTGTCTTCTGGCTTCGCTTCTTCATCTTCGGCGAGCAGTCCATGATTCGCTCTGCAAAGAAGCTGTAAACGTAGTCGTGGACTTCTTCGGAGTCGACTTTGAATGACTCGTAGAATGAATCATTCACAATTTGCTCAAATATGTCGGGAAAGGAAGGACGTTCTTGTGGGTCTTCTGACCAACATTGACTCAAAAAGTTCCTCACATTTGGATTGGAAATTCCATTCAAATTTGGTCGCTTAACTTTTTGAATATTGTCATAAATCATAGCTTCATAGTCAACAGTCTCTTTATACGCTTTGTTGTTCGTAAGAAGCTCGTAAAAGAGAATCCCAAATGAGTAGACATCGCTCTTCTCAGTGGTCTCAAAATTGAGTAAGTTTTCTGGGGATGAATACAAAAAGTGCTCACTTTTTGTATAGTCATTTTTGGAGAAAAAAAAATTGATTATGTGAGGATGGCATTGGTCATCAAGTAGAATGTTCGAAGGCCTGAGGTTACCATGAACTATGTTTTGACTATGAAGATATTTCATTCCATACGAAATTCCAACTGCAATGACATATCTTTGAGTTATTGTAAGACCTTTGCTCTTAAAATTAGCAGAATCTTCATTGCATAAATATTGATCAAGAGAGCCTTTGGGCATGTAATCAATGATAATTGTCGGAAGATTATTTTTATCACATGAAAATAAATTAAATGATACAAGTGGTAATATCGTGGGCTCATCTATTTTGGAATAGGCAATAATTCGTTCCATATAATACTTTTTTTCTATTTCTGTGTTGAGTTTCACTTTATATATTTTCGCTACTAGGTGATCTTTTGTTCTGGGGTTTAAAACTAAGTAAACATAAGAAAATGACGTTTCGCTAATAAGTTTGATAGGTTTCATATTACATAGGCTTGAATTTATATCAAAATCCATTTTAGATTTTTAGAATTTCAAAAAATTTTTTTTACAAGGTTCTAAAATTTAATAGCAAACTTTTTCAATAGAAGTTTACGAAACAGCTAAAATTTACTTAAATATTTTATTAACTTATTTCATAATTAAAATTAATATTTTCATCTAGAAAAATCTAAATAAACACAATTGTAAGAAAATAATTGAATTTTTTTTATGCACTTTGAATTTTATAAAAATTTTGAGTTATTTATGAATTTGTTTTAATATTAAAAATAGATATATCTTTTAAAATAAATAATATTTCATTATTTTTTTAATAAATATTTACATAAAAAAATAAACATATTTCAAAATTCATTATAATTAAAATAAAAAAAAAAATTACTTTATTAATTTTATATTTAAATAATTTCATACATACATATATAGACAAATACTATGAAACAAAAAGAATCAGATTGAATAATAAAACATTTTTAATAAATAATAATTAATATCCTTTTTTTTTTTTTTTTAAATTATAATTAAGAAACAATAACTTCTATGAAAGCAAGAGGTATCTGATCAATAGACTCGATAATAATAGTTCTTGACGTATTCTGAGTTCTCTTTAATCCAGCAATCTTAAGCTCACAAATCTGGTCAGGGAATACGACGCCTCTTTCAGGGGACAATGCGATCTCGTTAACGACGTCATTTTCGTTCTTCTTTTCCACGAAAGCGTGCCACCTCATCCATCCGTTTGATATGTTTTTGAACTGGAATATGACCTTCTTGTTAATATGCATCATAATCTGGCTCGACTTAGGATCGATCTGGGGCATTGCCAGTGCTGACATCTCGTCCATTCTTTTCAGCTGCACCTCTTTGAATGCCTCGAGTTTTGCTGAGATTGACTTCGGTATCTTGAAGATTAAGATTCCTTGGACGGGTCTGTGGTCGCTGAACTGGTTAGTTCCCCTGAAGTAGAATGCGTACTTCGGCTTCGAAGGGAAGGAGTTGGGAATCAGATCGCTCGAGAAGTGCTTGTCGTCTTGGAGACCTTTTGCCTTCGGGAAGAGGTCGTGAACGATGTCCGTCTCGAAGATGAACTTGTCCTTCATGTCGACGCTGTCATTTGGGTCATTTTGCCAGGCGCTGTCGTCGTCTGCCTCGTCCTTCTTGTTCTTGTTGGTGACGACGAGGATCCTGTCAGTGTACGAAGGAACACGCATCTTCTGGGACGTGTCGTAGACGTCCGAGCGCTTGTCGAACTTGTAGGTCGGCAAGAACGATATCGGCCCTTCTTCGAAGCGTGCCACATCAGGGTCAGTTTTGCGTGCCGCGTTCAGCTGGTCTTTCTCGACGAGCTTGTCGAGGTCGTTGTTGTGGATGCACTGGAGACACTCCTCGTAGCTCAGGTTGATTCTGTAGTTCAGGTCTCCAATCAACACAATGTAGTCCACTTTTTCAATGCCGCTGTGGAACTTGTCGGAAGACTTGACAGCTGTGCTGCTGCTGCTGCTGCTCGTGCTGCTGGAATTGCGACTGAGAACAGTAAGGTTCGTGTTCATAAGCTCCTTCATCGAGGAGAGACGAGACTCGACATTGCCGTGGCCTGCTGAGAGGTGGCACCCGATGAAGTTGATGCGTGCAAACTCGCCAATTTTGACTGGATAGACAATTGCACTCTTGTTCGCTGTCATTCCGTGGAGACCAAGTCGAACCTTCTTCGGCTGCTCGAAGGAGACTGGAAGGGAGAGATCATCACGTATGATGATGCATGCATAGACACCACCAAGTGACATTGGAGAGATGATCTTGTAAGTGTAACTATTGGACTTCTCTTTCTTCTTTTGCTGCTGCTGCTGAGGCTTTGGAGATGGTTTTGATGATGGATTAGACGTTGCATTCTGGCTTTGGCTCTGGTTTTGGTTGAAGTTTGTGAATGATTGGGAGGTCTGTGGCTGCTGGGTTTGGTTGAAGTAGGGCTGTGAGCCTTGGCCTTGATTCTGATTGAAGTTTGAGTAGGACTGGGAGGTCTGTGGCTGGCCAGGAATTGGGTACTGCTGTTGTTGTTGTTGCTGGGCTGGATTTGGATATGGCTGGCGGCCTTGGATGTAGTTTTGACTCATCTGCGGATTTGAGTAGGGGCGCTGGTTCATGTAGAGCTGCCCGCTGGAATTTTGTGGATTGGCATTCATGTTTGGATACTGGATGACTGGATAGAGTTGCTGATTTGAGTTCAAGTTTGGATTCAAATGGAGCTGAGAGCTAGAGTTCGGTGAAAACTGCTGGGAACTCGAGTTCATACTTGGATTTGGATAAAGCTGGGCACCAGAGTTCATTTGAGGATATTGGAATTGTTGAACACTTGAGTTCATCTGAGGATTCTGAAAGAGTTGAGAACTCGAGTTCATTTGAGGATTCTGGAATTGCTGGGCACTCGAGTTCATGCTCTGGTATTGGAATTGTTGTGCGCTTGAATTCATCTGAGGATTCTGGAAGGAGTTGTTTGAGGACGAGATCAAATTTGAGTTCAGGCTTACATTTAGGTTTGAGTTTTGCTGCGGGCTTGAAAAGATCTCCAAGTCGAATTGGTATTCGTTTGCTGTATTTGTTTGTTCGCCAGCAGGTTTGCTTGTGCCAGTCAGATCGATCAAATCTTCAAGCTCGGGGAGGACTGGGTAGGTGGATGGCGTCATATTGTCAAAGCTTATCAAATTATTCGCTTGAGAATTAAATGATGAATTATTGGGGCTCGCAGTAGGTGAAGTGTCCATCGTATTGAATGGGTTCTTAGCCTGAATTTGGTTCCAGTTCTGAGTGCTACTTTTATTCTGACCCGAAAATGGATTTTGGGCTGGGTTTTGTGCATTGGACTGAATTTGAGATGGATATTGACCCGGAAATTGATTACGCGGTGGATTTAAACTTGGATTCTGCGTGTTGAATTGATTTTGCGCTGGCATTTGTTGATAAGATTGATTCTGACTTGAATTTTGACCATTAGACTGATTTACTATTGGTATTTGGGGATAAGATTGATTTTGGTTTGAATTTTGGTTATTCAATTGATTTTGAGATGAATTTTGATTGGTGCTAGTTGTTGGATTCATTGTATTAAATGGATTTTTAGGTATTGGCTGATTTGGATTTCTGGGGGGAGGCTTGTTTTGAGGAATTGGCGGTTTCTCTGTGTTTGGCTTCGTTGAGGGCTGCTTTTCGGTATTCTCGGTTCTTTTATGGCCTATGTTGAATGCTTTTCGGATACACTTTGTCCATTCTTCTGTCATTGGGCTATTTCCTGTCAAAACTGCTTGCACACTCATATCAATTTCTTGGAAGGCAATGAAATACATATCATAGTTGCTTTTGGCCAAATCGCTCAAATCTTTAACAACAGAAGGATCATCTGATGGGTTTCCACCTCCTCCAACATTCCAAGTAAGGCAACAAACAGTAACTTCCACAGGTTCAGTGAAGTATGCTGCGTTTAAGTCTCTATTCCTCTTGATCCAAGTTTCACCTGCTCCATCATGATCGTAAACAACAGGAAAAACACATGTTGGAATCGAAAATGCATCATAAAATACGTTATTTGGCATTGCAGTTTCTGGTATTGAATTTCTTTGCAAAAAATTCGAATTAAGTAATCTTAATTTTGGATCTTCAATTGAATTTTTGGAAACTGAGGCACAAATACGGAATTGAGATACAAATATTTCTAAACCATGATCATTTATATCAGGCGATAAATGCTCAAAAAGTAACGTTAATCCTTGATGATCTTCAAAAACAAGCTTTATTTGAGTTTCATTAAAACTTAAAGTTATAAGACGACTAACTGGAAACAGACAACATTCGCTATCTTGAGTTATTTGCATATAATTATTATTATTTCCCATTCCATTATCTTTACAAATAAACAAATGAGCATCTGTCAGCGAATTTTCTTGCAAGATAATTTGAATTGAAAATCTTTCTCTGTATGGTAAAATTTGAGCAACAATTTTTATCCATGGACCTGATTTATTGATAAATCGATATACTTCCTGACTTAAATTTTCTGTATCGATATGAATAATGTCATTATCAGCCATTTTTCTTCGATTGGAAGTTTTTTTAATATTATCAAAAAGTTGATTTCCGGTTACAATTTTTTCCTTTCAAAAATTTATGCCTCAAAAATTGAGGAAAAAGAAAATTTGAGAGAAACCATGTTAAATTATCAAAGAGAACATACATATATAGAAGATACTTATTTGTTAATTTATATTAAACATTAAATTAGATCGAATGTTGCAAGCAAAGTTTCTAAGAAAAAAACTTGATTAATTTTTATTTGATATTTGAGCTTATTTCATTTGACTGCTTTTTTTGCTCATTTAAATGCTTTTATTAAATAAAGTCACGAAAAATATGCGATTCATGAAAAATAAACAAACTCTTATTTTATTTAAATAATTTCAATACAAATTACTCTTCGCTTTTATTTATATAAATCATCATACACAATATAATCTACTTTTTTGAGCAATATTTCACATAAAAACATAAAATTTAATATCGATAATAATATTTATGAATATATATATAAATGTTCAATGATTTATTTGGTAATTCATACCTTAAATATTTATTTGAAATATATATATTATTTATTATATATAATCATATATATATATATAAAAATATTTTATGAAATAATAAATGGAAATTTCATGATACAAAGAGTTAAATTAATTCTCATAACATTAGCAAATATATAAAGTGGGAAATACGTATATAATTTGATTAAATACACTTCATTTACATTCAAATACACTTCATTTACATTCAAATATTATCGTATGTATTGAAAAATTATCGAATTATTTGAATTCATTTCAATCAAATTTGATGCGATTCCATTCAATTTTTTTCAATGATATGAAAGAAGTTTCCTCAATATTTGTTTTGAAGGGAAATAAATAAATAAATAATATTTTTGAATTAAAAACAATCATTTTTGTTATCATTTTCAAAAATCAAAATTTTTAATAATTAATTAGACGAGTAATAAAGAATTCATTTCTTTATAATATGGCAATAAACACCTTTAGATGTGTCTAATATGCATGAACCACAGCTAATGCAAAGTGCATGATCAGATTTTCCTTCCTTGAATTTCGTCACAAGATCTGGCTCATACAAAAATGGCCGGGACATTGAAATCATGTCTGCATCGCCATCATTGACGATTTTTTCCATTGTTGACAATTTCCTCATTCCACCAACGAGCGCCAAATTAGCACTAGGAACTTTTCTTCGAATGACTCTCAATGCCTCCAAGTTGTAATTTTCATGGAACTTTTGACCTTGAGTGAAATTCTTAGCAAATTGAATCAAATCTTCTTTTCTTTTAGCATCCTTGATTCCGCGTGTCAAAATGTTCTTGTTCCATGTTGAAAGAATTGTGTGATGTGAGCCTGCTGAAATTTCAAAGAAGTCCAAATCATCTTTCAACATATCGACATATTTTGCACAAAGTTCTGGCTTGATTCCGCCTTCGATGTAATCATCGCCATTAAGCTTAATTGAAAGTGAAAAATCTTCTGGAACTCGTTGACGAATTGCAGAAATGATTTCTTTGACAATTCGAAGACGATTCTCATCAGATCCGCCCCATTTGTCTGTTCGATGATTGAGGCCTGGTGATAAGAATGATGATAATAAGTAAAGATGGGCACCGTGAATTTGAGCACCGTCTGCTGATGCACGATAAGCTAATTCTGCTGAATCCGCAAAATTTTGAATTAAGTCTTCAATTTCTGTGTTTGTCAATTCATGTTGATTCTTATTAAATGATGTTGGACCACTTGCTGGATATCCACCATTAAGGTCTGGATTTGCATCTAATCCGTTGTGGATAAGCTGAAAAATCAATTTCGAGCCATGCTGATGAACTTTTTCGATACATGGTTTCCATTTTCGAGCATGTTCTAAAGTTGTCATGCCCGATTCGCCAACCATTCCTTGCCCTCTTCTTGTAACATAAACTGCTCCAGGAATAATTAGTCCAACATTATTTGATGCGAGATCTTCGATCATTTGTAATAATTCTTTTGGTGGACGACCATCTCGGTCAGAAAGTGCTTCCCAAGTTGCGGAACGCATGAAACGATTTGGGACAGTTAATTTTCCAAGTTTCTTTGGTGTGAATAAAATGCTTTGGCTCATATATAAAGTGAATTGAAAAATGCAATTGAAAAATAAAAATTTAGTGAATAGGCACTGAATTTTTTGAGATATTCTTTCAATTTGCTCATACGATAATTTTTCAAAAGGAAATTGAATTTTAAAAGAAAAAACTACTCTCAAAAATTTTTTATTTCATTTTTATTAAAATATGGCCAAATTTGATAATAAAATCAATTTTTAATGGATATACCGCAATGCCTTTTTTATATCTACGATTAAAAGCACTATTAATCTTAAAAATGTAAGTGTATTATGATGATAATATTTCATATTATTTCATATTATAATAATATTCATGCCGAATATATAATTCCTTATTCATTAGTATTCTTTGTAAAATAGAAAAGAATAATTTGAAAATTATAAAATATATCAAATATATTTTATTTTATACGTAACAATTTCCAAATAATAATAACATCATTTATTTTTAGCTAATTACCAGTTAATTATTATATTTATTTTATAATTCAAAAAAAAAAAATATTATGTTCAAAAGATTTCGAATTATAAACAAAAAGGAAATAGATATCTTTTATAAATTTGAATTAATTACAGAAATACAGTCAATGGTTCATGCTTTGCTTAATATTCATTTCCATATAATTTTTTGTTAAAAAATTATTATTTTATTATTTTATTAATTTTCTTAATCAAGTGCCTTCGTAGCTCAGTCGGCTAGAGCATCGGACTTTTAATCCGAGTGTCGCGGGTTCGAGTCCCGTCGGAGGCATTTTTTTAGTATTATCAAATGATTTGGATACTTGAAGTATCAAACTTCACATTAATCTTTTTGCAAAATCTAACTTCCAAAATAATTTTAAAGCTTTTTACAAAAAGATTTTTTTAATACTTATAAATTTATGACATAACATATCAACCTAATGTTTATTTACATGAAAAATATAATAAATCTTTATACAATAGTCCAAATATAGTTATCATAACATTTGCACAAGATTTACAATTTGGAGATAATCTGAATATTGCTTTTCAATTATTCTCTTTTCAAAAAATATTCATTTAATGAAGTCTTCGAATAATTGGAAATCCTTTCAACTCCAATTTTTTTTTGGAATGTGGCCTTTTTCAAAAAGCTTATTTCTTTCTGATATATATTGGAAGCAGCAGTGTCTGAAATTACAAATTTTTCATTACTTTTCATTTAAGTAAAAACATCAAAGGATACAACAGAGTCTTCAAATTTGTCTATTTTTGCGAATAGCAATGCTAAAATTGAATATTCAATAATGTTTTTTATATATTTATAAATAAAATAATCATGAAAATAGGTTTGATGATAATTTTTGAAATATGAAACATCGGTCAGATCTTATCAAAACTGATTTAGTTAATAAAAATAAATATTTTATTAAATGATAAAAGTTAGACTTCTAATCCAATAGTTTTAAGATGCCTTTTAAGACAATCTCTAGTTGGTAAGAGTTCAATTCCATCAATTGCTTCATCAAATTTTTCTTTATGCACATAATACAAAGTTTTTATTTTTGAACATAGTAAAGAAAATTGACTGAACAATGGATCAGAATCGGATGAATCCATCATATGCAACCTTTTCAAGTCTGCTAAATTAAATGATATTGCATTATTGAGTTCGCTCATAGTAGATGGTGATATATCTTCTGGGGTCTCTTCCAATCTTCTAATAATTTTTTCTAATGCTGCACCATTTGCAGCTCTCTTTCCTGTGTATAGAGTTTCTTCGTCTACAAAACTTGAATAATTTCCTTCCATATTTCGTTAAATAAACTTGATATGATATATAACATAAAATTAAATAGTTTATGATACTCAAAAATTGTGAAAAATTAATTTTTATTGAATATTTGACGGATAACTATCTGATTATTAACGTCCTTTTTTTAACGTATACTAACGTTCACTACTTGAACATCAAAAATGGACAAAAAAAAAAAAGAAAAGTAATTACTTTGATATATCAATAAAATGATTAATATACTACGTTAAACAAACATTATTATTTAAAAGCAATTGCATGTTAACTCAATTGAAATTTTATATTCATTATTTTTTTGCTCAACATATTTCACCATATAGCTTTAACAAAATAATTAGCATTTGAGCACTCATTCTTTTTTCTTTGAAGTTCAAAATCAACATATTTGCTGAATAATTATCATAAAAAATTTTTTTGAGTCAAAATTGCACTTATCATTGCACACTTTCAAATACATTTCTTTCTTTAAAAGGAATATTGGGATTTTGGCAACATACTCTTTTTTTCTTCCGTGCTTTTAAACAAAAAAACACGAGCAAAACCTCCACTTCCAATTGATGATTTTACCTTGTAATGTTTAATGCTGATTTCTTTAATGTGGGAAGACAAATTTGAATGAAAACATAAGAAAAAAACTATAATAATTGAATTCATTTTTAAAGGGCCAAATATATTCAAATTTTCAATTTAGCATTGAAAATGATGCCAAATAAATATTGAAAATTTTATTAAAACTAAATGAGAATTGATAATATATCAAATAAGATTGCAGACATTATCTATAAGGCAGATAAAGCAAATATTTTTGAGCAAAGGTTCCATATCATTGCTTCTAATCTTGACCAAAATTTACAAAAGATAATAGATTTTCAACAATCAAATAATTCCGAGATAAAACAAGAAAAACTATTGGAACTTGATAAAGAATTAGACCTTCTTTCGGAAAAAATTGATCAAACGCAAGATAAATCAATTTTTTGGAATTATCTTTTAGATACACAACCAATTCAACAAATTATTAATGATCTTGATAAACATATGAAAAATATCATTTCAAAAATAAAGAGCATCGGGGTTAAATACCCAGTAAATTATTATTCTACAGGAAATTTTGAAGATTATGCTAAAATAGCTGATTTTTTAATGAATGCTCAACAAATTATAAAAAATAGAAGAAAAGAAGTTGATGAATACTTAAAACAAAATCATGAAGATTTAACTGATTGCGAAAAAAATATTGATGAAGAAAATATTTTTGAATTGAGCAAATATCGTGAATATCAGCTTAATAAATCAGATATCGACGAATCACCACAGATTAATTACAAGAACGATGTTTTTGATTATTATAATGGCATATACCATAATAAAAAATTGTCGATAACTCAGAAAGTCACAATTTTAAAACTCAAGCCAGCCTATAAAATAATATTTAAACGCCTTTTATCAGTATTGGTCAAGATTGATCATCCCTATGTCGAAAATTTTGTTGGATCATATATTGAAGATGGCGAAGTTACAATTGTCACCAATCGAAGCGGCGTAAATCTTTCCAAATACTTATTAAATGACAAAGGAGGCAACCGAACCATAATGGCATTCAAAATTGCGCAAGGAATGCTCTATCTTCATTCTCGAAACATTTTACATAGAAATTTGACGGAAGAAAGCATTTTTATACCCGAAAATGAAAATAAAGAAGCAAATCCATTGATCTGTGGATTTAGGGATTCCAGATTTTTACCAGTCAACCCGACATCAGCGGTCACCTCAAAAGATTCCAAGAAAGAAAAGTCATTACAAAAATTTATTGCGCCAGAATATTACACCGAGACACGATATGATGAAAAAGTAGATGTTTTTGCGTTCAGTGGAATTTTGTATAAATTGATTACTAATCAAGTTCCATTCTATGATTTACCAAAGAATGCTGACATTGAAAAATTGCTAGAAAATGACAGACCAACACTTCCAGATGATCTTCCCGAAAACCTACAAAATCTTATTAATTCATGCTGGGAACAAGATCCGAACAAGAGGTTTTCCTTTGATAAAATTGTTGCCACAATGATTCGTGAGAAAATTGTCTTTCCTTGTGATGAATCAAATCGCGAATCAATTGAAAAATTCTATGAAAATAATTCAATTAAAAACAGCTCAGCAATCACTTGCATTGACTCATTTGAAAAGATCAAGAAAGAAATCGGATATGCTTTTCAATACCGATTTGAGTTCCTTCGTATTCGTCCAATCATCCACAACTACCAGTACTTGTTCAGGCAGTCCAAGTATGCAAAGAAGGACGAATTCGATGACGACGAAAGTGAAAATTTGGAGGAATTAAAAGAGGACCTTCATGACCTTTCATTAACCGTCACCAACTGCCAATATGACATTTGGACGAAGAACGGAAACAAGGCCAAAGTAAACTTGGTTACCGAAGACATAAACTCGCAAATGGAAAAGATTTACGAATCAATGATCAATCTCGGCTTCTCCGACATTCCGAAATACGAAGAGTCGATAAACGACCTTGTTTTCGATTATCGTGAATTGATCAACTATTTCAACAATCGCAAAGAATGGCGAAACAAAGTTGTCGAAGTGAAAAATTTCATGAAAGACCAAAAAAACTGGAATGAAGCATGCACATTCAAAGTTTTGAATGAGAGAATTCATGACTTATTCACTCCTTTCAGACGATACAAAACTGATCGTTCTTGCTATGAAATTGAGAGAAATAACCGTCCTATCGCCAAAACAAATATTTCTGAGGTTTACAAAGGTCATCCTGTTAAAAATTTGAATGAAAAAGTTGCTATCAAAATTCTGAGAGGTGACCATTTTAGAAGTGAAAATGAATTAACGTTCCTTCGTCGTGAAATTGGATTTTTAACTAAGCTTCATCACGACAATATCGCTGAGTTTATAGGTTTCGCTCTCTCGGAAAACGACAACGACGTTTGGCTTATCTCAGAATGGGTCCCCGATGGGACCCTCTTAAATCGATTACGAATGAACGAACTGTCACCAAACGACAAGGCCAAAATCGCCTTCGAAATAGCCGAAGCAATGCGATATATCCATTCAAAGAATGTTCTTCATCTCGACCTGAAGTCTGGAAACATTTTATTGGACGGAAATAAACCAAAGATCATTGATTTCGGTTTTTCATGTCCCGACAATGACGCTCTGAAGATCAAAAACGAAAAAATCGGCACAATAAACTACATGGCACCAGAGGTGTACAGAGGAGAGGGATATAACAAATTCTCTGACATATTTTCATTCTCAATGCTTTTATGGGAAATGGTCACTAATGAGATTCCATTCTCAACAGACGAAGAATCAAAAATACCTGATTATATCTGCAAAGGAGTGAGATTAAAGTATAAATTCGAAGAAAGAATTGAATCCGGAAATCCATTGTTACTTTTTATAAGAAGAGGAACCAGCCCTACACCTTCAAAAAGATTTTATTCATTTGATTCAATTTGCTCTGTAATGGCGAGAGAGCATTTGACTTTTCCTGGCGGAAATTCTGATGAATTGATTGAGTTTTATAATGGAAAATTTGAAAAGTTATATTCAAAAAAGAAACCAAAAATTAAATAAATTTAATAAACGTTCCATGATCGTTAATAATGATAAAAATAAATGCCAGCATTGTTTGATAACACTTATTATAAAGTTAAGGTACAAATCCAGTACGTTAAATAACAGCAAATTAAAATGATATGTGATATAAAAAAACATATTTTTTTTTTTTTTTCAATTATTTATACGATAAAGTGTCAAATATAAACCTCAGAATCATCGAAATTTACTCAGAAATACCAAACTTTTTCTGAGAGGAGCATTATCTCAATTTTTTAACGATTTTCTTATCAATTTTAAACGTAATCAATATGCTAGAATTAATAAGTCGGGAGTACGATAAGCCCTTTTTAAATAGTTTCTCTATATTTATCTTACCAATTTCATAATAGAAAAAACAGGTTTTTAATGAATGTTTCTCACTTGAAGATTGCACATCACTGAAAAATTTATTAAATACATCTCCAGTCATATTAGATAGTATATATGCATTCAGTAAATGCCAATCACTTATGGAAATATTTATTTCGCTATTTTTTTTTTTTTTTTTCATCCGATGTTTTCTATGCTTATTTTCAATTCATTTATTCAATTATGATCAATTTTTTATATCATTTGTTTTTACAGACAAAATAATAAGCTTTTTATTTAAACGACATGACATTGATAAGACAACGATAATATTGTTCCCTTATTATTATGCATAAACCTAGATTATTCAATCAACTTTTTTTTTATTATTATGCTTACATCACTTTTATCGTGATAATGATCTGAATGACAAATAGGATGCCATATACAGAGAGGACCACTCGAACTTTGCGATGAATAATAAATAAAAAAATAATTATAAGAAAAGCTAATATATATATCTTTTTTAATACATTATACGAAATCTTTGTATATTTCAAGTATTTCTTTGTACGGATTAACCTCATCAGGATTAATTTGCCCAAACTTTCCTCTTTCAGCGTAATCGACGTATTCTTTCATTGAAGATAAGCAGCAGAAATTAGCAGCCTTTTTATACATTTCTTTCCCTTCCAAAGGTTTATTTAATGCTGTTGTCAGAGCATCAGCATACAAACTTAAGCAGTGGATGTAGTTCTTGCTAATTCCTTTATTCAACATTTTGAATGCATCGTCATAATTTTTTTTATCCAATTGAACAGCTGCTTCATAACAAATATCAGCATCACTACCGAAATCTCGATGTTCTTCCTCTGAAAATATGTAGCCTTCTTCAATCAACTTCTTTTTAATTTTATTCACATCGATTTCTTCTGGATATTGGTCAGCCAGATAAGCATATTTATGCAGACCTTCTAAATTGCCTTTAAGAGCTGATATTTTAATATTTTTGAGACCGTCTCCTTCATTCTTCGGCATGTCATACGTACCGTAATAATTTGCTAGTCCATAGAAAAAGTAGGCGCCTGGCACATCTTTATCTTTGGCAATATTTATCAATCGCCAGCCTTCTCTGGTGTCCACGGGCATGCATATTCCATTCAAATTATGGACACCGTGTCGAAATATGGCAAATTCGCTTCCTTTATCGCATGCAATTTTCGTTAATGCCACAGCTCGCTTAATATCGGGAATAAATAGTCCATGAGGGAATTCTAAGAAGTATGCATAATATGCAATGCCATCTGGATAACCTTGTTCATATGCAAGTTTGAGATATTCGAATGTTTCTTCAAAGTTTTGTTTAATTGTGCCATACTTGTTTGTCAGTTGTTTCATACACAATTTTCCATATAAAACGCATGCTTCTGCATTTCCGTTGTCTGATGCTTCTTTAGCATATCTCTTGGCAAGAACGTAGTTCACTATTTCTCCTTGAATTCCTTTTGACATGATGTTTTTAACAATCAAAACTTTTGATATGTTACTATTGAATTCCTCTGCTGCTTTCGTCAGGATTTCAATTGCTTTCTCCTCATCTTTTGGGACACCATCATCGCCTTCAAGAAGAATCTTCCCGTAGATTTCCATGCATTCAACATTGTTATTCATAATGCCATTGTTAAGATACTTGATGCCAAGTTGAACATTTTTTGGGAAAGAGTTTTCGCCATAAATTAGATTCTTAGCAACAGAAACAAGAGAATTGTTGTTGCCTCCTTCTGCTTCCTGAACAAGTTCTTGACATTGCTGCTTAAGATTTTGATATTCATTAATTGGATATAAAATGCTTTCCATTTTTTGCATATAATTCAATTTTCTGGGTACTATTCAATTTTTAGTTTTATAAATTTTATTTATATCAATTTTTGTGTATGTATTTAATATTTTTGATAATAAAAAACTCTTTTTTAAATATTAAGTTTATCTTTAAAATTATGAAATTAAAAATGATATAAAATGTAATATTATAAATTATTTTTAAATTCTTCTTTAAATGTTTTTAAATTAATGTAATAAATTTAAAAATAAAGTGAAAATTTAGGTTGATCATTCTGATTGGCATCAACTTTCCTGATCAAAAATTTTTATTTGTTCTTGATAAAGCTTTTAATAGTAAGAACACTTTTCTTATTGACATCAAATGAATTAATTTCTACTTCAAGATATTCTTGATAACTTAATTTCAAATCGTGAATCGTTGTAGAAATCTGGATCTTTCATTATTTTAAGAATTTCTCTAAAATTTGGTCTTGATGAATGATCTTGACTTCAACAAACTGATCAGTAGGCCTTTAAAACAAAAAATTTGCTATTGGAAACGGTTAATATGAATAAATTGGCCTAAACGATTAATAATTCACATAGGCAATATGATTTCCTGGGGTTGAAAAAATAAAATTTCAAATCACATTCTTAAATGTACATTTGTATTAGATTAATAAACTATGAACCTTTTTATTTTTTTTTAAAAGATAGTAGCACGGTAAAAGTTTCATTTTATAATGCATGACCAAATATATTATCAAATTTTAAACTTTTTGAACATTTTTTCAATCTTTAATTTATAAATATAGCTAAGATGGTGGAATAAATTTTGATAATATTGGGTATTATCAATAGATATTATATAATAAATTTAAATATTTATTATTAAGCCTATTTATCATTATTTGGTTTTCTTTGAGTTACCACACCCATTATAATAGGGTTTCGGATTCTATGGGTTCATTGAAAAGTAATTGTGAGTATATTTGAACAATCGTTTTTTTAAAAATACGAATATCTCAATAAATCTAACAGTTTATATTGTATTAATTTCACAATTATATTAGTTACTAAGTATCATAAAAAAATCTATTAATTTTAATTGTTTTTACTCAACAAATCAGAAAAGAAAAATTTAATCGTTTTAATTTAAATGATGTAAAATAATAGATAATAGAAAAATCTATTCAAAAAAAAATTTGAGACCCATACTCTCAAATTGAATTGAAATTGAGAATAGGTCTCAAAATTAGGAAAAACCATATTATAAAACTCATAAAAAAAAACTAATTAAAAGAAATATACAAATTTTGTGATAAAACAGATAAAAATTTTAAAAAGATACTATCTTTATATTTAAGCTATATATATGCATATATTATATTATTTATAATTATTTATTATAGTTATTTTAAATAAATAAACATATATATATGTTTTAATTATTTTTATTCCACAGAAAATAATGTTTTTAAATCTTATACATTATTATTTTTATAAGATGCTTCAGAAAAAGTTTTTATTTCATCGATTATTTTTTCAGTTTTAAAATTATTTTGGTATAAATTTTATTAAAAATTTTATTATTTACTAATTTGATATATAGATAGATAGTTAAATTATTTTTTAAAATAAAATCACTTTTTTATAATTTTATAAAGTGAAATTAATATGGAAACGGGAGGCCTAACCTCAGATTTTCTTGGAGTTACAAAAGGTCAAATTGCCCCATCAGATTGGGCTGGCTACTCACGCTTTTTTCAAGACGATGAAATTGTTCTTAACAAATTTGATAGTATAATATTTAAAGTTTTTGATAGAATTTTTTATCAAGCCCCATTTCCAGCAAAAGCATTTATGGTAGTTTTTGGGATAATGCATGTTCAAGCGCTTTATGGCAATACTTTATTTTCATTGGACCCATTATACAATACAGTCGTTAAAATCGTCGAAATTACAACGACAGATGGAATGAGTCCAGCCCAATTCAATGAATTTGGCTATAGTTTTTTTGGTCTTACGTTAATAACCTGGATTTTGTTCATAACTGTATCAGTAATTTTATATAAGCAAAAATATATATCAACGATTCCCCTAATAGCCACCTCGATATTTATTTATTTGATTAATCCGTTATTACTGAATCCCACGACTTATTTAATTAAGCGCCTTATCATATTACTATTAATGATGGCTTCATATTGGAAAAATCCTAACAATCCAGTTCATACTAATTTTTTGAAATATTATCGTAACGAAGATTTTATTTATTATCGCGATGAAATTACCAAAACAGATCGAAATCTATTAATTTTACTTTTAGTTTTTTTAATTATAGCATTAATACTTCAGACAGTTATGATACTACTTTCGTTTCGCCTATTATCAGCTACTCCAAACATTCCCTATCATGCGCTTTCAGGTCTCTCCATGACCTGCATTTTTTACCAAACATTTCTCCGACCAATTATCCGTTTACTTGAGTCATTTTTCGGTTTTTATCCACGATGGTCGACGATAGTTTTATATGCCTCTAATATAGTTCTCTATTTACTATTGCTATATTTTATTTTCCTTTATCCAGTGATTCACAGCGTCACCATTTCATTGATGATTGGCTTTTCAATCGGTGGAGCGGTTGGATCCATTCTCAAGCTGACGTATGCGCAAGTTCTTGATGGAATGAAAACTATTCATTATGCACTTATCTTAGCTTCTTATTTTGTTTCAAGTTTGATAGCTTTTTTGGTCCTACATTTTTCCACCAAAAAAAAATACGTGCCGTTGCTTGCCTACAATGGCGAAGCGAACATTGTTGACACTCCGAATGACAAGCGAAGTTCCCTCCTTAACATGTCAACGGCACAAAAAGATGATCTGATTAGGAAGCGAGTTTCTGAAGATGAAAGATTACAGATCATTCCTTATTCAAAGAAAATCAGCTTCAGTTTTGTCCGAATCATCAGTCGAATGAAGTTGTTGTTCTTGGTGAAAATTGGCTTTGAAAACGGCTGTGATTTGTTTATTGACTACACTTTGTTCAAATTTATTATATCTTCTTTCTCCGAAGATCGCGAACTACTGAAATTGATATCAATCATCGAAATGGCCTTTCCTTACATGCGGAATTACTTTCAATACATTTTGCCAATCATCAGATCCGATGTGATGAAGTTCAACCAGCGGTTTTTGATCTATGAAATTAATACGTTAAATAAATTGACAGAAACCAATCCTTCAATTTCATCAACGCAAGAACTTGGACTTGTTCGAAGTAATTCAATCAAATATCAAGAAATTGTAATGAATACTTGGCTCCTTGATCAGATTTCTTTGTCTTCCCTCGAGAACGTGATGTCAACCGTTCGAAAAGGCGACAAAATGTGGAATTGGATATTCACGAAGTATCCGAATTTGAAAGAAGCACACAGGTTGTATTACAACTATTCGGTTGAATGCAAGACTGACTTCTTTCAAGCTGAAATTACGAAAAGACAAATCAAAAGAATCGAAGATCATAAGTTGACAATCAGAGACAAACCTTTTGTCTCATTCATTCGAACATTTCCTGTTTATTTGACACATGGAATCATCACACCCAACGGTTTTTTACCTGACTTTTCAAACAATGACACGCAATACAAAGAAGAACCGTCAGATGGTTCAATTGACAATATAAGTAGTTTTAATGAGCCAACTGATTATGATGCCAAATTGAGGTATGCGATATACAAAGCCACACATAAATTAAGGGCATATTCATCGTTTTTCATGCAAATTATTATTTGTGCTTTTTTCTTTATTTTTGTTGTTGCTGAGTTTGCTTTAACTTTTGTTTATTATACAAATTTTAATACAGAAATGGAAAACACTGACATTTTGAGATTTTATCGACATCTTGCATCGAACATCTCATTAACTAATGCTTATATTTTGCTTAAATATGGAACAATTTATACTAACACGACAACTAATTTTACGAATTCTAATTCATCTTTGTGGGATTCAACTCTTCTTGAAGATGTAGCTTCTTATAGATTCAACTTCTTTGATTATTATGATAGATATAATCAATCACAAATGTATTTTGAAACATCTGAAGATACTTTGAATTACAACATTATTACACAGGCTTTGATGTCTGTTCAAAGTTATCAAATGTTGTTTAATGAATTTAAACATTTGAATTTACAAGATTACTTTGATTTTCATGATGTTGAGCAACTTATGTTTTTCACTCAATTTCCAATGCAACTTTGTAACGGAGGTAAAAAAATGAATCCATTGATGCTTGATTTTTCACGGAGTTTAATGGACCACACGATTAATCAAGTAGACATTTCATGTCGTCAAAACATGGAGAATTGGCTCAATAAGAGTAATTCATTTTGTAACATATTTTCTACATTTGCACCGCTCATGAATACGATTAAAGAAATTCGATACAAGACGTATTCGATATTCATGGAAACAAATCGATTAAAACGGAGAGAAATCATTTTGATTTCTATTTTATTATCGGTTATTATATCGGCTGTTTATATGGTATTCTTCATCATTGGTGTCTTTCGATATAAGAAAGAACTTCGTTGTTTTGCTGAGATTTTGTCTTCGTTGGATGAAGAAGTAAAGAAAAATGGTTCTCGACCAATTCTCATCCAAACAACCGCCAATCAAAACAACGGAACAACGAACAACACAGGAACAAATAATAATAATAATAACAATATATCAGAGAAAAACATCAATCCAATGAAATATGTATCAAAGAAAGTTTTCTACTATTCATTACTTATTCTTTGCATATTTTTCATTTTAATTCAAGGCGTTTTACTATTCAGTATCGGTTACATATCATATCAAATGAAATCTTATGATTTAACTATAACTTATTGGAACTATTATAACATGTTAAAAATTCCACAATATCTTGAATTATTTGATTCTTTATCTTTGGCATGCATCCTTCGAACACATCCAACAAACTCAACAACTTATCAATTTGAAAGAGATCGTTGCTTTTCCATCATTGAAGAAACTGATCAGAGCGACACTTATCTCGTTACATCAGGCAGTGATGGTCCAACAATTCTAGGCAGATCAGAGAAATTTGATGATTATTACTTGAAAAGCACATGTGTTTATAATTTCACCGCTGATCAACTTTCGAAACGAAAAATTACTCATCCACTTGAAAGTAATAATAATACGAATAGCACTGATGATGATCCATTCGATTGGCTTGATGATCAAAGCATCATGTATAGTGATGAAGAATATGAGTGCATGTCATTATCGAATAAAATGTTAATTTTTATTCAGATAACAAGAGATGTTCTTCAAAAGTTAGGAAAAGATATTACAACATATTCATTGAATGATTATATTGTATCGAGAATAGCCTATCTTTACTACATCATGAACAAATATTTAATCAATGACATTAACGTTTGTAATATGTTAATCATTGAACTAGGAAATAAATATTTATCTGAATCGAAAAGAAACATTATTTTAATGTTTGTTGCATCAATTATATTATCAATAGTTTCATTCTTTGTTAGTTACTATTTCAAGAATTTCATGGATTCAATCTATCAAGGTGGATTAATATTAGCGAGAAGATTAATACCTAATGAAATGGCTGCCAATCATCGTTTAGTATCATTTTTGCTAAACAAAGGAATTAATAAAAAGAATATCAATAAAGAAATGAGTGTAACTCAATCTATTGTGCATTACTCGTCTGACATGCTGTTCTTCACAACAAATAATGGAATTATTTTGCTGACTAATCAGGCAATCTTTCAGAACCTTTCTTATTCACCCGAGCAAATTGTTGGCAAATTAATTTATTCATTATTTGAAGAAGAATCCAAGAAAGAAATTCAAAGACAAATAGCGATCTTAGAAAAAGATCAAAATCAAGGAATGGTTCATTTGAATGTTACTTGTTATACAGCAAATGGAGGACAATTATATGTTTCGATGATGATGTTTCCAACATCTTCGAATCATCTTGTTTTTATCATGAAAAACTTGACTGACATCCTTGAAAAACAAAGAATTGCACAGCAAATGAGGAACAATTGTCTTGGTTTATATTTCAACATTCTTCCCACATTTGTTGCCAAATTGTTGAACAATGAAGAAAAAGACATTTCTTTCATGGTTCCAACTGCAACAATAATGTACGTTGACATTGCACATTTTGCCGAGTTTGCACGTCCTTTGTCGCCCGAACAGTTGCTAGGATTGTTATCTTCAATATATGATCAATATGACGTTAAATTGCGCGAATACAGTTCGTTGACGAAGATAAAAATCATCGGTGACAGTTTAATGGTAGCTGGCGGCTTGTTTAATAATCAGTTGGATTATAATAAAGTCATTCCCGCTTCTAGTTCAAACATGAATTCTGCCGTTGGCGGAATTACTCAGCAAAAGTCTAGGGACCATTCCGACAAGGTCCCAAAAGTGCCAATTATCGGAGGACCGACTGTTTTAGGTTTCAGCAAAAGCATCGATATCATACCTCCTTCATTGTCCACCTTTTCTTCCCAAGGAAGCATGGGCGGGCCTCATACTGAGCGTTATCCAGTGCACAATGAAGCGAGTCCTCACTCAGATCAAGACGGAAATGTGCAGATTTACCCTTCTTATTCCGACATCGAAAACGCTCTGCAATTCCAGGAGCAAATCATTTCGCAGTCCTCCAATTCGAGAATGGAAAGCGATTACATGACTCCCGACGCTTTCGTAGCGTCACAGGCAATCCGATTCGGTTTCGATTGCATCGAGGTCATCGAGGACATTGATATGAAAAATAACTATAATTTGGCGGTTAGAGTCGGAATTAGCACCGGCGGTCCGATCATTGCTGGCGTTCTGGGTGAAGATAAGCTCGATTTCGAAATTTTTGGAGAGGAAATTTCGTTCACTTCAAAATTGGAGACTTGTGGCTTGCCTGGCAGAGTTGTTATTTCTGACTCAACTTATAATTTGGTGTCTAATTTGCAATATCAATTCGAAGATAGAGATATATTTTTCAAAGGAAAAGGAAATATTCGCACTCATATTGTTAATCCTGCATAATTATTTATATTTTCTAAATTTGTATTTTATTTTGTAAAACTTGTTTATTTTGTATTAGACCATTTATACTTTTAATTTTTTCTGATTTTTTGAAAGTATCTAAGTTTTTATTATTATTGATTTGTTTATTAACAATCAGTTTGGTTATGCTGATTTAAATTGATTTCTCTCTATTACTTAATGCTTTATTTAAAAGTATAAATAATCAGATTTTTTTTTTTTTTTTTACAGATTTGTTTAACAAGAAATACTTAATTTTATTTTTTATTTTTGTACATATATTTGATTATTTAAACAAAATGCTGAAATTGATTGTTTTATGTTTTTTTTAGATAGCCAATCAAAATTAAAACCATTTTAATATTAATTTTTCCATTAGTTGCAATTAAATAAAAAGTTTCAATAGTATGACAATATTTTTATGCCAAAAGGATAAAGTAGAAATGATTTTTACGTTTAAAATATATTGACTTTTTAAATGTCTTTGAACATATATCTTCTCAAATTCTTCTGAAGAGGAAGTATGGAAGTGAAGTAGGTTTTAGCTTCTTATCAATGAATGACAAAAGCAAAAAAAGAATATAAGAAAAAGAAATATTATGATCATTCCAAAGCAAAAAAAGAAAGAGCAGCCAAGAAGCATTACCCGAGGCCTCAGATCGACTATTCAATTAATGACGAAATGTGCGATGTATATATTCCAGCATTTCTTCAGCATAGTTATATTAATGGAAACCCTCCCCCAGTAATTACAACATTAAGATCATGGCAAAGAGGCTTATTGTCAAGACAAGAATGGGAAAAAGGGAAAAATTGTGTCGTTGTTGCCCCAACATCGGGAGGTAAAACATTAGTAGCTGAAGTTTCAATTGCACAATTACTTGAAGATGATCCATTAGCCAAAATAATATATACTCTTCCATTTGTTGCCTTAGCAAGTGAAAAAAATGCTGATATTCAACAAAGATTCAAGCGATATTTGGTCCGACCTTTTTATCAAAATGTTGGAGGAAGCGATTTTCAACGAGGATCCATCGCCATTTGTACGTATGAAAAAGCGCATTCAATACTAAATTCAGCTATTAAAAATCATTACATTTCGAAAATTAAGCTTGTTATAATTGATGAAGTTCATATGATAGGAGATGGCTCACGAGGAGTTGTTTGTGAGTCCCTTATAATGAAATTAATGGCATTGCCGCATAAACCACGCATAATAACTCTCACAGCTACACTTAACAAGTTCGATGCGATTAAATTATCTCAAAGTATCAACGGATTTTTCCATTTCACCACAATCAGATCAGCGGAAATCAAGCAATACATCTCGACATGGAATGGCACCCTACTTAAAATCAAAGACAACGAATTAGTAAAAATATTAACGCAAACATCAATCAAAGAAGATACCTTTTTTATATTGCCAATGGTTCGCACAGTCCTACGAAAAGCTACATTATCCTCAGTCATTATATTTGTCAACACTCGTCTCGAAGCCAAAAAACTAGCGATTTTTATTTCAAAGCATTTGAATGACCCTATAGAAAAAGTTCCATCCACCAATCCACCTACACCTGAAGTTCTCCAGCAACGCAAGGAGATTCTGCATGACCTTTCAATTTGCCAGTCAGGTGCTGATCCGTCCCTATCGTTCTGCATTGAAAATGGAATTGCATTTCATCACGCAGGCCTTCTTCTGGAGGAGCGAAAGATTGTTGAGCGAGGTGTGAAAGACGGCTCTATACAAATTGTAGTAGCGACAACAACGCTGAGTGCCGGTGTCAACATACGGAACGTCAGTCGAGTTATTATTTACTCTCCATATCGAAAGAATCAGAGGCAGAAGGAGATGATTTCTACGTCGCTATTTGCACAGATGTCAGGACGAAGCGGGAGAGTTGAAGGACGTGATGGGGATGTCATAGTTATTGCACGTTCGACACCTGAAATTGATGAGCTTAAGCAGATGATGACACAGCCACTTCCCAATGTTGAATCGTCCATTTTGAAGACCACACAGATTCATTCATACGTTTTGCAGACACTGACATATGGACTCTCTAGAGACTTCTATTCATTGAAGTCATTCATGATGACTTCTTTCTGCTACACACAGAAAGATTCGTCCGAAGTTGACGCACTTATCAGCAAGTCTATTGATTACTTAACCAAGAACAAGTTGATAAACAATAAATTTATCACTACTAAAATTGGAAATGCGATTAGTGCTTCCAATTTGACAATTGAAGAAGGATTGAAATTGAATGATATCCTTGAAAAGATGATGAAATCACTCTGCTTGATCGATGATCTTCATCTCCTTTTCCTCTGCTCGCCTCAGCAGACTGGCGTCTATGTTCCGTCTTTTAAGGAGCCAATCTGGGAGTCGATTTTTGAGAAGCACAGCCACGTTATCTATTTGATCACCGACAAAACAATCGATGAACTTAGAAGAATCATCGTTTTTAGCTTTAACGGCCGTCTTCAAATGGACAGTGAAAACTTGTCTATTTTCGAGAGAATCTATACTGCTTGTGTCCTTGAGTGCTTGATTGATGAGATGTCTTTGAGCGAAATTGAGAAAAAGTATAACATTGAACGAGGAACAATTCAAAGTCTGCAAACTAATGCTTCTTCTTATACTGGCCAAGTTACAAGATTTGTTGAATCGATGGAGTTTCTTCCTTTGGCTGCTGCTTTGCAGCAGTTCATTAAAAGATTGAGTTTCGGTGTAAGAAACGATTTGGTTGAGTTGATGAGGCTTCCTTCAATGAGAAGAGAAATTGCTAGAAAATTGTTCGATAAAGGAATAAAAGAGCCAAAAGACTTGGTGATGCTCTCTGCTGATGAGATTTATGAGAAAATTTGCTCTGAAAAAGTTGATGAAAATGTCGATTCGAGTTCAGCTGCAAGTTCATTTATGGACTCAATTCAACCAGATGAAAACGACGCGATTACTGATCAAGATAATGAAAAGAAAGCTGATGACGATAATGATAGAGATAAAAAGGACATTATGCATATTGTAAAAAACTTGCGGAAAGAAGCTAAAGAGCTTACTGATAATTTGGCTATTCTGGAGGAATATGAAGAAAAGGCAACGATTAATGCCCAAAATAATTATGATGATTAAATTATTGTTTTGACTCTACTTTTTTTATTTTATTTCTTTAAATAAAATGCTTATTGTATCATTATTGCATTTTGTTTCTACATGAGTCAATTAATGACCAATTCTCCTCCAGATTAAAGCATATCTAATATGAAGACCAAAGAAATTGAGAATGTCCGGCGTCTTTCTTATAAAAAAATTCTCCATAAAAAATGTGATTCTTTTTATTTCTGAGAGTTAACATGACTTTATTTTAGCCGTCATTATTATGAAATAAAAAAGCAAAAAAAAAAGTGAATTATTTGCTTCTTAAATTTTGATTTTAATCATCTTGATGTTGGTATCAAAAGCTTCAATTTTCATTACTTTATTTTCAATTCTCTTAATCATTGATAGTTGTTTGCCATTAAGATTTTTGCTGCCTACATTATTGAACAAGTGGTAGTTGTGCTTTTTTCATTAATGAATAGATTTTTTCAATTGACAGTAGATTATCAAGCAACTTATGATTAATTCACAAAACTGTTTCTGGCAGTTCTGGATGGATTCCTTGTGTAGCTTTTGGTCATGCTGAACTTTGAATGGCTATCAGCGACAATGAAAATGAGAATGATTCTGAATGAGTAAACATCAACCAGTTCTCCAAAATTGAAACCCAATATGCTAATGATTCATGTATGAAGGATCATGTAAAAAAATTCATTCACATTCAGAAATAAAAATGTTGAACGGTCTTATATGGAAATTCAAGCAATGACAACAATTTTACCACAAGCAATAACTGATTCTTCTTCATAAAATTGAACTTTAGAGTTTTGTTTAGTCACTAAAAGACTGCAATTTTTTTTAGAATTAATTCTTAATTAAAAACAGCAAGATGAATTTGGTGAATATTATTTTTTTATATATTTTCAAAAAAAAATTAAATAATTTAACTAAAACGTTGGCATTTTGATAGCTGACTCAGGCTGGCTTATGTAGTACTTGTTCACATACACCCTGAAGTCGAAAGTGCTGATTTTTCCTTTATAATACGTAATGAACGAGTTACTTTTCTGTATCGTTGTAATCGAGCTGAAGTAAGCGACGTAATACACGTAGGATGCCATTGAAGCCACGTCCATCACGTAAATCTTGTCTGGCTTTATTCCGATTATCAAGAACTCCCTTGTTCTCTGGTCGTAGCACTTTTTCATTTCGACGACTTCGCTTTCGAAGCATTCAATTTTGATCACCTTTCCTCTTGAATCTAGGAAGAAGACATTTGCTTCGATAGCGACAGCCACGATTCCTGATTTGAAGACCACAATTTGAGGGATGACGATGAAAAAGTCACTTTTTCTGAGCTCTTTATTTTGGCGGCAATTTTTGTATTCTTTGACGTTGTTTAAAATGTCCTTTTTACTCGTGCATGGACTGAATAAGTTCTTCATTTCAGCGTCAAATTCAAAGTCATTGAAAACGCTATCGTCGTCTTTGTTTCTATCGGTAATGAAGCTCGTGTCAATTTTTTTCAGCTTTTTTTCAATGTCAATCAGCGAGACGCTGTTGATGAAGACGTGGTCAATCATTGTCTCGAAGACAAGCGTCAGCGACTCGTCTGCCGACACAAGGAGGCCGTTGTCGTAGCAGCAGGCAATCGATGTGATGATATCTGAATGGAATCCAGACGATGACATTTGAGTAGCGTTTTGGAGATCCCAAACTCGGATTGAACAATCTTTTCCGCCGGTGATCAAGAAGCGACCAGAAGAGAGGCAGACGCTGGTAATGATGAAAGGAATGTGGCAGACAATTTTTGTCTCTTGGGTCTTGATGTTGAAGGCTGTTAGAAATGGGTCCGTTTTGGTGCCAAAGATGGCTAAATTGAGGCATTTTGAAAAGCAGAGGAATTCGCCACAAAAGATATTGTTTAATGAGATTGGGACAACGTCTAATGGGTTCTCTTTGGTTGGTATTCGTAATTCAAATACTTTAGATTTATTTGGAGAAACAAGGATGTTTTTAATAAATCTGGCTTGGTTAATAGGATCAAAATCTTTATCTTGAATTTGAGTATCAATTGAATGGATATTTGTTCCATCAACTATTTTGTCTCTTTGTGGATGCTCTTTAAAGAATAGCTGCTCTGGCATGGAACCACATTGAATAACCTCTTCTCTAAAGTTCTCATCTGGCGTCTCGGGATATAAGTAAGGTTTGTAAAGATTATATTCTCGACCATGATATTCAAGAGTTCTTCTCTTAACTCCAAACATCAAGTCAATCCATTTACAAATCATATCGTCAGCCAAATTACCCTCAAGCATCAGTCTAAGCACTGACACAAAAGTGTAATAATTATTTGACCAAATAGGCAACTCAATATTGTCCACTTTTTTATTGTCGGATTTTTCGCCAAGGTCAAAATCGTTTTCATTTATCAAAAAGAAAGGAAAGTTGAAGAATTCGGGAATAATTTCTTTTGATATTCCACAGTTAAGCATTAAATTAATCAGACCATTTATCGAGTCAAAAAGTCGTTCAGGTTGGTCAAACTTTGGAAATCGACCAAACTGTTGGTCCCTTGTAACGTGAATTGTTGTGAATGGCTCTGTTCTGATCAAGTACCAAGTAACCGCCAATGAAGGCAAAGGAAGTTCACCGAACAAATAAGGATTGAATTCTGTTATTTCGTCATATTTATGTATTGAAAACCTCAGGAAATCTTCGCAAAGAGTTGCAATTGGCTTTGAAAGATCACGATAAGAAGTCTCACTTTCAAGAAGAAGGTTATCTTCAGTGGACTGGATGCAGATGAAAGGATACATGAGGTACTGGTGTATGTCATTATAACTCCTTCCGCCGAGGATATTCAAATAATAAAGGTAAGAGAAAGTTGTGATTTTCCTCTTCTTCCACAAGTCAGTCAATTTTAATTCCTTGAAAATCGTCTTTAATTCCTTGTTTTGATGAATGTTCTTGCAAATGAATCTTAACGATTTAAAGAAATCAAATTTTGTTTCGTAATTTGAAGTGTCGAATTTTATATTTGATTTATCAATGAAAGAATAAAACGATTTTCTTTCATTTTTAGGGAAATTAAGGAAATAACTTCGACCGTTATTTTTAAAGATTTCACAAGAGTTGTCAATATGTGCTGACTTTCTATTCAAAATGAATTCAATCTCTTCCCAATAAATTAAAATATTTGATGACTTGTTCCTTAATGTAATGAATTCTTCTGATGCTGTTAAGAATCCATTTTCTTCTTCTTTTGATTGAGAAGAAATTAAAACTTCAGTTGTGAAATAATCATTTAACTTCTTTCTAGGAATTGTTTCCAATGTTTTATAAATATGCTTATCAACAGGATTTATTGTTGTTACTCTTGTTCTATTTGATGAAGCATCAGAATGATTATTAAAAGCTTTGTTGATTCTCATCAATATTTTTTTGCCTGATTTTGTAACTCTATTCAAAATCTTGAAGTGTTTAACTTCGTTGTTCTTGTTGGGATTCTCCCAAGGACCTGGTATTATTGAGATGCTCATCATGAAAGAGTTCTTCATCTTATAAAGAAAGTCACTTTCGCTTTGCACTTTTGTCTCTTGTTCTGCTATAAATTTAGGATAATTAACATAATAATAATCAAACTTTTCTGTGTCAGAAACAGATAATAATTTCTTCTCAATAGGTGCTTCTTCTTCTTCTTCTCTATATTCTCTCCTAATGTTGAGAGTAAATGTAAGTCCTTTGATCCATTCGAGAGTGTTTACTAAATCATTCTTGAAATAGTTTTTATAATCAGGTAAACATCTCAATAAAATTTCTTTATTAATTTTTGTATATTTTTCTGACTCTTCAACATTATTTTCATTATTTATTGTAGTGTTATTATCAAGAATGTTCTTTAGATATGAATTAACATCTTTATAAGAAACTTCAATTTTATTTCCACAAAGCTGAACCTTTGAGAAGTTTGTGAATGAAGTTTCTGTTTTTCCAATAAGAAGATTTAATAATTCTTGATTTACAGAGTCTTTCAAAGAGACGTTTATGTCATAATTTCTAAAAAGTTCTGAAACAAAATTTCCTAAATATGACAAATGTGAACTTTTTGATTCATCTTTGACGGTTTGTATTGAAAACAGCATGAAATTGTAAACATACGAATAATATTTTTTAGAATCAGAAATGTTTTTAATTAAGTAAATTAGAATGATTTCTTTAAGAGAAGTAAAATTAACGGGTGTATTTTGATAATCATTAGAATTTGTATTCAAAACAAGGCCGTTATATATTTCAAAGAAATTCAATAAATTAATCATTACAGAAATGTTTAAATTATTCAAACAAAGAATACAAAGATCAGCAAATTCACGTGGGTTCTCATTCGGATTTGGATCATAAGCTTGAAGGAATAATTTTGTTATCCAATAAGTCCAAAATGGCATTTCTGGTATTTTCATTCTAATTTCTGGTTTTGAATGAACAAATTGTTCACAAATGTCTTGATTCAATTCTTTTGATTTACAATTCTCCATTAAAATGACTAAAAAAGGAAGAAAACAAATCATTTCATCATTCTTAACCATTTTGAAAACAATGTCGATTAAATTTTCAACTGATTCTTGTAAAATTTCCAAAGAAGGTCGAAATACAATCATAAGATGAAAGATAGTCGTGTAAATATTATCTTTTGTATTTGTTTTAATAGAAATTGATTTAATGATTTCAATAACTAATTTCAAAATGCCCATTGAATCATGATATTGTGAATATGTGATGATGTATGGAGTGAAATCATTGTAATTTGAAACATCGTTTTTATCACTAAAGATTGAAAGCAATATTTGTAAAATTTTAAAAGCAACAAATTCAGATTTATTCGAACACATAATATCAATTAAAAATGAGATATTCGTGTCATTTGGTGAGTCCAAACATAAATTAGATACAAAATTCCAATAACATTCAGAATTAGAATTCATTTCATTATGATATTTAACACCATTATAAATAATCAATGTTAAATCATCAAAGACGATTTTATTATTAAATTCTTTTGTTCTATAAAGATGAAAAGGTGAATGAGAAATGAAAAATGATTGAATTGATTCATCAAGTTTTTCAAAGAAATCATGATTTAAAAAGATCGAAGTAATGATTGACTTCTGAAGCTCATGATTTTGAATTTTAAGAAACATGTCAAATAAAACTTTGAAAATTTCTTCATCAATCAATGATTCACAATGATAAAGAAATGAAACTAATGATTCAAAGAATCTTCCTCTCAATAATGAATCCTCGCAAATGTTAATTATATTACTAAGAATACTTAAAATCAAGTATAAATTATTAGAGCCTTTATCACCATCTTTATCATCTGATAAGCAAGTTATCAAAGGTAAAAATGAATTGATTGCTGAAATGTTTTGAATGACATCACAAAAGTTGGGAATAATTGGAACTATTCGACCTGAAAAAGGAACCTGCAATGCGTTTTTATTTACGTTAAAACATATGTTTTCTTGTGATTGAGAAGGATTAAACAAAAATAATAAATTAGGGAAAGAATTTATATTAAATTCATTCAATGATAAATAATCAATTAATAATTGTCGATCTTTTGAAAGATCTTTTATGTTATTTTCAATGAATAAAAATGCAGACATGTCGCAAATAAGACTTGGTTGATCAATTTCAAGTTGGCCTTGAACGAATTTTCGGCAAATATACAATTGATAATCGTTAGGATAGAAAGAAAAACTAATTTTATTGGTTGCATGATGTTCATTAACATCATTAAAAATATCAAGTTTCGAATTATAAGTATAAAGTATCTTTTTCTTGAATGTAAAATTGATGAAATACCATCTTCCTTGTTCAAAGTCATAATCAAAAGGGGTAGGATCAAGTAAATTTTTCATTGAATTCTTAATAACAGAGTAACGAAGATACAACTTAGAATTTTGTAAAAACAAATCAAGTTTATAATCTTCATTATTCAAATAAACAAGAGACATTTCTTTTGGATTTACATAAGTACCAGAGCTTGTTGAAATCGGTCCTCTGTCGTTAATAGATTCCATTTCATTAAATCTTATCCAAAAACAGAACGAAAAAGAACCTTTTAATGTCACTTTTGGTGATATAATTCCACAACCAGTGAGATTATCGAACCTGAAAAATGAATAAGGAGTGTTGTGCAGAATAAGTTGCTCTCTTCGATATTGAAAGGCCGAATAATTATGATTTTTCAAATTGTTATTTAGAAGGAATGTTTCCAATTGTTTATTAATGACTTTAAGAAGATCGCATGAATACTTAAAGTCAGGATTTTTCAGCAATTCAATTGTGTGATAAAAAACAGTCTTATGATAGACAACAGATGTTATTGATTGAAATAGTTGAAGATAAATCTCACGAATTTCTTCTTTATCTTGAACAATTGGAAGTCTTCTAAGTATGAAATCAGGAACCTTGGCTCGATCAAGCTCAATTATATTGCCGTTATTTTTACTCAATTCAAAAAGTGAAGATGCGATATTTTCTTCATCTTCTGGAATGTTTTGAATTAACGAGAGAAGAACGTAAATTGCTTGATAAAGGAGAATCATCTCACCTGATGTTATTTTTGCAAAATTAATCAAATATTTATAGTTAATTTTCTTTTTGCATTTCGATAAAATCTCAAAAAAGTTGTGGTTTTTCCTCAATTGAAACATGAACGACGGTTTTTGAGCCATTAATTTTCTGACATCGTCAATTAAAAGCTCAAAAGACACTTCATTTTCTGAATAAACAGCAAATGTTGCAACTGCCTCAAAAAAGGAGGAAAGGTCAATTTCAGGTGAAATTTTTCCAAAGAAAAAGTCAATGCACGGCAAAATTCTGAAAACAAGACTTGATTTTTCTTTCCCTTTTTCATGAGCAACTGAAATGATGTAAGAAAAGATAACCAATATTTCTTTCAATATTTCCGGATAGTCACTCAATTCTTTGATAGCTTTTCCAAAGATACTCTCAATTGACGTGTTTCTATCGTTGTCAAAAAAGTTGTCAAGCATGCTTTGTG
Organism: Tritrichomonas musculus; assembly: GCA_039105265.1. Taxonomy (NCBI): domain Eukaryota; phylum Parabasalia; order Tritrichomonadida; family Tritrichomonadidae; genus Tritrichomonas; species Tritrichomonas musculus. Next base: position 7,649,293 of record JAPFFF010000002.1, read on the forward strand.
TGACAAGTGTTTTTCGAAAGGAAACCGTTGTAAATTTATACAAGAAATGACGATAAAAATCAAAAATTGGAAGCTCTTTTTGTGAGATTCCGATGATTTTAATGAATAAATCTGAGTTTATGAAATTTTGAATGAGTATTTGGTCAGTCGTGTCTAGCAATCCAATCAAAAATGGTAAAAAATTGTAAATGCAATTGTCATTGTTGATTTGATTGATATATGAATTAATGGATTGAACAACAATAATTGAATTTTGTTTGAATTCATGCGTGAAAAATTTGTTCACTTGAAGAATTAGCGGTATTACACATTTTTCTTTGGGATCGGGTGGTAATATTAAAGGATTAAGGAGTTTTTTGTATTTGGTGTTATCTTCATCAAAAATATCATAGTATTGGTCATGCATCCTTACAATCAAAAGCATAAATAAAATTATTAATTGTTTTTTGAAATCATTTTTTGAGTTGTATTGATTTTTGAGTTGTTGTAATTCTTCATATCCTACTTCGGAAAAATTAATATTTCCGAAATCATATGCGCCAACATTAGTTATTAAAAAATCATAATTTTCATTAATATTATCTGATTCAATTATAGGATTAAAAGGTTTTTTCAGTTCATTCAATAAAGGAGATTCGGATAATGTATAATCTTCTATTTTAATATAGTGTTTAATTTGAACAAATGCTTTAACAGAACTCATTTTTTTTTATTTCAGAATTTTTTTAACAGAAATATGGTTATAATATTTTCTGTATGGCATTTAATAGATTATTTTTTTTTTTTTTTTTTTTTTTTTTTTTTTTTTTTCCTATTCTATTCTATTCTTTTATCATATATTTTTATTATCATTAGGAAATAGTACATTTAATATTCAGAAAAAAATTGAATATATTAAAAAAGGTCAAAGTTATTGACCAATTATTATTTACCGATTAAAATGAAGATAGAGTTTTCTATAAGATTTCCTTTGAATGATGTTTTTGCTTAGTATATTTTAATTATTAAATATATAAAATGCTTTCATTGAAAGATAAAAGATAAAATTATAAATCTTTATTAATTAAATTTTTACATAAAACCAAAAATAAAATAAAAGAAAAGAAAAACAAAGTAAGGCGCTATTTTCTATTAAAATAATCATTTGGCTTAAAATATTTACTAATTTGATGATTATTTTTTATGATTTGGAGAATGATCATTTGGTGGTGGCGGTTGTTTCTTATCTTGATGATTTTGTTGTTTGGGCAAAATTTGAATATTCTTGAAAAAATTTGTTACTTTTGTTAATAATTGATTCTTTTCTGAGTGATCTTCTAGCCAATATCTGTCTGCAACTCTTAAAAGTTCTTCAACGTTTTCTGCAACACCTTTGTTTAATGTTGTCATGCTTTTTATATAATCTTCAAGATCAAGTTCATTTTCAAGTAATTTTACTTTTGCAACTGCTACATATGTAGCATATTCAAGAAGTTCGTCAAAATGCGCAAATAAAGCGTCCCAAACTAAAACAAGCTTTGGAATTAAATAATCTTGTGAAAATAAGCAAAGAAGCCATTTGTAGCAAAATACAAATGGAGGAATATTATGAGTAGTTATTATATTTGCACCTTTTGGAAAATGTTTTCCAAGAACGTCCATAAATTGGTTCATTCTTGATTGTAAAATTGTAGAACGTTCTTGAAGAAGATACATTTCACTGAGTTTAGTTGATCCATGAAGTGTTTGGAACATTGTGAAAACAAAACTTTCCATTTCGTCATGATCGTTTGAGAAAAATGCTATAGCCATTGAAAATACGTAATAAAGAACAGTAGCAATTTCATTCATTCCTTGCAAATATGAAACTGTAGAATTTAACTTGGCAAAAATGTATAAAATTCTCTCTATTCGACGCATTTGTTGATGAAATGGAGCAAGATTATCTGTGGTTGATGTAATTTCAACGGAAGTATCTTGGAATGGTAGAAAATGTATGTGATGAGGCGTACGCAAAACATCAATATAAATTAAAGACATTAACTCATTATCTATTCCTTCACGGAATTTTGTGACTTCTGCATCAAGTGGGAAAATTTCATTTTCATATCCTTCCATGTTCAAGATTTTAATATATTCAAGGTATGATTCTTTATTTTTGCTTCGAATTTGGGGCACACTAAAAGGATCTGTCTTAAAAATATGCGAAAGAACAAGCCATGCAACTGCTCTATCTTCTGGGCGACTAGAATCTAGTCCACATGAACAAAGATGTTGAATTTTTTCAACATCAATTTTTGAATCTTCTGCTGTTGCTTGAATAAGTGGTAAAATAACAAATTCTGGGTTGGGGTCTACTGATGCAGGTAATTTAATTTTTGTACTATGATTAGATGGCTTATCTGGTGGAGTTTGTGGACTGTCACTCATTAATTTAATAAAAGATTATTAAATAACGAATAACAATTTTAAAATTATTAAGAAGTTAACTATAAATGGTTAACTGTCCTATTGTCTAAAATCTTAAAAAAAATATGTCAAAAATGAATAAAAAAGTCATACAATAAAAACAATTTAATTAAAAACAAAATTGATTTTCGCGTTGAATATGACAATAGCAAATAGAGTAAGATTATAAACAGCATCACAAATGATCTTTTGGAAAAGAAATTTTTGAAGATGTCGAAACTGTTTGGTTTGGATTTGTCGTTCCGCCTAATTTACATCGCATTGTTTGATTTTTCTTCTTTGAATCGAATAGTGGTTGTACAGATTGATGACTTCCTCCACCAAATGTAGCTGCGAACAAACTTCCACCACTTCCACCACCAATAGTTCCACGCTTCCTTCTTGTTATATTTCTTGATTGTTTTTGGAAAGGAATTACTAAAGTGTCTGCATGAGTAGTATTAATTAATGGCTTTAGTACGTTTACGTTTTTGTTTGCATTCAAATTTGAATCAGACTCGTTAGATAGAGAAGTTTCTGAGGATGGCGCTTTAATATGAGATGAACGAGGTGGAGATGGAGGTGGACTTGTTTGGGGTGGACAAGGCTGTAAAATCGACAATTGCGAAGGGGCATTTGAATCAGTTGCAGAATGAAATGCAGATGTCAATGAAGATGAAGGCGGTGATGGTGATGGCGACGAAATAAACTCTGATGACGAATGTGAAGGAGATATAGAGTCATAATTGCTATAGACGACGAAACTTTTTGATCTTTTCCTTTTTACAGCCATTCGTGTCTCTTCAGCGAGAGATTTTATAGAGACACTTTCAAAATTATTTATCATTTTGTTATCTTCGGCCTTGTTCTTGATTTGGTTTGGTTCACTTTGATTCGTATTTGGTGCAGTTGTTGAGGTAATTGAATTAGTCTGTTTGCAATTTGAAATATCTGCCAAAATGTCAGCTTCTTCTTTTTCGTTAAATTTATACCGTGTATCAAAGTATTCAGTATCTTCTTCGCTCTGTAAAACTGGTTTGAATGGAGGCTCATCATCAACATTAACATCATTGAAAAAAGGATGGTTAATGATATCGTTAATATCTTTTGAACCTAGCCGTTCTTCAGGATTGATTGTGAGTAATTTATTAATCAAATCAATAGCTTTTTTCGATAATTCTAAATCTTCGTCAATTTGATATCTACCGCTTATAATGTTATCAAATGTTTCTTGTTCGTTCTGTCCATGAAATGGAGGTTCACCAACGAGGCATTCATATAAAATGACTCCAAGTGACCAGTAATCCGCAGATACAGTGTGAGTTTCATTCAAAATAATTTCGGGAGCAACGTAATCTGGTGTCCCTACTATTGATTTAGCTTTTTCTAATGATTGGTTTTGAATGTCTTGATTATCAACTATTCCAATGAAACTTAAACCAAAATCTGTTAGCTTCAATTTGCCATCTGCGGCAACTAAAATATTGTCTGGCTTTAAATCTCGATGGATAATTCCATTTGAATGAAGATATTGAAGTGCATAAACAATTTGTAGAATGTAGTACTTAGTAGCTGATTCATCTAAGCATCCTAATTTTTGCAGGAGTGAGTACAAGTCGCCTCCAGGCAAAAATTCCATAACTAAATATAAATTGTGATTGCCAATAAAGGAATAAACTAAGAGTTAGTTAAATTATAAAATTTAGTGAAAAAAAGTAAAACAATAAAAGAAATTTCTTTTATTGCTTTGCCTTTTTTCCAAAAAAAAAAAATACATACAAAATTTTACGACATAAGGATTACGAAGTTGAAGTAAAATATTTTTTTCGTCTATAACGCGTTTGATTTGATTGTTTTGCTTCAAGCTGCTTCTCTTTATAACTTTTATTGCATATATGTCTCCGGTTTTCTTTTTTCTGGAAAGATATACGCTTGCACATGCTCCTTTTGATATTCTTTTAATAAAATCAAAATCAGAAATTTGCGCTTGTGAATGGATATTGGGGCTTGTTCCACCATTTATCATTGTTTGACGTAAAAAATTTTCTCTTGTTGATATTGCCCTACTAGCTCTAAGTTTTTTATTAAGAAGTGGTCGAACTGATTTTAATATGTTAATCACGGTCTGGCTAATACCATCTGTTCTAAATTTATTGAATTTAGTAATAATTTGATTTAAATCATCCTGTGAATCATTTAAGTGAACATCGATTTGCAGTGCATGGTCAATTAAAGTAATGATTTTAAGAAGCGGAATGAGAGTCATTGTGGCAATTTGAGATGGACCTGGCCATTTGACATTCATAAATTGGCTTTGAGCATCTTTAACTATTTCACTTAATTGTGAATTAATACTAATAATAGTAGAAGCGCTATTATAAGCTTTTGCACATGAATTCATATGATCTTCAATAAGTGAAACTGGAACTTTTTCATCACAAATTCTACAAACAACATATCCATTATCTGTATTCCTAAAACTTAAGAGGGATGGCTCAGATTTATCTTCATCAGCTGCTTTATCATTATCCTCGTTCAGATTTTCTTCAAATGAAATTGAGGAAAGAGATCGAGAATGATCTAGTTTTGTTATTTCATTTTTAATTTTTTTTGTTCGGATACCGTTTGGATTTGCGCAATCAGGTGGATGTGGAGATTGAGTTGCTCGAGTAATTTTATTTTCATTTGATTTTTTTTTACCAGTAACAATTTGTATAATTGATGCTGCTGTAAAAAGAATATCATGAGCAAATGCTGATAATTTTATCTCCTTTTCTTTTGATATAATATTTTGAACAGCAGATATTGTTTGCTTACAGTTGTCGATAATATTTCCATAGTTCGAAGAAAGAATAATCCTAATATATTTTTTCATTTCAGTGACACTTTGTTTATTTTGATCATCAAATTGGTTTAATTCGGAAAGGATGCTGTCAAAATGTCTTGATTGGGTTATAAAATGTGAATGTATTATAGAATATTCGGATGAGAAATTGGAATTTTGGTTGTCACGACTGAATCTCCTCATTCGAAATATTTGAGGGAAGATTTTGAAATTCTGAAAATATTGAATTGATCAATTTTTTTGTTTTTATAAAAACAAAAAGATTTTGAAAGAGTTCATCCGTTTTTATTTTTAATATGAACCAAGCACATGAGGAAAAAAAATAATGTTCTATCTTTAATATATGAAATAAAAAAACAATGGATGTTGTAAAAATATTCAAAAGGTCGAAAAAAAAATGTTTAATAACATACTATTATAAATGCATGATAAAAAAACAGGTAATTAAACAAAATAATGAGTTCTATATTGTGAATTTCGAATAAAAATCAAAGACTAAGCTGATGTATTTGTCTGGTCGAAAAATAATAAATATCAAAAATACAGAAATGCATCCCTCTTCAATTCAATTTGTTGTAAAAGTGATGCTATGATTATTTATATTTACAGTGATATAAGAACAATGTTATTAATTATTATTCTCATTATTGTTACCGTTATCATTGAAATTATTGCCATTATTATTGTTGTTATTATCGTTATTATTGTTATCATTATTACTTTTGTTGTCATTATTAATGTTGTCATTATTGGTATTGTTATTAATATTGTTATCACTGTCAGAATCAGCATTCAAATATTTATTTGTTGTCACTTTTGGTGAAAGTTTTGGTTTAAGCCTCATTCCATATATAAGCTTTCTCACGTCTTTGTGATGTTCAGGATAAACTGTCTTGCATACGTGAATCAGTTCCTTTTGAAGTTCTTTCTGGTGAACAATGGATGTAAGTAAATCATCTCGTTCAATTACCCATCCTTCAACGTAGGTAACTGCAACAACTGCCGATTTTCTTGGCTGGTCGATCAACAATTCAATTTCACCCATTCCAACACCATCATCGCAATTAATTATTTCGGTTTCGATACGATCAACAAATAACTTAATAATTCCACTTTTGAATAGATACAATTTATTCACAATTTCTCCTTGTTTAATTATTATTTCACCAGGAACGAACGAAACTGAGAACATAGCATTTGAGAAACCAATAAGAAGTTTTTGGCTAGCAATTTGCATCATTGAAATTTTTGAAAGGCATTTTTTGGTGATATCTAATTTAATATCATTTCGAACAGTTTGTGGAACAAATTTGAAAACTTCTTTCAGATCATCAGCACCATGAGTTTTAGACCACTTTTCTTGGAAAAAATTGATGACTTCGTTGACTGTATCTCTTGGAATTTCTTTAAATTGCATAAAATCAATGAAACTTCGAAAACCTTTCAAAAAGCTAGAACCAATTGGATCGAAAAGAGAAGAAACCATAGTTGAAATAAGGAAACCATTGACCATCACTCCTATTAATTGAATAAAAATAACAATTATTCTTTCTTGTGAAATTTTTGGAGTCAAATCTCCAAAACCGATTGCTAAGATTGTAGTCATAACGAAATAAATTGAAACAACGTATTGTTGTGTAGGTGATAATTTGTCCCATTCGTGCATTTTCACCCATGATTGATCAATTCCTTCAAAAAAAGCTGAAAGATAGAAAATACATGCAAAAAGATGTATGCATAATATTTCAAGTAGAATTGATTGAAAAATACGAGATCTCGTTAGTGAGTATATCATAGATTGTGAAATTGTATAAGATGCATCTAAGCCTCTTTGAATTCGTAAAATGCGTGGGATGCATAATAGTAAATATATTAATCTATTTTTAAGAAGAACTCCAATCCAACTAAGAGGAATCGCTGCTATTATATGAGTAACAATTCGAAAGCATCCGATATGTTCTTTAATTCTACGTAGGTTGTTAATCTGTACTCCATGAGAAAAATATGATGTATGCAAGTATACAAATATGTCGAAAATGTAGAATAAATCAAATATAATAAAAATTGAGTATCCAGCAAAAGGTACATCATTTATGAAAATCCCAAAAAAAGAAATTTCTATGAGAGTAGATAAACAAACTATAAAAATTAGATATTCCCAAAATCTTCGAAGTTTTTGTGAATGTGAGAAAGTCAGCGAAAATCGTTGTTTGATAGGATACTTTAAATTTGTTGGTGTATATAGCATACGATTGTCATCTAAAAGGTGTTGATAATTAAAAGAAGCTCCTCTTTTATGCATTTAATTTTTTATTGAAAATATACTCAATTTTTTAATAAAAAAATCAACTATTTGCTAACAAATACAAGTGTATTTTTATTTATTATTTATATTTAATATTAAGAGCAATGAGTTTTATTAAATTAAACATAAAATTCTGCAAAAAAATCAAATCTAAAAAGAAATCAGATACTTGTTTTCATTTTTTGATTCTTGTTAGGTAAAAGCAAATGTTTAATAATGAAATATGCTAGGAAAATATTTGATAATTATGTTAAACTTTAAGCATTCCAAATCATAATTAACAATATCTTAATAGTGATTGGAATTGTGCATTTTAATCTTTATCTGACAGTATGAAAAAAATATTTTTGTTCAAATGAGAATCTCATTATGAGATATATTGATTATTTTATATTATTTTTTTACAAATGAAATCTAATATTTTGGAATTAACTTGACTTTTTTAATGAAAAATCAGGGTTGTAGATCGATGATGATAAATATCGATTATCGGCTCATTATCGATAGTCCAATAATATCGATAAAAATTTGTCCGATAACCAATAATTATGCTTTAGATAATAATGTTCTTGAAAGAAAAATATATTATTATGCTAATGACATAATGCCATTATTATCTAAAGCATAGACACTTTTTGAGCGAAGCTCAAAAAGAGGCGTTTCTTGCAATTTCTTCAAATCCGATATTCAAATATCAAAACCATCTATAACCAAGATATTACATATCCGAAATGAATCTTATGCTTGGATACTTTTTGAGCGAAGCTCAAAAAGTAGCCTTTTATTATTTTCAAATTAGATTTCTTTTCAAAACTTAAACAAATCATCTTTTATAAAGAAAACAAAAGAAATATTGTGCCTAATAGATCCAAAAAATGACAACTTTATGAGCTTTGCTCATAAAGTTGTCATTAAATGATATTAATTATTAATAATTAATTGAAATTCAAAATACAAAAATACTTTTATGTATGTTCAAAAAATATTGTTTATTAAAAGATTTATGATTATATCGCGCGTTAGTTTTTTTTTTTTTTTTTTTTTTTTTTTTTTTATGAAATTGAATGATAAAAAAAAAAACGTGTTAATTGAATTTCATAAATTATTTTATTACAAATAATTATTTATAGTATTTTTTAATTTATATTATATCTCCTAAATATATTTATATAATTCATTTTATATTATTAATATAAAAAATTATATCAAAAAAATATTCTTTTTTATTATGTATAAATTAAGATAAACAACAATATTCATTAGCCTACATCAATAAACCTTTTCAAAAAATCATTTTAGCACCAAACTTTTGTGAATAATATTTTTTTTGTTAGAGTCAAAATGGGTTGTGGTGGTTCCAAAGTTGACGCCAAAACAGACAACAATTTATATTGTTTGAGTTGTATTGATGGAAGAACTACCCAAACGATTATGGGTTGTCCAGGTGGAGATGCTGGTGCATTATTCAGATGTTTATATGCATGTAAGCAAGTTTCATCAGAGACTTCTGCCCTTGATGATGAGCAAAAAATAATTCAAGTTATAAAAGAAGTATCTCAAAAACTTCATCATCTTTTATATTATCATACTGATGATCATGCTGCACACCATTTCAACCCAAAGAGTATAAAAGATTTCAGCGAAGCTGCACAAGGCGCAAACATTGGCTGTGGATATTTCAAACTTTGCTGCACTGCTCCAGGTGAACTTGGTGAAGATTCAGAAATGCAAAATTATGCAAAATTCTTCATTTCAACTTTAACTAAATCATATGTTCAAACACCCAAAATATTCGATTATGTCACTTTGCAAGGTGATCATGCTGAAGAAAATGTTAAATTATTCCATAGTAAAAAGCCCTTCAAAGCTGATGGTAAAACATTCATTTATCATCCAAATGTCGAATCAGCCGATGGATTGACTATTCTCGAAGCCATTTATAGTGTCATTCCTGATTTATCATCTAAAAAAGACGAAATTTCCCAAAAATACCAAGAAATCTGCAAGCAGCATTGGGAACACACAATTAATTACTTGGCACCTGGAAAAGAAATTCAAGAAATTGATTGAACTGGCATTTAACTAAAAAAAATTAATATTTTAAATAACGAATTTTTTATTTTAAAACAAACATAATCAATCATAATAAAATAATAACAATAGTAATAGATTAAATTATACAATTTTGATTGGTTTCATTGAAGGTTTTACGTTTCCAACAATTTTCTGAATGTTAGTCAATTTCACGTTTAACATTGAAATTCTTTGTGTTGATTTATAATCAGCAAGCTGTCTCAATGTACTTTTTGATGGTGCCTTTTTTACTCCGTTTGAAGTTAAAGGAGGTAAAGATGAAGCTTTTTTAGATTTGCTTTCTTTCAATCTTTGTTCAAGTTGTTTAGTTAATTTTTGATTAGCGATGTTTTCTCTTTCTAATTGACCCAAAAGGGCCCTGATTTTTCTGTCTCTATTTTCAGCTGCACAATCAAGTTGATGTTGCTGTTTTTCTAAGAGTTTCTGATAGGATGATTTTATATATCGAATTGCGCACCTTTTGGCTTGTAAAGTCTCGCTTCTTTGTAGCACATCTCCTTCCATTTTAATAGTTTTGGCTTCATCAAATTTATGTGCTAGAGCAAGAGCTTTCTGAATTTTTCGAACTTGTAATAACTTTTTAGATGGTTTTGAAAATCTTTGAAGGAATTCTGGACTTTGGCAATCTAATTCAAACTGTTTTCGTTCGCATGCTTGAATTTCTATTAATTGTTGCAATTTTTTCTGCTCATTTTCTTTGAGTAAAGAAATTCGCTTCTGGTATTTTTGATTAGATGCTTGTCGTTGTTCTTTTGCCATTTCAATTCGCGATTCTAAGTTTCGAGTTATAGATTCTGTAGTATATCCACCACAATCCCTTGAGTATTCAAGGAGAAGATCATTCACAGCTATATCATTATTATATGCGGCATCATAATTTTCGTCTACCATAAATTGAAGAGATTGTCTACGTGCATAATCTATAACAGCATCACGCATAAGAAAAGGTGGAAGAGTTTTATCTTTCTTAAACAATTCAAAAGCTTCATCTAATTGTTCATCTGAATATTGAACAATATTTTCTTCATCATCATCAGAATTTTGAATCTGTTTCTTTTTTTGTTTTGATTTATTGGAAGAGTCATTCGAATCATTTTCATCATTTTTATCGATTTGTTCATCTTCACTTGCTTGCTCAGAACTCTCCATTGGTTTAGCCATTAATGCTTCAGTCATTCCAAATGTTTCTTTTAACATTTCACTGTTGTTGCCATCTTCCGGATATCCATCATTTACCTTGATTTTAGAAACAATATCTTCAAGTGGAAGAGATACTTCGAGATTTAATTTGTTTTCAGTGTTAGGCTCCTCTTTTTTTTGAAGATGTTTTTTTGTTTTATCTTCTATTTTATTGTCTTCAATTGCTGAACCTTCAGATGAATCTTGTGCCTCCATATTGTCAACTGAATTTGCAATATTATTTACTAAATTAGATAATGATTCTTGAATGTTATTGTTATTAGAAGAATTTTTGTCACTTTGATTGTCATTTTTGTTATTTGAGGAATTATTGTCATTTTGTTTATTATTATTATTATTTGAAGAATTATTGTCAATTTGTTTGTTGTCGTCGTTGTCCTTGTCAGTTGTTTTTCCAAAACTATTGCCAAGAGTATTTGATAAAACGTTCATATCGAAATTAATACCAAGTTTACCTTGATTTTCTTTGCTCATAATTTTTTAAGAAAAAAACGAGATTATTTTTATTCAATAACTGTAACTTTTTCATATTAATAATTTGAAAAGTCTATAAAAAATTTTGGATTTTTACTTATGAATATATTCTCATTTACTTTAAAAATCCATATAACATTTTCATTTTTTGATAAATTAGATAAAAATGAAAAAGATTCCTAAATATCTTTTTATTTTTAAAAAAATTAAAACAATGATATTTTTTAGCGAAAGATTCAAACACAGTTTTCCATTAGCATTCAATGTATTTAAATGAAAATTATGGTCTTTAATCTTTAAAAGACCTTTTAAAAATTAAAAATCTGGCCATTTCAACTATTAATATATTAAAATATTAAAATATTGTTATTTTTAGAATGAGGGAAAAAATTATATTTATGAGAATTGTTCATTAAATATTAGTTGTTGTGACTTTCAGAATTAAGGAATATATTAGAAATTTTTCCTTAAATGATGGAAATCCTTTTTCAAAATAAAGCAATTTATCTTTTAAAAGTATTTCATTCATTTATGAAGAAGTGAATATCATGAAATTGCGCAATTATTATAATTAGCAAAGGTATATATTTATGTATATACATATAAATGTATATATTATTTTGTAAAATCAAATAATTATTATGTAGTTATGGTGTTATTTGTTATATTATTCAAAATTGAAGAATTGAGGAGAAATGATATTAGATTTTAAATAAACAACAAAACGTAGGAGCAGAGTTATAAAATAACAAGTCATTTGACAAATTCATTAATATTGCAATATAATATATAATATATATTATATATTATAAGTCGTCAAATAGAAATTATGTTGTAGTATTAGAAAATTGAGGTGTGGTTTCAAAATACTTGCGTAAGATTTCCATTTTGTCTTTGCATTCCTTGAAGCATTTGGTTATGAGATGTGATGTGAATCGGGAGGCATCTATAGTATCATGGCATATGGGGCAACGTTGTGAACGAGATATAATTGGTGTATCAAAGTTAAAAGGGTCATCTTTTAGTTGAGGTATGACAGGATCAACTTGGATAATTTTTGAAACAGAAATTGCACCAGGGCATCCATAGTCTGTTTTGAATAAATCTAAGATTGATTCAATTAGTAATTCATTGATAAAATCAGTACAGATATTATCAACTTGTGTAAGAGCTTGATCAACTTTATGTTTTTTCCAACTGACAAAGTAAATTCTTTTAGGCTGTTTTTCCATTTTATTCTTTTTCTTTAATATTTGTAACCATAAAATCTTTGAAATGATATTGAAATAAGAAAAATAGAGATATATCAGAAGTGAGTGCTTGCTTCTTTCCTTTTTTTCTATAATATTGTATGTTTTGTTAAAAATATTAATAATATTTCTTTTCGATATGTTCTTTTTTGAATAAATTTTAAAAATTGACATTAAGTTTGTATCAAGCTAATTCTATCAGCAGGGTATATGTAATATATATATATATATATATATATATATTGAATGTTGATTTTTGTTTTAGATGTATATATACTTTTATTTTTTCTTTTTAATGAGATATAAATATATATATATCAGTACATGATAATTATTTCATTTTTGGAGAAGATAAGAGCAAAAATATAAATAGAATTATTCTTATTGAGAAAAATAAATATATAGAAATAAGTGATTTATAATAACAAAAATATAAAACAGAATATCATACAAAAAAAGAGAGAGTTAAAATAAAGCTAAAAAATCATAAAAGATGATGAAAATAATGATTTTGAGATAGCATTTTGCATTTCTCCGCCGTATGGAAACTCCATTATCTGATTATATTCATCCAAGATAGAAGTGCAAAACTCGGAATAATTGTCAATTTTTTCAATTAATTTTGATCTTATAAATTTATATTTTGGTTTTGAATTGAATTTCCAAAGTAAGCGTTTTGAATTTGCTTGAACTGCATTTCGATTCTTATTTGAAGCTTCAATGATCATTAATGGAACAAAATTTTCAATAAACTGGTTTGAACAATCGTCCCAAATAATACCATATTTGATCAGCCTAAAAATGCTGCCCATCATATTTGTTGAATCAGGAAACTGAACTATTAGTCTTAAAATTACTTGTTGAACTTGTTTTAAGAGTAAATCAGATAATCCTTTTGATTTTAATTTCATCATTTTTGCGATGAATTCAAGCGAAAAGCTTTGATAACGAAATACTTTATTATATGGTTCTTCTACGATTTCTGCTGCATGAGGAAGGAAAACAATCATATTTCCTTCATTAATACTGGATGAAATCGAAGCTATTGCATCCCAAAGTTCGTTTAAAATAACTGTTGATGAATTTATCAGAGAATAAAGAGTTTCCGTGATTTTATACGAATTAAATGATTTCCTCAGAATTTCATTTGTATTGCACAATCTAATAATGCGAAGGAGTAAAGAAATGTAAAGTTCACATTTATCTTCTTTAGTGAATTTTGGATTAATTGAATCAGTGGCTTTATCATTTTCATCTTGATTGTTATTTTGTATATTATTTTCTTGAGTATCTTTTTGAGTTTTTTCTATGGAATTAGTTAAATAGTTTTGATATTTTTTAATTTCATTTATAACATGATCAGCAAATTTTGACTCGACGAGAGAATTTTGTATTAATTCAAAACTTTTGTCTGAGGAGCAAATTTGTATAAATAAGTCAAATACACCAGGCTCATCAACGAATGGAAGAAGTTGATAAATGAATCCTGTGCAGTTATTAACTTCATTTGGAATATTTGAAACAATAAAAACTAGTATTGATGAAATTCTACTTAATAAAAAATATGGAGGATTTGATTCGTTGTGAATTTTCATAAATATCAATGACATCTGAGTATATATCGCATCATTTTGGAAAAGTGCTTCTAATAAAGATGGCGGGGCTTTTGTGAATAATAAAAAAGATCGTGAGCCAATATCTAAATCGAAGCATTCATTATGATTAAACTTTTCATAATCTAAAGGAAAGCATGTATCGATTATTTCTTGAATGTGATTTGATAAACTGAATGTTAGTCAAAAAAAAAAAAAAGCATACTAAGATAACGTTGAAAAGTTCTGGTCACGGACAAGTTTATATAATGCTGTGTTGCGAACAACTTCTGTGAACTTTACGTTGGGATTTTCGATACACAAAAGAACCCTTTTTTCTTCTTTTTGTTCAACATTCCAACTCATTATATAAAATTCTGATTATAGATTTAAAATTGATAAGAATAACGAATTATTTTTAACTTTTTGAGTTTAAATTATTTGCTCTATTCAATAAAAATAATCGTTTAATTCAATTCAGCGATTATTTTCAATTCTTTTTAGATAATTTATCTTCATCAAGAAAAAATAATCTTTGATTGATTTTTAAAATCATATAAAAAACTTGCTTGTTTTTCAAGAATCTTATGTATTTGAGAAAAAACTAGTTGATTATGTTTTCCAAAAAAAAAAATAAAATAAAAACTCAAAAAAAAAAAAAAATACTCTGCAAGCTCTGACCAGAGCTTGACTTTTTTGGCATGCAAATTTCATGAATCACAAAAATCAACAATTTGAAATACAAAATTTGATTATTCATTTGAAAAGAGAGCTTTCATTGTAAAATGCAAATTAACAAATATACAATATTGGTTTGTCATTAATATAATATTTAAAGCTTTAGAGTTTAGAGGGAAAAAAAAATGCTTTGTTATTTGTTTAAAGAAAATACACCTAGATTTTTTCACCTAAAAATTACTCTTAACTAATAAATCATCATTTTGATAAAGTGAATCAAAAACATTCAAAAAACATATTTCCATAAGATGAATCCTACACATGCAACAAGAAGTAAAATAAGAGTAATATCTAAGCAACAATTTCTTTTTGCATTTAAAATAGCGCTTGTTTTCTTTAATTGGGCATTTGCACTATCAAGATTTGCTTGTGTTTTATCCATTTGTTCATCAACATCTCTATCCATCTCAGATAAAACTTGATATTCATTTCCAATTTGTGTTGCCAATTGGTTAATTGCATATGAACCAGCAAGAACCTGATCAATTTGATTATCAATATGTTGCTCGTTTTCTTGAATTTGAAGTTGCCATTCTTCAATGCCATCAATATCTTCAAGTTCAGTTTGAGTTGGATCTGTAGGTGGTTGAACTTCAACAAGAGTCGGGTTAACCATCTCGTTGTTGAGTTTAGAGCCTTTTAGAAGGTCTCGTTTGGCTGGATCACCCTTAGCACTTGTAAAAGCTAAGCCTTTGAACCAACGTTCGCATTCTTGAAGGTGAGCATCGATAAGATCGCACATTTTATATCGAGTTTGAAGAACAGACGCATCTTGATTTTTTTTCACCATTTTTCCTTCTTCTGTCATAACTATTTCACGCATGTGTTTTGCTTGATCTTGAGCTTCTTTAATTTCGTTTCTGATAAGGGTTGCTTTTCTGATAATTTCGGTTTTATCTTCACGTCCTCCTGGAGAATTTGCAAACTCATCACGATCCTTAATATCATTTCGAATTTCACGTATTTTGACGTTTAGATCGCGTTTCAGTAGTGTAAATTCATCGACATTTTTATCACTGGCATTTGCGTCTTCATGGCCTTCTTTACTGCCAGTTGCAACGGCAATTGCCTGAACACGTCTCATAAGTTGCTCCATTTGTATAAATAATGAGGAAAAAGTTGAAGTGTCTTTTTCAATGAAATAAATATCTGAAATATTTAAAAGCTTTTTCTATTAAACTGTTAAAAACTCTAAACTATGCCCTTTTTTTTTTCTTCCTAAATCATTGGAATCTA
Organism: Tritrichomonas musculus; assembly: GCA_039105265.1. Lineage (NCBI taxonomy): Eukaryota > Parabasalia > Tritrichomonadida > Tritrichomonadidae > Tritrichomonas > Tritrichomonas musculus. Next base: position 7,665,454 of record JAPFFF010000002.1, read on the forward strand.
TTTATATAACTATGTTTTTGGCTATAATTTAGCATAATCTTTAAATTTTTTACGTATAATTATAAATGTTTACGTTTTTTTATCTCTTTAAAGCAATATATTTTTCAAATTTAATTAATTTTGAGTAAAGATTATTTTCATCGTTTTGGCTAAATTTTACACCATAAACGTTATTTCATTCAATTTGAGATACATCAAAAAAATCGTCTCCCACTTTTTGAAAAAAATCCTCTATGAAAAAATTGATAGTATTGTGAATAAGAAAATTTTAACTGATAATAAAGTGTCAGAAATTTAAATTTTACGGAGGATTGGTATGAATTTTAATTATAAACCTTTATATTTCTAATTATATTTATATTTATAATTTTTAAATAATTTTTACCATACATTTTTAAGATATTATATATTTTTCATCCGAGAATTTTTTGAATGTAAACTTTAATTCAAAATTTTAAATTTGAATTATTCTTAGAAAGTTTCAATTGAATATTTGGCGGATAATTTTTTACTTATTATAAGCATACTCGGTGAAATTGGAGGAAAATATATTAAATTCTTCCATTTTGGTTTCTTTTATGACCTATGCATCATATCATAATTCATAATTTTTTTTTTGAAATTCAAATCGTATATGTTATTTATATTTATTATTAATATCCTTCATAATATGCAAGTTTATGGATAATATCATATTTTTATCTGATATTTTGCATAAAATATTCATAAACTTCGATTTTTTCTGCTAGTTCATCAAAAATGATGTATTAGGCATATTATTCTTATTTTTTCTTAAATTCTTTACATTCTTTGCCATCTTCAGTGGCTTTCATCATGTTTTTTAGTTATCTTTTTATAAATAGCAGCGATAAAATAATCATAGAAAAATCCTATTTCCGACAAAAAAACATTTAAAAAATTGTCTAAAAATAATTAAAAATATCTCAAAAGTGTATGGTAAATCAAGATTTATTATTTAAAAAATAGTATATATGCGATAAAATATTAATAATATATCATTATGGTGGCATCTGACCGTAAAAAATGATTTGAGTACTTTATTTTGACACTTTACAAAATTTTAGCACACCTATATGAAATGGCGTTTATATAATAAATCGGAAGATAGGACTCTCATTATGCAATACGAAAAAGACACTTCAACTTTTTGCTCATAATTTATGCAAATGGATATTAACTTTCTTAATCTTTTATTTCAATTGTTTTAATATTTACCATTTTAAAAGAGAAATCTAAAAGCAATTTAGAAACTCTGTATATTTTTTCCATTAATTTATAGATGTAAGTCAAGTTAGATAATATTCCAGATCATTAAGATTATGAAGTTAATCAAAGTTAGAAACTTCAATCAAATCAAAAAAAAAGGAAAAATATTTGATTTGCTGATCGCCTCTATCGAAATGAATGTTAATTAATTAATTATTTTATAGAAAAATAAATCTTTTATTGAAATGATTTTTTTGATGAAAATATTATTTCACTGATGTATAGATTACTTTAAAAATCAAAAAGGAAGCTTTGTTAAAGTGAATTCATCATATAGTGTGAATTCCAAAATAGTCATTTTTCATTCAAGGCTTTCATAATTGTAAATATTGCCATCATTTTGAAAAACATTCATATAACTCAATTAACGATATGTTTATTAATTTAATTGCATCGCCCATTTAAAAAAAAGCATAAGATTTTCATTTTCAGATTATTTGTTTTTTGAATTAATTTTATGAGATTTTTTGAATAATTTTATCAATTTTATAAACAAATTGAAGCAAAATAAAAATATAAAAATATAAAATCTCAGAAAAAATTCATTATCGTCATTCAAATTTCAACCTTCTTGATTCTTCTGAAAAAAATCATATTCATATCATTTTAATATAAACAAAACAAAATGACATACGTAGACGTTCCAGATAAGAGACAAAAACACCCGCATTATGAACACCGTACTGAAAAGCTTGATCGTAAAGACAATGAATTTTCAAGTAAAAAATTCCATCACGTTAGAAAAGTTTCCACTCACAAGAAACTTTTGAAATCTCTTGGAAGAATTGGAATGTGTTTGAATGATAAACCATCAACAAATCTTCCAACAGGTGATCTTGATAAAGTTTGTTTCATTTTAGTAAATGATTATGAAGAAGATGACAACAATGAACTTGGAGTAGGACCATTAAATGATGGATATTTGGTTGGATTAAAGCATCACCGTCTTGGATTTAAAGTATTTTACCTTTATAATCCAAATAGTGAAGAATTTTCCCAATACTTAGCATTATTTATGAAAAACACGCAGCAAGCCCTAACTGTATTTTATACAGGGCGTTGCACTAATGAATCACAAGGAATTGAATTCAATAATGGATCACTTTCAAGAGAAGCAATTGGAAATATTGTTGCAACAAATTGCAATGGAAATGCTCATGTTGTTTTTATTACTGATTGTCCAGGAAGTGGATCTGTTTTTGATATCAATTGTACAAGTCCAAATAACGGTCAGCCAACAAATTTGATTTCATTTTTCGTTGAAAAAACTAGTGAACCAGAATCAAAAGAAGGCAAAAGATCTCATGGTATTTTTACTTATTATTTTTGCAAGATAACAAGTGATTGCCCAAATATCACACCAAATCGTCTTGTTGATCGAATGGCTCCATCGCTTAAACGTTTTGGAGAAAACTTCAGATGTGAAATTACAGATCACAAACTTGCCGATAGTCCAATATTTTTCAATTAATTTAATTATGATTTTCTATAAACTGTATATTTTTTTTGATATATTTATTTTATTATTAATTTTCAATCGTTTGTCGTTTTTCGACGTGCTTTCTAAATGCAAAACAAAAATTAAAAATAAAAAAAAAATCATACATATTTAATAAGATAATATATAATACCATATATATTAATTATGTCGTAAAAATATCATATTCAAAATATTCAGATACAAATTCATTGATCAGCAAAACTGCTATAAAAAGGAATAAGCTGTCTAGCATATCTTTTTTCAATCGATTGCCGAACAAATCGCCAGTTCCAACGTCAACAACGTTTGGAACAACAGCTCCACCGATTTTAGTTTCATCTAATTCATTTCCTTTTGCCCATTGAATTGAAAACCAGCCAAAGTTGGAGTGTGATTTTGAATGTCTGTAGAGTAAATAGCATGAAAATATTAGCAGAATGCACCCTCGAATTCCAGGAACGATAGTTATTTTAACAAAATCATCTAAAGGTCCTTTATGCTTTATTTCAATTACAAAAATTATCAAAGAGAAAATAAAAAATAAAGTTGAGCTTACGGGGATGAAAATCGGAGGTAAAAAACGATATAAGTAAAAAAGCCAAAGTCCAAGTGACATGCCTAATAAGGTTTGATTAATAGTCTGGGTCCCTGATAAAATTGCAGAAATAATGGCAAATAAATAGAATAAGAGGGGGACTGCATAAACCGCCCAGATAGAAGAAATAAAAGTTTGAAGAGTAAAAAGAAAACAAATTATAAGTGTGATTAGCACAATTGTCAAGGATGGCGATAAATAATTAGGCCTAAATGGCTCGTAATTTAATCCATCCCATGTGACACATCCTGGTGGTTGTGGTAAAAAAATCTGAAGGTCTGAGCAAATTACTGCAGATAAACTAAAAAGAAATAAAAAAATGATTAATTGATATCTGCTATTATTATAAAATTTCGCAAGTTTTTGCTGAACTCCAAAGCCATAAAATCTAAAAAAGGCTGGAAGAAGTACAAGAAGTTCTGTAATAATGCATAGCAATCCATCAAAATGAAATAAAAATTGAAAAGATGAAAAAATTGGTTGAAAAATAGATGGCTTACGAGCAAGACATCCATCAAACCAGTTATCACAAATTCCATTTGTTAAAATCGGTTCATCCATTGGAAAATTTTCAAATTGAAAATGTATGCTTCAATCGTCATGGTAAATTTATCGTGAATTTGATTTTTTTAAAAAATTGTTTCATTGAATGATAATTATCATTCACTTCTACATATTTGAATCAAAATAATTATTATTGAGTTTAATTATACTTAGTTGTAAAGTTTGATCAAATTTATTAGCTTCTTTTTCGAAAATCTGAATCATTATTATTGAGCCTGAATGTATTTCATTTAATAAAATAATATTTAAAAAACTAAAAGAACGCATTGATAAAACTTTGATACAAATAATATTAGAAATATTGATAAAACTTAAATAGATCTATTTAATAACATCAAACTTATAAAGCATCATAAGGATCATTAAATTCTTTTGATTCTCTTTCCAGGAAATCAATGATGTTAAAGTAATTTTTCTGTTCATTAACCCATTCAACGATTGCAATATAATCAATTCTTCCATTATATGGAACTGCAGCTGATATATTTTGGCTTGAAGGGAAGTAGTAAAGAGATGGTATCTTTGAGCCAATTAAATCTTTGAAAGTAGGTAATTCAGCTGGAGTTGGGATATTCCATTGGACCCAGCTAACTGAAGATTTTTCATCATGAGTTGAATTCATTTGAAGAATAGCAGCGATCTTCCTTGATGCAATTTGAACGTTACTTTCGAAATCAGGACACTCAGGGCAAATTTCTTTAGGTGCCGTAAAAGCAACAAAAGTGGGGCCTCTCTTAAGAAGGGCACGAAATCCAAGTTCATATGTTTGTGCTATATAATTGTAAGCTTCAGGTGGAACTTCAATCGTTTTAACTTTTGATGGATCTAATTGCTTTTTGTTAAACTTTTGGATATCATCAACATTGGAACATTTAGCATAAATGAAAGTAGTATAGTTTGATTCAACGCAGATATTATCGTCAATGTTGGCATCGAAAAGATTTGAGAATTTTTTGTATTCATCAGGATCTGCATAAGATATTTGCATTGTTGGAAAAGAATGAGATAAGTTAACAAGGAAATCTATTTCGCTAATTACTTTTTCTCTCTTTTGAAAATGGAGGATAGTTTTGGTTGATGAAGTATCTTCACTAAATAAAAGTGATGGTACAAAAGATAAAACGCGTGACTTAGGAATCGAGTTAAACCATTTTAGCATTGGTTCAATAAGTGGCTCTTTTTTATAAATAAAGGGTTGGTTGTCACCTTTTCTAATGAATAACAAAGATGGAATGGGAATCGATAATTGGGATAAAGATAGTTCTTCGGAAACTCTGACAAATTTTAATTGAGAATTTTTAACTTTTTGAGAAAGAGTAGTGGCTGCTCGCCCAAATTTTGATGTATCTTTTGCAAATACAAAAAGATATTCTGATGTATCAAAATCATCAGTTCTAGCATATGAAAGTAAGTGAGTAGCTGCTTCTGTCACTGTTTTTGCTTTGGTTATTAAATTCTTAGTTTCTTCTTCAAGTTTTAGTTCAGGAATCGAATTATTTGTATGTTCTGAAATGAATACATCAATATTGTGAAAAGTAAAAGCTCCATAAAGTTCATCATGGCTAGTTGAATTTCGTATATAATATAATGTAGGGAAGCCCGTAACTTTCATATCATGGCAGAGGTGTGGAGAGTTAAAAGGTATACAAGCATAAAAGTGTGAAGAGTTTTTATATTTTTTGGCAATATCAACATATCTTAAATAAGCTGTATCTGAAACAAGCATTCCAACATGATGAAAGAAGAGGAAGCCTGACTTATCGCGGCGAATAACACTTCTAAAATCGTTGTCATTAACTTTTCTTATAAAAGAATCATCAAAATCCTCCCTAAAAAGCAAAGATAGCAAGAAGAAGATCATATATGATTTAAAGTGAACTTTCTTAAAAAGTGAAAATTTTAAATCAATAAGAAAGTATGGTCATTATAGATGAATTTAAGGTCCCTTGATCTCGTTAGCCGTACAGCATTTGGAACATGTAGGATATCGGGTATTTAAAATCAAAAAAGTTTACTTGTTTGAATAGATTTTTAAAATTGGATTTATTCTTTATATGCATTTATAAATATAACCATTTTACTTCATCAATAATAAATCTTTAGAATATCTATTTTAATGAAATAATTGATGAATTTGATTAAAAATATTTCAAATGTTTATTGATGATTCTATATATATGAAGCTTATATTAAATATTTTTGCATATGATCAAAAATTTCGGAAATTATAATATATGCATAATATCTCAACGAATGATAATTTATTTTAGATATAAAAAAACAAAACCGTTAATTTAACGGACGACCATTAAATAATTTTTTCAAAAGAAAAATTGGCTATTTTAATTTTTCTGAATTTTTAAAAATGGCATAATGACGTTATATTTTCAAATTTTATATTTAGAAACATGGAAGATAATTTAGGCAATAATGGAAGTGTTCATAGTAATCATAGCAATCTTGATGATGAAAATTTAAATATTGATAATAATGATATTGATATCAATGATAATGATGATGAAGAATTTATTAAACTTCTCAATGAAAATGATGACAACATAAACGGCGATGACGATAATTTAAACAAACTTCTTTTTGAAGAAGAAGAAGAAGAGGCTGATCATAAAAGTGGAAATAGGGATAATAACGAAACTAATAACAATAATGAAGAAGATATTAATTCAAACAATGGCAACAGTCAGAAAGATATTAATGTTGATAACAACGAGGAAGAATCTCGTCTGAGCACTCATAACAATGAAGAAGAATCTCGTTTTAGCGTAAATAACAATGAAGAAGAGTCTCGTCTAAGTGCTCATAACAATGAAGAAGAATCTCGTCATAGTACTCGCAACAATGAAGAAGAATCTCGTCATAGTAATCGCAACAATGAAGAAGAATCTCGTCTCAGTACACATAACAATGAAGAAGAGTCTCGTCATAGTACTCATAACAATGAAGAAGAATCACGTCTGAGCGCTCATCATAATGAAGAAGAATCTCGTCATAGTGCTCATAACAATGAGGAAGACGCCAACGAAAACGATAATAATGAAGAAGAAGTTAACGAAAGAAATCAAAACATTGAAGAAGAAGAAGAAATTAACAATAGTCATATTTCAGATAATAAATCAGAAGTTTCTGATAAACTTTCTGATGTCGGCAAAGGAGAATATGAATCCCCTCATCGCCAAGAGTTAGATCAATTACAATCTGATGTTAATAAGTTAATTCAAGAAACATTTTCAATTAACCAATCAATAGCCAGAAGAAACCAAGAAAGACTTCAAATTTTGAATGAATTACATGGCGTTTTAACCCAAGAGCAATATGACAAATTTTCAGAAAGTTTGAACAAAAATTACCAAATTCAACAACAGCTTTATGATAGTTTGCAATCAATTCCAAAGATTGAAATAGATGAGAGTAATCCACTTGATAGCCTTAAAAGAGCCAGAGCACGACTCGCCAAGGAAGTTTGCGAAGTTATGAAAAATGACAAATAAATATTATGTATTTTCAATATTTTAGAAATAACGAAAATGATTTGATAATTAAATAAAAATATTTTCATTCAGGAAATGAATGGTAATTTGATAATCTTTCATCTAAAATTTTTAAAATTGATTTTTTTCTTTTTGTGAGGAGGAGAGAAATGGTAATATTACAAACAATCTATATTTTTTTTATTAAATTTAATGCTTTCTTATAAATAGAACTGAAACAAGCTCAAAAGCATCAAACTCGAGATTAATTGACAGTTGGGGTCCATCGTTTAGAATCTTCAAGTTTGTTGCATTTGTTTGTGGTTCTTCAAGTAGATCGACAATTTTTGCCTCCCACTTAGAAGCATCAAGGAGTGGGAATTTAACATTACATGATCTCCAACCTCCAGAAGCTTCATAAAACCTGCCAATAAAGCCATCAACGTTATCAAAAGCAGGTTTAAGTGTTTCAAGTACAACATTCTTATCTGAAAGAACTGCAAATTGTGCATCATATGGAACATTCAAATCTGTCTCATTAATTGGTGTTCTTGGTTGTTCATAATCAGCAAGAACAAGAGGATTGTTCAAATCATCAGAAAGAGCTACGATGTTGCTGTTTTCAAAACCACCGTTGTGTAGAACAAGTCTATAAACAAATTTCCTGATTCCAAAATCTGCCCATTGATCTGTTTGCATTGGAGCTTTTAATAGTGAAAGGCGAATAACATTTTCATGTACATCAAAGCCAACTTTGACATCTGAACAAAGTGAAACACCATTAGATGATTCACTAAGATCAGCCCATCTTCCATTTGCTTCGAACTTTGCCATATCACGCTTTGTATTCTTATGGGTTGGACGTTGTATGTGGCCAAATTGAATGCCAAAGCGAGCTGATCGACTTCTAATTGTTGTTGGGAAGGAAACTTTGAGAAGTTTATCATGTTGAGTCCAATTGACAGTTGTTTGAAAGTCAATGAAAGGTGAAAGCTCAGAAAACGTAAGGGTTTGATTGATTGTTGATGTTTCAGCAGGGCCATCCCCAACTCTCTCAATTTCATAATGAAGAACTATGGAATTGGTGGTCGCTTCACCGTTTGAGTTCTTTGGATTGAAATCGAATCCTACAAATTTTGGTGGTTTTAATTGCATCTCTTTGTGATATAATTGAATATCCCATGCAGGCCAATTGATTGGTCGGTCCTCGTAAAGTTCAAATTGATTTCCTGGAGCGCTTAAGTATTCGCGTCCTGTTTTTAGATCAGTTGCAGATCCTATAGTTCCATTTTCATTGAAAACAACTTTGAAAAATGGTGTTGTAACAGTTCGTGTTTTTGGATCAATCTTAATTTTGCCAGGAACTGTTGTTGGCTGTAAACTTGATGAAAGGAATGGTTCCTTGAGCTCATGAATTGTGTAATTATTATCTTTGGTTCTTTCATAAGTCGTGGTTACTGTTTCATCTTTAGATAAAACTAAATTTTCATCTTTAACCATCCATCCACAAGGATGAATGATTTGTGAGCCTACTGTTCTTTTGTGAGAAAGAGTATTGAAAATAATTTGGGAATTTTCATTGGTAGGTGTTCGAATATGTGATGATATTTCCTTTGAGAGTAGCTCTTCGATTTCTCTAAGTCTCGCTAAACGAGGTCTTCCACGTTTTATAATATCTTGGTTGGCTTCATTTACAGAAGAACCTGGAATTGCATCATGAAAGTGAAATAGAAGTGTATCTTCCCAAGTAGACTCGATTTCACCCAAAAGCTTTTTATCTTCAAAATTAAATACTGAGTTCAGAATTGTATAAAGCCATTCAACATTATGAAGATGAGCCTCAAGCATTCTGTTTTGTCGTTTGACTTCTTCTTGTGTGGTTAATGTTCCTCTGTGATACTCAAGATAAAGTTCATCGTCCCATATTGGAAGTTGGTCTTTCTTTTCACGAATTGGAATGAAAAGTTCTTCAAGAGAGGGAAAGACAAGACGTGGAACCCCTGGAACGCTTGGTAATTCGTTCATTAAATTCATGTTCCAAACCATTTCTTCAGTAATACCACCTCCGCCATCACCATTTCCTGATGTGTGCAATGCTGATGTTGGAAGAAGGTCACGCTGTTTGTAAGATTTAAGGGTTCCTATCATTTCATATGCAGTAGTAACACCTGTATAAGTTGCTGTTTGGTAGCTCCATGAACTTGGTGTAGTAATAAAATGGGTAAGAACGTCACTGCCATCAATACCTCTCCAAACAAATGTAGAATGAGGGAATTTTGTATATTCCGACCATGATATCTTTGATGTAACAAATGAGTCGAGATTTGCTTTACGCATAATTTGAGGAAGGTTTGCTGAAAAGCCAAAGCAATCGGGGAGGAAAAGGACAGTTTGTTTGCATCCAAGTTCTTTGGTGAAAAAGCGTGTTCCAAGAACAATTTGACGTACTAATGACTCACCTGATGGTAAAGATGTATCTGGTTCAATCCAACTGGCTCCATCAGCAACCCATCGCTTTTTACTAATCTTTTCGACAATACGTTCGTAAATTTCCGGACAATCTTCTTTTAGCCATTTGTAATGTTGTGGTGACGTGGCCAAAAACTTCCATTTAACTGAACTATTATCATCAAAATCAAAAGGTGGATTGTTAAGTAAACGTAGCATTGTTGTTGCTGTGTTAGCTGTCTTAAAACGAGTTATATCATACGGCCATAGCCAGCATGTATCAATGTGGCTATACCCAATGACTGAAATTGCTGGATCAGATGAAGATGGTTTAGGAAGAGAGCCAAGAGAACTAATGAGATGTTGAAGAGCAGCATCGACACTATTATAGAATGCATGTGAATTTTTATCGTGCTGGCGAATTTGTGGTAATTGGATAGGATAATTAAGATCGCGAATATCAAGCATTCGAACAGTTGAATCGAGAATACGGATAAATTCACTTCTCTCTTTGTTTTCTTCTGGAAGTTCTTTGATTACGCTTAAAAGGAAACGAATTCGGTGGTATAAAGATTCCGTCTTTTTATGAATTAATGTAATCCCGAATTTAACAAGACTTGGCTCTGATAAACAACGAGCTGTAAATACTCTAACTTCAACATGGCCTGTTTCTTGAATAGTGGCGCCTTTGTGAAATTCGTCAATAGCAGAATATGCTTTTCCGTTGAGCCATATTCTGCCTTCAGGGCCTGCTGGCGTATCATCGTCCCACGGTCGAACAAGATAATTTCTTGTAACTTGGAAATTTAAATACATCGAGTAAACATTTGGATCATAACCTTCGGGTTTAGAAACATCTCCTTGAAATGCAAACCAATCATAATGTGTTTTCCCAAATGAATACTCTTCACTAGCATTAAAATCTTTCCAAACATAGTTTTCTGAAGATGGAATCTTTTGACTTGCAGTTGCATTGACGCAAACTTTCCCATTTTCTGCTGAAGTAAAAGAATAGTATCGCTTAGTATTAATAAGTTCGAGATATTTGTTAATCTTTCGAAGGGTATTTTGTGGATCTGCAATTATGAATGAAGTTGAGTGCATCAAAAAAGTGAATATAAACATTTTAAAATAGAAATTAACCATATAAAGCTCAAGTCGTAATTCACAAAATATGGTTATATTAATTTCAAAGGATTTTTTCTAAAGAAATAAAAGTTATGTGATTATTCGTTTTTCTTTATTCTTATGTTATCTTATTATTTTTTGAGAATTAAATGTATTATTATAATTTATCATTATTATCACTATTTTAAATAAATATTTGCATAAGTAATTATTGAAATTATCGTTTATTTATAGATTTTTTCTTCATACAAAAAAATAAGAAATAATAAAAAATTCAATTGATAATTCAATTTTCCTGAAAATCTTCATGAAATGAACATAAAATAATTGATCTTTCACATGAATGAGTCATCACTATCCTTAAGCGATTCAATATTTCTCCAGACAAGCGAATTCGCGAATGGTAAAGAATTAGCAAAATTAATAAAAAAACTCAGTGAAAAGCCCGATTTAATAAATACTGAGAATGTAACCAAAATACACTATTTATTGGTATATCTTGAAGAAGACCTTAAGCAAGTGCAAATATTTGATCAATCAAACTCTGAGCCATTGGCTAAATTACTTCATGCACTTAGTCATAAAGTTGCTACTTTGCATTTCGTCCATAAAGGAAAATTTGAAGACGCAGTGAATGCTATCGATGTTGTTCCAACTCGAGAAACAATGAAACAGCATTTTCGAAAAATTGGTATCAATATTCTTTAAAAAGAATATTACCTTTAAATCTACTAAGCAATGATTATAATTAATATAAAAAATAACGAAATTCGATTGCATATACCAATATATTATTTTTCAAATATTTATAAAATGCTTTTATGTTTTCTATAGTTATTTGTTTATATGCTTTCAAAAGTTTTACAGTATATGAGAGTTGGGTTTTACGTGAAACCTGGCAAATGGGATAAAATGAATATGCCACATTTTGTGAAAGTAGCCAATAAGATAGGTATCACAATTATTCGGATTGATTTAAGTAAAAGTTTAGATGAGCAAGGTCCATTTGATCTAATTGTGCATAAATCAATTGATCTTTTTGTGCAATCAAATTATTTTCATAATGAAATAGTTAAATTGCAGCTTCAGAATTTCAAAAACTACATAACATCACATCCTGAAATTCCAATATCAAATCCATTATCTTTCGATGAGCTTGTAACATCAAGACGAAAAATTTTCAATGCGCTTTTTAAACTACAATTTAATAATAATTGTATTATTCCAAATCTCTCTATATTAACTGAAAAATATGTAATTAAGCCAGATCTTGCATGTGGATCAGAAATAGCTCATAAATTTGAATTCACTAATAGGAGCAATGCTCTTATTTTAAATGAAAACAATAGAGATGTTATTGTTCAGCCTTATTTTGATACTGGAAATGCTGTTTTGAAAGTCTATTCAATTGGAAATATTACAAAAGTGCACGTTATAAATCCAGACTCAATAAAACTCGATTATAATAAGACTTCTATTGAAAGTATTGCTGATGTTTTACGTAACGCTTTTGAATGTGATCTTTTTGGATTCGATCTTGTTCGAGAAATCCAAAGTGGAAATTGGTATATCGTTGATCTGAACTCTTTTTCTGGAATTGAAGTTATTCCTGGCTTTGAAGAATTGCTGATTAAATTCTTTCGCCAAAAATTGCAAAAGTAGTGGTTTCTCTATTTATAGTATTTGATTTGTATGTAAAATATTTAGTACAAAATTGAAAAAATAAAAAAAATTGAGAGGAAAGTCAACAAATATTCTTTGTTTTTAATATTTAGTATATAAAGAATAGTTAAAATAAGAATAAAAAAGATAAAAAAGATATTTTTATTGTAATAATTCTTTTTAATCATAAGATATTGATGGTTATCTTTTCAATACACCATTCAAAAAGTTGATTTTGATGTGCTAAAAATCATACTTAGATAATATTTGGGATTATATTTGGTCATAGCTATACCCGAAATTCTAAAAAGGAATAAAGAGATACGATTTTAGGATTTGGGTTTGGAGATTTTTGAGTGAAAGTCTAAGATTATAAAAACGAAACTTTTTCATGAAGGTTTGAGAAAAGTTTCATGACTTGTAAACAATTCAAAATTGAATAGGCCTCTTTTTGGAGTTTTTTGGGATTTTGGTTTGTTATCTATTTTCATAATAAATATATTAATTATTTTTCATTTTAATTAAATAAGAACCTTCTTCCGTTAATTACAATAAAAACTTTCAATCTTGAATAACTATAATCTTTTTAGGTGATCCAATTTTGATTCATTCGTGCAACAACCTGTATGGTCTGGAATTGTTATCGCCTTGTATAAGTTGGATCGAGGCCAGCTAGATAATCATATTTTCTTGATTAAAAAAAAAAAACTTTTTATTCTTTTCTATTTAACATACTATAGACATAAAATGATAAAGGTTATTTCGTTTCGTTATGGAACCCCTCTATTTCGAGGTTCATGGGATCTCCTAACATCATGTGAGTACCATTTTTGGTATTTTTGACCTTGAACTTTTTTTAACGGCTAAGATCATGTTGTGTAGGTCCATATCGAATATCTTATTTATAATATTCTCTTGCTCTACCTTGCATAGCAGGTGGTTCAGGCTTCTTAAGATATTTTGGTAGTAGAGGTACTGGTTTATCATGTTGACCAATATGTCTAAAAAATCCACCATCAGTTATGTTAACAGGTTGTTCATGTAGAGGTTTCGTTATATGTTCTCGAGTATCAAGGAATCTAACAGGATTGAATGTGACTGAATATGTATTAGTATTGATGAATACACCAAAATGTTGGAATCCTATGTCTTTATTTTTCAGGGTAGCTTCATTAAACATCATACCTTCTCTTCCAACAATCTCTGTTTGTGGGCTCCAGTAATCATTCGACATTTACAATAAAATATCCTTCTTTATGTTTATTCATGAGTTGTTAAATCATAAGGAACAATACTTACTGATGATGGTATACCATTTGGTCTAATCAAAATACTAATTGATATATCTGTTAATAAGTATAATAATGGAGGCGTATCAACTTCCTTTCTAAATGGATTATCTGCCTTTTGACTACATATCAGTTCGAAGTTAATAGGTGCAAGACTTGAAAGACCTTGTTGATATGTTCCATCGGTTTCAGTCGGAAGACCTATAAAGAATGAGGACCTATCACTTGGATAATAACCTGTTGTGTTTTCATTATATTGATACTCATTAGATAGACTTGTAATAACCTCTTTGTTAAATCCATTTTGCTCTCCATTCATGTTTAATTGCATTTTGACAATATTCGAGAAACTCAGGATACTTACCATTAGTACCAAATGCTTTAGCCGGGATATTGTTGTAATTACCACAATTCATGTGGAATGCTCCAAAAATTGGATTCTTGAAGTATGTCTTATGTGTATGCTTGAGTGGGAATAAGCAAAACATACTATCTACAAAATTAGGCGTGATAGTGATGGTTGCTTTGTCTTGCTCTGCATTAAGAGGTCTTGTGCAAGTGTAAAATGACATAATCTGTGTTGGGAGTGTGAGTGGGTGTTGTGGGTTTGCATACCTTTGAACAAGTGCTGTATATACCGATTCATGAATACCAAAGCATGGGATAATACTTGCACACTCCTCAATGGAATAGTCAACCACACTCCAAGTTCTCCAATCATTATATACATCTCTTTTAATTCTTTCTTTAGTTTTGTTAGCTCCTTCACCTGTTTCAACTTCTATTGCTCCACCATGGCTGTCTCCTACTGGTGGGAGATGCTTTGGATGGTTAATATCTTCCATCTTTATTGTTGTCATACTTGTCCACATCCATATTTATTCTCCAATAGGTAGAAATTCATTGATAATTTCATCTACATCAAAGTCTTTCATTACACTTGGATTAAAAACTAACCTTCTTTCAAAACCAACTGGACAATAAACCATACTAGCTGTTGAGAAGTATAGACGTAATTCGATTTTACCTGCAAAGGCTGACAAGTACTTGATATTAGATAAAGGTAGGAATCGTCGTAAATCAATCTTTAATCTTATTGTTTCAGTAATAGTTTCAACAGTATTATCAAGATTCGCAAAAAAAACCACATCTCCTTCCATGAGTATCATTCCAAATATCTTTATGTCTGGCTTTGTTGTATATATCATCTCTTTTGGTGACTTCATTTGCACTGCATGCTGTTAAAAAGGATTCTTCACATGCAAAGTTCTGGGTATAAAGTGTCATACCATTTGCAACAATCTCATACTTCTCAACAGCATCTCGAGCATCCTTGAAACCAAGCCAAACCTTTCCAAAATTATAACCTTCAATATTAGTTAAATCACTTTTAATTTTCTTATCAATATTTAATGTCACTTTGATATCTGCTCGAATTAAACCATTATATATATCTGCTGAATTTTGTGTATTGAATGATATAATACATGGTGTATATGAACCACTCTTAATTGGTGGTGATGGTGAATAGGATGTTTGTGGATTTAATGCATACGCCTTATTTGTATCACTAAGTGCAACGCAAATATCAACAACATCAAAATAGGATGCAATTTGGGTACAAACCTCTGCTGAGGTTCTCATATATTGTTCCTTGTTGAGCATTTTTTAGATGATAAAAATTTATATCATATCTTCAAAGATGCGATTTCTCCTACCAATTATTCGTTGAGGTATATATTGTTGTTGTGGTTCTTCATAATGTTGTGGTGTTTTACTCATTCTTTTATCAACAACCTCTTTTATCATTCGTCTCTGTTCTTTCTTTTCTCAGCTTATCTTCATTTTTTCACCTAGTGATTATAACTGTTTGATTATTTCTTCATTCACAGTAGGGTCATATGTTTGTTGATTTTTTCGTGGTTTTGGATGTTTTCGTGCAGCTTTCGAACTTAATGACTTTCTTGGAGTTTCTTTATTATCATCACTATTTGAGTTTTCTTGAGTTTCTTCGAGTATCTCATTTTCGGAGTTTTCTTGAGAATCTTGACTAATTTAAGTTTTTCGAGGTTTTACGATATACTTATCTTTCTTCTTTGTTGGCAAAACTTCCCAATCTGGGTCATCTTTACCATTCAACCATCTATGAATAACTGCGAGTCTTCTTGAACCTGTTAAATGTTTTGACATTTAAAAATAAACAAAAAAAGTTAATAATGTGAGTTTTATATATAAGTTCTTGTATAGTCGTTTGTACTTCCTCCACTATCTTGGAAAGGTCTCTCCGAGTGAGATGAATATGTTGACTTATCAAGAGGTGTATCAACTGCTTCACTCTTTGCTGATATATTAATTGATGATAATGCTGCGTCAGCTATATTGATTGTACCTACTTCATTTTGAATATACGAACGATAGAGCTTTTTGAATGTCCGGCTTTTTGAATAGGGTCCAGGGGCGGGAGCCCTTGGAGTAGTGGTAGGCTGTGCGATAGCGGAGCCTACCGTACACTACTCTTGGGGTCATCGTTCGGTATGAACTGTCTTACAATAAGGACATGTTTCAAGTAGTAGTTGCCATTTAAACAAACACGTATATACCCCTCAATGTGTGTCGAGTCCTTGCCTATGAAATGATTACTCTTACGCCTTATTGTAAAAGGATATCTATTAAGTATCTCATAATCTTTGAGTGGTACAAATACCATTTTCTCACTTTTTGAATAATTTAAAGATTTTCATTTCATTTTTATTTTTGAATGAGCAAGTGGGGGAAAATCGTTGTTAATGGAATTGATAATAATGGACCTCGTTATTATCCTCTTGATGACAAAGAAAAAAACATTATCAAGTTCCAAAAGAAAAAAGCGCGAGTAAACTTTTATAAAAACTATTATAAACATCAAGAGATAGGTGTTCAAACTGAAGAACTTCTAGATGTAGGTGTTCAAACTGAAGAAAAAGTTGAACTACATACTATAGAAGAACTACTTAGTAAAATTTAACTTCTTTTATTTTATTGTTATTTTTTTATTTTTGTCTTAAATGAATAGTGCTATTAACGGAATGAATAATGACTCATCAGCTTTATATGCAAAATTTAAAGGTATTAAAGACAAGATATTTTGAAAATGTATGAATGAAGATGATGATAAATTAGCTGGTCAATTCGATATAATGATAAATATAATCAAGTCTTCTAAAGGACTCTATGAAGACATCGAAAAAGCGAAGTTATTATTGACGTCAATTGATGCACGTATCTCTATAGCTGAACATCAAAATAGACTATGAGGGACCCGAGAAGGTTGTCGGGGTGGTCCCGAGAAGGGTGTTGGGTTCCCTAATAGTAATTCGAAAAAAGTTCAAGAACCAACTATGCCTTTAAAAAAGAGATTAATTGCATAATATGCAAAAATTTTATTAACATATCATGCTATTCATTTATTATACAGATAAAGAAAAATCTGCTGACTAATCTTTCCGCATTTAAAACTGATTTTTGAATGCTTAAATAGTCAATTAAGATTGGATTATCAATAGTTTCTGTTTCAAAATGAATTTTTGATCAATCCTATTCTTTTTGTAATCTTTCTTTAAGTCCATTAACTTTGTGAAAATCCCAATTTAATTATTGAATTTCTATTACTTCCTTCTCTTTATAATTGAAAGTGAAATTCAATAAACACTCAAACTTTGTGAAGAAAATTTAAACGTTATTTGATGAGTAAAAATGATAATTCAGATGACTCAGATATTTCTTTCGAATCTCATATAGAGCTTGGTGATTTAGGAAATTCACAATTATTATCGACACAAAAATTAGTTACAACTTCTCAAAATAATGAAATAGCAGCTTCAGTAAATGATCGCCACAGGATATTAAACCAAGTATTTAATGGGTGGAGAAATGCTATAAAACAGATAAAAATAGACAAATTTAATAAAATGACATTTCAAAGATATTTTTCAAAAAAAAAGATTTATTATTTTTTCAATCGCTGGAAAGATCATTATTTATTGTTTCAAAATTTGCATAATTTAGGACAAAACATACTAGTAACAAAACACTTTCAATATTGGAATAACGTTGTTAATCAAAAATTCGAAGAAAGAAAAAGATTTATGAGATTTTTGCTCAAGAGACGATCAATATATGAACGAATTTTTTTTAAGGAATGGAAACGATCAATGGGCCTTGCACGAAGATATTACGTAGTTGGAAAGCAAAGTGATTCAAAACTTTGTCATCAAGCCATTTCCGCATTTCGAATTCAAATTAGAAAGAAACACAAACAAGAAAATTTGGAACTATTAGTTAAAGGGATTCATGAAAAATACACAAAGATTGCTTGCGTATTTAAATGGAAACAAAGGATAAGATTAATTCATCTTATGAGGCTTTATACTAAAAGTCATAATTACCAAATAAAAAGGATTTTCTTTGAAAAATGGTTTCTTCAAAAGAAGAAAAAAGATAGAATATCTAGAAAATATAAAACTGCTCAAAAAATCAGTCGAAAGTATTTGAGACGACTTTTTTTTTCACGTTGGAATGCAAAGTATATATCGAAAGTTGATATTGAGGAAAAGACTATATCTTTAACGAAACTTATTCAAAAACGATCTTTTGAAATTTATTTCATGAAATGGTTGAGTAGATTCAATACAAATAATTATTTATCAACTTCTGAAAAAGCATTAAAAAACTTATTACGTGATATAATAATTCGGCGTTATTTTTGCAAGTGGCATTCAAAGTATGATATTATTCATCGAAAATATTTAAATATTGAAGTCTGTGAAGAAGAAATGAGAATTAGAAAGCTTTCCCGATTATTTATGGAGATGAGATCTCAGTATGCAATTCGTAATTTTGAAAAAGTCATGAGCAGAAAGGTTCATCGACGTCTTGATGTTTTCTTAAAGAGGATTTTTTGGGAAAAATGGAAAATATCTTTGAAATTACATATTGAAAATCGATCATTGATTGAGTGCGCAAATAATTTCCGTATTTTGTCATTAAAATTAAAGGCATTCAATCGAATTAAAATTTATTATAGAAATAAGCAAATGAGACAACAACAAATGATAGTTGCGCAGGCTCACTATGTTTATCATCTAGAAATTTCAGCAATGATTGCATGGAAACTACTTCATCGACAAACAAAAAGAAGGTTTTTGATGGTTTCGTCTGTCTTAAAAGTTTGGGCTCATAACCTTCAAAAGAAAAAGTTTAAGAAATGGTTGGAATATACAAACCAAAAGAAGAAACAAAAAAGAGATATTTTAGAAGCTATTGAGATTCATAAAAGAAGAAATGTTTCCATGGCCATCACAAGTTTTGTATTAGCAACTAAATCATTACCAATGAATTTTATAGGATCAGAGTCAGAATTGGATTATAGTGAAGATCTTCTTAAATCATCACTATCATTCAATAATTCACTCAATTTCGATATTAATAATAAAGCAATCGATGATGAAAATGTAGTAGAGATCGGCGAAAAAGGAATTTCCATATTTACAAAACTTTTTCATATCATTAAGATCCATATGTTTTAAAAATCCATTTTTTTTCGAAAAGAAAAAGGTTTGTCTGTAAAAACATTTTTTTGTGAAATAATTTTTTCGTTTAAAAAATTTGTTTTCTTTTTAAAATGAAAAATACTTCTTAAAATGATCTTTTTTTTGCGAAATTATTTTCTTTTTTCAAAACGCCAAGTCTTTTTTATATGAACAATTTTTTTTAATATAGATTTTCTTTTAAAAAAAACAAGATCTTATAAATATATTATTTGATTTTGATTTTTGAATACGTTATTTATTCATATTAAAAAAAAACGTTATAATTGGTGGAAAAAACTACATTTTGAGGACAAAACTATTATTTTCATTCCCGATTTAAACTGTCTGCATCAAAAGCATCATTTAACAAGATTGGAAAGTGCCTCACAGCTTAATGAAGCAAATGATATTTTATATATCATAAGAATGCTTCAAATTTTGAATATAGTTTGATCATAAGCAATGATTACGAGTACTTTATAATTTATACATCAAATATCATTCTTTATGATTTGAATAATATCTAAATAAAGTCGGATTCAAAAGGCTTGGGACAAACTTTTTGAAAACGATAAGGTCAAATTTATAAATCTTTTAGGTCAATTTGTCCTAAGCTGAATGATTTTTTTTCTGAGAAACATTGAAAAAAATTGAATGTTGTCCCAAGCATTTTGAATCTGACTTTATATGTTTTTATTAAATAATTCTTTGAAATTCTTGTTAACTAAATTTTCTCTATCAATTTATATTTCGAAAGGAATTTATGATTTTAATTAAATTTTTTATTTGAAATGATCGAAACTTATTGATATGATTTTACTTTTTGCACACACAAAAGCTTTTCGCAAAGAAGCTTTTTTTTTATAAAAAAAAAATTTTCAAAAATAAACCTTTTTATAAAAAAGTCACTTTTTTTTTAAAAAAAAAATTTTTTTCGAAAAAGTGTATGCTTTCAGATATAACTTATACGCATCAAAATAAATATGTTTTATAAATATAATTCTTTATTTTCAAAAAGGAAATCCCTTTTTCTCCGAGCTCTAGTATATAATGATAATAATGTAAAAACACCTAATAAAGAAAATATACACTTGCCTAGTTTACAAGAGAATAATGATTTTACCCAAGAAAATATATATTATGGACATCCAAAACTTCCAGCACCAAAGCGACCTGATTTTCTTGGTAAACGAGCTGATGTTTATCCGATGCAACATATGATTTCAATGGTTAATGCTCCAATTGATTATAATAAAACGCAGAATCAATTAAAAATACAAATGGAAGAGGTAATTGCGAAAATTCAATCATGCAGAGAAAATGAAGAAGAAGACAATGAAAATGAAATAAAACAGCTTAATATGCAATTGAAGTCTTTAATGAATCAAGCTAATCAATTGCTATCTCAGCTACCTTAATATATTTGTTTTAGCAGTTATTAATTTTTTTCATAGAAAGATTTTATAAATATTCGTTATTAGTTTTTAGTTCACAATTCATATTTTTGACCTTTATTAATTCAAATAATTTACCTATAAAAATTTGTTAAAATTTTAATGTTTGGCGAAGAAAGCGTAAGAGCTGATCAGGAGAGAAGAGCACGCCAAGCACAATACGCAGCTGACCTCCGTAAGCAAATGGAAGATAATGAAAGTAGTCGAAATAAAGCATTTCAATCGTCTGCTTCTAGACATATTTTAAATCTTAATTCTAATTCCAATCAACCATTACCCAGAAATACTTCATGGGCTCCATCACAATATCTTGGACTACCAACATCGGATGAGACATCAATTCAAAATCTCAATGAGAATACAGCACCATATTCTTCACGCCCTTCATTTAATGTTAAACAAATCGCCGAAGATCAAATACGTGCATCTAGCGTTACAGATGACACTAGCTTAACGACATATTCCAAAAGTAATAATAACAATAACTACAGTAATTATAATAACAATAACAATGGCAGTAACAATTACAATAATAACAGTAATTATAATTTTAAAATACAATCTCAGATTCAAAGCTTAAAAAGCTCGATTGAACGAATAATGTCTGTTGAAATTCCGATGAGAATGAAATCAAGCGATGAAGCAATTTCATCTTTGAATTCAAAGCTTGAGAATGCTCTGCAACTCTCAAGAGATTCTAACCAAGCTTTTAGAGATAAATTGGCTGAATTATCGTTTAATTATAATCAGGTTAATCAAAAATACTTAGATCATTCAGAAAAATTGAGATCAGCGGTTTCTGAACTCAGGAATGATTTTTCTCGAAATAATGAAACATCAAATTCACGATTTGCATCAATTGAGTCTCGATTAGATTCAATAGAATCATCAATACGATCAATTTCTAATAAACAACAACAAATTGAAAGGTCTTTAGCGGAGCAAAATTCAGCTTTAACTAATGCAATCTCGTCTGCTGAGAAGAACGCCAATATATCTGACCAAAACATTATGAATCAACTTGAGACGTTGAATAGAGAAACAATATCCACATTCTCACAAGTAAACCAAGCTATTGAAAGTTCCACTGTTGGATTAAATGAATCTATCACTTCATTGGCAAAAGATGTTCGTGAAAGTTTTAAGATTATTCGAACCGAAACTGAAAATGAAATTTCTCAGCTCAAAGCTCAAAATGAAAATTCATTTAATGAAATTGGCAAGAATTTCTCATCTTTCCAAACAGAAGTTGTATCTACATTTACAACATTTCGGGAAATTATGAACAGTGGACTAGAAACGCTTCAAGATGCATATACAACTGAATCTAAGGCCCGCAATGATTCAGATCAAATCCTTTCATCCAACCAGAAAGATATAGTTGTCAAATTCACTGATCAATGCGACTCAATTCAAAAAACAATAGAAAAAGTTGAAAGTAGCATCAGCCCAACTGTTGATCAAATTTGCAATTCATACTTCTTAAAGTGGAAGAATGAACTTTCTACTTTTATCAATGGAACACTTAATTCAATTGAAGGTTTACAAACAAAAATCAACGAAAACGAACAGAAATTTACAGAATTTACATCTCTCCAAGCGAAAACAAATAATGACGTTCTCGAACAACTTTCAATCGAATCTCAGGCCAAAGAGCAAATGAACGCTGAAATCTCTGGAATTAAGAATCAAGTTGATGAAGAAATTAATAAAACTGATAATAAATTCAAGCAAAATGATAAAAAAATTGGACAAATCGATAACAAGTTCAAAAAGAATGACAAGAAAATTGTTCAGATAGACAAAAAGTTCAAGCAAAATGATGAAAAGATTGGAAAAATTGATAACAGGCTTCAACAAAATGATGAAATAGTTGGTCATATCAATGATAAAATTGGTCAGCATGATACCAAAATTGGTGAGGCAAACGATAAAATTGTTCAAATTGATGAAAAACTTGTTCAGTTTGATGGTAGGATTGACCAAACAGGCAACAAGATCAGCCAGACTGATGAGAAACTCGGCCAAATGGATGAAAACTACCAATCTAGGCTCAGTGGAATTGATCAAGAGATCACCGAGAACATCAAGAAAAAGATTGCCACACTTGAAGCCCAAGCAGGCACTACACAAGCAACTACAACGATAAACGAGCGCTTGGATACTGCCATTGACCAAATTGAAAAACTAACTACCAAGATTCCAAGCGATTTGACAGACAGGCTCTCCCAAGTTGAGACAATCTCTTCGAATCAGTCTGCCCTCAACCAGAGAATAGCCCAAATTGAGACAGCAATGAAATCAGGCAAGTCAACTAAAAAGAGTCTAACGAAGCCACAATCTCCAAATTCAGATAACGGCCAAAACGACTTTCAAAAAATGGGTAAAGCATTTTTCAATGGAATCAACGATTTTAATTCAAATGGTTCTCCGAATTCTTCTCCTCCCAGTACCCCCAGAGCGAATAAATCTGACGAAGATAACAATGCCCAAAACTCTAAAAAGCCAAGAGAACCTAGTGGCAACAGTTCGTCTGGTTCTAGATCAAAGAAGAAGAATGACAGCAAGTAATTTGATTTGCTTGATTTTATTTTATTCTCTTGTTGACTTGATTTGTCTTTGATGTTTTTTTATGCGTTTTATTTTTGTTTTTTAATTTCTTTAAAATCGAATATTTAATTTTTTTTGTTTTATTTTAAAAATGATATTTTTAGCATTCAATTCTGCATTTTGAATTCAGAAGCTTGCGAATACCACTCTTTATATTCATTTTACTTAATTGATTTCACTCTTTATTTAATAATCATAGGATTATAAAATACAAAAGCTAGAACAAAAGACTGATGTTTTCAATAATAATATTATTTGTTTGTTGGTTGAATCAGGAGGAGAAGGATAAAAAATAACAAATCTAATTAAACCATTTGAAAAAAAAAAAAAAAAAAAAAAAAAAACTAATTATAATAGTTATTGTTTTTAATTTTAATATTTTTTATTATACAAATAGTGATTTTTATTTAATCATGTGCGATCTATCAATAAATTAATTTTTTTTTTAAAAAAAGCATTTAATGGCTTACACATTATTAATACAACAAAATCCCAAATCCAAGACGACCAATAATTGGAATCCAATATTAGAATTCAATGAATGAAATTTATCGTACGTTAAAGTCATATTTCTTTACTATTTTATAATGAAATCAACTCCTAGAACGAAAAACTCAGAAAAAAAGCTTATTTTTACACAATCAAACTCATCAAGATCATCACGACCTATTACACCAAACTCAATGAAAAGCGAGGATTCAGATAAATTTTGGACAAAAAAAGAACTTGTTAATTATTACACTCTTAAAGTTGCTGAATATGAGAGTGAAGTTGAAAAACAGATACAGCTTTTAAAAAAAAGAAAGGCCTTATTACAAGAAACGAAAAATGTTAAAACTCAATTATTTAATCTCATTGAAAAGCGTGATTCTTTATCAAAAGAAGCTTCCCAAATCGAACAACAAATCGCACTTCTTGAGAACCATGAATGATGAATATTTCTTTTTGAATTGTTCTATAATAGATTATAAGTAATCCATTAATTAACCTTGTTCTGCAAAATATATTAAATAAAAAAAATTTTTTTTATTTCTATATTAGTGTTTATAAAACGTAATAAAACCAAACTATTTTCTTCAAAAATGTTAGCGAGTTATATATGTTATTACACATCATATATAAAAATTAATACAGTAAAAAAATTAAAATTTTTAGCATATGTTCCAAAGATAATTGCTAAACATTGCATTTTTAGACATTATCTACATTTTTCTCAAATAAAAATTAATGAAAAACAAAAATAAAGAGTTTTAACTAATAAGTAATATATGAATAATTATTTTATTTAATTTATAATCAATAAATGTTAATTTCAAAATGTTTAAAAAAATTCATACAATTCAATGAAAGCATTCAAAAAGTTATGAAATACATAGAAAATAATCATCCAAGATCTTATGTGTCAATTGGTCAGATTTTCACATATTTGTTTTATCTCCTATGAATAAATTAAAGCACCATAAAATGATTAAGTATCGAAGGCGAATAAAGAAAATAAAATTGAGAGCATAACGATCATTTTTAAAATACCATTATCTTACAAAAAAATTTTAAAAAGTAGATTTTTATCTTAAATATAATATTAAAAATATCACATTTATATAATAACAAATTTGTAATTCATATAAATAGCATATTTGTATAAAAATAGCTGAATTATTTAAAATACGTTTTTTTGAAACTTTTGCGTTTTATCATAGGGGGGTCAACCGTAAAATTTTTGTCAAAATTTTAAAGCAAACTTAAAATCTGAGAATTTTTGTATAATAATTATAGAACTATATAGTTCATTGAATATACTATTTATTAAAAATATTTTTTCCTAATTTTATCTATAGGGCCAAAAAAGGCAAAGCATTAAAGTTGTAATGACTTGTGATTTGAAAATTGAGTTATTTCTTAAAAATTTTCAGTAAAATCATTAAGATAATTAATAAAAGACTTTGTTCTGCCATTGAAATGATTATAAAACAGGTTTAAATGTGATAATTTTATAATTCTGCTCTTTAATTACATAAAATGTTATATGATAGTTATATTCTAAATGATTATATGAAATTGATGGAAATGTAATAAAAATATTAAAAAATAAGAGAGAAAATCTATTAAAAATCAATTTTATGATAGATTGAAATATATATCAATGATTATATTATTATGATATTTAAATAATTCAAATTGTGATTCAAAAATTAATTTTAAATTGATAACCTAAGCAAATAAATATTTTCATAATAACCTTCTTGAATAAAACTTAAAATATTAATCAATTTGATTCAAATAATCATAAAAGCCACTTTTTTATAAAATGGTGAATTATGGTTAATTTTTTTTTAATTTTCGAAAAGTTGTTGCCTTTTGTGGACCTATAGATGAAATTTATTAATAAATATTTTAAAATAAACTATAATAAGTAAGGAATATATTTCCATCATTTATTTATCATTATCTTTAAAAAATTTATTTTTTGACACATCTTTGGCGGTTGACCCCCCTATGTTTTATCACGTTTTGTTTATATTAAAAAAACAAATAAACAACAGCTTTTTTTTGATAATATAATTATAATAATTTAGGTCATGGTAGAGTAAAACAAGCAAATTTCATTATTAATGTTAATAAAAATTTCTTTTCGTGGAAATACACTTATTTCAATATCGGGTAATTATCGTTGGATAAATTGATACGAATAACTACATTTAATAAAAACAGCGTTTGGGCAAAAATTAGCAATCCTGATGCTATATAATATACATTATTTGGTGATGTTATTTAACTAATCTCATTATCATTAGAATTAACATTAGCATCTCTGCTATCATCATTATCGCTATTATTAACATCGGAATCTCTACTATTATCATCATCAGTATCTCTACTATTATCATCATCGGTATCTCTACTATTATCATCATCGTCATTATTACTAGTTTTAATACATTTTATATTATCATTTACCGTAACATCGTCATCATCTGAATAATATTCTGACGAATAATAGGAACTATCATTTTTATTTACATTAGGATCGAATTCATCTTGTAGAAAGTTATGATTTACAAAATATCTGAAACATTGAAGAATAATACTATGCTTTTTTCTTGTTTCATCTTGCGTGAGTTTATCGAGAAGTGAAGGAATTTTGGTTGGCCTGATAGCACTCATTTCAATTGGCTTGCTTTTATCATATGAATTAGTTCGAAAAAAATTCTTTTTTGATTCTTTTCTTTTTTCTTTGTTTGCTTTATCACTAAGATCCAGAGCACCTCTTTCTTGTCTCTCTTGGAGATTTTGCTCCTTTTCTTCAATCCTTTTTCTGGTTGGAAACTTTTTTTTCCTTTCAGCTATCCATGCATCAATATCTTCTTGAGTTTCTGGAATTTTAATGTTAATTTTGTTTAATAATTCATTTTGTTGCTGTTGAATAAGTTTTTTTTTATTTTTATTTTTATTCTTTTTATTTTTATTTTTCTTTTTTTTATTATTTATTTGATTAGAAGAAATTTGTGAATCTTGCTCATTGGTAACTTGTAAATCAGTATTGTCATTTGGTGATGGTTGCGGGTCGTTTATAATATCAGTAGATAAAACAGGTGAATATAAATTGAAGGATTTAATATGATTCATTAAAAAAATAAATCTCATACAAACTGAAAATTCAATCAATAAATAAAAATATTTATATTTATAATTAAATTAATTTTGTTAAATGCAAGTGCCACTGGCCCAATGGATAAGGCGTGTGCCTACGGAGCATGAGATTCTAGGTTCGAGTCCTGGGTGGCACGTTTTTTAATTTTTTTTTTTTGTATTAAGAATAAAATTAACAATTAATAGATAATTGTAACTTTGATCGAATTCGAAATATACATTGAATATTATTTCTAAAAAATTTAATATCACTCTTCAAATATTGAAAATTGCTTTTAATTTCAAAATAGAATATTTGAAAAAATATCCTAATTTTTCATAATTGCTTTTAATCTTTTAATTAAATAAATGAAATATAATAAATCTCAAAAGAATTTTTTTGAAAATGAAGATATTCATATTCTTTTAAATCACTCGGCTTTCTCAATCATTTAACGTCATAATTCAAAATTTGAAAACAAATTTCTTTGATAATTACGTTAAAAAAATCTAAATCATTTTTTCGATATATCGAATACGTCATGATGATGGCTACTCTGGAGAACTCCATAGAATCATTCAATTTTTCACAGATCAATACCCAAACAGTTAACGAAGCTGCTTCCTTATTTTTTCAAAGTTTTGGTAATTGGAATACCAACCAAAATATAATTCAAATATCAAGTAATGAAGCTCTTCACAACTGTTTTAATGCCGACAATCAAAATGGACAAACACTGATTCCCCAACTTGAATTGAATCAAAATATGCTAATCGAACCTCAACAAGTTCAACCACAAAATACGACAACAATAATTGGAAACCCTCATGATTTGAGGGATTCAACGGAATATGAACTAATAATTTATCGGCAGATGCTAGAAACGGAGGTTTTAATGCCATCACCATGCGTTATTCAAACAGAAATCACTCCAAAAGATAGAGGATTACTCATTGATTGGCTTTGTAGAGTTCATTATAAATGTCGTTTATCAACTTCAATTTTTTATAGATGTGTTGGAATTATTGATCGACTTTTTATGCTTACAACGATTCATCCTCACGAATTAAAATTAATTGGCTGCGCTTCAATGTTGATAGCATCAAAAATTGAGGGCCAGCATTTTTATATTAAACATGCAATTGAATTATCAGAAAACTCTTTTAATAGAGAAATGATGATCAATGCAGAAACAAAAATTAATAATTTACTTGGTTTTCAATTGAATTTTCCAACATCTTTCATGTTCCTTTCACACTTGCAACGCCTTTCAGAAGAAAGGTCCGAAATTGTTCTTCATTCAAGATATATTATAGAGGTTTGTTCTAGTGCAATTGAATTTATTAATGTTAGACCTTCAGCTATTGCCTGCTCAGCAATTTTACTCACAAGAGTTCTCCATAATTTTGAAGATTCATGGACTAGTCAAATGGAAGAATACACCGGCTATTCTTATGAAGATTTAATTGGATATGCGAGAATTATTCATTCAATCCTCCTTGATGAGGACCGAGAAGAATCAATTTTTATGAGGAGAAAATATGGGTCTACTGCATTTCATTCAGTTGCTAATTTCTCTCTTCCATGTTTTATATGAAATGTTAATTAATATACTATTTATAGTAAATATTAAATTATCTTTTTATCTTTATATCATCTTTATACAAACATTTTAATTTTACTTCAGGATCTATAGATGTAAAATTTACTATAAATAGTAAAAATTGACATTGTAATACTTCATTAAAAACTCATTGAATTATTTGGAATAAAAAAATAGAACAACAATATTAAATGAGATAAAAAGATAATAATAACAAAGATATTTTAATAAAAATACATGAACAATTTAAAAATTATAAAAAATCATTCTGATTGCTCTTCTACTTGTTCGAACTGTTCCTTTGGTAAATAATTTATATCATTTTCAAACTTATGATTTGAAAAATAAGCCGGTTTTCTCATTTGCCCATAGTTTTCAAGCTTTCTTTTTTTTAAAACCGAGATTACAGCAACAATAATAATAATTATCAAAACACCACAAACCGAAATCATTATCAAATAATGCAACTTTTCTCTTCTTTCCTCCTCATCTTCATCTTCATAATCATTTCTATTATCAATGATCAAATTCCCATTCAAATAAGAAATACCAGATAATTGCTTGCTGCTATCAATGTAAATATCACCTGTTCCATCGAGTTTAATTATTGGAGGAATTATTTTAATGAATTTGTTTTTTCTTTTATCTTTAACAACTTTTTCTGAGATCAAATGGACGTTTATTGTTCCATGCTTAATTATTATTCTTGAAGATAAATTTTTAAATTCTCCCATCCATTTTTGACCAATGAATGATATATAAGCATCTTCACCTTTCATATTCGAAACATCGATAATAAATCTAGGGATATCATCAACTTTGTTAATCTCTTTGTTCTTCTTAAAGATGACAAATAAAGGACTATTTTCTTTTGTTCCATATAATGTTATCAACGATGGTGGATTTCTTTTAAGCAATGAAATATCAATTCTAGAATCAAGCTGATCGAATTTGTTCATCAAAACTAAATGATACATATCTTCAATAAAAATTTTAGCTAAGTTTTCATCTCCAATCACTTTTAAATACATAGAAGTAGGAACTGCTAATTCGTCAGATTTAATATTACTGAATGAATGCAAAGTTTTCATATCGATTGTCATTCCAGAGTGAATTATATTGAAATACTTTCTCATTCCATCTTTGGGCACCAATGAAATCGACTTATTTCTTTCAATTTGACAATTCTTGAATACAACGTTATTAAAGAAGTAGATTCCAGGATTTGCCAAAAGGATGTTCACGTTTTTAAAAATATGAGAAACCGAAGAAGTAACAATTTCTCCAATTTGATTAGTTCCCTCAAGAGAGATATACTGATAAACGTCATTGTCACTTTTTCTATCAAACTCATCAAATTTTTTATCATCACAGCCGAAAATTGTGAATGATTTTGACCTAAACGAGTGAAGGCCAAATAATGGGCGGTTATCAGGCGATGAACCATGAATAAAGTACTCAATGTGCTTTGTTGGATTTCCAACAACAGTTTTTTCAATGTCATTTTCAGTAAAGTTTATCGGAGGCCAAAGACTGACTTTTTTATCTGAGATACCAAAATCACCAACATTTTCTTCTTCTTTGCTGATGCTATCAACTATTGATTCTGAGCACTGCTCAGTGCATCGCTGGCCACTACAGATACAGTAAGCTGTTTTGAAATTCGATAGAATTCCGTTTAGAAAGAAGGGACCATTTCCTTTGTGATCAACAATCGGCGGCTTTGTGCTGTATTCATTTTTTTCTGAGTCAAAATGGCCGACCAAATAAACTATGTTGTAGCCGTGAATTATTGTTACTTTGGCCGATATATCGGAAAGCTCTTCAGGCCATCCAGCAGAATCTGAGAATGTCACATTGCTCTCGTCGCCTTCGATGATAATTCGAAGCTTTGGAAAGCTAGAGACAACTTTTGGAAAATGTGGAGATATCAAAAAGTTGACGTTTTTGGTCGTGTATATAGAGAGTGTTGTGTGTGGCATCATTGACATATTCACAAGCTTATTGACCTCAACATGACTGGAAGTGAAAAATCGAAGACTGACATCACTTGAAATGCTTGCTGTATGAATTTCTACGCCGTTTTGAGGAGCTGTAATGAAGACATTGTTGGTGACAAAGTTCTCCAGTGTTGAGTAGTCAATGATTAGATAAGTAGATTTCAAAAAATATTGCTTCGCTGGCAGGAAAGATAAATCACTCACTTTATTCTGTTTTTGCGTGCTATTTTCTTTGTCTACCTCTTTTTTAAGAGTTTCTGATTGTATTTTGCTTTTTCTTGCGAATTGTAATTGATAGATTTTTACTTTATGGAAAGATACATTTGGGAATAAAAGAGAACTTTCACCATTTTTGGTGTGCATTGTTAATTGAGAAAACGAAAATTGGCCAACATCATCGGTTGCATCACCAATAAATCCAATATGTTCTTCAGAAGATACTCCAATTACATTTAATTTTCTATCACCAAAATGTTCAAGATCAAATACGGGGTAGTTACCCTCAGTTTCTTGTGTATTAGCAATATAGTAGGTCAGAGACTCTGAAGGATTTCCAACTACAGTTTGATCTAATGAAATTGAATCAAAACCATTAATAATTTCAGTATTTTTACCGCATTTTTCTTCGCAACTTAATTTTTGGCAAATACAATATGAATTATGAAAAATTCTCTTTTTGTCATTCAAATAACGGTAGCCATTCCCGACATATGAAAATATCGGCGGTGTTGTGCCATTCTTCGAATATAGATAAAGCGTTTTTGATTTATGAATAAAAGTAATTCGATTAATTGGCATTTTTTCGTATTCGAATTGATCAGAGTTGATAAATATTTTAGAATTAGATTGTAATTTGAATATAATTTTTGGTATTTCATACTCATCTTTGGGAACAGGATCAAACGTTATATTAATTTCTCGTGAAGGCAAAATGATTGTAGTATTATATTTCTGCCCAACTTGAGATAAGTCAATTAAACATTCCCTAACTAAATCACTTGGTCCAGAAAAAACAATATTTTCATTTTTTAAAAATTGGATATTATTTACATCTTTATCACACTCGATTTCAGCTCCTTTTGTTGGACCATGATGCTTTATTATTACAGGCATACGGGAAATACTACCATAATCACATGTTAAATAACGTTGAAATAGACTTGTTACAACCCCAGTTGTTTGAAAAGGAGTGAAATCAGTATTAAATAAATGAAGATTATTGAATTTATATTTCCCAGGGTGAAAATGAATATTAATATTTGTAAATAGAATGTTAGTCTTATTTCCAGCAGTTCCATTGTACAAAATTATATGTTCCCTGCCATCACTGAACTTTGTACTATTATTTCTTGCAGAATAAATTGATTGGCCTGCTGAGTAAACAACAGCAGAAATATTATTAAAATCATTTAAATCGAATTTAGGCATCGTTTTAGATGAATTCGATATAGTTCCTGCAATCAAAAAATTGATTAATTCTTGATTGTAATCTTTTAAACAGTTTGATATCGAGCTATATTTGAAATCAATTATTTTATACTGTCCACATATCTTAGAGCAATTTACTTGGTATGAATCTTGGCATATGCAAAACGTTGATTGAAGTTGCGCATTATTTGGAGGGAAATATGCGTTTATTTGAAGAAAAATGAAAAAAATCATTATAGAAAAATTCTATACTATATAATCGTCTTAACAAGCAAATTGAATGAAACATGAGAATTTTCTTCCGATCATTTCAAATAGAATTTTTTGAATGAGTTAATTTTTTGAAAATAAACTTTTTCTGAACTGATGGTTAAAGGTCATTTACAACTGTTAAAACCGTCATGGTCGGCCTTTTTAATCAATGCCTTACACACAATTCGTTGAAGTCGGACGTATTGCAGTCGCTTCCTTTGGTCCACTCGCAGACAGTCCAGTTGTTATTGTTGATATCATTGATGACAAGCGCGTTTTAATTGATGTATTGAATCAAAAAGATCAACGCCAAGTTATTCCAGTCAAACGCCTTCGTCTTACAGACTTCGTTGTCAAGATTGCTCGCGGAGCCGCTCCAGAAGAAGTTGTTAATGCTACACAAGCAGAAAAAATCGCAGACAAATGGGCCGCTACCCCATGGGCTAAGCGTATTGCCGCTGCTCATGCAAAACTCCAACTTAACGATTTCCAACGTTTCAAATATAACAAGCTTGAAGCTCAACGCGCTAAGCTTATCAAGGAGAAATTAGGAAAGCATTAAAAATTTTGATATCATACACTTCTTAAATAATTTGATTTTTCTACCTTTTTTAGTGTTTTGGTCAAGTGAGAATTTTTTAATTTCCTAAATTTTCATTATTTTGATTTTCTAATACCTTTTTATGATTAGTTGTTTGCTTTAGATAATTTGCCTGCAATCAAACCAATGGCAATAATTTATTTTTCTTTAGCATAATTCATTTAAATTGGAGATGATCATCTCAATCGTGGTCATTTTAAAAGATGACCAAAAATACATTCAAAAGGTTTGAATTGGATAATGTGTTAACAATTTTTTGAATTTCTGATTTCTTTGACTCCAAACATATATAAGATGATATCAACAAAGATATAATCAAATTTTTCATTTTTATCTATTCATTGAAAAATTTGATATAAAATTTGATATAATTTATTGTATAAGGAATATATATTACTTTCGATATAAAATATGCTATATATATTCGCATAAGTAAGAATTAATAATACATGAGCATTAAATAAAATTTTTATAATATATCCTTGCTCTAATAAAAACCAGTACATAATAAAGTTTTAAATAATTTTTTTATTAATATAATAAAAAATGGCCTTATATTCAGTTAAATTAATCTTCTTCTTCTTCATCCTCATCTTCATTTGTTATCACATTTACCATTGTCTTACCTTTAATTCCAGCTTGAGAAAATGTTTTTCCTTTCTCTAAAACTGTATTTAAAACCAATAAAGAAAAGGGAATTGGATCGTTATCTTCAAACATTTCTTCTTGACCTGTTACATATGTAAATAATTCGTCACAAAGATGAGTTGGATCAAACTTTCTAATAATTCTTTTTGAACTTGGCATTACAATGCAAATTTGAACACCGTTGGCTGGTTCTGGACCCAAATCTTTAGCTGCTTGAATTTTATCTGCTTTTGATTGTAATTGGCGCGATTTAGCTTCTTCCTCCTCTCTTCTCTTAATAGCTTCTTTTTCTTCTCGGGCTTCTTCTTTCTTGAGCATTTCACATTGCATTCTTTCGTATTCTTCATTTTGTTGGGCACGGATCTGTCCTGATATGGTTCTACCTGGCTTTCTACTATTATCAGGTGGAATAGGTTCATCATCAGGGCAATCAAGCCCACTTTCGCGAATAAAATTACAACTTGTTCTAAATTCTTCCTCGCTCATTTCATAGAGTCTTTCAATTGGAACGCCAATTGTTTGAAATAGTTTTTCCCATTTTTCTCTGACGATTTGGCTCATTTAATCGTAATGAAATTGTAAAATAGGTACAAAAATTTACAAATTTAAAAATAAACCAACCAACTTAAAAAATCACTTTTCCAATAAAACAAAAAATAAACCAATTTATCAAGCAGGAAAATATTATGATAACAAATATAATAACATATTTATTTTATTGCATTAATATAGAAAATATTTAATCATTTATGATATTTGTTTATATTAAAATACCAAGATATTTAGGAAACAATTTTTTTAAAAAATTGAAATATTAAAAGAATTTGAAAAAAATTATTTGAAAAAGTTGATTATGAGATTTTATCAATTTTCTAAAAAAACAAGACAACAAAAACAACAACAAAAATTTCTATATTTTTTTTTTAAAACCCTTTTTCATTTTCATTCTGGCCGTATTTTCTTTATTTGATTGTTGCTATATTGTCAAAATATATTTGATTTTTGGCTCTGTATTAGAATGTGGGAAATTTTGACAATGATTTTTTTTTTGAATGCTACTTAAAAAGTTTAATGACCCAAAATGATTATAAAAACGATATCACATTTAATTTATAGGTAACTGCTTTGTTCATCATGAAATCTTTTTTTTTTTGCAGAAGCGAACATCAGATAAAACAATCACAAGGATAAGCAATAGAGATGAATATGTATATTCATTACTTTTGTAAAGTTTAATTGCATATTTTAGAGATTGTTCTATTTGATGTTCGTTTTTACAAAAAAAAAGATTTGTCAAATAACGAGTTTTTTTGAGAAGTTCTGAATTATAAAACTATAAAAAGTGACATATCTTTTTTTAAATGTCTTTTGCAATTCGATTGATTTTCAAAATGCAATTCACCTTTAATTCTTCAAGAAAGCAATCTTCACTCAATACGATGCAATCTTCAGTCTATTTATTTAAGTTGCAACTGTAACAATCATGACCAATACAAATAAATTGATGATTTTTGTCTCTTTTATTGCGTTTACTCAATGAAAACCATAGAATTAAAAAGTTATTCAATTAGATGAATTCCTTTATTGAAGCTGATTCAAATATTTATAAATCATATCATGCATGTGACAAACTTTAATACAGACAATACATGATTGAATAAAAGTTTATATTTGCATATGTGAAGTTTGTTGATATTGCTTTTACTGATTGTTCCTTTTGCTCTTATAAATGGCAATAGCTGACAGAGAATGCAAATAAGGACTTTTTGAATATGATGATAAAATCTAATATTTTTTTTTAACTGCAATTAGCTGTTCAAAATGCTTATATTTTGTATTATATTTAATACATATAATCATTTCTGTATATGAAAATTGCATTGGATGTTCAATAACCTTTGGAATTTAAATATTAAATCATATCAAAATGAATACGCCGATATCTGAAGCATTGCTACGTTAAAAGTGACTTTTTCTTTTGCCGATAGCAAGAAATCCGGTTTGGCGGTTTTTAAGGAAAAGTGCCTCCATATCAGATGATCACTTCACAAGCGCTTATAAAAAAATCAACTGTTCACCATGTCAAATGATTTCAGTGTGTTGGATCACTTCGCTAATAATGATGTGATTTTGATGATGTGGCTTTGATGATGTGATTTTGATGATGTGACTTTGATGATGTGATTTTGATGATGTGGCTTTTCTCAAAAACTGGTAAGTCAGGTAATTTCACTGTTTCAAAGAAATTCAGTTCTTCATATCATTTCACCTAAATTCAAAGATTTACAAAAACTGAAGGTTTCACAATGAGTTTAAAAAATACTGTGAAACTGAAGATTTGCCATTGAGATCTGCTGTGTCTGGAACTTTCACTGATTTACAATACTGCGTAAATTTAGTGAATCTAAACAAAAAAAATCATATTTTCATAATAATTCACATTTACAAAAGAATTTAAATTTGTTTTTGATTTAGCCGAATGCAAAAAATGGGCAAGCCGTGAATCGAACACGGACCTTTTGTACCACAGACACTTATGCTGCCATTACACCACCTACCCTTCGCTTTATATTCTATTTTTATTTTATATATGCAATAATAAGGATTCGCATTTGTGTAAATCATCACAATTATTAGGATCATATTTTTCTGCCAAAATGATTTTTATCTTTCTTTTTTTTTTTTTTTTTTTCACACGTTTGATAATTAAATGAATTATTTGATGTGTGTTATTACATGTAGCATTGTTATCTTCTTAATTTGATCAATCAGATTTAGCTCTCTTATAAAAGAAGTGAAGTGAAATATTCAAAACAATATTCACTTCTTATAAAACAATATTGATTTTCTAAAACAATATTGTTTTGAATATTTCACTTCAGATATATCAATATTCACTTCTTATAAAACAATATTGTTTTGAATATTTCACTTCAGATATATCAATATTCACTTCTTATAAAACAATATTGTTTTGATATTAAAACGATTTTCTGGCATAAATTGGACAAAATTATTATTAAGATTGCATCAATTTATGCAAAAGATGTTACTTACATCTGGAATTATCATTAATGTTGGTCACTATATTTGGATTTAAACCAGACTGTATCACAGTTTCATATTTAACAATACCAAATGATGTTGCATTTATAATATTTACATTTGGAATATCTTCTGAAGCAAAGATGCGCATCTTGGGATTAAAAAACATAAACAAAAGTATTAATTGGCAAATTGCTATTTGCTATATCAATTGTTTATAATGCTAAAGTAGTCATTGTCTATGATTCAAATAAGGAGAAAAGTAATGTCTTGATGCATGCATGCAAATTCACAACAACATGAATGTATTCATTTTGATATGATTTTGAATGTATAATTCAAACATGTAATCCTTAAAAACCGCCAAACCGGATTTCTTGCTATCGGCAAAAGAAAAAGTCACTTTTAACGTAGCAATGCTTCAGATATCGGCGTGGAAGCTTGCGAGCTCAGCTGTAGCAATTGACTCATCCACGATGCAAAAGGCTCACCTGAGTTTTATGGATTCTTTTATTCAAAGCAGCGAGTTTGAAATGATGCAATTAATTTCGAGACTTTCATCATAAAAAAGGGCGAAAACAAAGCAATTTCTGGTGCCGCCAAGCGGCTTACATTGACAATAAAGAGCAATTTCAACTGATATTGATACCGGCAATTTCAACTGACGCGAAGGCAAATATATGCTAACTCTTCATTTGGCACTGGATATGCATAGATGCCACTTTTTGGTAGTCAATAGACTACATTGTAGATTGTATTTCTCCTGGTTGCATTCATGAACTGGAAAGCGATTGATGTACAAATCGGGCTCCATATGTTTGCTTATTAATTATTACAAGCGCAATCGTCCTTTTTCATCTAAAAAAAAAACTTGTAAAATTGAATATCTTGTATTTTGATTTAACCGATCATTTTAGATCTAAATTTTATCAGAGAAACTTGAAACACGGGAATAATTTCAAGATTTCTTTGATTTTAAAGAAAATTCAAATAGAAGAATAAAACATTGCACTGATTATAACAAAAAAAAAAAAAAAAATCATTCCGACACGGGGAGTCGAACCCCGATCCCGTGGATGAAAACCACGTATCCTAACCGCTGAACGATGTCGGATTACATTTAAGACAAATTTGAAATATAATTTGTATGAAATACTTTATGTAAGAACAACTTTTTCTGAAGATAATTGTTCTCTTAAAAATTTTGTTTCTTTAATGACTGATAACGATTCAACAAAATTACTTCTTAATACATTTACCATGCAAAATAACGTTGAAGCATTTGCTGAAGTAATTAACGAAGAAGATAATTCACAATATCTTACTCAAACAAATTATAAATTAATGTATTTTTTTTTTTTTAGTTGATTTTTTCTAACATACAGAGGAATCACTAGTTTAAACTCTACCAAAAAGCTTTTAGTACCTGAAGATAATCTTAGCTTAATTCATGTCGCTGCATATTATGATAGTTTTGAAATGCTTTTATATTTATGCACACTTGGACTCGAACTCACCATGCAAAGTTCTGCATCATATTTTCCTCTTCATTATGCATGCGCTGGACGAGCTCTAGAATGCGCAGCCTTTATATTAGAACAACAACCTGACCAAGCGAGAGTAGACATTTTATTTTTTATTTATTTATCATGTTACTTTTATTTTTTTTTGTTTTATTAATTTCATGATGTTCAATATCAACCTATCTGTTTAGCAACATTTGCAAATTCACCAGACATTTTACAGATTCTTTTATCCAAAGGAGCGAATTTAATGAGTCGAAAAAACATCGAAAACCACATTTTCCAACAAGCAATTCGAAGTAGAGCATATGAGTGCCTTTTAATGCTACTTCAGCACCAATGCAAGATTGACGTAACTTCTCCTACATCACCATTAATGCTTGCAATAACAGAAGGAATGAGTGATGCAATTGAACCTTTACTTGATCTCGGCCTTGATCCTTATTTTGTATCATCAAATGGCTGCACAGCACTTTCACATGCATGCACCTCAGGCGATGTTAAAGCCGTTAAAATATTATGTGAAAGGATGGATATCATCGAAATACCTGGAAATGGAGTTGAAAATTTTTCATCAATTGCTAGATTTGCAGTCAGCTCAAAGAATATAGATATTTTAAAAACTGTTTTAGATAAAGGATGCGATATTAATCGTTATGATTATGCTGGCGAAATTCCTGCTGATGCGATTCGTGGAACAATCGATGATGATTTAGCTGTTCAGTTTATCGATTTGATGGTAAAACACGATTTTAATATAAATGTTAGATCTGAGAAAAAGGATTCCTCTTTTCTTGATCGTTTGATGGACTTTGCAATGGTTGGAAAGTATCCAAAAGTTTGTGATTATTTGCTTTCTCATGGAGCTGATGTAAAATATAAGTTTCCAGATGGAAAAACGCTTCTTGATAAAGTGAAAACATGGAAAAACCAGAGAAGAAACAACAAAAAGATGTACTATGAAATATTCTGTCATTATTATCCAGAAATCAAATCTTAGAAATTTTTAGAGGGAAAAATATTATTATTATATATATTTATATTTTATTTTTATTGAAATAAAGACGATTTTTTTTTAATAACAATGATATTTATTTTTAAATCAAATATAGAATAATAAAATGACATTTCAAATCATTTAACAATTCATTATAATACATTTTAATGCATAAAAATATAAAAAGAACAAATGATCAAAATAATATTATAAATCATATCTACAGAGATGGATAGAATAAGGGAAATAAAATAATTTTTTTTTATAATTGCTCTTCACTTCTAACCATATTGGCCAAAGCAGCAATTTGTTTCTGATCTTTTTCAGATACGTTGAAACCAGTTTCTAAAGCAACCTCAAAGAACATCTTAAATTCATCAATCTGACTGATTGCGTTGGGGAAGTAACGAATAGCCAAAGCGGAATTAAATTTTCTCTGATTGAAATAATTAGAATTAGAAGTGAAGTCCTCCGCGCTTTGAAAACTTTTTGAGACGACAATTGCCTTATTAAAGCAACTCTGAGCTATATTTGACAAAATTTCAGGGGAACCTTCTTGTCTTCCTATTCTTGCAATTTCAAGAAGCAAACAAAAGTGACACTTCACTTCATTTCTATAAAACGTATTCAAATACTCGTATGGATAACAATTTGCGATGTAATTCACCGAATTATTCAGCAGGCAATTAATTATCTCTTCGTTGAACTGAGAGAGAATCAAAGAAGGATTGACTCTCACTGACGTGTACAAGAGATACAGAAGTGGCAAGAAATTCTTTTCAGGGTCGGAATTCAAAATCACGTAAAAAGCGATTTCAGCCAAATTTATGAAATTGTTTCCGAAAACTTCAATTAGAGCACCGCAGACTCTCAACAGAGAACTGGTGCTCGCGAACACGAATTTATTATTTATATTTCTTTGGCAGATTTGGGCGATTGCAGTGACGAACTCCTGCCTGTCTTGGATGCTCGACTGAGGGTTCAAAATCAGAGGGTAGCAGGCGTCGAGAATGAAATCTGATGAATTCTCATTCGATGATAAAGAAAGCAGAATGAAGTGAAACTGCTCATTCAAAGGAGTTCTCAATTGATAGTTGAAGAACGATACAAAGCTAAACAAACAAACCAAGTAGTCGCTTGATTGTGCCTCCTTCAAAATCAAAGCGCAATGATTCAGACAAAAGACGATCAATTCGTCAGAAATTGAATCTTTTTCAATGATTTTCAAAATTGTGTCAAAAGTGCCAGACAGCGTGAAAAGCTCCCTCTCCGACACAGAACCAGGATTGCTTGGATTTCTGACAATACTCAAACAGCTTTGAAAAAGTGTCGAAATTATTTCAATTAAAAAAGTGGGCATCTCTTCATTCAATTTTTGCGACTCACTATTGACTAGCTTTACAATCACGTCTAACGGATCCCAGCAATGAATTGAGACACACAACGATAGCAGCTTCGGAATGATACTGTTTTTCTCCTCAAAATTTTCAATGTAATTGAAATCTAAACGGTCGCTTTTCAAAAGATCAACGGCCGCCAAAATGACAATTGGATCATTTGAATGGTTTATGCAAGAAACCGCTAACCGTGCAATCATGGGACAGTCAGGGACAATTGATATATAACGATACAAGTAGTATAGAAAAGATGCTTGAAGAAATGATATGTTTGAGTCAATATTCGAAACCGCCAAATTCAAAATGAATTGAATTTCATCCTTCGAAATTAAACTCGTAATTGGCTCAAGACAACTCAATAAGAAAACATGGCTTTCAAATTCAATCGGGTCTTCAGATGGCCGCTCAACAATTGAGTGAAGTTCAGGTACCCTCAAAATCTGGTCAGCAAATAACCTGCAAACAGACCTCACTGAAAAATCGCTCTGTTCTTTAAAGTCACGAAATTTGAATGGAATTAAATACGGCATTGAATTCAACTCGTCGATGTCTTGCTCGGTCAGACGTGCTGATGGTATTAATACAGAACTAACAAACTGAGGGGAACAAATCTCACTCTCAAAATAATTGGCCGAATAAACATCATTCTCAACATATTTGGCCGAACAAATATTGTAAATTAATTTTAACGAATAAAAACGAACAAATGAATCGTACGAATTGGCGTCCATCGCCAGCAATAATTGCATGCAACAGTTAAACAAAGGAAGATACGCATTCACTTTAATCTCAGGAATCTCGTAATACAGATTAATCAGCTCTATACTCAATTTTAACAGATGACGATTTAACTTGCTTGAATTTTCAAATCGAGACTGAAAATAACGGCAATAATTCAATATCATTGAAAGAATAACCGCCGGCTCAAAAAAGTGTGGTAATTTAAATATGTTAGAATGGATGATTAAGTTCATTATTTGCGCAGCAAGTTTGACCGAATTAGCCGTGAATTCATTAATTTCAATTGAATTAACCGTCCCGATAATTATTGGCGTAATTTCATGCAAAATTTGATTGTAAAAAGTGGCCAGTTCTTCATCTTGACTTTCTTTTATATAGAATTTAAGAAAAAGTTTAAATATAAATAAATTTGAAACAAAATTTTTTTGCTCTTTGAGTTGCTCAATAATAAAGGGAACCGTTGATTTTTGTAAATTATTGAAAAAGTTGTCATTTGACTCATTTGATTGAATTGTGAGCGCAATTTGATTGATTTGCCGAAAATAATCAATGATATAGGAATGAAATTGGGGAGGAATGGAGTCTAATATGTGGATAAGAGATATCGGAATATTTTTGGTATAATTTTCATCTATGGTTTGACAATTTGAATAAAGAGTTTTTAGACACGCTTTTAAAACTATTAGTATTTGATTATAAAGATTTGGTTGCGATTGAATTTCTGGATTAATTATTAATTGTATCATATATTGTAAAAATTGTGGTGAGGATATATAATTGGATAAAGTTTCTGTAGCTTTGTTTCTTTTAGCTTCATCGGAACTACTTAAATTAAGGAATTCTTCTAAAATTTGATTTTCATTCATGAATCATTTATATGAAATTCGGTTTTCATTCAAAAAATAATCATTGGAAATCTGAGATAGTTTTTTAAAATTTAGCTGATTTTTATATTATTTTATATTTTATTTTTATGAAATATTCATAATATATTATTTGAAATATGCATTGATGATTCATTATTTGAGATATATTTTATATTGTTTTTTGAATAGAATCATCTTTTTGATTGAGAAACTTGTCATTGATGCATTCTTCATTTTTTTTTCTAAATATTCAAAGATATTAATGGCCTCTATGAAAACAATCTAAAAACAATGAATACAACAAAGTGATAAAAAATCAATTATAAGTATTATATATATTTGAATCTGGGTATTATATAA
This sequence comes from Tritrichomonas musculus, assembly GCA_039105265.1. Lineage (NCBI taxonomy): Eukaryota > Parabasalia > Tritrichomonadida > Tritrichomonadidae > Tritrichomonas > Tritrichomonas musculus. The sequence goes on from JAPFFF010000002.1 coordinate 7,708,115, forward strand.
AAATTATATAAAGAATTAAATTGCATTTCTTTTTGGATTAAAAAGTGTAGATACCAATGGAAACTTTATTACTTCTTTAATGCGTTTATTTTTTTTTCATACACTTTTACAAAATCAATGCTCAATATTTGAATTGGTAGGATCTTTGAAATCTTTGCAAAATATATAGTAAATTTAGTCTATAATATTAATTATCCCCAAAGTTATTGACAAAGATATTTATATAATTTTTTTATCTCTCACAAATAATTTTGAATTGAAGATGGATTTATCGTTACTTTTTCAACTTTTTATTTATTCAATTAAAAAGAAAATAAAATTAATTATTTAGAAACAACTCTTAATTCTAAATTCAAAGCAGCAAATGTCAAGTGATTCAACATATAGCCATAACACTGATTCTTCAGAAGATGAAGATTCAACTAAAAACAAAAAACCAACCATAATTTCCGACTCTGATTCTGACAATGATACAAATAATAAAAAATCTCAAGCAGCAAACTCATCTGATTCAGAATCAGATTCAGATTCATCTGCCCAAAAATTACAAGGGAATAATCCACAATTACCACAATCCAAGACTGCATTAACAACAAAGAAATCTTCTGATTCAGAAGATGACTCAGACAACAAAAATAAATCATCAGACTCAGAAGATGATTCTGAGAAGCAAAAGGGCAAAACAGAAAATAAATCTGCAAATGTAAAGGCTTCTTCTGAATCAGATTCAGATAAGAAAAAGGATTCTTCAGAATCTGAATCTGATAATAAAGATTCTGAATCCGAAAAAGAATCAGAAAAACAAAAGAATAATCAAGAATCAGATACAGAATCTGATGATTCTGAAAAGGAAACCAAACAAAGTGTCACAACTCGTCAAGCTACAGTTACACCAAATGATGAATCAGAAGAATCATCAGAATCCCAAGCAAAATCTAATTCAGAAGATGAATCTGAAGACGACGATGCAGATCAAAAAGCAGTTTTTGAAGCCCTTTCCAAAGTTTATGAACCAATTTTAGAATCTAAAAACAGTATGGCCAAGAAAGCATCTGAAGCCCTTGAAAAGGAAATCAAAGATCCAAGTGACCCTCTTTCAGTTGATCTTGGATATGTTCAAACATTTGCAACAACTTTTTGGAATAATATTGAATCAGCAGCAAAAGGAATTGTTCAACAAATTGAAGAAAGAACACAAGATCTTAACGATTTAAACACCAAAATTTCTACCATTTCATCAAACTTTTCAAAAGCAAGAAATGAAGCTTTGACAGGTGCTCTTGAAAAGATTCGTGCTGACTTCCCAACACCTCCAGCAAATGAAATGCCAAATTTGCATGTTGATGAATTAGGTATTGTTCCATCTTCTCTTTATGTCCTTCCTCTAAACTCAGTAATGAGGACTGACACTTTCAGGAAATCTGTACCAAATCAGCTTGTCATCGAAATCAATAATGAGGAAGAAAATAAGGACGATTTGAATCTGAACTTGAAGTACTATGCATTCAATCAACTTGACTTTTTCTCACCACCAGAAGATAAAAAAGGTACAAAGGATCCATTTATTGATTCAAGCGATAAAAAGTTACTCGATAAAGTTATGCCTGGAATTACAGATGAAGCTAAGCCATCAGTCGATAAGGATATTGTAATATTCCAGCAAATTGAAGAAGAAGAACCTGAATCTGAAAAAGATGATTTATCCCATAGATCAGAAACTTCAAGCCGTAGGAAAGATTCCGAACATTCAGGACGTAAAGAACTTGATGTAGAAATTGAAGAAGAAGAAGAAGACAAAGGAGAAGAGCCTGAGGAAAAAGAAGAAGAAAAGAAGAAAGAAGAAAAGAAAGAAGAAAAGAAAGAAGAAAAGAAAGAAGAAAAGAAAGAAGAAAAGAAAGAAGAAAAGAAAGAAGAAAAGAAAGAAGAAAAGAAAGAAGAAAAGAAAGAAGAAAAGAAAGAAGAAAAGAAAGAAGAAAAGAAGAAAGAAGAAAAGAAAGAAGAAAAGAAGGAAGAAAAGAAAAAGAAAGACAAGAAGAAAGATGACGATAAAAAGAAAAAGAAAGACAAGAAGAAAGATGACGATAAAAAGAAAAAGAAAGACAAGAAGAAAGATGACGATAAAAAGAAAAAGAAAGAAACAAAATCTGAAGCTGATGCTAAAAAAGAAGAAGATAAACCGAAGACGGAAGAATCTAAACCCGAAGCTGATGTGAAAAAAGGAGATGATAAAAAGAAAAAGAAAGAATCAAAACCCGAAGCTGATGTGAAAAAAGGAGATGATAAAAAGAAAAAGAAAGAATCAAAACCCGAAGCTGATGTGAAAAAAGGAGATGATAAAAAGAAAAAGAAAGAATCAAAACCCGAAGCTGATGTGAAAAAAGGAGATGATAAAAAGAAAAAGAAAGAATCAAAGAGTGAAGCAGACAAAAGTAAAGACCATAAGAAATCTAAGAGCTCTAAAAAAGATAGTGAAGCTAAAGCAGAAGGTAATAAGAAGAAAGAGAAGAAAGACTCTAAGTCCAAAAAAGATAAGAAATAGCAAATAAAATTATAATTTTATTCATAGTAATATATTTTTTTTTGAATAAAAAATAAATAAATAAAAAACGTGCCACCCAGGACTCGAACCTAGAATCTCATGCTCCGTAGGCACACGCCTTATCCATTGGGCCAGTGGCACTTGATAACTCCTAAAAGGAGTAATTATAATAATATTAAACTTAATTTTATTGGATTATAATATAGTGGAAATTCAATTTGCAAAACAATGATACTAGCTCGATAATAATTAATAATTTTATCACTGTTTCATCCGTTAATTTTATATTTTTACTAGAAATCTTCCAAAAAAATATATGTGGAGATTTATAGAGAAGCTAGCTGATTAATTACTATTAATCAAATATTTTTTAATCTATTTGTTTTATAATTTTACAAGAGTTCAAAAAAATTTATCTCATTAATAATGAGATAAAGTGAATGTGAAGTGAAAAATGATAATAGGTGAATGTAAGTGAAGTGAAATAAAAGCTTGTATTCAAAATTTGGTAAACCATACCGTATCTTAAAATTCTTCTAAGTACTCACAAAATCTTCATAGTGAGTTTGAATAGGCCATTCAAAAATTGTGAAACATATGTTATCTTAATTGAAAAATATAACACTTTTTCTAAAGAGATTCCAAAGAGTGTTTTTCAATGGTTTATTTTTAAACTTTTTCATATAAAACAATATGTGCATTGAAAATATTGTTTGAGAGTTTAATTATAAACTCAAAATATCTCAGTAATGAAAGAAAATTTTTTTTCATATAATAATAAAAAATATTTAAATATTAATTTTAAGCATTAATTTTATTTTGTTATAACACAAACCATTGTATATCTAAGTATTTATTTAGTTCAAATTGAATTACCCTTACAAATTAACTGTCATTTTTTTTTGCGGAATAAACGTACGTAAAATTTTCATTTAAAATTTTTAAATTTTTTTTTTGAATAAACTCAATTCAAAAAAGAATTGTCATTTACAAAACATATATTTTTTAACAGATAATTAGTAATCTTTTAGATTTTATTAGAAAGAAATATGCTTTATAAGAAAATCTTATTTTTTATGAAAAAGTGAATATAATCTAATTTTGAAAGAGTGATCGTAAATCATAAAATTCACCCATTTTTTTATATAAGTTCCTTTGCTCAATTTCTACTTAAATCTTGCTTCTGAAACATCGAGACCAAAATATTATTACAGTTCCTAAGTGTATAGATGATCTCAATTCGTTGCTAATTCAAATTTGAAAGATTATTCGATGACGATATTTATTTTTTTCGATTCTTTTTAATTTTATGGTTTTTACTAAACATATTCTTTATAATCATTCTCTTATTATGCTTTTTATTTGACTCTTTTTGCTTTTTTTAATATTATTCTATAAAGATTGAAAATCGCTATAATTTGATTAATTTGTGCTTCCAACGTGCGTTTTAGATAATACTTAAGTATAATACTTAAGTATGAATCTTAATTTTATATAATAATCACTCAAAAATTTCAATTTTAGCTTTTTTTAAATAAAAAAATATAGAAAAAGTCGATGAATAATGAGATTTATATTAAAAAAATGGTATAAATAAATTTAATATTATTTATAATTATATTATAACTATAAATATTGGGATTTAATTTGAATTTTTAATTAATAAAAAAATTGCTAACGATTAAAAAAACAAAATTCGTTATAACTTGGGCATTAAATAATATAGGATATAATGATTTAAATTCCCAAAGATTTTATCCAAATATTTGTTAAATATTAAGAAAAACCTCATTTACATGTAAAATCAATAATAAACGGTCAAAATTCTGATAAAAAAAAAATTATTTCAAAAAAATTCAATGGGAATAAAAAGAATTGTCAGATTTTGAGAGAGAAAGTAATATTATTTGTGAGAAAATTTTTCAAAAATTTCTTCTTACGTTTACTCGTACGTTTATTCCGCAAAAAAAAATGACAGTTAATTTGTAAGGGTAAATTCTAAAAAAAAATAATCAAAAACGTTGTTTATATTAATAATTTGATAATAATAATTCGTAATAATCATAAATTATTGATATAATTCGTATAATACATTCACTGTAAGCATATTATATTAAACAATTATTATAATATTAATAAATTATAATTAAATTATAGTTGGTGGACATAATTCTGTTTTGGAGACAAAATTATGTTTTCACATCATTTCTATATATTCAAATTGGACTTTTAAAAAAACAATTGTAGAACAATTAATATCATATTGGATACATTCTATTCCCCGATTTTCATTCACTTTTATCAAACTAAATTTGATCATAAATATGATATCGAATTTTTAATTTCTGAATATTTTTTTATTATTTGAAAAAAATTATAATTTACTTTTCATCTATAATTAAAATGTTTCATTATTATTTATTGAAATAAAATAGATAATTAGAAAAAATGGTTTCATTTTCATTTCACTACTCATAAAACTCATTTCATATCACATTTCATGCTTTTACCATAAAAAAAAGGTTGTTTTAATTTGCTCTAACATAGTTATTATTTTAGAATATAATGTATATATTATATTTTAGAAAAAAATTTATTGAAATAATAATTATATAAAAAGAAAAAGTGTTTTCAAAATATGACAAAAAACAATCATACAAAATTACTAATTTTGAAAAATGAGTTTATTTTATTTCAAATTAGATGCAGTATTAATCATCTATATGATGCATATAATATATTAAATATAATAATATGGTTGAAAAAGAATCAATCTTGGAAAAATTTCATTTTTCTTTTTTTCATTCAAAATCATTCATAAATCACACATGCATAATTGATATGATTTCAGATTTACATTATTTGATAACACATACAATGAAATATATTATTAATCCTCTAAAAATCATTGTTGTCCATCAAGATTTCAGGTTTTTCTAAGAAATATACAAATTTCACTTTTTTATTTTTTCTATTATAATAGCATTAAAAATAGCAATTAATCAATAAATATTAGGTAAGTATAGAAGAACTATTAAAATAATGAAAATAATTTCTCAATGTCTAAAATTGAAAGTCTTTTTAAGTTTTTTCAGAAGTTACTCTTTTTCATTAAGGTAATAGATCATGAGTAGAACCGCCAATTTTATTCTTTCAATATCATTATACTATATGCATTATATCAAATATTTAAATAAAAATTTAAAAGTTTTTATTTTTTATTGGAAAAAAAACAAAAAAGTGATATGATTTTTAACTTTATTTTGTCCATCAAATTTTTCTTATATGAAAGTTTTTAGATATCAATTATCTGACAAAATTATATCATTACTGATTATGAATTAATGATATTATTATTAAATCCCAAGTTTCAATTATTGAGAATAAAATAAGCATTTTGACTTTTTTTTACATTAATGGCAAAATTTCATATAAATCACAAATATAATAGCTCATTTAATTAAATAATGATGTACATAAAATACATTAATAAAGTATATAATATTATCAAATTATCTTTAAAAAGTATTGAGAAAAATGTGTTTTATTTTTGGGTACCATTCAAAAAGTTGAGCAAACATGATTATGTCCCAAAAACATAATTATGTCCACCAACTATATAATTATATTATATATTATATATTATATTATATTATAATTATATTATTTTATAAATATACTAAACCAAAATAATTATTATATCATTATTTGATAATATATGGATATAAAAAATTATATAATATATAGATATTAAAAATAAAAAAGATTTTAATTTAAGTAGAGTTTAATATGGTTTGTGGTGAAGCTTGTTCTGTTGGCTCTTCGTTTGTTATTGCTGTTCTTAGTGGTTTCTACTATGCAATTAGGTTCGATATGTTGGCGTTTCGTTTGTTATTGCTGCTCTTGGTGGTTTCTACTATGCAATTAGGTTCGATATGTTGGCGCTTCGTGTGTTATTGCTGCTCTTGGTGGTTTCTACTATGCAATTAGGTTCGATATGTTGGCGTTTCGTTTGTTATTGCTGCTCTTGGTGGTTTCTACTATGCAATTAGGTTCGATATGTTGGCGTTTCGTTTGTTATTGCTGCTCTTGGTGGTTTCTACTATGCAATTAGGTTCGATATGTTGGCGTTTCGTTTGTTATTGCTGCTCTTGGTGGTTTCTACTATGCAATTAGGTTCGATATGTTGGCGCTTCGTTTGTTATTGCTGCTCTTGGTGGTTTCTACTATGCAATTAGGTTCGATATGTTGGCGTTTCGTTTGTTATTGCTGCTCTTGGTGGTTTCTACTATGCAATTAGGTTCGATATGTTGGCGCTTCGTTTGTTATTGCTGCTCTTGGTGGTTTCTACTATGCAATTAGGTTCGATATGTTGGCGTTTCGTTTGTTATTGCTGCTCTTGGTGGTTTCTACTATGCAATTAGGTTCGATATGTTGGCGCTTCGTTTGTTATTGCTGCTCTTGGTGGTTTCTACTATGCAATTAGGTTCGATATGTTGGCGTTTCGTTTGTTATTGCTGCTCTTGGTGGTTTCTACTATGCAATTAGGTTCGATATGTTGGCGCTTCGTTTGTTATTGCTGCTCTTGGTGGTTTCTACTATGCAATTAGGTTCGATATGTTGGCGCTTCGTGTGTTATTGCTGCTCTTGGTGGTTTATGACATGAAATTAGGTTCGATATGTTGGCGCTTCGTTTGTTATTGCTGCTCTTGGTGGTTTCTACTATGCAATTAGGTTCGATATGTTGGTGCTTCGTTTGTTATTGCTGCTCTTAGTGGTTTCTACTATGCAATTACGCTTGTTCTGCTAGGCTTAAATTATAATTTTTTTTTCTTTTATTTTTCTTTCAAAAAGTTGTTTTGTTCTCTTAAGTATTTTATATTATTAAATTTTTCCATCCTTGATGTCCCATATTAACAAGTAATGGAGGATGGTGGCTTAACAATTTTTCTTTCCCATTTCTAATTTCCAATTGTTCAATACAAGGGATTGGCATTGGTGAAAAAAGATAAGGGTTGTTTTTGCAATGCCTAGCAAGTTCTAACCTTTTTTCTGGAGTGGTTATTTCCATTCCATTTATTTCCAGCTGCCTTCTTCTAGTTGTTTCATTTCCTGCTGGTTCGCCGTTCTTCCTAACGTATTCATTGTTAAGAACTCTTTGAATATTATAAGGGAAAATCCCTGATTTCTCCCAAGCTGTTCGAATATTAGAGATTGTAGCTGCTTTTTTCCACGAGTCAATTATATGCAAAATTAGCGTGTATCTTTTTTGTGCTGTGGGGCAAAAGAGACAAAGCTTTTGTTGCAGCCCTAAAGGAAAGTTGTAGCTTTGGGCTTTTAAGAAACTCTTGAAAGGTCCAGCCAAAGCTACATCAAATGGTTGTGTGACATGGCTGGTGTGTGCTGGCAGAACAATAACTCTAATATTAGTAGTGATGAGTGTGCGGGATCGGGACCAGATAGAATTACCTAAATGCCCCCCATTCCTGACCCATATCTGAAGGCCACATAACTATTTTTGAATTGACCCCAAATGATGCTCATGACTAGGAATAAATGGCCAGTATCATGGGTGATATAGATGTTCACTCATGACAGCCATTAATGACCCATAACTGAAGGCCATAGTGATCACCTACTACTACTACTACTACTACTACTACTACTACTACTACTACTACTACTACTACTACTACTAGAATTTTCGGCCAAAGGATTTTCAGAGGGGGTCCCAAAATTCAATTTATGGGATTTGCTATTTTTAAATTTTTTCGCATTCCAAATGAGCGTCGTCCCAACTGACAACCAAATCGTCTCATATGAAGCCCCTTTCTGCAAGGAATTGGAGATTCGCATGAACCGATTATTGAAAATATCCCAACGTCAACATGATCGCGAGTCAGCTTTCAGGTGCTATTTCCATAAGGAGCTCTCGCTTGATGAGTACGATGAGTGGATTCGCGAACTGGATACCAAAATCGCTGGTTATACAGACATTGAATCGCCCGAGCGCACACTGGATCTGAAGATGTTATCATATATCAACCGAGATCGCGAACGTCTCATCAAGTTTCAAGATGATTTCAGTAAGAAACGCAATGAGTTGATTCACAGTTATACGCACCCCGTTGATTACGCTATTGAGAACATCACAAAGGATATCAATATGTTCAACCAGGATTTGCTCACTGGCATGTTCGAATTGTTCGTCAATAAGGTCATATCATTATGTCCCAAGGACAAATCATATGAGAGTACCATTAAATCGGTATACCATGATAAGACATCTACCAAGGTCATCAATATATTCAATTCATTATCCCAACGATTGATATCCAGCTTCACCAAGCTACTCGCAGGAGTTGGACCAAATGAGTACTTCGCAAGTGATAAACACAGATATGATTCCCTCATGAAATTGTATGATGATATCAGCAATGCTTGTCAAATGCTATACCTCGGTACAATCTACAATGCGATCGATAATAACCTTAACCTATACCCCCCAACTGATATGTCAAATAGCAAACTCGTTAAGAGCTATTCACGAGTTCTCATGAAGAACCTCAATGACTTTATCATACACGATGTATCCAAAATCATCGATGGGGAGATCAAGGATTGCATTGGCAAAATATGTGAAAACGAGTTATTGAATAATATCCACATTCGGGAATCCAATCATAGTCCCCCACAGAGTGATATAGCTGAGAAACCCCAACCTGCACCCATTGTTGAAGACCCCCAAGACAATGCTGAAGAATCCCATCATAGCCCCCCGCAGATCGGGATAGCTGATGTATCAAACGTCGACCCCCAGCCTACACCCATTGCAGCTAAAGCACATGGGATTGCTCAGGAGAAGACCTTGGACGAGTTCATTAATGGACTCCCAAATGATCGAATATCTATAGTCGAACTAACCCCAAAATATAACCAGTACTTCAACACCAATATAACCCCTCGTGGATTAGGTATGATACTCTCCAAGTCTAGCAAACTGGTTAAGACCATTGCATGGGAGAAGCGTGTTAAAGTCGTGTACTACGCTAAGGCCTGAGATGATCTATTTTTGGACCCCAGATGATTTTGGGAAAACCCGTATTTTGATATTTGAATATTGATTTTTTTATCGCATTCCAAATGGAAGCCACTCCAAGCCACCTCAATGTCTACGAGTACATCAACACACTAGTAGCCCTATTGCCAAAGCCTGATGGATTTGCCAAATGCAATTTCGCGATATTGTGTGACAAGTTCCCATTCAACTTGAAGAACTCATTGTACCTCGCGAGGGTCCTATATGTATCACTCCAGAATGGTTCTGAAACCATTAGGTTCTACCCTAATAAGCTCAAGGAGATGGACCTCGAATTTGTCAAGCTATCATCCAATAGTAGACGCAAATTGAGTGCCAACATGCGTGAGTTCTTCGTGAATGGGAATACCGAGAAGCGCGAATACAAGGGATGCCCCTACTACAACCACTCGATTGAGCGAACCAATATAAACACCAAGGATCTCATCGCCAGATTACGTGAAAAATACAATATTGCAGAACCGGATATATTCATCGGCAAGCATCAGGATTTGGTATTGGATGATGACCCAGATATGGTTTAAGCCTTGCTATATATGACCTGCATATCGTGTTCAACCGTGTTCACCAATATGAAATCATGGCCCGATAAGGTCCGATATTTTTGCCACAACTCCTCGAACTCACAAGGTATGCTCACCTGCTGATATATGTAATTGAGTTTCTGCCGCGAGAACCCATTGAATATGAAGAATGATGTGCAGTTATTCTTGTAATCGGTTGGCACGCCCTTGAAGAACTGGATATTGATGTACACGATTGAGTTCTTATGACGCAACTGGGTGATATAGTTTGTGAAGTATGCTGACTTCAACAGCTTGCTCTTAATGAAGTCCTCGCACAGGATTATGGTGTTGAGTGGTACATTGGGTTTCCCGAGTTTGCTGATATGGAGGAACTCAAACATCTGCTGCAGCTTGGACTCGTCGATAGATGTCTTCCCAACCGAGCTATATTTGTTATACAACTCCTTCCATAGGTCGAGCTCCTTCAAATACCGTTCAGCATTACTATCAGCGACGACCACAATGGGCAAGTTGATGAGCTCGCGTTGAGATTCAAATGTGGAATCATTTATAATACCGTTCTTACTCACATACACGATCATATGGAAGAGCCCAATGGGCTTATGAGTGCCAGTGAACGGATTCTGTGAATCCTCAGGTGCTCCCCCAAACCTCCCATTACTGAGTCTACCCATTTGAATGATATCGCGAATTACTGTATGGCTCTTGCCTTTGCCTTGTGATGCCACCAGTATGTTCAAAGTATTGTACCACGCATAGATCCCATTAGCGATTGGCCTTATGGATGCATTGGTGATTTTATCCCTATTCTTGGAATAGGCCTCACTCATAGCCGCATCCACATCAAACCTCTTGGATACCGGTTGCTGCTTCCGGTACCTATCGAATGTATCAAGATCAATTGGATCACTACTGGAACTGTCTGATAATTCAATAGATGTATAGTCGAAAAGGGTTGGTCGTAGGCGCTTGTAATACAGCATTTAGTCAAAAATAAAGCTCTTACGCATACAATGTGCGCCTCAGCTCATCGGTCAGCTCAGGTGGCTCATCTTCAGCTGTAAGCGATACCAGTAATAGCAGTTCAACTACATTGGTCACCAATATCAACCCCAATAGTATATTCATGATGATTTCACTCGCGCTGGCCATTTATGCGAATTTAAATACAGATTTTGAGTGATATCGAGTGCCTTATGAGCTCGGTCCATACATGGTTATATCCGTATTTCAACTCATTGGATACCCCGTTTTTGGACACCAGTATCTTGTCGATTTTCATGTACTTCGAGTTCGAAACACAACCAGTGCACCCACTGTCCTCATTGATGACCAGCTCAACCCTATCAGCCTTAGTGAGTATCTTAATGAGCTCCATCAGCGTGTTGCTATGACACACTAGGTAGTTGTTCATCCTCAGTGGATTGGTCTCATAGATGCTCAGCAATATCTCGAGGAATTTATTTTTGGTACCCAAGTCGTCAGTGTCGGGGTCTAATGATCGATCTATTGTCGGAGACTCAGGGAACATAGTTCCTTGGGGTGGACTGTTTATTGGAGCAACTGATGGATATGCACCAGTTGTCGAGGCTGTAGTAAAATTTGCATCCTGTGTGCCATTTTGAGTATATCCCATTTGGGGTTGCATCTGTGGGACTTGAGGGTATGATACCGGTTGAACTGGTGGAGGTCTATTCGCGGCGATCTTAATATTCACATTCTGCTCCTGCTTAACACTCGCATCATTCTCACTTGATAGGATTCTAGCCTTATGGAGAGTCATTTCCAAAGTGCAAAAATATTTTTACCACTAATGCCATATTTCTCATGCCATTTCTGGATCAACTTGTGAGCCAGCTGGTGATTCATCATCGATATACTCAAGGCCATCGAGTGAGAGCTTGAAGTAGGTGTCTCTGCATAAACAGAGTTGTACAGGTGGTGGTCTAACAACAGCTCCACTTGGTTCGATAATATTGTAATACGTGTCATTACTGCCAGTGAATATGGGTTGACCATTGACTTGTATTTGGATATTGCCTTTGCCACCATCTAAGCCATCATAACAGTATCCAGCAGATGCACGTTCTGTTTGGACATTGAATACAAATGATGTGGCATCACTCAGTGTGTTCTTATACCTATTTCCATCGCCATCGTTCTTGGGCATTGTGAAGCTATCCTCGAACTCCTTTGTACATTGGAGTGTGATACCATCGAGATCTCCAGCTGTTAATTGGCTTTCGAAGAATCTGGCACCAATGGTACTGACATTCTCATCTGGGAAGTTCTTACCACCAATATTCAAATAGCAGTTTTGGTAAACGGGATTCTCAAATACAGTCAAATCATTGTGATGCTTGGGGAACAGTAATGACATGCTTGTGACATTGATCAATGGGATATTCAATGTGGACTTGATACCATTTGCGGCGGCTGCAATTGGGAATGCATGGTAATCGACCTTTTGAGATGGGATTACTAGGCCCTCACGTAAGATGGATTCAATGCTTGCACGAGTGGATTCACAAACGCCATATCCTTGCATATTGGACTTGCAGAGAGTGATGGTCATTTGGTTAACGGTGAGTGTTGCTGGTTGTGATTCGTATTTGATCGCATTATGTTCTTCAACGATTTGAATTGCCATATTGCTTTCAATAGTGCCTGTATAGTCTGGGTTATGGCGTGCGATCTCCTTCAGATCCATAGTCTTCTTAATACCGAATTTCTCATATTCAGCATCTGTAAATCCGAATGTGATCTCAATCGGTGTGTCATTAACTGGAATTCCATGTTCGGCGCAGATATTGTACTTGAATGTGATGGTATTATCGAATACCCCTGGTATAAGGGCCTCATTACCGATTTGTGTGAATTGCCTCTTGAGTTTACCACGGGCCTTGATTTCACGTAACTGCTCCAATTGCTTCATCGTAATGTGATCATCATCTTCCAGGAATGCCTTAGCTTCAGCAACCGTATATGGATCAATGACTGCCCATACTAGACCAGCTGGACTGACTTGGAATCTAATAGCTAAATCACCAATGATCCCATTCGGGAATAAGTCGAATGCCTGCAATGCAAGCAAGTCATCAAATGGTACATTCAAGTCGAATTCAGCAGTGGTCTTGCCATTGTCCTTGAAGTCATTGAGATTGACATATACACCAGCATGTGTTTGACTATAGTTCGAGACATTTTCCCATAAGCTGTGAACGAATCGGCGGCGCTTCTTCTCAGTCTCTGGTTTCAAAACCGAGTATAGGAAGCCCTCGCGAATGCACTCATTTTGCTGGTATCCGACATTGACATTGTTATGGAGGATCTCTAGCCTGTCAAACAATTGGTTCGAGGACTTGTATCCCACGAATAGTTTGTAGAGGTTATCGGGATCTTCAATCAATCGCAATTTGGCAGTATCGGTGTTCAATTGCAAATCAAGTCTGATGTGGAATGTGAGGAAGCCTTTATCGACATCGCTAATGAAGTGGTCGGGGTGTGTTAATGAGATCTGCGAGTACTGGCCTTGGTGAAATGGGGCTGGCTGGTCATGGCAATCGACGGTTCTGAATGAGAAGCTCCTGGTACCATCATTCACATTGATGATGTTCCGCATGCTCTGGAATGTCTCCATAACATTACCGGCCTCGTACTTCAAATTGTGAGCTCGTTCGTTCCTGTAGCGCATTTGAATCTCGCAAAAAACCATGAAATCGCATTTTTTTATATATCAAATGGGAATTGGCATCTTCAAGAAGATCAAAAATGGATTCCGCAAAGTGGGATCTACACTCAGGAATGTCGCACAGAGAGTTGTCGATAAACTACCATCAGTTGTCAACGCTGGTAGACAAATCATTGATAGGGTCAAACCAATTGCAGGATTGATACCTGGCGCAGGTGGATTGATTGATACTATTGATAGAGGATTGGGAACGGTTGGTAAGGTTGGTGAAATAGGTAAATCCATACTGGACAAGGTTTGATCATCATCGAATATCCACATACATGCGAATATATTTTTGTCCGTTTTGAAATGAATTGCGATGGTATGAAACATATAGCTCAATGCGATATTAGGGTCATTAATGATAACAAGCAGGAGCAGCGCACGTTCAACTCAGTAGAGGAGTTCGACCTGTTCTACCAGAAGTACAAGGACATGTTCAATGAGAAGACCACCAATTACCTCAATAAAACCTACAAAATAATCACCCCCGAATGCGAGTACAGGATTACCAAACGCACTGGCAAGGATGGCTCCAGTAATGTGTTTCTCAAGAAGATCACCAAGCCAGCCGATAGTGATACACTGGTGGAGATCCAATTCGCCAGCATTCGAGCTGACATCAATGCATTGCAGTCAACAGTAGATGACTACACCAAACGGATTACCACGCTGGAGAACACCATCGGCGTGATCACCGCAAAAATAAATCAGCTCACCAGTACCGTGAATGAGTGTACCGATGCCATGAACAACCTCCTGAGGCATTAGATCTTGGAGTTATTTGGGATTACCTGGTGATTGAGTGAGTGGTGTACTGTTGATGAGGTTGATTTGATGATTGGGTCATGCACAATACTCCCCTTATCGTCATATTTTTGGACTGTGGGTTTGGTACAACTAATGGTTCGCCTATTTCGCATGTGACGTTCCAGGTGATTGAAGTACGTGAGCCCATTTGAATCTCTTAATACGCGGCGTTCCTCATATGACATTTAATCCTGAAAAAACACTTTTTTTGCGCATCTAAATGACTGAATTGGGTGAATACAAGAAGGAGATTCCAGAGCTGAAGCGCATCAAGCATGATCTCAAGGAGAAGTGCTATATGTATAAGGGCCACCTCAATAACATCAAAGGGGGTATGCTGGGTAGCAATGGACTAGCCGTTCGTGAATCACTGATTGAGGACATCAATAGTCTGAAGGAGAAGGTCGCCAAACTCGAGAATGAGCTCGCTGAATTATCAAGCGATAACCACTAAATATGGTGTCAACCGGGAATCCCATAGACCTATTGGAACCACTATTTTTGCCCATTAAATGTCTGACAACAGGAAATCGTTCAAGCTATTCGATAAGGAGTACAATTCGCTGCTCAAGTACCCATTCAAATCCAAGATATCGAAACTGGACCCATCGCAGTTCATCGTCAACCCAGAATCTCATCATGAGCCATTCGTGAAGGACTTCAAATTGAAATCATGCAATTCCTATTCAAAACCCGATTTCTCATTGGAACCCGGATGCTGGGAAGTCGATTTGATGTTTGTGAAGTACGCTACAAGGGCTGATGGAACCGAGTCCGTGGTATCCCATGAAACCATTTACCTCATCATGGTGAATGTCAACACGCGGTACCTAATCGTGGAACCTCTTAAGGACAGACTAGCTGATACCATCAAGGCTGCATATGCCAAGATCATTCTCGAGAAATATGATGACTTCAAATTCAATACCATCAAATGCGACGGTGAGAATAACCTACTCAAAGTGCTTGATATAATCCCCTACGGAAGTCCAGACAAAAATGCATATGCAGGTACCAAAAACGTGTTGATTGACCGTAATGCAGTGATTGTCGATAAATCCAAACACAACAACGCTCACAAAATCGTTGATGCAACCATCAGGACACTCCGCAATGCATTCGGTCTAGATAATCGTAGGATTGGAGACCCATTCCTGATGCAACAGATGGTCCACTTCTATAACAACACACCACATCGGTCTCTACGAATGCCCAATCCCAATTACCGAGATGATGGAATCCCATACGACCCGTATCTAGCAAGGGAGCCCAAGTGGATATACTACACACCCAATCAAATGCAGCACAACCCTGACTTGGAATGGAGATACATCAGGGATTGCCAACGGAAGCTACGGCGAGTCAAAAATAGTATGCAAATGGATGGTCTACTGAGCTATCGCAAGGGCAATATCATATTGGTCCATTACGATACATCCAAAACTGTGAAGAAGCATGAGAAGCAGAGGCGTGTGTTCAATGAGATTGCCGAATTCATTAGATACCATAATGGGAATGTCGAATGCAAACTGCTGAACCCATATCGTAGATTCCAGTTGAATGATGATAAGCAAGCAGGAACTGCGTTCTATGTACCGTATACCAGGGATGACACTAATGGTACCAAAACCAAAACTGGTCGAAAGCCTATGACGGATGATGAGCGAGCTACCATAACTGTCCCCATCATGTACACCCGACTCGTGGCACTAGATTATGGATCACTAGGTGAAGCCTATAAGCAGTACTTTGCTGTCTAATAAATGCCAAAGCGCTATTTCCATACACAGACCACCGAGTTTAAGCTACCTGAGGACTTCATATATAGTCGCAATAAGAAGTACATCGTAGTGCAGTATGTGGGAGCTATCGTGAATAAGACCATCATCGGCGATTTGATGGTACACTCGGATATTGTCGAATTCGACCCATACTGTGACCACTTCATAATGCTAGCCAACCGACGGCAAACCAAGTATCGCAAGTATGAGATGCTCAACAGGACCAAGCGGGATTTCAAAATATGGTTCACAGACCTGTATGGTAATGAGATAAAACCCGATGCATTCGTGCTATCGTGCTTGCTAATCTATTGACCACCGTATGGCCCATATAGGAGTTTATTTTTGGGTAAATGCAGGATGAATACCTTGATGTTTATACGTTGAAACCAGGTCAATATCGCGAATTGCCGTACTCAAAATACTTATCAGCTGTGTACCTCGATGTTGATAAGGTTACCAAACTATATTTCCCACGTGACTTAGTTCCACCACCAGTCGTTCATGACTATACGATTGATAAGGTCGGAGCCACATTCACAATGAATTCGTATGAAGAGGTCCCTACATACATCTGGAGATCCAAATTCGTGGCATCGGTGAATGATTATTGCATGATCCTGGTTCAGGGACCCAATAATAGGCTCAGAGCAAATTCATATATAGCCTACCCCAGGAAATATTTCAAGGATACAGTCCTTGCAAACACAACTAAATCACCTGGGGATCACCCTATAGGGTTCGAGATATCGGTTTATTCAAACCCATTACTGTTACCAGCCATATATTGCTTTGAACAACTTCCGCTATTCCAGGTGAATCAGACAGCTCAGCCCGATAGGGGTCCAAAACCCATACAATTTTCATTCACAAGTGATGCGGTTTTTGGTAGAACCCCACCTCGTAAAAGGATTATGGTCAATGATGAGACTTCCCCATTCAAGCGGAGGACTAAGGATTGGTATCACAAGCACACAACATATCACCCTCGGAAAAAGCTTATATCCAATGAGTACAGCAGTGATGATGCGACAGCTCTCAACCCCTTTGGGGATGAGGTTAGGAGTGATAGGAGTGATGAAGCTAGTGAGAGTAGCGATCATGAGCAAAATCCATATGACCCACGTGAAGCTGAATATAGGGATAATGAGGTGCGAAATCAGCCAAAGGTCAGTCCAAATGGGGTATATATGTCCACCGATAGGAGACCAGGGACGACATCCGTTGTTGCTCGAAAAACAAATGGTTCATTACAAGAATATCGAGTTGGGAAACGCGCAATGACTGATATACGACGTAAGCTGAAACATTCGCAACAGCAATCACAGGGACATCCGGCACAACCTCTCAACATCTCTGGGGATGAGTATTCCAGTGATGATGCGACAGCTCTCAGCACCTCCGGGGATGAAGTAGATTCACAGAGGGCTTAGAGATAGAACTCGGGATCAGGAACAGTACTCATATGAATCTCAAGACAACTCCAATACTAGAACACCTAAGCGTTCATCTAGGGTATCATCTAGGGTATCATCTACAAAGCATTCCAGTTCGGTGAAATTCGGTAAATCATTTAAACCATATCGGGAGAAATTCACACCCCAATTCAAGGGTAATACCATGGACACCACATTTGAGTATGAAATGCCGCCTGAGCGCAGTGATGAATATAGTGAGCAGGAACTGAGTTCGCAATATGAGGAAGAGGGGGATCCAGAGGCAACTCCATTACCGACCACAAGTGAACCCCAACCACCTCGTAGGCATAAACGCAATGCAAAAATAATATCCAAACCCAGCCAAAAGCGTGAGAATTTCTTTGACCGATTCAAGCAATAGTATATACCTATTGTTGACCACCATATACGATTTCAAATCGACTTGCACTCGCTTTCCTAGCATTCCTAGCCTCCTTATTTTTGGCTTTCATCTCAAGGTATCCGCTTTTCGCTCCATAGAATTCATAGTCAATCAACTGGTTGATGTTGTCAATAAATGAATCACGAACTTCCTTCACCGCGATTGGAGAACTGGCATTTACGTACATAAGTAGATTTTCAAATGCTGCAGGTGTTCGCTTGCCTTGCTCATCAGTTCGAGGTACGGTTCCCTCATCGAAAGTGGTATTAAATCCCCATAGGAATACTATTTGTTCAATCTGTTCTAGCATTTCGAGAATTTCATCAGGTATTTCCGCATCCTTTAGAGCACCAGTCTTGCGGTCAGCTACTTGGTCAATGAGTTTAATCCATTGGTCGAACATGGGACCAACCATCTGCATATACTCCGACTTATGAGTGCTCTTCCAATTGGACCAGCTTGGGTAGTTGAATGACTTGTCATTATGCCTTTGCTCTATAGTACTTTTCGCAGGGAGGTCGAAGTAGTAAATATATATGGCGTTGCATACGGCTAGGAAATTGGTCAACTTCTTGAGTTCGAGCCAATCTTGAAGTTTATCCTGGCCCCAGAATACATTCCATATATACGAGAACAGGGATGCCCAATAGCTGTTAGGTGATAAGCGCTTGCTCATACGTGCCTTTCCAATACCGGATTCACCATATGCCTTTTCTAGAGCAGTCAATGCCTCGGATTTAGTCAATTTATATTCACCACGCTCCCAATCGACCTTGGTAATATCCTTATCGAATTGCTCCTTGAGCCATACATTGAATGGCTTGGCTTGACGCTTAGCCTTTGTATCACAAATGGTTTTCCAGGCCTTCTTATAGGGTGATGCATGAACTAATTTGTATCCGTTGACAATAGCTGGAATGCCGCGTTTGTCAACCAATACGATATCATCAACCTTGTCACCATTGAGGTCTGTAATACGATTTCCTAATGGGTCGTTGGAATTGGTTGGTAATAATCTGTACTTGGGAACTCCAGTTTCATCGAGGTGGTTCATACAATACTCCTTTGCGGTATCACGTGCTGCAGCTGATGGAATGTACTTAACCCGGTAATTGCCGTTTATAATCATATCTAGGAAGTTCTTCTTGAAATCTGTTGAATCGCCTGTGAGTGAGAGATTGCCGAATTGGCCTAAATGACCTTTGACATTCTTATAGTCTTTGCCATTGCGTCTACCTACGGTAGCACTTGGTGGTTCAACCTCTTGCATAACATAGTCATATACATTATCTTCATTGAATCTGGATATTGGTTTGAATGGCGATTTTTGTATTTGTTGGGTGAATTTTAGATTAGGTTTACTAACGTGTTTGACAGGTGTCCTAATATATTCATATCGTGTTAGTCTATTGTTGTTGTTATCATCAGTACCCGGTGCTTGGACATTACCATCATCATCATCATCATCGCTAACCTCTGCTGGTGGTGCTGCTGCTGGTGGTGGTGGTTGCTTTTTAGTATTTGGATGCTTCGGAGATTTATAGCTCATGAGTACTTTAGGTGTAAAAAAATGTCATTATTTGCATACTCGCAATTGGCATCTCTTTGGACATCAGCTTGGGATTCTGATTCACCATCCACCTCCTCGAAAGGGGGTCCGATGGGTATACCGGTAATCACACCTTTATTGTATAGGAAATGTTCAGTATAGAACAGAGTGGATTTTCAATAAAAGCGGCCACTATCGACGAGTTACTGATTGAATACATCAAAAGGTATGCATGTATGTGCCATAATGGGTCCAATGGCTCGAATATAACTGGTCCCAACCAGGAGCAAATCAAGGAACTCATTACGAGTACAGTTGGTGAGCATCTCGAAAAATATGCATTAGCCAAGGACCTTGAGTCATATGCTTTGCAAACCCAGCTATTCGACTATGTGAAAACCGAGGATTTCAATACGGAGATGCTGAAGTATGCGCTATCTAAGGACTTGCAATCGTATGCCAGTAGTGCAGATGTGGAGAATGCCATTGGGGAATTACGTGATTACATCGTCAAAAACTGTGCACTATCTACTGAAATACCTGAGGTCCCTGAGAACATCGTTACGAGTGATTCATTGAGTACTGCTTTGGAACCATATGCGAAGCTTGCGAACTTAAGTGAGTACGCTAAGACCCAGGACTTACCAGATATGTCCGAGTATGCGAAGCTTGCGAACTTAAGTGAGTACGTGAAGACCCAGGACCTCCCTGAGATACCCACAGTTCTCAAAAATAGTGAGTTGCAATTGAATCCGAATGAAGAACCAACAGAAGAAGTTCAACAGAAATTGATGAATGATGATACACCACTATCAGCACAAGCATCATATATATTATCATCCGTGGCAATAACTAAATCATTGGATGTTTGGGCCGAACGATATGCTCTCAAAACGGATATCCCAGAGATACCCACTGATTTGGTTAATGGATCTACACTGAGTACTGCGTTGGAACCATACGCGAAGACCCAGGACTTGCCAGATATGACCAAGTATGCACTCACAACAGATATCCCAGAGATACCAACAGATTTGGTTAATGGATCTACACTGAGTACAGCTTTGGAACCATACGCGAAGACCCAGGACTTACCAGATATGACCAAGTATGCACTCACAACAGATATACCAAAAGAGTATTTCACTGATATCAGTGGAGAGGTTTATATCAAAGACCCAAACAACATCCTGACATTGGGTGGAGCCAATCAGACATGTAGTGATGCACCTCTCATGGTCATGAAACCAAATCATTCTCGCAATACCAGAATATTTAGCATTGGCAATCAACTGGATAGCTCGAAGGAGCGATGGTTAGATTTCGATATTGATGCAAACAGTGATACAGCGACCATCAAATACAATGAAATAACTGCATTGGAGATTACTCGATCAAAAGTTTGTGTTATGAATGCATGTGATGTAGACGGTCATGCCTATGCAAAAACCCAGGACTTACCAGATATGACCAAGTATGCACTCACAACAGATATCCCAGCACCAGTTGACTTGACACCATATTATACCAGTACCCAGGCTGATGAGAAGTATGCATTGAAGTCGAGTGCTGTTACAGATGAGCAGCTAATAAAAAGGTGTGCCATTGATTGCGGACCGATTACAGAGGGGGTGAAATATCAATTCATTATCTAAAACTTGAAGGTAATGTGATTAAACTGGAATATATAGTAGGTGATTATGCGCTATGTTTGGAAATAAGGGTGTTATTCCGTGATACAGATGGAAATCCCCATAACATAGTAATAGTATTACATCAGAGGACTGTGTATTTCGACAATTTCAAATTCCCACTATATTATGAAGACACTGTTGATATAGCATCAGGAAGACCCCTGACATATAATTTCCCAATAGGTGGATATCCCTGGACAGTTACTCAGGAATTATTAGATGCTAGACAACTATATTCAAGACAAATCATGTCCCGAGGGTATTTAGCAACATTCAAGGCTGCTATTTACGGTGCACAATCCAACACAACCATCACCCACTACTCCCCAATCGAGTCATCGGTTAACACCATCACCGATTTCGTCATTGGAGCTCCTGTATATATGACCGGTAAGGTATATCATCGTGAGGACTCGAAATGGGTCCCTAGCACTGAAGCTGACACCACTGATTGCATATGTAGTGTGAAGACCACTGGTACCTGGAAGGAGTATGTTGGTATATGCGTGAGAATCGATGAAGCCAATGGTTGTATCACATTCGCCACTCATGGGGATTACATGGTTAAGGTCGAGGACTCCTCATGCTATTCCATTGGGGATGAGGTATTCATCGATAACGCTGATAATAAACTGAAGATACTCACTGGTGAGACCGCGATAACCTCAAAAATAAATCGTATGACAGTGGGTATCATAACTGGTATCATCAACGGATCCACATTAGCCGTATTCAAATCATAGTGTAGTCCCCTGATGTGAGTCCGTGGATGAATGGTGCACAGGATTGGTTCTCGAGGACAATCATTTTGGTGTGAGTCCCGGTGAGAGCATTCTTGTTTACCGTGATCTTGCTCATGGACATCTCACTGATTTTGTTATTGCAAGTCATACCTGGAGGTGCTGAGAGTTTGCGCATCATCTGCAGATTGATATTTTTGCCAACCTTCACACCGCCATTGTCGATGATGTCCTTGTAATCATCACTTGTGATATGGTTCTTCTTGAGGGAGACCCCCTTGAGTTTGAGTGCCTTGGTCACAGCTCCACTATTGAATATGGTGTAGCACTTGGGGGCCAACGCTATCATATTCTCACCATACTTCTCAATGCAGAGACCCAGTATTTTCTTCTCATCAGCGATTGTGTTTATATTGGGATTCGGCATGAACTTATATATGTTCTCATCATAGAATGCCCTATTCTTGATGATGTATTTGAACTCTTGATCGGACCCCTTGGTGTCATCACCAGCAACCGCAAAATACGCACTATCAGTGTCCCCCTCTATGAAATGGAATCGCTCCACATCAAGGCACTTGTACATGAAGTCGTATATGAATGTGAGATACCAGAATTTGGCATTATCTAGAGTCCAGAATGATTCCTGAAGGCATGTCGTGCATTTGAAGCTCTTTGGGTTCATCTGGAGTAGATAGTTGTCATCACTCAATTTGGTGCCACTGACATAGTTGTCGTAGATGATATTCTGGAAGGTCTTATCGCGTGAGCATATCTTGATTTTGGAGAACTTCTCGGTGTTCATCCCATCGTACCCATATGAGCCATTCATGCTGATCTTGTAGAACTTCTCATTGCCATGCTCGGATCCAGAGATGATATCCTGACGGCGTTTCATGAACTCACTAACGAATGGGTTGAATCCGCGATGAGCCTCGTATGTGGTGAGACTCTTGATATCCTCGATGACAAGTCCATGGTCGAGGAGGAACCAGAGGTAGTAGTTCGAGAATGTCTGATAGGTACCCATTGTATCAACACTCATGGTCAGCTTCCGTTCAGTTTTGTCAACAGATGGGAGCTTATTGCGAGTCATGTAGTCGTGCATATATGGACCAATTGTGGCCTCATCATTGGTGATATCGAAATTGCGGAATACAGGTGGGAAATTGATGAAGTAGTTGATTTTGGATATTGGGCATTTCAACATGACCTCCGCTTTGAACAGGAATTTGGGATGCTTTCGGAGCTTCTGGCTGTTGATGATATGCATGCATGAGTTGTAGGTGTTCATATTTTTGGTACCATCCTTGTACACCTCGAATCGCTCCATCATGGAACCTGGCATATACATGACTCCCCCGTGATATGGATTGGCATCATGTTTGGTTGAACTGAATGCAGATGGGTATAAGCTGTTGAAATCGACTCCAACAATATGAGTCATCGTGTGTGGAGTATCATATGAGATTACCTTGTGATCAACGGCGTTGTATCTAAAGCGGTTTATTTTGGTATGACCCTTGATGTTGACTCGGTGCATGACATTGGATAGACCACCAGTGATGTTGTTCCGTAAGCTGTAATACTCCTGTTCATCGTTGATGAGTGTTGGGAGATGCATCATCTTGCAGTACTTCTTCAGCTGAATTCGGAGTTTGGTTATATTGGGGTCATCACGGCTGCGAAGTCTGTTGCATTCCGCACAAGCGAGTTTACAGTTACTGAGTTCATGACCGATATCATTATTGATTCTATCGAGAGTGGGCTTATTGGTCCATGTGAAGTGCTCACCACAGAGATGGCACTTGCCTGTATCTGGATTGTTGTACATCTCCATGAACTTATCGAATTGCTCCTCACAAACACATTTATCGAGGTTCCTGGGTTTGTCCTTATGAGATTGATTATATTTGACATCCTGGTTATAGTAGTTCTCGCATTTGAATCGCCACCAATCGAGGTTTGGTTTGAATTTGTTAATGGGATTCTGTATGGAGTATTCGGCATTTGGATTGAATTCCTTATATGCGAGTGCATACTTGATACAGGATGCATTCTTGCTTAGCGATAGGTTTGAGATGAGGTCCACGTTGTACTGAGCATTGAGTGCAATCAGGTTGTCAATGGGTTTGATCATCATCTCGACATCATTATCATTGTATGCAAGTAGGTAGTCCCATCGGGTTTCATAGTTTTTGGCATCCTCGAGATACAGTTTGTAAGCATCTGGTGTCAATGGGTTCTTCTGGTTGAGATAGCTGTAGAACGCCTCATACTCAAATGGCTCTGCTTGTGAGAGGACCTCATTGTAGTTCTCAGTGTTGATGGCTTCATATGGGAATACACCCTTCGAGCTATTCTCAACTCCCCCAAAGTCTACACCGCAAGCCATGCTTGAGCCGAAATCTTCGCCGAATTGTCGTAATGTACCACCAGCGACGAATGATTGTGCATCGATGAATCGCAACTTGGTGTCGTATTTGGGTGACTTCAATATGAACTGCTTCAGTGAGGATGCGGTACCAATGATGCTATTGGGCTCAACACTCCATAACGTAGTCCCTTCTGAACTGTAGTTGAGATACTCCTTGAATAGGTTGCTATCGAATCTACTCGAGTTGAATCCAAATACGGTTATCACATTCAGGTTGCGATCAATGGTTTTGAGATTGTCAACTGGTTGATTGATGAAGGATTTCATGTATTGAACCTTATCGTGATACACTTGCTTGGATTGCTCAAACAACCACTCGATCCACTTGATGATGAACTCAGATGAATCCCTTAATGAGAAGTGCTTTGTGGTACAACCAGATTGCGATTTGACACATGATGATACGCTAAGGGGAATCAGTCGTGAGTTGATGGTTGTGGATGAACCAATAGATGTATCCACAGGCTGTTCAACAGTTTCGAAATCGTAGGTGATGTAATATATGTTGGGTTTCCATTCGAGACCATAGGCTAAGCAATATTCGTACACCGGATTGCTGAGTATATGTGGACAGTATGGTAGTGGTTCGCGATTGGGTATGAATCGCTTTCGAAATACCCCGTCACAGTTCTTAACATGGTTCTTGAAGCGATTCATATTTTGATGACCGTAATGGGCATATGAGCCACACTTTGGGCAGATGTGGATGTTGGTCAGCTTCTCAGCATCCCTGATGTACATTATGTGGATGATTCGATTTTGGGTGTACAGCAATGCGGATTTCCTAAATGAGTTATCACTATTGTATTTCCACTGGTCCTGAAGGTTATACACCTTGCGATCCTGCAAGTACTCATAGATGTCCACATTCAAGTGATGCTTCTCGGCAGATGCCTTCATGGATTCAATTGATGTCCCCGGATAGTTGTTCAGGAGGTCAATTGCAGCTTGTGATGGCTTAGTAGAATACACTATATTGTGCTCCTCGCATAGGAGTTTCTTAGCGGCCTGTGTACGGTGCTTAGTTTTGCAACTGTATTTGGGGTCGACTAGATGGTCATCTAGACATGCAGCCAGAAATCGGTACCAGCATAGATTGTCATCGGCGTTGTCTGTGATGATGAATTTGCTATTTCTGATCTCAGGAGGTAAATCCTTGATTGGACCACTAACCTTGACCATTCGAGATACCGTGAATGAGATGGTTCCTACGAGAATCAACTTGGTTCCAGATGTTGAGGTCTCATATGAGTGCAGTACTGATTCAATATAGTACTTCACGATATCAAGTGATTGCTCATCACGAACCACAATTGGGGTGGCTGATTTATAGTTGTTCCAATTGATTTCCCTTGCAGTATATTGGAATGCATTGGTATTCTCAGCAGAGGGGGTCTCAAATACACCCGAGAGTTGGAAATAGATTTTGAATGGTTTTACCTCGCGTTCATAA
The DNA here is from genome assembly GCA_039105265.1 of Tritrichomonas musculus. NCBI lineage: Eukaryota > Parabasalia > Tritrichomonadida > Tritrichomonadidae > Tritrichomonas > Tritrichomonas musculus. The sequence continues at coordinate 7,734,337 of JAPFFF010000002.1, forward strand.
ACCAGTTGCAAGCCGTCATATATGGTGTTCAATGAGGATATCGAGTTGAAGTAGTATATGTATATCGGCTCATGGGTATCAATATCTGTGCGTTCACTGTAATCACTATCAGCATATTTGGCATATTTTTGCCAAGCCTCTACAGCCTTATCATAGTCCTCAGGGGTATTCACAAATAGGAAATCGGTGTGTTCCGATGTGAACTCATGACCGAACTCACTGAGGTACTCGAATATCTCATTATTTTCAGGGTCCTTGGGGATACCATCAATACTGGCATTGTCGTCAATAATATGAGCCAGTTTTGTGACCTTAGTCCTGTCTCGGAATATATCTTGTATTTCAGCTCTGTCGAGATACTCGGGGTAATACTTGTTGAAGTATGAACATACTTTGCGTTCATCGTCTAACCGCTGACGGAACCTATTCTGGGTATTCTTATGCTGGAGTACATCAATGGGGTCCTCAACCATGTAATCACCTCTATCGAAATGCTTGAAGTAATCCTTATCTACGGCTGCAAGGCGTTCAGACCTCAGCTGCTGATGGAACCTATCCTGGGTATTCATATGCTGGAGTACATCAATGGGGTCCTCAACCATGTAATCACCTCTATCGAAATGCTTGAAGTAATCACTATCCAGTTTGTCATTCAATCGCTTGATATATGAAGGCTGCTTAACATACGGAATTGGCATCTTATGGGTTGTGGGAGGTGGGAGTATTGGTGGATACTCAGTGTTATTATCACGAATCAATTGGATAGCTTCCTGTAATGCATCTTCTGCAACTGCTATATTATGTTGTATTTGGCGGGCCCTTTCGAGTTTGAGTTGAAGTACATCAATGGGCTCATCGGTATTGCTATCAAGTCTATTTGTGTAACCATTATCATCCAAAAGGCGTTCAATCCGCAATTGCTCGAAGAATGTATCAACATCTGATGCCTTGAGAGTAGCATTGGTATCAAAACCGGTGCGAGCTACAAATGAGTTGTCATTTAGGAACCTCACGAGTTTGCTCAGCTGTGAAATATATTTGGTGTCGGTTGGGATGTTGCCACCGAACTCAGTGTTGACGATATCGATATAGCTTTTGACAGTTCCTGATGGAATTGCACCGAAATTCTTATTCGTGATCCGGCTCATTTGCCCATAGGTAAAAATATAAAATTCTCATCGGTAAAAATACTGTTTTTGAATTTAAATCGCAAATCGGAATCATATATGTGTTAGCGCTAACTGGTATAGTTGTTGGGTCATGAAGCATGTCTCCGGGCTTCGGCTGCAGGCATGAGTTCGATCCACTGCCATACCGATTTTTCGTATTATTTCCGGTCCATATTTGTGATAGAGCCCAAGCGCACTAAACACCTTGGGTAAGCTATTACTTGTGGATTATGGGGTAATACGGGCATTTGCCGGCATTTGCAACCCCAACCAGTCTCATGGTGGATGCAGGTATTTTCCTTGAGGGATTGATGTGCAATCCCGGGTCCGTATGTTGGTTCCTCTAGAGAATGCATTACGCATCCATCATGGGGTCGGTTTTTGCAAAAATATTTTTGGATTACGGTTAGAAATCGGTTATATCGATCTCATCATCGGGGTCTGGAGCTGTTTCCCTTTGGGGACCGTTTAGAGTCATATGGGTGTTGAGTAGTTTTTGGGTCATATACATGGAGATACTCAATTTCAGGTTATCGCGTATGAGTCTACGCAATAGGGATACGCGTTTATGAGGTTCCACGTTGGATACCGCATCGATTACTACCTGTGATGTGACATATTGGATCAATCGGTCGTGATCCCCAATATCCAGGAACTTGCTTCGATTGAATATATGGGTGCGATTTGAGCGAGAGTGTGGATGTTCAATAGATGGGGTCTCAGGAGGTGAGTCATGTGCATCCTGAGTGGTGTCCTGAGTGGTGTCGATATGTGCTTCAGCCTTTGGGGTATCAGTAGATGGTTTGCGTTTATGGTTCATACGCTTAATCAAATGCTTGACATCTCGACGCAAATCGGTGATGCCATCTACGATCTTTAGGAGTAGATCCGTGTCAGTTTCCATTTACGCAATTTAAAAATAGCAAATCCCATAAATTGAATTTTGGGACCCCCTCTGAAAATCCTTTGGCCGAAAATTCTAGTAGTAGTAGTAGTAGTAGTAGTAGTAGTAGTAGTAGTAGTAGTAGTAGTAGGTGATCACTGTGACCTTCAAATATGGGTCATTAATGGCTGTCATAGGTGACCATCTATATATCCCATGATACTGGCCACTTATTCCTATTCATGGGTATCATTTGGGGTCAATTCAAAAATAGTCAGGTGGCCTTCAGTTATGGGTCAGTAATGGGGGGCATTTAGGTAATTCTATCTGGTCCCGATCCCGCACACTCATCACTACTGGCCATCAACAAAAAGAAAACAAGGTTTGCTTAAGATTTCATTTCCTTCAATGCAAACAAGTTGCTGGCGTCTTCTATTTACTTCAGCAGCAAAAAAAAGGGCCCAAATAACAAATATCTTAGAGGACATCCAACCAGATGGTGTAGTTACAAAATAACATTGATTTTGCAAATCATTCAATTCTTCAGGAAGCTTCATCAACATTGGAAGAATTATGAATGGCTGTAGAGCTTCTCCTGCAGCATTACAAGTGCAAATGCATGTTATATGCCCAGCATATCTTTCTTCACTTACAACCGGGAACTTCCCTTCTGGTACAACAATTTTGCCTTTTTTGTTTGTACAACAAGACGTTTCGTCCATGTTGTACAACAAATACTGGCATTGGTGAATAACTCGAGCAAGCATTTCATAGAATTTAGTTATTGCATCTTTGTTGCAATATTTTTGCCTTAACTTTTCCAGGTTTTGTGGGTTCATTAACCTTAAACCATGAGCTGCACAAAATTCATTGAACCAGGCAGAAGATAATAGGGTTTTTTCGTATCTTTCAAGAGCCTCTTCCCCGAGACGTGGACAGTTGAGCTCCTGGGCAAGTAAATATGACTTTGCAGCTTGGTTCTAAAGCAAATCTTCCAAAATGTAGAATGCTTTACTAGTGCTCAAAGCATTGAGATCTTCTGCTTGCTCTAAGCATATTTTTTTGAAAGGCTCAATCAAAATGTCAGCTATAATTGGAATAGCTCCTGAAGGCGAGATTTGGCCTTCTAATCGAAATCCTAAAATTGTCCGATATAGAAAACTACTTAATTGCTGTTCTGATGAAAACCCAAATCTTCTGACAATGGTTCTATAGGTGGTGTTTAGCCGTGCTTCCAACACCTTGAGTTGAAAATCTGAATAAAAAAAAATATCATCCCCTAGAATTTTCTCTAATTCTTGGGATACATCTCTAATGGGGATGTGTAGCAATCCTCCTATATTTTCATTTGTCTGTGCTGCTGTTTGAAAAACAACATCTGCTTGAGGAATTAGGAATGCAGAAGGTGAACTGAGTGCATTCGCCTGAGCTGATGTTGAAGGAACAAGCAAGGGAGAAGTACGGTTGCTTGAGTTCGCCTGTGTTGGAGTTGGAGGAATGAGGAATGCAGAAGCGGAACTGAGTGCATTCGCCTGAGCTGATGTTGAAGGAACAAGCAAGGGAGAAGTACGGTTGCTTGAGTTCGCCTGTGTTGGAGTTGGAGGAATGAGGATTGCAGAAGTGGAACTGAGTGCATTCGCCTGTTGTGGCGTTGGAGGAACAAGCAAGGGAGAATTACGGTTGCTTGAGTTCGCCTGTGTTGGAGTTGGAGGAATGAGGAATGCAGAAGTGGAACTGAGTGCATTCGCCTGAGCTGATGTTGAAGGAACAAGCAAGGGAGAATTACGGTTGCTTGAGTTCGCCTGTGTTGGAGTTGGAGGAATGAGGAATGCAGAAGTGGAACTGAGTGCATTCGCCTGAGCTGATGTTGAAGGAACAAGCAAGGGAGAAGTACGGTTGCTTGAGTTCGCCTGTGTTGGAGTTGGAGGAATGAGGAATGCAGAAGTGCAAATGCTGGTCTGTTCTGCAATTTGAACAACACCATTTGCTTTATGAATGAAATTTGTTTGAGTATGGCTTCTTGCCTGCTGCGTTATTCTTTTGTCTATTTTAAAAAATGATAAACAATTAAAATCGGTTAAAAAAAATTTTTTTTCAAAAAGTTAGTTTTATAGTTTTTAAACGGATATATAAAAAATTATTTAAACTATGGTGATAAATTAAAATATGCAAGAATAATTAATAAAATTAAATAAATTATAATTGTGTAAAATTATATTTAATAAATGTTTTATGTAATTTTCTTTTTTTCATGATGATATATATATATTAATTTTATGCTATTCTCAAATTTTTAAATAAGTTCACGGAAAAAATAAGAAATTCTATTGAAAAATTACGATCAATATCAGTTAAACCACTTCACACTCAAATAAATTTTTTTTGAAGTTATATTTGGCCTTTCATATTGTATTTCGATTTTCAAATATTATTATATTAAAACCAGGATCAAATCAATTGCGCACTGGCCATCGTAAGGTTTTGCAGAAGATGTTTATACCTCAGCTTAATTTGTCAATTTTTTATTCCAATTTGACCTATTCGTTAAACCTAACGCATGCTTTATTTTCTCCGTCATGCTCATCAATAAAGCCAGCCTAGATTTTCTCATACTACTCATTATCAGCCAAATATTTATTTTTATATAGATTTTAGAATCAAGCAATCAGATACCTTTTTCACAAAGCCAAAAGGTACAAGATTCTTCATATTGCTGGTGGGTCCTTCTAAGGTCCTGCTTATTGCTCAATTACAACTAATCTCATCCACAAGCTTGTCAATAATCCAATTAAAGAACTTGAATAAGATCGCTACTTGCTCAGTTAGGAAATTTAACAACATAAAGAACACATAGAACCAATTTAAACTTTGAGGTTTGAATTAGAATTTCAAATCAATGCTATTATCAATTATCAGTAAAATGAAAAATAATTTTATTTACTTTTATCTCATTTTTTTGTTGATTTTTTTTATTAATTTGATATAAAATCATAATTATTTGTTTAAAGAAGCACTTCGCTCGATTGTATTTACTCCATTTTTGTTTAATACGCACTGTAAAAATCGCTCAGATAACTGCTTACCAAAAAATATATTTGATAATAATTAGAGAATTCTATTTTTTGAATTGACATCTGCAAATGTGATTTCAAAAGCAATGTATTTATATGTATATATATATATATATATAAACAGAGCTAGTCAATATAATATCATAGTAAGATTCAATTGATTCAATGGAGACATAGAACAATTTCATCGATAATATACAATTTTTCAATCAGTTCTCAATTACACTAGGAAGAAATTGAAAGCACTATGAAGATTTTTTAGATACGGTATTCAATTTTATTTTTTTGAAATTGAAATTTCATTCAATTTTAAGGGGGGAGTATACTGAGCTTTATCAAGACACAAACGTATTTTCATGATACATTACTCTAATAAAATAGGTAAATATTTTTTTATTAACTATTTAATTTATTTAATATATAATATATTCCATTACAATCAAGATAAAATCAATTTTTTAATTTTTTAATTTTTCAATTTAAATTTATCGTATTATTCAGAAAAACTAATTTGATAAAAAAAAGAAAAATTATCTCTTTGTTAACAAATTTCAGCCATTTTCAACAATTCTTATATTATTTTTGCTATTCTTGGTTATACGCATAGCATTAATATAATAGCAATAAAGAAAAATGGCATACTAGTCTAATCTTACTCATATAAATTTTTTATATCTACGAGTTCTTGCAAATAAGTGATTGTATTAGTACTGTTCAGTTATATTGTCATTATATATATTCTTAGCTAACACTTATTATTTTTTCATCGTTTGAAAAATTCAATTGCAAATAATCTTTTTTATTTCTTTGAATTTCAACATACCAGTAATTAAAATAGCACCAATCAATGATATTATTTATCACAAGTATTCTTTATTTAATAATCATTCATTTTTTCGTCGTTTGAAAAATTCAATTGCAAATAATTTTTTTTATTTCTTTGAATTTCAACATACCAGTAATTAAAATAGCACCAATCAACGATATTATTTATCACAAGTATTCTTTATTTAATAATCATTCATTTTTTCGTTGTTTGAAAAATTCAATTGCAAATAATTTTTTTTATTTCTTTGAATTTCAACATACCAGTAATTAAAATAGCACCAATCAACGATATTATTTATCACAAGTATTCTTTATTTAATAATCATTCATTTTTTCGTCGTTTGAAAAATTCAATTGCAAATAGTATTTTTTAATTCCTATGAATTCCAATAAATAAACAATCAAATTAGTATTATTTGGTTTTGTCATCACAAATATTCTTAGCCAACATTTATTCATTTTTACATCCTATGAAAATTCAATCATACTTAAAATTCAAATCCAAAAATAATTAATTATTAATAATTAGATGTTTATTAACTATTCACCATTAAAATGAATGTTTATTTTTTTTCATTATAGTCACCTGGCGGTTCTTTACATCGTTCTCTTTCTTTGATTCTATTTAGATTTTTCTTGTCCATTTCTTTTCTTGACTTTTTGCGCGTATTGTTTTGATTTCTTGCTATTTCATCATTTCTTATTTCATCAAGTGCTGCTGGTGAAATGGCATTTGGACAAATCTTTTCAATTAGATGAGTTTCGAATAATGGATCGTTTTTTTTTCCAACAGCAATAGCAACTCGTGCTTCGTTGCTTACAGAAAATACTTTATTTTTGGGAGCATAAATTCGCATAGAAGCATTTAACGATTCGTTATCTTGGGTTCTTTTTTTCCCAGTTTTTCTTACGAGTTTTACGGTTTTTTTTAAAAAGTCAATTAATAAATTTTTCAAACTCAAATCATTTTTTCCTTCTTCCCATTCCCAGAATTCATTTCCTTCTTTCCTTGGTTTTCTTGGCCTTCCGCGTCCTCTATATTTTTTTAAATCAGAGGGGTGAGTGCAATTATCATGAACACCTAATACATGGTCTGTTGTATTAGTCCACATTTGTTCTTTTTTTTCTTTATCATCGACGTTGAAGACTATAAACTTGAACCAGATGATGATTTTGGATATCAAGGTTGAAAATAATTCAAAACAAGCCTTTATTGTTTTTCTACCTGGCTGCTTTTTCTTAGCCATTTCTCTTGATGCATTCTCGAAAAATGTGTTTGCTTTGCGTTTCAATTGCTGAATTCCATGACCTGGATCGATTGTTTCTTTTATTTTAATGTGATTATTTTTTTCAAGTAATCGATGAGTCTTATTGTCATCATCATGGACAAATTCAACTTCTTTATTTTTTAAATCATCTCCGATTTTATTAAAAATTCTTTGAAGTCCTTCGGTTTCCATATTGTTGGATTTACCATCGTAATTTCCAACAAATGAACTTTTCGACTTTGTCAATGTTTGGAAATCAACCACTTTTTTTTGATTCAAATCAAATAAAGTAACGGTTCCTGCAGAACCGCAAACTTTATGATTCCATGAACAATCACAAGAAACAGTAGAGTTAGGTTTTATTTGTTTTGCATATTTATGGCATTCATCAGATACCATGTCGGTTACTTTTTCTACAATTTTCTTTTGTCGCTGATAAAATGTTCTTTTACATGGTGTTAAACAGTTGTAACGATTGGCTTGATGCTTTGTTCCTTCATAACCTTGTCCATTTAAAAGTGCTGAAATAACCATCATATCTGTGTTTACCTTTTGAACTGGTTCATTACATGTTTTTGATTGCTTTTTAGGTAATTTTGCAATATTTTGGCAATGAATCTTCTGCTTTGATTTAGGTGCCATTTTAAAAAATGATATGAAGTTTGTTTTAATTCTTCTCATATGATTAAAACGTTTGCTTTTAAAAACTAACGATCATTTTCAATAGAAAATAAGTAATTTGTAAATAACGACAAAAATCGATAGAAAAAAACGAACACTCATAGAAATAAACGAACACTCATAGAAATAAACGAACACTCATAGAAATAAACGAACACTCGTAGAAATAAACGAACATTCATAGGAATAAAAGAAAAATCACCTAAACAAACGAACAATCACATAAAAAACGTATACACATAGAAATTAACAAACTATTACAGAAATAAGTGATTTTTAATGGAAAAAAATGTAATTTTTATATTTATTTTTAGAATTTTCAGAAATATAAACGTATTTCATTGAAAATTAACGTATTTCTTAAGAAATAAAGTATACCACTTCTCTCAAATTTTTAAAAATCTTTTTTTGTTTATATTCGCATTTAAAATATTTAAAATATCGCATCTTATACCAAAAAATCTAAAGATGTTGTATGATTTTTATTTTCTTTTAAAATTGTTGCTATTTTGCAAAAATTATGAATCAATATTCCAGCACATGATCGTATTCCATTTTTTTAACATATCTCAACATTGTTTTTTTGTATATCAATCATGAAATAATATGTATCAAGCACGAGCTTTGAACTCAAATATTGGGAGACTACATATGATTTTAAAAAAACGTCATTTTTCTATATAAAATCAAGTGTTTTCTAAACCTATCAGACGAATCAATTATTAACAAATTTAGCTTTAAATAACACAAATAATAACTTCAGATGATATTTAAAAAACTAATGTTGAGATATTATTATTTTCTTTTTTTTATATACAATAATTTGATGTATTTTATGATGAAGGAATTTTTTAAACTTTAACTTCTTTATTTATGGATAAAATTAAAAAATATTCAAAATACTTATTTTTCTGATGATATAAATTCAATATTTTGCAGAAAAATATGATTGCATTATGAATGAAGAGAATCGACATTATTATTATTTCATAAAAAAAAAAAGAAAAATTCTTAAAAATTCCATGCAATATTATTTAATATAATAAATTATCATAAAATACTACTTTTAAAATCATTTTTATTAATGAATAATACAAAATTCAAGCATTTTTTTATCAACAAAAAATTGAATAAAAATTTACAGAAAAAATTCAATATATTCATTGATTTTTTTTCTTAATATTATTCAAAATTTGAAATAAGTCAAAAAATGAAAATATCTTATTATATTATAAATATTTTTATAAATTATTAGATTTAAACTGTAATAGAAAAATAATATAAAATTATAATTCAATATTAATTTCTAATTTTATTCAGATAACGAAAAAATTGGTAAAATACTCCCCCCTTAATATCACTTAACTACAATAATGTCTGATTCCGAGCCTTCCTTCAAACAACTTACTGAAGCTGAAATTGCTGATGCTCGCCAACAATTCACCATAATAGATACTGACAGAAATGGAAGCCTAACTGAAGATGAACTTGATTCATATTTTAGACAATCCAAGCAAGAACTTCGTTGTTTTCCAAAATTAGTCGTTGAATTATATGGATCAAACGGAACTGTTAGTGTTGACCAATATCTGAAGTTTTATAAGGCGTTGTCAGCAGATCGTGACAGCAATGAATACATTGGTCGTTATATTTTCGATCACATTGACCACGATCACAATGGTACAATTGAAGCTTCTGAATATCAAAAGGTTGCATCTTTAATCAAACTTCCACCAGGCATGGAGCAACAAACCATAAATAAAGCAGATAAAATGGATTATGCCGCTTTCTCAAAGCATTTTTATACTCTTCTAAGAATGGCTTGGAGACGTATCCTCCATTAAATAAAAATAATTTCATAAACGATTAGTTTCAAGCTATTACATTTTTATTTAATATATATAAACTGTTTTTCCTGATATAAATACATATTTCCAAACAAATTTAAGAAATAATTAATGACAATTAATTTGAATTAGAACATCAAACAAAGAAAATGTATTTTAAAAGAAACATTTGTGGAATAACGCTGTACCCATTGGCAGATAAGAAAGCGCATAGTAGGAAAATGATACAACTTCAATTAAAAAGCCAATTATAACACCAATTAGCCTTTTATATTTCATTGCAAACAAAATTGTCGTAAACATGCCAAAAAACATTCCTATCGCAGCATATATACGTTTCGCTTCTAGCATTGACCGAATTTGACGTTTAAATCCAAACAAAAAGCCTGTTGATGACAAAATCATCATATTAAATATTGCAAAAAGCAATGTGAATTTTCTAATTCTGAGGAGAGATATAGCAACTATTGATAAAATTCCCGAAAATACTCCAATAATTGCAGTTGCTACAAAACCCATCACTCTCTGTGTAAATGTTAAATCTAAGCACTCGCCATCTTCACTTTCATAGCTTGACATATCAAAAAACGAAGACATCTTTAAAAAAGTATAAAAAATTTGGCTTGATAGTCGCACAACTTTTTCAATGATAATCTGGCAACATGAACTTCAATTATACTTCATTCTAAATTTAACTGAATATCTTAACATAAAGCTACAAATCATATCAAATATATATATATATATATAATTTGCTAAGAATTTATGATTTGGTAGGGTGAAAAAAAATGTAAATTAAAATAAGTCTATAAAAATTTAAAATCAAAATTAAAAATTCATTTCCTTTGGAATAAGTGAGTCTCATTAATTATTGTACACCATAGCATTTGAACTGGTAACGCAAGTAAGTTATTCCAAAAGAAAGTGAAAGTTGGAGATAACAATTTCAATTTATAATGCAAACACATTTTATATCCGATAAGTCCGCATGGCATTGTATGAATGATCACAATTATTATTGATACTGTGTGATCCAAATTCAATGCATAACAGAAAAGAATGGCTAAAAGAGGCATTGCTACAGAGTGAATTAAGAAATAAATAGTAATTTCAATAGGATTTCCACCGATAAATGGATGATCCCACATGTAAGCTCCTATTGCGAAGATACCAGGAGACATTACTGCCTTTTCATGATCATTTGTGAATGTTGCTAAGAAAAGTGGCATTTTCAAACCTGTGGCACTCCAAATGATACCAAGAATGATGCAAATGTTCGAAAAATTCAAATAAGATCTTAATAATATCTTCCAAAATGGTGGTCTGAGATTTTTAACAGGCGTCAAATTTGCATGCGAAGAATCCTCTGCTTCACTAATATTTATATTAGAAGATCCATTGATTGATAATGAAGCAGATGCAGCCCCTTTATCATTCAGATTGATGTTTTCATCATTAGAATTTGAATTTTTTTCATCATCTTCAGATGAGTTTGGAACATGAATATCCATTTTAATTTTACTAGCTTCTTCTTTATCATTTTCAGATATATCATTGAGTTCATCTTCATCAGATGATTTATCATTTTTTTTCTTGGATTTTTTATTTTTTCCTTTTTTCTCTTCTTTTTTAGCAGTTGGTGGAGAAACTTCAACTTCTCCATAGTCTGATTCAAATTCAGTAGCTTCTTCAGAACTGAAATAAATTATAATGTTGTGTAGTGGAACAATAAATAAATGATGAATAATATAACAATATATGACAATATATGTATATTTATCTCCAAATACAACTTGGACAATAGGTGTTGCACAATAAATCCCATTAAAATAAACAGTTGAAAAAATAGCTTTGATGTATGAGATATTTTTTGAAATCGATCGATGAAAAACTAGAGCCAAGCAGAGTAATAAATGAAGAGATACTTGAACTAGAAATGCCACTAAAAGCGGAGCCCATGTTTTTGGCTTTAAATCATGATTTCCAATTTCTTTAAAAATCATAAGGGGTACAGAAATGTTATTGACGATTGATAATATTAGCGAGATTTCATGTGTTGTAAACATTTTAAGAAAGCCGCATAAATACCCAATAGCTGAAATAGTGAAATTAGACATGGCTACTTCGAAAAATCTAAGATAATGTATGCTTCTCATGATCTCAGATTTTGCTTTTGAATTAAATTCAAAATGCTTTGATTATCAAATTCAGAGATTTAGACAATCAATCGCAATTTTGAATAAATTATTCATATAAAATGCATTCAAATAATTAAGAGAGAAATCATCGTAAACCTTCGAAAGGTCACCCTAAGATCACTAATTTTTTTTTTTTTTGGCCATGACCCAAAAAAAAAATGAAGTTCGCGTTTGACGCTTTTATTTCTAGCGTATTTAAAATATCATTAAATAGATTACCAATTCTCTCCTTCTTTTTTATTTTTTTTTAGGTATTTTATTTTCCAATAATGATTTTAAAAAAAGCAGTTTAGGTAATATATATTGGCCATTAAACTTTTTCAAAGTTTTTTGAAATTTATATTCTATGAGTTTATTCAATTTTGGAATGCTCACAAAAAAAAATTTAAGCTTTTCATCATTTATAGCGTTTTTTTTATTTAATATGACCGAAAACATTAAACCAGAAACTGAAAAAAATCACACACTAGCAATACCAATGTCATTATCATGCAAATTAGATGTAACCGAGTATTGTACTAGAGAACCTCAGCAAATTCAAATTCCCATAGTTAGAAACCCAAATAAAATACGTCTTTACGTTCATTTTGAAGGAAAAAATCCCAGTTGCATTCTTTTAAAGATGCACGATTTTTTTAGCGTTTCTATTTTTTCTGTTGCTTCTTTTTCTCTGAAAATATATAATCTTAAATTTAACACGACTATCTTGCCTCAAGAAGCACATTATTTTCTTGTAAACGACATTAAAAATGTTACAATCGCACTAGGATTAAAGGATAAACTTCCTTTTCATGCAGCACCAATCGCAGATCTTATTATTCGTATCCCTAATAAAAAGAAAAGAACATTACTTTTGCCTCATCATTTTCTAAAAAGTAAAAGCAAAAATAAAAAAGCAGTTAACACCGAAAATGCTAGCAGTAATAATGATGAACAAAATAAAAATAATGGTGAGTCCAATAATGAACAAAAAGTTGATACTATTGATTCGGCATTTGATGATACAAATATTAACGAATCTAAAATGAATAATGAAAATGCTGAAATTGAGAATAATACAAACCATCAGAATAATGATGAAAATTATTCTGATGGTCAAAACATTAATATTGATGATAACATAGCAGTTAATTCAAATTCTGAAAATGAAGACAATGCGCCTTACTTTACCAGTGTAGTTACTAGTATAGTTATTGATGCATGTTCTCTTAAAGCAGAGCGAAACAGTTCTAAATCCGACCTTCTTGTCCAAAAAGGGGACTACTTTTCTAGAATCGGGGACCCAAAATCCGCGTCCCTTTTCTACTGGTCAGCAGGAGTTCGTGGAATCACATCACTTGTTAAGTTAGCTAAACTTAGTCGTGAACTGTCTATTATTGATAGAACTCGCTTTCAACTTTTAACGCATTTTCCAAGTGAAATTAACAAAATTAGTTCAGAAAAGCAAAAATATCCATCAAGTTTCAATGAAGCAGTTGACTTGCTCTCTGATCCAAAGAAGCTTTTATTAATTAATGATTATCATAGCAAAAATGAGATCAATTTTAACGCAAAACTAAGTGCAACCCATCCAGTGAGCTATTTATATAGCAAGCAATCCAGAAAAAATAAAAATCAAGTAACAAAGTCATACAATAACAATTATTTTTTGGATAAACTTCGTGCTCGAGAATGTATTAAACTGATTTCAAAAACACAGCCTTATATTGCTCTTAAAATATGCTTAAAATACCCAGAGTATACTGAATTCATACCTATTCCATGTCGAGTTGAAGAAGTAATGGACGCATTCATACAAATATGTGTTAAGCAAAAATATGATAATACAATGCTTTTTTATTTCGCCGAGCTATTTGCTAAAAATGGACTAATTGCACGTGCAATGCAAATCGGATATAACATATCAGTATTATCAACTCTTCCAGAATGTGCAATGAGGAGAGCCTGTTGGGTTATGCTCGTAACACGTCAATTCTCGAATTTGTTCATGCTACTTGAAACATATTTTAAACGATGCCAAAATAGATCTATTGGATTTTTAAGTGCAAATATTGTATATAATCATTTAATGACCGTTAAAAAGGTTAATTATAAGTATAAAAATACTCAACGTTGCGTTCAAACAATTGTAGATCCTCTTGATCCTTCCGATTTAGACTTCTTGTGTATTGTTTTAGATGCGGCATGTTTTCTATTTTTGAGCGGGTATGTTGATGATTTCAAAGATATACTTTCTGCAATCAGCACTCAAAATCGAAAATACTTTGAAAAAACAGGAATTCCTCCTGAATTTGACTTTTATGTATTCATTGATAAGGCTTCCACATTTGCCGTTAATGATAGGATTGCAAAAGAATCAATTTTTGCTCTTGGTGATGAGGGAACATTAAACAACGCATATAATACATTATTAAACTTTGAAATGGTTGTCCCTCACCCGATTCCAAGGATTGCTATATATGATTTGAGAAAAGGAAAGAAGAATTTAAGAAAAGCTGCATTTTGGCAGCAAATTCGTGATTGCTCAATGTTTCATCAAATTCTTCTTGTTTTAGGTCATTATGATATACTGTATACAATACCCAAATTAATGCAAAGAGATCACACTGTTATGTCATTTACTGATGCTGTTAACAAAATAATTGAAATATATTTGCATGCAATTGAAAAAATTCATAGAATTATGCCATTGAAGCAAATTTTCGTCCATCCTTTGAAATTCCATAATAAATTTTTGGATAATCAGAAGGTCGTTTTTAATAATGCACTTAAAAACGCATTGCCTCATTACGTTGTAATGTTGTCTGAAAATGATTGTAATGTATTTTATGATAATTCTTTGATTGTTCCATGGAGGTTAACTCTTTAATGACTATTCTTCATTATAAAGCTGTTTGATCATTTTATTTTGATTTCATATATATATTTTATTTGTTAATAGTCAAGAAATATATATAATTTGATTATTTTGATTATAGCAATAATAATATTATTATTGTTTAGATTGAGATTTGGATTTTGCAAACATTACACTATTATCATATATGGAAAATAAGATTATATTTTTTTGAATTGATTTTAAATATCAAATAAACATTCAAGATTATATTGGCTTTTTGAATTTATAAATAATGATATCATTTCCACTTTTTTTATATGGATAAAATAAAAAACAAATTAGAATAAATTGTATTAAAAAGAATCGTTAAACACTCAAATTGAAAGATTTAAAGCTTTGAAATTTAATGAGAAATATATCCTTAAATGAAGCTAATGAAAGCGACGAGGACATTCAATCAGGTTTTATTAAATCGAAATACACGATTTTTTTCCTCGTAATTCTAGAAATTTCTCTTTATGTCAAAGGATATCTTTGCAGTTCACCAATCGTTAAATGGAATTCAGTTTTCTTCCCATTTGTCAAAACTTACCATCAAAATATGTCTGAATTTACTATCACTGTCGATAATTTCACTAAGCTCAACAGATTTTTGCAAATTGATATTATTTTTTACCGTTATACATTTAACTATAAAAAAGTAATGCGTGGCCAATATAATTACTCTGTTGAATTTTTATCTAACAATAAAACCATTGACTTTTGGCCTCAAAAAAGCAGTGATTTTGAGTATTTTTCTTATCAAAGCTATCCTAATTCTCTCCCTGTAACGATATTTTCTCAGCCAATTTCAAATTACGATCAACTCAGATCGAACTTAACAATTTTTATGAATTTAACAGAATTGAAAGGAATGAGTTTTGATTATTTTTATGTTAACTCAAATTTTGTTCAACTGTATAATAATTTAAGTATCCTTTTCACAGTATTTTCTATTTTCACGTTTATTTGTTTTTTAATATTTTGTTGCTCAAAGACTCTTAAAGATACATCAACCAATGATAAATTTTTGCTCACTCTGAATATTCTAACTATTCTCTCGGTACTAAATTATCAATACTTTTTCGAAGGCATTCAGATGTTTAAAATCACTATATTTATGACGGATTTATTAATAGTTATATTTAGAGTATATTCATTATTTTTATTAGATTCATTAATTAGCCGCTCTAATTCGATTAGTGAGCCAGTATATACAGAAATGATTCGATACTTCCTTTTCTTTTTTGCTCTTCTTTATCATGACAAAGAAGATTTTGAAGCAAAAATATATGCACGCTCAGAAGAAAAACCACATTATTCTATTCCTCTGATTAAATTAATCATCTTGTTTTTCCATTTATGGCATATATTTATTTGTATGTTTTATTTCATCCGAGCCCTCAGGGAATCGAAAAATAAAGATTCTAAAAAAACTGTTATTAAGTATGGGCAGTATATTTTATTCAATTTGGCCAATACTTTAGTAGTTAGGGTTATTTTAATGTTTAGACATTTCCATGATAACACTGCTCTTAATTTGCTTGTCTATCGTTTTTCATACGTAATATCAACAATAATTATCACAAATTTGCGAATGCACTCAAAGCATGTTATTGATGAATATCAAAAAGTGAATGAAGATGAAAACGATGGTGAAAATAATATTGAAGAAAATACATTGTTCCCGGTAGATGAGCCTGGGCCAGAAAATGAAGTAGAAAAAGAAAATGAAGATGAAATTCGAAATTAAGTTTTTCTTTGGATGAAAAAAATTATATTTATATATTATTATTATTATTATTATGAATAAATAAGTTGGATTGTTAATATTATGATAGATAGAAATGTTTTTAGTAATATAAGATTTGTTTTTAAATATTCCATGGTAAAAGTTTTTATTGGGTTGCATTTAAGAGATTTAATATTGAAATCGCAATTTCATGTGAGTTTTCGTTTTCTTCATCATTTTCATAAGCGATTTCTTCGATTTTTTCTATATTAGATTCAAACAAATTTTTAACCTTTGCTTTATTTTCATTGGAATCTTCGGAATTAAAAATAATGGTGAAAGATTGATATAGGAAAGCAAGACAATTGGTTCCTATAGCTCTATCATCAATGAAATTAAATGCATGTTCAAGTGCAGTCAAGTCCATTTTAGGCTCAATCGTGATATATAGCATTAGAACTTGAACCAAGCTCTGTTCAATGACGAATGGTAATTTAGCTTCTTTTGTATTCAAAATTGACAATATACATTGAACAATTGCTGGGTATGCCCTCCAACGTTCATAATTATTTATCATAATTTTCATGCTGCATCTCATTGTTTTCATGCAGCATGTTAATTCATATTTACTGATAATTTGTTTATCTGACACTTTTTCAAGAAAATATGTTAAAATGGAAATAAAGTTTTGATCATCAAGTTTAACAATCGATGCTATTTTAAGGATTGGAACAAATGTTGGCGCTATATTCATTCGAGGTAAATCATCCAAAATGTATTTGACTAGCATTGGGTCAATTACTTTTGGATTATATATTGGATTGAATAATTTATTCTTACGTCGAATAAAAATATTCAGTACTGTTGATATATAATCTCTTTTATTTTCTTGTTTTAATGCAAAAAGTAAAAATGCATTAATTGTATTTGCATATCCTTGTTCAATATCTGGTTCAACGCATAAGCATGTAGCTAAAAAATCGACAGCACTTTTAGACGTTGGTGTTAAGTTTTTTGATATTGCAAAATTCAAAATTCCATTTTTTAATAGGACATTTCTAATATCAGCTCTTATAAGAATTATTTGATTAAATATATTGAATAAATATTTGTTTTGTTTAGATTCTTTTAGATCAGGATTGCATAATAAAGAAAAGAAAAATTCTATTTTATCTTTTTGAGAAAAAGTATTTCGAGGAAAATTTTTTGAATTTGCACAATATGAAAAAATTCCAAGTGAAAGACGACAAATTTCTGGCGTTGGACCATTAGCAATTAAAATAAAAAAATCGTTATATGGAAATTGTTCACATAAAGTATCTAATTGGCTAAGATTATTACTGTTAAAAATATTTTTTAAACTTTCAAAAAGGTAAATTAAATTTTGGACTTGGTCGCCAATTCCTTGCTTTATTTTATTTAAGTATAATAATGCAAAATCCAAGTACTTTAGCTTGCTTGCATTTACACATTTTCCTGTTATTGATGATTCTTTAGAAGGTAATTTTATTTGTTTAAAAATAGTACTCTTTCGCTCCATTCGATCTTGAATTTCGGTATTCATTTTTTTAAAAATTTTCTTCTGAATTTTTTGAAAGCAAAAATTTTATTTACTAAATTGACCAAAGCAAAGGTTAATTGTTTTTAATGATCTTTTTATATGTATCTTTAGCTTTATCATCAATTAATATATTTGATTCAGCGCCACCAAGCCAAATTAATCTTTATTCTGTTCTTGGAGTCAAAAAAAATGCGCAACAAAAAGAATTACTTAAAGCATATAAACGTTTTCAAGTTAAAAAGAAGCGAATGGAAAATAATTATGATTTAAACGAAACAAGAAATTCAAATTTACAACCTAATGAAAAAATATTAAAGCAGTGGAAACAAATAGAGTATTCTTATTCAATTTTGAGCGATTCAACGTCACGAGAACTTTACGATACTTATGGATTTAAATTAATCAACCAAACATCTTTTTCTGTATTTGGTTATCAATCTGATTTTCAAGCTCTTTTCATGAAAGATCTCTTTAACCAAGATATCAATCCTTTTGGTGGAATTATTGTTTATCCACTTCATTTTACTCTTTTAGATGCAATGAATGGATGTAAAAAAACAATTAAAGTCATTCAAACAGTCCCATGCCATTGTCCCCGAGGTGGAACAAAATGTTCAAAATGCCGAAACAATAAATTTATGGGGCAAGCTGTTCAATATACAGTAGAAGTACCTCCTGGTGCTCCAAATGATTTTAGAATTCTTGTTAAGGATCTTGGAGACAGTCCAAGTGCTCGTGGAGCAAGTGATATAATATTTGTTTGCAAGTTTGTAAGCGATGAAAATCAAGATTTAACAGATTCTGAAGTTGATAATATTTTCCAAAGATTAGATCCATATGGATCAGATTTACTTGTTTCAAAGAGAATTACTTTATCACAAATTATAGAAGGGAGCCAAATAGAAATTGAAAATTTGAATGGCGAAAAACTGATGGTGCCGATTAGCGATGGCGAAAAATTGACTTTAACTTATAACCTAGAAAAAAAGATAGTTGGGAAAGGTTTACCTGTATTTGATGAGCCAAAGAAAAGAGGCGATTTATATGTAAAATTTTTGGTAGACTTTCCTGAATCATTAACTGAAGAACAAAAGAAAATTATTGCAAAAATACTTCCAACAGGCACTGACCAATACCAATGAATGTAATATATGTTTGAAATTTCTTAAATATAATTGGTAAATTTAGAATAAAATAAATGAAACCAGAATTTTTTTTTGTGAAATATCAAAGTGAAGTAGTGAAGTCTTCACTTTTTTTTTCAATTAAAAAAAAAAAAAAAAAAAAAAAAAAAAAGATGTGAGAGAAAATAAAAAGATATTTATTCATTTATTATTACTCTGCACAAAGTTTCTTTGCTTCGGTAATAAATAAGTCTATTGCCTCTTCTTGGGTTGCCCATGAAGTAACAAGTCTGTATGTTCCCAAGCTCGTATCCCAAGGGTAGAATTCAAATCCGTTTTCCCAAAGCTTTTCTGCAACTGATTTAGGTATTTTTATAAATAATTCGTTAGCTTCAACAGGCATTGTTGATTCAAGTTGTGGAATTTGCTTGATTCCACTTTCTAATTTCTTTGCCATTTGATTTGAGTGCCGAGCAAGTTGAAGATATAAATCATCTTTCAAATATGCAAGAACCTGTGCTGAGAAAAATCTTGTTTTTGAGAGAAGTTGACCAGATTGTTTGTGAATGTATTCAAAATCTTTGGCCAATTCTTGATTGAAAAAGATTATCACTTCACCCATTAATCCACCATTCTTTGTACAGCCAAAACTCAAAACATCTACTCCAATTTTCCATGTCATCGAAGCTGGAGTACAATTTAATGTAGCTAATGCGTTCGAAAATCGGGCACCATCCATATGAAGATGGAGGTTATGCTTACGAGCAAATTTTCCAATCTCTTCAAGTTCTTTAAGCGAATAGACTTGACCTAATTCTGTTGATTGTGTAATAGTAATGCAAGCTGGTTTTGTTGTATGTGGTACATTGCCATTTGACCATTCAATATCTTTTTCGATAGATTCAAGGTCGATTTTAGAGGGTGAATTTGGGTTTGTGAATGTCATTAATTTACCTCCTTTAAGGAAAAATCCAGGCGCATTGCATTCGTCGTTGTTAATATGTGCTTCTTTTGTGCAATAAACAGTTCCGTAATGTGGGCAAAGAGCTGATAAGCAAAGGCAATTTGATACTGTGCCAGTACTAGCTAAGAAGAAAGTAATATCATGTTCGAAAACACGTGATAAAGTTTCTTTTAATTCTTCTGAATATTTGTCGTGTCCGTATGATCCAGCTGCTCCTTCATTTGCAGCAATCATTCCTTCAAAAATTTTTGGATGAACACCAAAATAATTATCTGATTTAAAGTTTTTCATTTATGATTAACTTGATCTGAAAGTTGTATGATGTTTTTTATTCATTTTTTCTGAGTAATTGAAAAGAAATCGAAAATCTACCATTTTTATTTCATTATTACTCATAAAAAATAATTTATTTATTATCTAAAAATTTTAATTCATTAATTTTCTATAATTTTTAAATATATTAATTATTTAAACACAATATTAATTAAGATATAGATGAATAATAAATTTATTTGGTTTTAAAAAATCTTTAAGAAAATATTGAAATGATATTGTTTTTTATATACAAAGTAGCATATTGGAGATGATAAATTCTCCTTTTGCTTTAGAAATAAGTGGTTTATGCTATTATTATTTTTCAAAACCAAACCCTACCCAACCTCCGCCAATAACACTTCAATTATTAGAAAATGAATCTGCAAACGTTCAGACAAGCACATTACCAATGGACTATATTTCTTATTATTTGCATAGTCTCTATAAAAAAATGGATCCATCAGGAAGATCATCAATTCTTCGAATTTTATGTAATCTTGAAATAAATTCAGACATACCATTAATTGAAAAATATAAATTCGATGATATGGTTTGTGAGTCTATTCAAAAGCCGATACCAGAACAGCAGACTAAATCAGATGATGAAAAAATATCTGCTTTAAAATACGTCGCTTTCGTTTTACAAGGTAAACAGATATTTCCTGAATCTATTATCCGCGCATTAATTTATCTTTACTCGATGCCAAAGTCTAGTTTTGGCAAACTAATTATTTCTTTATTTGCAAAAGGAATTTTATTATGTGATAATTTTCCTGATATACCTGAAGTCGCTAATATTTTGGTTGATGCCGCTTTATCAAAGCCAGAAAGTGAATTAATCGATTTATTTGGATATATTTTTGAACGTCAATGTAATCGCCCTCTCCATAAATTGATATCTTATCGTTTAATTGCACCATTTTCAATGCCGAATAATAATAAACCAAAGCTTGAGAATGCAACGAAAATTGTTATTGATTTACTACGGACATGGCCTGGAATTTTTTGTCTTGGATTAGAAAATGAAGTTATATCTGATTTTTTCAAATCTATTAAGACAATTACGCCATCCGTTTTGAAAGTTTTGCAAGAATTGCTCCTTATTGACGGCCCTGATCAATCAATAGTTGATACATATACTGGGTTTGTTTTTTATACATTATTAAAAAGCGGAATTTTAGAAAAATTAGAAGAAATATCATCAGAAAACCAAGATGCTATTAAATTAATTAACATTATTTTAAAATTTGCCCCGTATGCCTATTGTTCAATGAAATCAAAACCAGAAATTCCAAAAATTAAAGTTAATTATTTATCTACAGAAAAAGTTATTGACACTATTTCGCAAAATATTTCAGATACACCCCTTCCAACGCAAATATCTTCCTATTCATTGCCACCTGATTCAAACAAATGGGATTGGCCAACAATACGCTCATTTCTTACATTAACCTTACCAAGTAATGAAATAGATGCGACAAGTGAAAATGCAATTGTTTTTTATAATTCACTCTTAGATTATTTTGGTTCTAAATTCCTTTTTGATAACGATGCAGTATTTAATCCTGTCATTGCTCAATGTCTTGAAGCCCTTATAGATCTGATTCTTTATCCTAGCTTAGATCTTAGCAAATTGCTAACAGACAAGAATAATCACAATATCCCGATTGCTATTTTTGGAAGCTTTCAGAAAATTTTCAAATCATCAGAAGATGCAACAATAAGCGAATATCACCCAGCATGGACAATTATTCATGTATTTTTGAGATTGATGTCTGATCCCCTTGGATTTCACATATTAACTAAGTGGAATTCATATTCAGATATCAAAAAATACGTTGAAAATAATGTCAATAATATTTTACCTATATATGCAAGAAAACTTCTCAAAATGGTGAAATTTTCGCCAATTTACACATCAGCTGCTAATTTAATATTAAACTTTTTGTATTGTAATAATATTGAGATCGTTGAAATTGCTCTTGAAGTTCTAGAACAGCAATCAAAGATACTTCCTAATTTCTACGAAGGTTGTGTCGATCTTTGCCTATTCCAATATATAAAGAAGCTTCATTCACAGAAAAAAACGAACTACGTCCATCTTGCTTTGAATTTTCTATGTAAATTGATGCTTTCTAGTAGTGAATGTTTAAGAAGCGTCCTAAAAGATATGGATTTGCAAGATATAATTAGAAACTACTCTCATGAAATTTATAGTATCATCTTTAGTTCACCTCAGCCAACTAATCCTAATTCTAATCTGAATCAAAAAAATTCTCTAAACAATCGGTCAAACACAGCTCGTTCTATAAATCAAGTTCAGAATGCATATACGAATTTAAGCTCTTCTACGAATTCAACAAATAATTCTGATAATTCAATTGTTGAAAATGAAATATCATATTGGATGGAATCTGGAATTTTTAAATATGTTTCAACTTATGATCAAGCAATATCAATGACATTTAAAAAAGAAGCAAAAATCGTTCCATCAATCATTGTTTCAAATGGTTATGCATTAATTCCTCCTCACTTATTTGGTCAATTAAGCAAAACTGAAGAAGGCCTCAAAAGATTAAGCGCTTGCATACCTCGTCTTTTACAACTACTCAATTCTAATCATATATCGAAACGAAGAGCTGCGTTTTTTGCATTAGGGCATTTGGGATCTGTACCTAACGGAATATCTGCGGAAATCGTTGCAAAAATGATTGAATCTGCTAAAGAAAGCACTTCTTACTTATTACGTGGAACACTTCTTGTTGCTTTCTCAATTATGAAACCAGATCCAATTATTGCTAACTATTTATACAAGAGCGGCTTCCAGTTATTTAAATTTGGATCACATTCATGCATTGTTCCAATTGATCTAAATTCAATGCTCATCCGAACTCAACAGCAATTTGTAGGATTAACCGAAGATGTGCAACCATTCAGTCGTCCTCAAAATCATTTCGTATCAACTGTTATTAACTGTTTAAGCACAAGAGTTAATCAACCTCGAATAGACTTGCAGAATCTTGTGACAACAAAAACGAAAGAAATCGCTACAACTGAAAACTCGCAATTTCTTCACAATTTTATGTCAAAATTTTCAATACCTCAAGCTTTGAGATCTTTTTTGGTATCAGTTCTTGCATTCATGCCTACATTTTATCCAATTAGCAATGAAAAAGTTGATATGCAAGTTTTTCAAATATGCTACGCAAAAATCTATGAATCTTCTTTAATAACACAAATTCCTCTCAATGAGGCAACATTTGATTCAATTAAGCTCAATCAATATTCATTGAGCCAAATAAAGCAAATGAAATCAGATTCTCCTTGTCCGGAAGTTTATTTAAACGATGAAGATTTTAAAAATATTACAGGATATGATAGGGATTCATTTTATAAGCTTCAATTTGCTCAGATTAATGCTATCCGGGAAAATATGAAACGCGTTTAATGCTTTTTATCTGTTCTTTTTTTAAATTTATATTTATATTTATTCTTAATAAAAAAATGGCGTTACATGAAAATATGCTTTTTTTTTTTTTTCAAGATCAATATTTATTTGTGATGTTAAGGGTGAGGGTCAAAAAAACTTTCTATTACGTTATGCTTAATAATATATAGATTCAAATAATATAGGTTTTATATGTTGATTTTTCTTCTACGCAGAGATTAAACACCTTCTTGTATAACTAGAATCCCTGAGTTATCTCTTTGCTATTTTTATCTTACCTAATAAATTGAATATAAAAAAAACGTAATAATTGAAAATTTGAATAATCGAAGTAGACGATAAAAAATGTTGCGCCCAAATATAAAAAAAATAGGTGTTATTTAGTATATTTTTTTATTCAGGCATAAATACATGTATTTATAGGATTTATTTAATTACATATAAAATCAATATCAAGATATTTATATTTTAATTTCAAATAGGCCCAACAATTAAAAAACTCAGTTTAAGGACCAAATATAATTTGAACTTTTTGGGTAAATATCTCCTTAAATAATTTGTTATTGTAGTTCTAAAATATATTATTATATTATATATTTGATATTTATTAAAATAAATCAAATATAAATGAGATCTCCTATGTATATGAAAGAAAAGCATCCAAATTAAAAATGACATTAAAATGAATAGAACATCAGAACGACTTTATTAATCAAAAAATAAATGGTTTTTATTAAATATATACCTGCTTGCTCACTTTTTCTATTGACCAAAATTACATAATTTGAAAAAAAATTTTAATGATCATCAATATTCAGAAAAAATTTTGTTATATTTTTTTCTTAAATAGAGTTTAATTTTGGGATATTTGTAAGTTTACTATGATATTATTTATTGCATACCTTAAAATTCAATTTTAATGAGGCGATAAAAAAAGTGGTTTAGCCAAATTCATAACTTTTAAATGAATAGAAGAATGCGAATTCAAAAATGTAGCACTTGAACTATTAATATATCAAAATTAATCATTTGCTGAATATTTCCTATTGAGTATTTTTTTAATTCATTTACTTTTTTATTCATAAATTTATACTTCAACTGGTCCGATATCACAAAAATTGAATGAAAGCAAATTGTCTTCTTAGATAGTTTTTGAAATTATTGGTAAAATAGTATTATATATTTTAATGTTAATGCAATTTAATTGATAAAGTTTTGTGTAAATAAATATTAAATGAGATATTTTACCTACAAAAATGAGAATATATTTGGTCCTACCAAGTCCTTAAGGGTTAAGTCCAAACGTGCATTTTCTCAATTTTTGATAATTTAGAACAAAATTATCCTAATAATTTTTACTATTATTATTAAAATAATAATATAATTAGATTATGTATGCTTATTAATATAATGTTTAAATATAAATTTTGATTTAGTCAAACTAAAAAAATTAAGAGGTAGACCTAACAGCCTCTGAATTCCTTTCAATTTCTGAAACTTTTCAAAAGTAAACGAACAAAAAAATTCAATGAATTTTTATAGTCATCCCAATAAGTTTTGATAGGAAACAAATTCAAAAAGGGTTTATTATACTTTTATTCCAAGAAAAAGTTGTTTTTCTTTTTTAAAAAAGTTACGGTTTCTATCAAAACTGTATGGCAGCCTAGGCTTTTGTGATTATGGAAAAAACCGGCTCAGTAGTAGATTATGATTTTGATATTATATTCAAGACAGAAAGAACAGTTAATATACGCGATACAATAGCTCATGTTATGGAAACAAGTATGGGCTCGTTTTATTGGGAAGAAGCAACAGGTGTACTTTATAATTACGCTGGAACATATCCAATACGAGTTACTCTTGCTGAATTTGGTGAAGAAGACCAAATAGCGTTAATGTCAAACGTTATAGCAGAAGAACAACTAATAAAAAGATGTGCTATTGATTGTGGTCCGATTACGGAAGGGACTTCGGATATATCAATTCATTATCTAAAAATTGAAAATAATGTAATTAAACTGGAATACATAATAGGTGATTATGCACTATGTTTTGAAATAAGGATATTATTTTATGATACAGCTGGAAATCCTCATAACATAGTAATTGTATTACATCAAAGAACTGTGTATTTTGATAATTTCAAGTTTCCAATCTATTATGAAGAAACTGTTGATTTAACATCATCAAGACCGCTTACATATAATTTCCCAATAGCTGGATATTCTTGGACAACTACTCAGGAATTATTAGATGCTAAACAAGTTTATTCAAGATGCATCATGTCCCGAGAATATTTGGCAAAATTTAAGAGTGTAATGTATGGCACTCAATCAAACACAACTATCACTCATTACTGTCCAATAGAGGCTGGTGAGGAGATTACTGACTACAAGATTGGTAAACCTGTATATCTATCAGGGCATGTATATAAGTATAATAAAGAAACTAAACGATTCATTAGCAGCACCGCTACTGATAGTACTGATTGTATCTGTTCAGTTATTATGGATGGAACCTGGAAGGAATTTGTTGGTATCATTACTAGAATCGATAAAGAAAATGGATGTATTACCTTTGCGACCCATGGCGACTATTTATTCTACGTTGATGACGCAAATCTATACCAGATAGGTGATGTAATACTCTATGATGGAAGAATCCTCGATGAAGATTATGCACTAACATTGAAGATACAACAGAGCATAGTAGGGAAAGTAAGCGGAAAAATAAACGAAAGATATCTGGCAGTGTTTAAAGCTTAAACAACTAATTTTAGGCTCAAGCCATACTTGATAAACTGGGAATATATATTATTGTAAGCATACTTCATGTCTTCAGTCTTTCCATCTTTAGTGATTAATATTTTTGAAACTTTAGTAAATTTTGAAGAAGATGAGGTGCAGCCGCAACCAACATCAGAATCGTCAAGAACAAATTCTACCTTTTCACATTCAGTGAGTAACTTAATCATATCCATTAACAATTTGCTTTCGCATACAACATAAGAGTTTACTTTTAGTGGGTTACCTTCATACATCTCAACCAACATCTCTAAGAACTTATTTTTCTTCTCTAGTGTATCTAGTTCAGTGCCTAAATCTATGATGCCTCTTTCCTGAGCTAATAGGGAACTGCTGCTTATTGGTGCTACTGATGGAAATTGAGATTCCTGATTCATCATCGGTGTATTTGAAGTTAGACCATTCGGTTGTATATCTGGTTGGTTGTTGGCTTGAGTAAAATTTACAGGTTGAACTTGGGGATAAAGTGGAGCTGGTTGAGAATGTTGTTCTCCCTGAGGTTTACATATTTTGATTTTGACGTTGGTATTTTGCTCTTGCTTAATGGTATTATCAGTTTCAGAACTTAATATTCGTGCTTGTCTCAATGTGCCTGACATGATTTAAATAATACAAAAATATATAACATAAGCTTAGATTAAAATAAAATCATCGAAATCTGTTTTCTGGCAATCAGCCACATGCTTTCGAATTTTTTCAACACTCTCATTATTAGAACACTTTCGCATACGTGATGGATAATACTTGTTTCCTTTAAATTCCTTTTGATTCAAATAAATATCAAGTATAAACAAATCTTTCTTGTCCTTACCATTTGGAATAGACCTATTATCATTCTCTTTACATGAAATTATCGGTTGACATCCATAGATTTCTTGAATTCTATCATATCTTATACTTCTTGGTTTACTCTCAGTTCTATCTGTGATAAAGATTGGTTTAAGACATATTCCATACTTATTCTTAAATGCATCATTGCATTCGAAAAAGACAGAAATAATAGGGTCTACAATGTTATAGTCATTCTTGATGATGTTTTCTTGTTCGTTAAGCTTGTTGATGAATTTTGTGACAGAGAAGAATTGTGTTGAATTCATTTCATGCTCAAAAAATTTTAAAAATGTTTAAAAATAAATGACTTACATATCAATTTGACTTTCATAATATCCTTCAAGTTCATAGTCAAATAAATCATACAGTGAATGAATAGAGCTTAAATATGGGTAGTTTTCAATATCATTGCAAGCATCCCTAATATTCTTGATTAAAATAGAATATGAATATTCAAACCTAGAATCTGTCGGATATGGTTCTTTCTCTTTCGCATATTTGACTAGATAAGGTGCATAGTAATTCAAATCTCGTTTAGTTAGATTCTCAAGAGGTATATTCAAAATGCTTTCTTTAAAGTATTCATATTCATCATATTCGATTTCATAAACAGTATCTTGATTTATAACAAATTGGTTTATATCTGGGCAGAAGAATTCGCTACTTCTTTGTGATAAGATTGGCATTGCGATTATTTTTAGATGAGATAAAAAATTAAATAAAAATATACCTGCCATTATTCTGATAGCTATTAGAATGCTGAGAATTCAGTGTGAAAAACTCAGGCCAGATAGCTTTGGTCGGATTACCGAGCGCAGCGAGGGGTTTGACGCTGAGCGTCAAAAATCCGCCAAAGCTCTGACTACTTCTGCCGTATATATTTTTGATTTTTTTTTTTTTTTTTTCTGAGTAATTTTTTTTTTTCAAAATTTTTTATTTTCTGAATTTTTTCAAATTAGTTTATCTTATTTTTTTCTTGTGATCATGAGTTTATAAAATATATTTATAATATATACTGCAAATAAATTCATAATTATTTGGAATTATAAATTGTTACTCCATTATTGCTGATATATAAATTGTACAAAATTGAGAATATTATTTATATTATTTTTTCAAAGTTTAAACAGCCAAGTTCATTTAAAATCTCTATCAAAATTTTTTGGGAAGTTTATATTAAAATTGAATAGATTTAAAAAAAAAAAAAAAAAAAAAACTAATAAATGCAGCAATCAAAACCAACGATTTTGGAATTGATTTCTGAGTTCTCAGAAAAAAATTGGGCAATAGGCCATATAACTTTATAAACCAGAATTTGCAAGCGCTATTTCAAGATATCTTAATAGAAAAAGAGCTTGAATATGAGGAAAATCCATTAATTAGTTTTTAATAATGCGCTATTTTCATTTATCTTTCTCTTTCTTTTTTTTAAAAAAAAATATATATTCTAAATATAAAATGAAAGCAGGCCTTTTTTATATTTATAATAAAAATATAAATATTTTCATATTGTAAATTTCTATATTACCTCCAAACTCTATTAGAATAAGTTAAAAAATGAGAAAAATGAACATTTTGTCGAAAGATATAAAAATAAATTGTATGTAAAATGATCGTTTAGATAGAAATTCAATGGTTTTATTCTTAAAAAAAATATTCAAAAAAAAGAAGGAAGGAGTGATATTTTAGGAGTTTTATTAATATTTTTAAAATTAATACATAATTTAGCATTAGAAATCATAGTAAATATAAAAATATCATAGAAAAATTGATTGAGGATCAGAAATGAGCCAATGAATTATGAAATTGGTTGGTTTAAAAAACAATTTTTAAAGAGTATTGCCTCGTTTGTTGCAGTTGAAATATAATTTGCTTTCTTATTTGAAGATTTTAAAGGTAAATTAGTATCCATGCTAAAATATGTAGCTGTCCGTGCTTTACTAGCTTGCATTGTAAAATTATCTCTTACTTTGCTTTACATAGAGTAACAAAAAGTATAAATAATGACAAAAAGAGCCTTTCCTCTTAAAAAATAAAATTGCATCTTCTTTTAATCGTTTTCATTTTATTATGAAAATTGAAAGAAATTGAGTCTTCAGAACAAATATTCTAAATTCCATGATTGTCCTTCTCAAAAATACATTTGTTCGACTCAAATATTTAAAGCTATTTGAAAAAGTTGCTTAATTTAAGAGGCATAAAAATAAATAAAATGAATTTAAAAATTTCAATTTTTGAAAATTATCGTTATTTTAAAAGTTGACGATAACGATCAATTTTTGAATAACTAATAAAATAAAAATATATAAAAAGTTGAAATAACTATCTGAATTTATAAAATTGGAGTTAAAGAATGAATATCTATATAAATAAAATAATTTGTAAGAATTTTATAATATCCGTATTTTTATTTATGCCTTTAAAAATTAGATAAATATATTTTTTAAAAAAACGTATTTTTTAAGCAAATTTTGGATAAATATATCTTAATTTATTTTAGTATATAATTATCTAATTAATATTGATTAATAATATAAATAAAATATAAATTTAAATAATTATAACTATGATATTTACCATGAATTTTTATTCAAAAGATTTTCAGAGCAATTGAATATAATTCAAATTTTCAAAAAAAGCAGAAAAAAACCTACTTAATCTCTTATTTTTAATCAAATAAATTCATAATTAAAGAAATATATTTATATAAAATATTTAATAATAATATAAATATACACATATATTGAAAAATATAAAAAATAAAAATTATTTATTAAGATAGTTTTGTTGTAAAAATTGAGGGTAATTCAGAAATGGACTTCACCCTTAAGGATCTATCAATTTAATCGGTATTTAGGTTCAGAATTTTATTCGTTTATAATTATTTTATAGGAGATAAAAATCAATAAATGTTTTTATCCATTATATAGTGATATATAAATGATATGAAAGAAAAAATCAAATTTGAAGAAGAATATTAACTTTTCAATATATATAATCAAAAAACGTAAACACATTGAAATCATCAAAATTTTATTAATAGTATTTTTTGAGTTTTCATCATTTTTCCATTTAAAAAATGTTTGAAAATGATATACTCTAGATTCGTTTAATTCTAAATTTATATTCAAAATAATGCTAATCACAGAAAAATTTGTATAAAAATTGAATTTTTTTCTTTATTTTCTCGGATTTAAATATTATTCATTGAAAATTAATTTAAATTGAATATTTTTACAACAATTATCATAATTTATTCGGAATTTTTTTATTATGATAGGAGGGGATGTATTAATTAGTGAAATGAAGATGAAACATTCGCATAGTGGTGGTTCAACAATGCTTTTTATTCAAGAGAGTGAAAGCTCAAGTGTGAGCTCGAGTTTTAAAATATCAAGTAAACTTGATTCATTAAATTATCATAGGAAATCTTTTTTTCAAATATTCAATTTACTACTCAAAGCAAGTATTGCAACAGATCCTTTTCTTGTTGGTGAAATTTATCATTGTGGATATTTGTGGTGCTTAATAATTGCATTATTATTTGTTGCATTCACACAAATTTCATTTTACTTATTTGTTCAAAGTTGGATTTATGGAAGAGCATATTCTTATAATAGTATATGGAGAGAATTATTCGGTCAGAACAGTTGCTCATGGATTGCATTAATCCTTGTCATAATTACATATATTACATTTACCATTTGGTATCAACATGAAATACATTTTCATATAACAGGTATATTAACAGGCATATGGTCAGAAGTCCCATCAATTTTAACAAATAAATGGTTTGTAACGTATGTAATTACACTTATCTTTGTTTTTCCGCCATTATTTGTTAGTAGACTGACAAATTTTGTATTTTTGTCAATGTTTTCAAACGTTTGCTTGTTAATTGGAATAGTATGCTTGATTGTATATTATTTCCATTTTACACTTAGCAATGATATACAATTTTCTGTCACAGCTAAAGAATCTGGACTTAAAATGTTCAATACAGACATATTTTTAATTTTCAACGCAATTGGTGTTATGAATTCTGCACTTTTTTATAATCCAATACTTTCTGTTTCTGGTCAAGATTTAAGCATTCCCACAATATCGCGTGTAATGAGCCTAACATGGATGACATCATTAACTTCTCTTGTCGTTCATTTGGTAGGCGGATTCTTCTCGTATTTAATAAATCCTGATAATGAAGGTGATGTAATTTTTTATGATATGAGTGCATACAACGAAGATCATTCAAAGATTATATACCCAGAGGTTATTATTGGCCAAATTGCAACTTTTTGCATATCAATTTGCTCAAATATTTTTTATACGCATTTCGTTTCGCGACAGGTTGCTGAATTAGTTCTTCCAACTTCAGCGAATTCACTTGTGCCAGTGGTCTTTAGTGGAATTGTTGTAATTTTATTTTCTTCAGGAATGAACTTCATTGATGAAACTGCAACAGATATTGCTGATATGATTGCTGGCGTAATAAGTATAATTCTTGCTTATGTTTTTCCTTCGATTTTTTACATTAGACAATATAAGTTTTTTAACAAAGTCTTTGGAATATTAAGTGTTTTTATGATAGTAATTGGGATTATTGTTGCTATAATAACATTGGTATGTGGAATAATCGATTTTTAATATTTCTGGAAAAAAGTCGAATCGGCTATTTTTAAGATTAAATATCATGTTATTTTTCATGTGTAATAAATATTATTTATTGAACTCATTTCTATTTTTTTTTTGAAATTTCAAATCAGAGAAAAACAAAAGGAGGTCATCTTGTTTTTAACACAAAAACTCATAGTATAATTGGTTTTGATTTTTTATAAGTACATCTAATATTTAATATAATAAATAATAGTTGTTCTATCTAAAATATCTCTAATATTTATTTATATTATTGAGATAAAAAAATTTTTTTCAAAAAAATCTAATTTGAATGTGTATTCAAATATTTTTTCTTCTCAATTTTTTCTTTTCAAATTTAAGTTTTATAATTTTACAAATTTTTCTTGATGGGATATTAATATTTATTAAATATTCTTGCGCATTTAATCATTGATATAGATTTAAAAAATAATTATATATACGATATTTTTAATCAATCCATATATTTGCTTGCAAGAATGAATAAAACCAATGATCGAGTGTGACTTATCATGACTCTAATATAAAATTGGTAGTTGAAATTTGAAATTTATGTGAATAAATAGATTCATTATATGCGTATATATCTAATATATTGTTTTCGAATAATTTGGTGTGTTGAATTTGGGAAAATATTTGATTTAATAGCATCAGTAATTATTTCAAAAAACTGATTATATCTCAGCCATTTTGTAAAAATATTGAATCTCGATTGGTTTATTCTAATTATATTAGCAGATACTTTTAAATCATCATTTGATCTATCTTGATTTACTTGAAATTAAGAATATCCTTTTATCTTCGATTGTCCTTAATCAAATCATAAAAGTAATATTTATATATAATTATTATTATATTATTTATATATAAAATAAAATTATGAATTTATTTATTACATAACACAAAAAATAGCAAACAATGTGAAAAAATTTGTCAACTAATTGAATTTATAAATTTATAAATTGAATTGATAAAGTTTTTTTCAGAAAAGTTGTCTCTCAAAAAATAGGGAGTCCAACGATAGAAATTTTTTTCATATGAATAAAAAATAAAATTATTTAATTAAAAATAATCTATAAATCATTTTATATATAAATTATATTTTATTTTTGAAAATTATCTATCAGGAGTCGAGAGTGCTCTTTTTTAAATTTCTGAAGCTTTGTTTGAAATAATCAAAAACATTTCCCATATAAACAATGAGGAAAATGATAGATTAAATAAACACATATATATACAAAATTAGATTAAATATTAAGAAATTGATAAAATGTCGTTAAATAATGAAAAAATGTTAATCTTATTGATTCAAATTAGAAAATTTAATTTTTATTTAATTAAATTTGAATTCTTCGCTGTAGAAATAGAAATAAAATCTAATTAATGAATATTAACATACCAAGAATGTATTTTTAAAATTGTTGATATTTGATAAACAAATATTTCTATTGAGTAAGCTATTATACTTCATGAATACTTCTTAACTATTATTTAATGATAAAAATCAAAAAATCTGAAAAAATATTATAAATTGGTACTCGAATAACAACTTTATGATAAAAATTAAGAAAAAATTGTTTAAACAGAGTCTGTGAATTTTTAAAAGGGAAATCTCGACTCCTGATAGACATTTTGGGAAAATAAATATACCAATATTTATGATTAATTTTATGTATATTAATTATGATAATTTTATTACTAATATATAAAGAATTAATTTGAATTAAATTTTCTGAGCAATTTAATCGTTGGAGTACCTATCTCAAAAAAACTTAAATTTTCAATAAGTATAACGTTAACTTAATTCATTGATTCAACATTATTTCAACATTAACATGTCGTTATGACCAAATTGAAACGGTTATAATCAATGGCCTTAATGTCGTTGACGTTGACATTCAGTTCAACGATATAACATTTTGTTCAACGATTTTAACGTCAACGTTGGCCAACCCTGAATTCATCATTTATGAAAAAAAAAATCAAGAAAAGATGCATCAATAAGAGTAAAAAAACTTTAATATTTAAATCATGCAAACAAAATTAAAAAAAAAAAATTAATAAGTGACTTGTAAAATATACATACATATATAAAAAGTAGAATCATTGGGATTGCTTAATTCCACAAGATAAGCATCCAACAAGAATAGTGTTTCTTCCGCTTTCAGAACGATCAAAGAGGTCTCTAATTTGCTTTGATCGCTGGCAATAGCCACTAGTAAAATGAGATGGGCTCCTCAAATGAGTGTATCCGCTTTCCATTGTCTGTCCAGGAGTCGCATAAAAGAGGAAAGCTGCCAATGAGACAATCCATCCAATATTTGGACGTGTGATGTAAAAACGACGGTTTTTCACACTCTGGTTATCATAAAAGAAAGAAGATTCGCACGAAATCAAATCAACAATATAATTCTCTTCTTCATTTTCATCATTATCAGATCCATCTTTTTCGCTTTTTGGCTGCTCCATTCTTGTTTGAGGAGTAATTGCAATAACACACTCAAAGTTGTTGAGTTCTGGAGAGGTCGGGTCAATGACCATACCTGTTTCGTTAAGAAGGAGAAGAAATCCTATTTGATTGGCCTGTGATGGCGAAATTGAATGAATGGTCCCTTTCCTATGACGCATGCGGGAACGATAGTAGCCTTTGATATCTTCATCCTTATGATTCTGTTGCTGCTGTTGGTCAGCTTTCTGATCGTTTTCGTCAGAAATCTTGTCTCTTTTCTGATCAGTATTAGTCATATTTTCATTCCCATTTCCAGCAAAAATTTCGCTGTTGTTTTTGTTATCATCGAAGTCAGTGAATATGCTATCTTCAGTGTCAGATTCGTCGTCAAAAATCGGCATGTGGTAGTTGATATTTGCAATGCAGCAATCGTTGGCAGCATTTAGATATTTCATCAGTTCTTCGAGGTTCTTAGTTCTCTTGCCTCTGTTTGTTAGCGAGTAAGCAAGGCTGCTGTAGGGGTTACGCGGATGCATACAGTCATCTCTTGCTGATGATGAGCTCTCTTTAGTTTTGCTTTCTTCATCAGTCTGGCTCGTCTTGTTCCTGCCAATAATGACGTTGTCATTATCATCAAGAAGCTGGAAAATGAAAACATCAACTGATGATGAAGGAGGAGTTTTGTCAAGTTTGTCGAGGAATCCAAAGCATCCCGTGGAAATGTGGCGCGTGTTCATACTAGAATCAGCTGAAATGAATCCAAGATCGCAGAGCAATGAATGGGCATCAGAAACTTCTTTCCTTTCGAGAGGCTTTTGAAATGCGAGTGGATAGCTTAGCTCACCTTCCTTTTGGTTGGCATGGCTATCATTATTATTAAACATTGAATCAACTTCTTTAAGGGAGTTCATGAAGCTTTCATCATTATCATCATCAAATGGTGATACATATAAATCACATGGAGTAGCTTTTTCTTCTGGATTAACCTTTTCTTGATTTTCATTTGTAAAAAGTTTCTTTTTTTCGCATGAACAAAGGCTGCCTTTATAGCATTCCCGTCCACCAAGATCTTCAACACGAAACACGTTTATGCCAAGGCCATGCCTAATGACAATGTGGCTTTTTCCAATAACTGATAAAATGAACTTTTTAGTAACAAAATTTTCAGTATATCCGCACATATCATTATTAATTGTATCTAATTGATAAGCCTCGCCTCCACAGAAAATTGATAGTTGAGTCATTTTCCTGAAAATCTTTAATTCAGAAACATCTTCATTTTCGAAATCATCATTTTCATTAATAAATTTGCTAGTAAAAGTAGAGTTCGAAGAATTCATCATGCTATTTTGATTATTTGGAATATTGTTCGCGTTGTTGGTGCCATAGTTGCTACTTAGAAATGAATTTGAGTTGCTCATATAATTATAATTATTATTATTACTATTCATTAAACTTAAATTGATTGTGCTTACTGCATTTTGGCTCATGTTTGCAAATGTGTTGAGAAGGCTTGGGTTAGTAGTATTTAAACTCCCAGGAAAATTATTATTGGCTTTCATCATTGATGGGAAATGCTGATTAATTGATGAAAAAGAATTTGAATTTGGAATCGATGGATTTGTTTCATTTTGATAACTTTTTGGTTTTGAAAGAAGATTCAACAAACGGGAATTATATTCTGGATGTGAAGTAAAAAGATCAGTTCCTTGAGATAAACAAAATACTCCAAGAAGTACCTTTTGTTGCTCAATAGATTTCAAAAAATCATCTTGATTATTGTCTTTATTACATAATTTCTGAGGTTTATTTCTAATTTCTGTGTTGTAAAGTTCAGAATTTCCAGCAAAACCAGAATTCATTTGTTGCTGTTGATTCATTTGTTGTAGTTGAAGCATTGATTGATTATGACTTTGAAGAGCATTTGTTTCAAGATATGAAATGTTATTCGAAAAAATAGGAAAAATTGATTTCAAATATGAATGAGAACTAGAACCTGAACTTGAGCTCGATGCAGAATTCAAGAATTTACTGGTAAAATGTGAATCAAGATTGTAAATATTGCTAAAATTATTCTTATTTAATAAAGATTCAAGGAGATCCCAAAAGTTTGGATCAATATTAATATTTGTAGAAAAATCACTTCGAAGGATAAGAGGAACGAAACCAGCGATTAAAATAATTCGACTGAATGCCTCTTTATTCATTAAAGCGGCAATTGATAAGGAATAACGATTACTGAAACATTTGTTTAACTGGCTCCAAAATAAATCGCCGCGTTTAATAACAACCATTGATAAAATTGATGTAATCATTAGCATTAAATTATTTTTATATTCTGATGAAACTGCTAAATTTGTCATTGTATTTCTAATATCATCACTTTTAGTACGTTGAACTAAACGAATTAAAATGAATAATAAATGCTGATAAATGTCAAAATTGGATGTCATTTTAGAACTTTCAAATCTAACCGCAAAATTTTGAAACGAAAGCTCTAATGAGTCTAAAAAAGTAAGATTGTTCATTAAAAAGTCATAAGCATAAACTGGAAGATACCAAAATAGATCTGTTTCATGATCTATCGTTGTATTTTCAAGTACATTAATAATTAAATTTTTAGCTATTTCTTGGAGTTCAAGTGTTGTTTCGCGTTCTCCTCTCATTATTAATGTAAAAAGAGGATGGGAAGGAGGATTTGTCCATTTGCAATCTATTGAAAACCAGTTTAAAAAAAGCGACTTGATTTCATCTGTAGGCCATTTAGGATGAACTGGAAATCTGACATTTTTTGAAACCATGTCCCAGCAATGTATAGCCTTTGAAAAAGCTTCTTGTTTAAACTCTTTAGAAAATTCTTGATTAATCTTTTCGATTATAAATTCGAAAATTAATTGTTTATTCATTTTTTTAATTTGTACTTTTTCTGCATCACTTTCTTTTCGATTTTTGGATTTGTTTGATGTTCTAACTTCATTATCAGAAGATTGAGATGAATTTGAATCTTTGTTCGATCTTCTTGAATTTGCTCTAAATCTTGCTGGAACAATTGACAAAAAATAGCTTTTAACAATTGGATTATAAACTTTAACAAATAATCTTAGCCACACTTCCTGTGAAAATGAAGGGAAAGAAAATAATTTATGTATTAATGAATTAAATTGATTCAAAAATGATTGACTTTTAAATGTTGATTTCAGAAGTATATCAAATGCGAGAATAGCCAATTCAGTAAATTTTACGTTTTTTGTTGAAGTTGCAAAATCAAGAGTACCGCATAATAAAACTTTGATTAAAATTGACCATGTTTCTTCAGAAAGAAGAGGATGTGTTTTAATAAAAATTTCATTCATTCTTTTGATGAAATCTAAAAATACGAAAGTGAATGATGGGTTTAAAAAAAACTGAGAAATGTGTATTAAAAATAGTTGAAAATATTTTTCCAATTTCTCCCTATCAAGTAAATGTTGTATGGGATTGCAAACAATCCACTTCAAATATAGTCCCAAAGCTGTTTTAAATATTGATTTTTGATTCGGAATATTTTGAGCTGTCGATGTATCTACTAAATCATCAATCCGTAAGGCAAAACCTGAACAATTTAATAGCCAATTAAACTTTTTTTCATCTAAAATAATGTCTGTTTGTGAATCAAGTAATGAAATAGTATTATTTGTTATCAAAATTGCATTTTTTTCTGGATATTTTGATAAAACGCATTCATAATCATCTTTTATATCAAGATTTGGACTTTTTAACATAGGAAATCCTTGAAGATTTGAAGAAATCTTCTGATTTATCATCTCATTCCTATCAAAATCTAGTGTGATATGTTAGATGAAAAAGATATTTTTTTGAACTTTTTTTTTTACCATTCATCATAAAACGATATGGATAGTGGAGCTTAAAAAAATAATTTAGAAGCAAACTTTAAAAGAATTGAATTACAGTTTTTATGTTGAAATCAATCAAACTGTGATTGATTGTCACTTTTTATTTTGATGTGAGTGAATTCAAAAACAGAATAAAGGGGAAAAAATGGAAGAAGATAATTGCATAAATGAGCTACTCCAAAAAATTAGCAATATAGGAGAGAAATCAAAGTTGTTATTAGAAAAAAATCAGGATTATTTTGATTTATGGAAAATTGAAGAACAAATTATTATGCGTCAGCAAAGCACTCAAAGGTTTTGTATTCCTTGCCAAGATATAAGCGAACTGCATGAGCTGATTATGGAAAGAGAAGAAAAGATAAAATCCATTGTTAATAATGCAAATGGAGATAATCAGATTGCATCTCAAGACAAAGTAGAGTAAAAAAATCCTAATAATAATAAATTATTAATAACTTCGAAAAGAATAAAAATTAAAAAAAAATATTAATAAATTAGAATGGGCAAAGTTTATCTCAATAAATTTATTGTTGACCTTCGTCTTCTTCTTCTTCGCCACCTTCGACGGATTCTGCAGCAACTTCATCATAATCCTTTTCGAGAAGGGCAAGATCTTCACGAGCTTCTGGGAATTCTGCTTCTTCCATACCTTCTCCGACATACCAGTGAACGAAGGCACGTTTGGCGTACATAAGATCGAATTTGTGATCGAGACGGCTCCATGCTTCGGCAATGGCGGTTGTGTTAGCGAGCATGCAAACGGCACGTTGAACCTTTGCAAGATCGCCTCCTGGAACGACTGTTGGTGGTTGGTAGTTGATACCGACCTTGAAACCGGTTGGGCACCAGTCGACGAATTGGATGGTACGCTTGGTCTTGATTGTAGCAATGGCGGCACCGACATCCTTTGGAACAACATCTCCACGATAAAGGCATGTGCATGCCATGTACTTACCGTGACGTGGGTCGCATTTAACCATCATGTTAGCTGGTTCGAAGAGGGTGTTTGTGATTTCGGCAACTGAAAGTTGTTCGTGGTAGGCCTTTTCTGCGGAGATGACTGGAGCATATGAGCAGATTGGGAAGTGGATACGGGCATATGGAACCAAGTTGGTTTGGAATTCTGTGAAGTCGACGTTTAAGGCACCATCGAAACGGAGGGAGGCTGTAAGGGAGGAAACAACTTGACCAATGAGACGGTTAAGGTTGGTGTATGTTGGGCGTTCGATATCGAGGGCACGGCGGCAAAGGTCGTAAAGGGCTTCGTTATCGACCATGAAGGCGCAATCGGAGTGATCAATCATAGCGTGGGTAGCAAGAATTGAGTTGTATGGTTCGACAACTGCTGTTGAAACTTGTGGTGCTGGGTAAACTGTGAATTCGAGCTTGGACTTCTTACCATAGTCGACGGAAAGACGTTCAAGAAGGAGGGATCCGAAACCAGCTCCGGTACCACCTCCGAACGAGTGGAAGATTAAGAAACCTTGCATACCTGTGCATTGATCTGCTAACTTACGGATACGATCGAGGGAAAGATCAATGATTTCTTTACCAACGGTGTAGTGACCACGAGCATAGTTGTTAGCTGCATCTTCTTTACCGTTGATAAGTTGTTCTGGGTGGTAGAGTTGGCGGTATGTTCCTGTACGGACTTCATCCATACATGTTGGTTCAAGATCGATGAAAACTGCACGTGGAACGTGTTTGCCGGCTCCTGTTTCTGAGAAGAAGGTATTGAAAGCATCGTCGCAAACACCGATTGTCTTATCGGATGGCATTTGACCATCTGGTTGAATTCCGTGTTCAAGGCAGTAGAGTTCCCAGCATCCATTACCAATTTGGACACCGCATTGACCGATATGGATAGAAATAACTTCACGCATTGTTGAAGAATGATGTGATTCGATTCCTCACTTTTCTTAAAAAATTAACGAACATATTCAATTTTCAATAATAGCTGACTTTTATTTCCGACAGTTTAAACTATTCTTTCATTATTTTACATTTAACGGTTCACTTATTATAACGAGTTTTTTATGCTATATAAATTATTTTGGTAATTCCAAAATTAAATTTTATAAATTAGCTCAAAAAAATAATATATAAATCCGAAAATTGATATTTATTCAAAATTTTATTCAATTGAATATACCATATTCGGTAAAAGATATTTTATATCTTATTCAAAAAGTTAATTAATGTATATATTAATATCTTTCATATTCTTATGCAAAAACTAAATAAAAATCATAAAAAAATCCACAAAGTATCTTTATATATCAAATAAGTTGTTTTAAAAGAAAAATTAAAAAAAAATTTAATTCAATATTAATTGAACTATTAAAGAAAGAAAAGTCATTAATTTTCATTGGTTGTTTTTTAAAAAGTGTATAAATCAGGGTTGGAAGTAAACAACAACTTTTTTGTAAAAGATAGTCCGATAATATAACTTTTCAGTGATTGCTAATACGGATCATTTTGGAAGTAAACAACAACTTTTTTGTAAAAGTAATACAGCTCGCATTTATTACTGTTGCAAAAAATCACAGTAATAAAGAAATTTTGAAAATTTTAAAATAATTTTAAAAAAATGAAAAATTTAAAGAATATTATAATAGAATATATTATATAATGCATATAAATTAAATAATAAAAAATATTGATATATAATATCAAAATTTATTTCAAAAATTATAAAAAAAGATTATTATTTTGTAATACAAAAAGTTCAATTTTTTTCATTCAATTTAAATTTTTTTTATAAAAAAGTGGATTTTTGAATGATTCAATTTTGTTAAAAAAAATTAATTTGTTAAGATATTTAA
Organism: Tritrichomonas musculus; assembly: GCA_039105265.1. Taxonomy (NCBI): domain Eukaryota; phylum Parabasalia; order Tritrichomonadida; family Tritrichomonadidae; genus Tritrichomonas; species Tritrichomonas musculus. Next base: position 7,775,759 of record JAPFFF010000002.1, read on the forward strand.
AGGTCAAAATTATTAGCCTTTAGAAAGGTGAAAAAGTTCTTATTACTGCGGTTTGGCGATTACAGTAATAAGGAATTCAATCTTATTTGGCCTTAGTATAAGGTCAAAAAAAAACTGTTTTAATCTACAAGGTCAATAATTCACTATATTTTTATAACAAAATTGATAATAAAAATGAATCAGCATTCATAAAATATTCAATCACTTCTATCAATTTTTTTTCAGCATTCGTATAGAATTGCTATAGTAAGACGAAAAGCGAGTAAACATCAGAAAAACCGGTCGACATCGTAAACTTTTTCATAAAATCGCACTCAAATATTTAATAAAGATGATCAAAATTGAATGAAAAATGATATTGAAAAGGCTCTCAAATATAACTCAAATATCTTTTTAAAAAGTTCCAAAAAATTTTTAAAATTTTATAATGTCTACCGTTTTTTGAATAAGCATCATAGAAAAGTATTCCGGGTATTTCTATGAGTTTAATGAAAAAGTTGATGATGTCGACCAGTTTTTCGTGATGTCGACCGGTTTATCATCAAACTATAGGTGTGCTCAAATTTTGTAAAGTGTCAGAAATTTAAATTTTACGGAGGATTGGTATGAATTTTAAGGTACAAATCCAGTACGTTATTTTTTGAATAGGAGAACGTTTATTATTTGAATAGTTGCATGTCTCTGAAAAAGTTTAAATTGACTAGGTTTGTTTTTGACACTTATTTTACAATTTAAATAAACATTATGACATGTTATATGAAATGGATGAAAATAATCGGTTTTTATTTAACATGTCATCTTTTTCTTTGAGAATGTCAAAAAAAAATGCGGTTACTAAACGTACTGGATTTGTACCTTAATTATAAATTTTTATATTTATAATTATATTTATATTTATAATTTTTAAATAATATTTACCATACATTTTTAAGATATAATAATTTTAATCCGATAATTTTTTGAATGTAAACTTTAATTCAAAATTTAAATTTGAATTATTCTTTGAAAGTTTCAATTGAATATTTGGCCGATAATTTTTTACTTATTATCAGCATATTCGGGAAAATTGGGGAAAAATATGTTAAATTTTTCCATTTTGGTTTCTTTTATGACCTATGCATAGGTCATAATTATAATTCTTAATTTTCTTTTTGAAATTCAAATCGTATATGTTATTTATATTTATTATTAATATCCTTCATAATATGCAAGTTTATGGTTATACAAAATACTTGTTTTCTAATATTGAAAGATTATCCATTAAATTAAGTAAGCTCGGTTTAGTAGTATATACGAGTCGGTTTCCGCTGGGGCTGGCACCCACACCGTCAACACGAACTCGTCATAAAAGAAAAAGAAAAGAAAAGAAAAAGAAAAGAAAAGAAAAAAGAAAAAAAGAAAAAAATATTCTTGTTCTCACTACTGCTCCCCATCAATGAAACGGCACAGGTACCCCACCCCACAACCGCCCATCTATGAAACGGCACAGGTACCAGCCCCGAGAATCTCGTACTTATTTCTTCATATATATAGCATCGAAACAAATCATAGAACATTCATCACAATCTAACTCAATATTATATATATCATAAGCACCAGAAGGTGGGTTAGTGTCTTTAAAGTATATTTCATCCAAATATGATTTTATTTGTTGAGGGTCAGACCATTCAGTTGATATAAATCTAATAAAATGTAGCTTTTGAGTCTTGTCCTTGAATATCAATAAGTACTCCCCATCTGGAACAGGTTCATTATCACCTGTTGGATCATTATCTATATTATCAATAATTATGTGTTTCTCACTTGTAAAATAAGAGAATAGAAAATACCTATTATATTCATCAGTGACATCAGTAAATCCTGTATAATATGCTTTCCATTCACTATCTGGGTCATTTTTCTCTTCTAATGCAGTTAACCTAGCTTCCATTGCTGCTATAGTATCTTTTAATGCGATATTTTCACCCTCTAATGTCTCTATCCTACGTATAAGTACATCTAGACCTTCATTAGCTTCATCCACAGTAGGGTAATTATCAAACTCAGCCTCTAGCTCATTGACCTTCTCAGCTAACAACTTGAAACAAGGCTTGAGTGAATCCCTAAACATATTGCTGATATCCATAGCACCACTTAATGTCAAGGTTCCAGTATCAGGGTTATCATTCTCATCAGTAAAAGGTAGTTCATCAAGTTGCTTATACTCTTCCTCACACCAGGTAATGATAGGTGTTATATCTTTGGTTATGCTTCTTGCTGTAGTACCTGACATGAAGTTAATGCTATTTCTAACCAAATCACTCATACCTTTGGTTGACTTATGCGAGAATAACCTTTTAAGGAATCCTCCACCTTTTATGGTAGGAAAGCTTATACCATCTGGAAATAGCTGCATACCAATAGAACCTATTGACCCTGCAGTACCTGCAACCCCAAAAGCTAATGCAGTCCATGAGACTATACGTAAATTATCTACATCATCCTCCAGATGTTGAGTAACTTGTTCAGTCCTTGATACTCTACCTTTTAAGCTTTCCATAACAGTGTTCATTTCGTTAACATCATAGCTAATAACATCTACATTGTTGGTAACTAAGTTTAAATCACTCCTCATAGTAGTAATATTATCAGCAGTAATTATCTTAGAGGAGGTAATATTATAATCAGTATATAAGGTTGTTGCCCCATTAGGATTTGGGGATACTTCATAAAATTGCTGCTTAATGATATACTCGAATGGGTTAGTAGTTGAATCCCAATGAACCTCATCTATTGGGTCAACATATTCATCAGCTAAATATATCTTAATATCCCTTGAGTCATTAGTAGTCGAAGCTGCATATGTATATTCAAGCTTTTCACATGAATCAAGTACACCATGTAAGAACAACCATACCTTGTCTCCTCCATTGCCTTCTTTTCCAGTAGGTCGAACTGAGAACCTATTTGCATTTTTAGAACCTTCAAGGGTAATATCAAGGTAGAGTTCATCAATAGCACTAGTTTCTAATTTATTAGTCGCATTATTCATCTTATAGCACCTTATTGCTTCAATATCATATCCATCTTTTGTACCTCCTTGACTTGTTTGATATCCTAGACCATATTTCGAAAAAGGTTCTATCTCCCCTGTCTTTAATTTTACAAAACAGTCTATTTTGCACTTACCTCCATGAATCATGTAATGTAGTAGGTTATCAGGAGAGTAGTCATTAGGCTTATTAATCAGTTTCATGTTCCTCTCACTCCTCTTGACTTGTATGTAGGTACCATCTTCACCATACTCATTCTCCTTATTTAATCCATTAACTAATCTACCATTGATATGACCTTGTATGTTATCACCTACCCATTTTGTACCATCCCATGATAAAAACCACTTATTACCAAAACAATACTCATTAAACCTAAACTCTAAGTCATTAGGTATAGTATATCCAGTATCTATGTTCCATTGAAGTAACCAATACTTCTTGTTATCTATCACAACCTGACTAGTTGATGTAGGCTTATATAAGTATAGTACATCGCTTTTACGTAAACTTAATGCATTATCAGCTTTTATTATAGAACACTTTATTGCCTTCTCTGTCTGTAAAGAATCAGTTATATATTCATTCATTATGCTCAACTCCCCATTCAGCCACAAGGTATATGGGTTGAAGTCTAGTTTACTATCAAAAGCTATATTCATATATCCCATAATGGTACTATTATTTATACTGCATCCATTACTACTTTTAGTTATCAAAGGAGAATATACTTGACCATCCTTAACATATATGTAGAACTCCTTGACTAAATTACCACTTGTATCATATACTATATTCTTCCTCAATACTATCTTAAATATATTAGTCTGGGTTTTTATATCATTGAGCTTATTAATGAAGTCTTCAGGCAAATTAACAAACTTAAGGATATTGTAAGTTGTTGTTGAAGACTCAAATGATACATACTGTATATTTTTATTTTTAATATCAACTTCTGGTAAACCTTCGACCTCATTAAATAAATGACCTGTCTGTACATAGTTATCTAAGTCACCCAAGGTTAATAACTGGCTACCTTTTCGAGTAGCATCCCCTATCTTAAACTGTATATCTCCTTTAAATCTTGTAGTAGTATCACTCATTTTAGTTAAATAAAACTTCTCATTCGATGTTAGCGCATTTAGCTTCAAGTGCTGCAAGTCTTGCCTCAAGAGTATCAATATATGCATCCTTCTGGTCTATCATTTCCTTCACTTCTACTTTAGTAATATAAGCAGTCATATCTATATCTTCTAATGGATGTTTTGTACTTGACTTATTTTCAAGCTCTTTGATTTTCTCGCACATGAATGCTATTGTACCCTTTAAAGTATCGCGATATGTCTTTGCAATATTAATACATGTATCAAATGAAACCATCATCTTATCAGCATCCTTCATTGTTATTTCAAGTTCAGGTTCATCATCTGTTTCTTCATGATATGCCCATGCAAGAATCTTTTCTAATACATCTTCCTCTGCTAATGTCTCTGGGTTATCATTACGACGGAACCAACTTGGAATATTAAATAATCCTATTCTATTTGCTACATATGCTTCTGCTGCTACTCCTGCTATAGCTGCTGCATCACCAGGATGATGTCTAACAAACTGCCATTGACCATGTAAGAACCTTCTAGCAACATAACCTACTGCTCCCATAATAACCTGGGTAGTTGGACTTATAACACCATCTTGTTGGTACATTTCTATCACTCCATTCACAATATTAATTACATGTAGTCTTCTTCTATCTATTGTAGCAACTACATTTCCATTATATAGTACTTGTGTTATTTCTTCACCAGTTGTTTCATCTAATGTGTCATTAAAAGCTAAAAGATTACCATGAGAATAAATATTATCCATTAGTTCTCCTCTTTGTTCATCACTCATTTGTTCTATCATTCTTGCTGTTATTGCTGGTGTTGTTCCTGGTACTGTCCAAGTATCTGTTGTGGCAACAAGGTCATAATGCTGATATCTAACTCCATTTGCATTGACTTCTATTTGTGAATTTATTCCAACAAATCGTACTTGACCTCCACTAATATTTGCTGTTGTTGGAGCAGAATAGTCAATAGTAGCAACAATTGGGTCAATAGTCTCTCCTCTATGGTCAATAATATTTATCCATGCTTCCATTGTTTGGTCATTCAAGTAAGGTTCTAAACCAATATCTCCATTTTGCACAAATGGTAAATTTAATCTGTCTTGCATCGATAATTGTTCAATATCTCTCGCTGTGTATGTTGTTCCTTCCCATTCTATTGACCAATTATTATCAGTAGCTCTATGTATTCTATCTGTCATCTCAATATCTGCTGGTCTTATTAGAGTCCTTCGTTGAAATACATTATTATGGATAATGAGTTGGTCATTATAAAACAAATCATACACATTAAACCACTCTCTTCCATGATATTGGATACGTAATATATCAGGATGACTAGCAACTAATGCATTTCGTTCTGCTCTTGTCATATCTGCAATATCTTCTAAGGTATACTGGATTCCAGATATATTGATAACAGGAACTTGATTCCTAAGTGCAATCGTAGTTGAAGCTGTATTTGTCATTGTAGTCTGTGGTACAGTTATATCTGTTCGAATCTCATCTGTTTCATCTGTAACAACCTGTGGCTGAACTTCTCTATGAGTTCTCTCTAATGATTGCTCAGTGGTTGTGATAGTATTTGTTGCATTATCAGTATCATTATCAGTTATTGTAATCGAGGATGAATTAATATTTAATGTTTCAGTTCCATTTGTATCTGGTCTATTCCTAAAGAAGTGTAAGACATTCGAACCAAGTGTAGCAATAGCATTTCCTAACTGAGTCAGTGCATGTGTTGTCGAAAGGACAACCTGTGTAGCTGAGAATGTTGAAATAGCTCCAGCAATAGGATTTTGAACAGTTGTTGTTATTGGTAAAAATCTTTCCATTGTCATCTTATCAGCCTTCAAATCAACATTCACCAAAAACTTACCTTGAAAGCCACTACCTCCATCACCTGGATAACCACCACCACCACCACCTCCTCCACCATTTCCTCCTGGACCTGCTGGGAAAGGTCTTGTTTGATATGTATTAATAGTTACAGAGTTATTGGACATATTTAATGTTGAAAGGGCACTTGCAATACAAACTGTTGATGCTAAAATATTTAATATACTATTCGCAACTGCTACACCTTGTTTAATACTATCAGTATATTCATTATACATGGCTTGAATTCTCATTTGTTCAACTAGATTATCAACTGTCTGTTTCAATAAAGCATAATCATAGGCTAATATATCTGTGATTCCACCAACAACATTTAAGTCTCGACGCATAGTCATGATATTATCAGCCCATATAATCTTTGATGAATAAATATTATAATCTGTCGATATGGTAGTGCATTTTCTTGGGTCTGGCTCTACTTCATAAAATTGTTGTTGAATAATTATATCGAATGGATTAACTTTCACATCAAAATCAAATAATTCTTTCTCTATATATATTCGAATGTTCTTATGATTAAATCCTTCAATGATTTTAATGGAATGCCTTTTTTCTCGATGATAATTAAATGATTCGAGACAAGGATTTGACCCATAGGTATGCATAACACCTGAATTAATACAATGAGTAGGATGACAATCCCATTTTAATTCAGTTATATTTCCATTTATATTTAGGTCAGCATAAACATATAATCCATCATCTGCATTTAATCCACTTGGCGCATCAACATACATTCTAGCTTGTTCATATTTATATCCATCTTGAGTTAAAGTACCTGAACCACTTGAATCAAAAGTTGCAGTTATTCCTTCACTTAGTATGGTTCCATCTTTCTTAACAACCCTCCAATTGGTAAGATAATCTTTCAAGATATGAGCATAATTATCATCATCAGTTAAATCTTCCTTTATTGTTCCTTTTATCCATCTCCCAATTCTTTCGTTATGTTTGATTGTTAAAGCAGGAGCACCGTTATTTGTGTTCATGTATGATATCTTTTCTGTACACATGTTTTGACAATTATTTCCTGTCCAATTTTTACCATCCCATGTTAATTCCCAGTTATGACCAAATAGATAGTCTTTGAATCTAAATACTAAATTTAGTGGTATGTCATAATCTTTATCTATATCCCATCTCATACAATAATAATTGGATTCTTCATACGTCTTAGATGGTCTATATAAATATAACTGGTCTGATTCCTTCAAGGTAAAATACTTGGAGTCAGTTGATGGAGTAGAGGGAACAACATCATAGATTGTTTGATATTTGGAGACCAATGAGTTATATTGATTTCGAAATACTTCTAATATATCATCATCAATCTCAATTACAATTTTATTTCCATCAGGGTCAACAATATCAAAGCTATTTTCATCATCAGTATTAACAACGTCATTATCATCAACTTCAAGTGTACGAGCATGAGGAGCAGGAGGATGTCGCGTAATCTTATTTAAAATCCATTGGGCACCTCTTCCTATTGGTTCGAAAAGGGCAGCTATTAGAATTACACATAAACAAAATGCCCCAACGCCTAAACCCCCAGCGATTGCATATACAAGTATTACATAAACATACAGAATTAAATCAGAATAACCTCCTATATATTGCCAAAATTGAGCATCTATCCAATTTCCGCCTATCTGTATAATATTATTAACTAAATTCGGGTAGTTCATGATAAAATCAACTATGAAGTGCCATAAGTTGCTCCAAAATAATGTAAATGAGCTATATGCTATTTTAATCATTCGAATTCCTTCATTCTTTAATTCATCAATTTTGTTATTAAGTCTTGGTGTCAATTCTTTTATCTCATCAATGACCTGATGCAAATCTACATCCTTAAAGTCAGCATCTGCATCTTCTCCTCCAATATAAAAGATTACCCCCACTTTTTCATTATCTTTAACAGCTTCATATGCAATATCCACAATACTATCAATACCATACCAGATAAAATAAAATAAGTTATATATAATCTTCATAAATTCTTTTGTCGCAAAAGCAATTGTTTTATAAGTTAATTTAATAGGCTGTTTAGCAAGAGATAGGGTAGTTGAAATGATATTATACAATAAGTCTTTTATCCATCCTATTGTCTCTTTACTATATAACCAAAACTTGGATACTGTTAATTTGAGTACTTCTGGTTCTATTATTTTTGGAATCGTATATTCTTCGAGTTTCTTTAATTCATCAATAGGAGGAATTACATAAACCATATCTTCTTTGTTAACTAACTCTTTTGGTGGTTCAGTTGGAGTAGGCGTAGGTGTAGGTGTAGGGTCTGGAGTTGGCTCAGGTGTTGGAGTAGGTGGTGGTGTTTCATCAATTTCTATTTTAACCTCATGTATTTCTGGTTCACCAGTTGTTTTATTAATTAGGCACATGGAAGTATTACCACCTGTTAAGTTCAAGAGAGTCTCATAACTTATGGTTTGATCATTTAATGCATCTATCCATTTAGTAATATTAGCAGCTGTTGTATTTGTTTTCTCAGCAAAGTCTTTCATGTTATTTATCTTTGTCTCATTGACATCAAAGATAGTTTCATTAGTAGTTTCATTAACTTTTAAATCTACATATTTAATGGGCTCAATCTCAGTAAAATCAACAGTATTATTTTTTATCCACTTTGATATATTATCATTACTTGTACTTAACTCTTTTATTATAGTTTCCATGTTTTTAGGTTTTATTGTATCTGTTCCATAGGTAATTGCTTTGGTAGTTTCATCTACATGTTCGACAATTATTTTTAAGTCCTTTAATGTATTCCAATCGATACTTGGAACAATTGCATTATTAACTTCATCTATATTTTGAATCATTAAATTCATAACATCTAACATACCTTTTTGATTCGCTGTTAATGCTTCTATTAACTTCTTATATGTACTAACATCATATTCTTCTTCTATTATATCTTTATCACTTATCTCTCCAGTAAAATATTTTAAGGTAGCTCCTGGTGCAATACCAGAATCTACATCTTCCCTCATTTTAGTTAAAAAGACTTCTAAATTTTTAGCACTATCTCTTAATCTTTCATATAGTTTATTGAGACTAGCACAATATTGTATTTTTGTCGTTAGTGTACCATCAGTATTCCATGTATATATACCTTTACCTCCCATAATGTTAAGAGCACCAAAAGACTCGAGCCCATTTTTATCCAGATAGTCACTAACCAATTTTATGTCTATCTCTTCCTTATTATATAAGCAACTGAATTTTGGATAATCTTTAGGGTCTCCACCTCTTATGATATCGATGTTGTTTTCATCATTAACACTTATCTCTATGTCTTTGTCTTTTAGCTTCTCTGTTTCTCCTGATAACAAAGAATAAACTTTAATTGACATTTTAGGATATAATAAAATGCTAGTATCAGTACAAAGCACAAATGCAGATGAATATAATAAGGTATCAGTTAATTTAGATATACCTTGGAAGTGTAAATATGTCAAGTATTATGTATCTTCATTAAGCACCTTGAGTAATATTCTGTTAACCAATGATGAAGATTATATTGAGATGTCAAGTGATTCAGTACCTATTAAAGCCTATTTTCGAACTCCTAAATTTTCTTATACAATCAAAGAATTACAATCGGTATTAAATTTAATGTCTTGGTTTCAATGGGAGTATAAACAAGAAACAAGAACATTCCAAATAAAAACCACAATGAAGACTACCATTACGTCTTTAACTCATCGAGCTGCATTAGTAACTGGTCTTTATAATACTCCATTGCCTTTAGAGATACCTGCTAATACAACCTATATAATAAAAGATATACCAATATTAAATCATACTAAGTTGTATCTAGTATCTCTACAAGGTAATGCCATATACTCGAATATAGGTGAACAACAATATACACCTTCAGTTATTGGTACAATAAATACCTTCACTGTAGATAAGAAACCACTTATCTATGATTTCGAGACTGAGGGTAAGCCTTTAAAAATAAAAACATTTACAGATTCATTAAAGTTTTTAGAATTAAGTTTAGTAGATTTTCAATACCAGCCGATATTGTTAAAAAGTCCTTTGTTCATAACTATCAAAATTAAACCATCCAACTCGACTGATATCAATGATGTTATTACTAAGTAAACCTAAGAGTACGTGCAAATTTAGGTAAGTTGGTTTGTTGAAATGTCTTTGACTTCCTGAATGCATTCGAACCATCCAACAAATCAAATGTCATACTTTCTCCTTCATGCATTCTTTCAAAAAGCTCTTCAACTGAGATATCCATCCTTTTGCACTTGTTGAGAATAACTTGTTTTGGAATTCCTTTGAGTCTAATATGATATCCTTCATTTCCTTGTTCATCAACCAAGATATCGAGGTAGCTCTTTTTACCAAGTGCAATGAGTTTTCTTGAGTGTATTTCTCCCTGACTACCTTGGAACTCATCAAAGTCATTATGAAACTGACACATATTTTTTCCAATAAGAGGTTGATGATACTTGAACTGGAATAAGTCAGCTATCCTTGGTACATCTTTTTCAAGTACATGCATACTATCAGTATCTTGATAAAAGATAGGTATACCTGCTTGCTCAGCTGTAGCCATAACCCTGTTCATTAAGTGCTTACTCCAAGAGAGAACGCTTGCACCAAATTGAGGTAGGTTGAAATGGTCATTAATTGGTTTCAACTTCTTGACATAGCACTTATCAATATTAGCATCTTCAACAACCTCCTTGATAAAGTTGTAGTTCCTCCAGAGGTACTTGTATAGTTGGCTTTTTGGTACTGTCTTGGTTTCAGTCTTTGTTGCTTTCAATATTGACTTGCCATATATGGAGTTGAGGAGGAGCTTTATTGTTTGTTCAAGAGGGTTCTTTTGCTTTTTATAACTTGCCCTGAGATTAAAGAGCTTCTCAATGAACTCATTGATTTTCTTGTTAAATCCTTCATCAAAGTAATAGCCACGTATTAACTCATATTCAACATCATAAAATTCGAACAAGTCCATGAGACCTACTTTATCGATATAATAATGGTCAACAAGGAAATTGCCGAATATTTTACTACCTGCTTCATTCCTTGTAAATACTTGTCCAAATTTATATGGCTCTTTTGATTTACATTCGAGTTTCTTGATGTTGACTTCGATAAAGAATGTATCATATTGCATAAGTTGTTCATGTGTTGTACCTTGTGATATTACTTTAGGTCTTCCTAATGGTATACCATCCATAACATACATTGCAGATGGATATAAGCTAACTGCATCAAAGTCTTGTATCTTTCCTTCGATGTATTGCTTTTCATTACCTGCTGTCATTGTTCTTCCACCAGAGACACATCGTTGTATGAAGTCTTGACACTTACCTGATAGTTCATAACATCCATCAAAGCAACCATATTTCTTGGCAAAGCAGTATCCAATAGCACTTATAGATATAAAATCATGAACACCATACATATCTGTCTTTGTCTCTTTAAAGACTGCTTTCAGGTCTTCATTAAATTTTTCCATTCCCTTCATCAAAACAATACAGTCCTTGAAACAATAGAAGATGGCATATTTAATGATGTCGATTTTGCCATCATTATAGCAATTTGCGATTTTTGCATTTTCGATAATCTGCTTGCAGTTTGCATCAAGTTGTGCTTTCGATAACTTATCTGCATTTTCATCGATGTATTGCTGTTGGAACTCAGTAGCATCAACAATTCTTCTTTGAATGTTCTCTTGTGTATATAGCTTATATGCCATGACTTCCTTGTGAACATTGAGGTTGAACATTGTAGCAAATTTACTTAATGCTTGTGGTATTATACTGTATGAGTTCCTGAATGTTAATCTCTTTTTGACTTTCCTTGTACCTTCTTCGAATAATGTCATGATGATTTGCAACACAGTTCCACTTCGTTCTGTTATCTGTGTATCCCATCCAGGTGTGTTAATGAAAAAACATGCATCATACTTGAGGTTATGAAAATATGTTAATGAGCCACTCCATAAATAATTCAAGAGCTTCTGTCCACAATCTTCACCTTGAATAGATATTTTATGTATGTTGGCTCCATCTCGAAAGATCGTACAATTGAGATATGGTATATGTGGACTGACTGTCGAGTTTGTTTCGAAGTCACTATAATAAATCCTTGACCATGTATTTTGTTTCTTTTTATTATTCTCAATGAGTCTTGTACTTTGTTCTGCATTATATTCGAGACTTACATAGTCATTAACATGTTCATATTCAGTTGTGTTGATAATATCCATTTCGCATGCTTTGATTTCTTCAAATAGATGTAACTCAAACATCTTTTGGAAAAAGGTTATTGGTTTGATTCCTTCATGTTTATAGTCTTTGACAGTCTTTCCATTTTTCTCCAATCTTGCTATCATACATCTTTTGTCAAAAGGCATATATGCAAATGTTCTATCAAGTTCTTCATAGTGTTGAAGGTAGAATAATGTACAAGGTATTTTCCTGTTGAGCATATAATGGTCTTTGAACAATATCAGGTTAACTTCTCTTTTAAAATCGACAGACCATTTTTTCTTTCTGGTGTTGATTCTTGTTTCATACTTGTATTTATCAGGTTGTTCAACAATTCTAATGATACTAAAATTGCACTTGAACTTTTTAGCTACTTCTTCTATCTTGTTATTAGGTATGGCTCTTGTTTGAACAAAAAATCGTAAGTCATCTATTTCATCATCAGTGAACACACCTGATTGTATACAAGCATATACAAAACAATTATCTCTGTAGTTCTCTTTCCTTACCTCATGAAAGATTTGGTATGTAGATAAGTCTATAGGTGATAGATTGATGTATGGGAAAAAACTACCTTCTGGTGTATTTCGATAGTCTTCATCAATTTCGACTTCATCATCATAGATTTCATGAGTATCCATATCTTGCATCTTGGTTCTAAAATGAACACCATCATTTGTTTTGTTCATGTCAATAAATTGTACCTCATATCGAACTGGAATGAACATGTTTGAGATATATGGATTAGTGTCTGATTGGTCTTCACTTAAATCAAGTTCTCCTGTTATATGTCCTAATGTACTTTCGATGTTGTGCTTATCACTGAGTGTGAAGTACTTGTGAGTTCCATCAAGTGCAATTGCTTTAACAATAGGTCTTCCAACATTTTTCTTTTTATGTATCTGTCGTAGTGCTTCCGTAAATGCGTACCTCTTATCTTCATCTTGATTGATGTCTGTAGCAAAACCAATACCTTGTCCTGCAGGAATCATGAGCTTCCTCATTTCTTCTTTAAATTTGTCTTTCTTTTGGTATTGTTTTGCACGTCGATTATATTCACGACGAAACTGTGATTTTGTATCAGCATAGACATCTCCAATAGCATCTAAAAAATTATCTTCAATGTCCTTGTTCATGTTTAACCTAAAATAAAAGTGAAACGATAAAAATAAAAACAAAGAAAAAGTTAAAAAATTATTTTTTAGTTATGACCTATCTTATTGGGGGTAATCATCATCATCAACGACATTATCTTCGAGATATGGAAAATGATATTGGAACTCATGTCCTTTCGACTTCGAGTCAGAGTTCCGTTCAATTTCGTTCTTCTCCATTGATTCACCAAATTGCTTAATGGCATTCAGCACTTGCTTCGGTGATTGCTTCTTTCCTTTTCTCTCGAAGCTGCATGCTTTGTCCAACTTCTCTTTCTCTTCTGGTGATAAGTATGGTCGAAGATGATAAATGCAATTGGACAACTTCCATCCATAGGACTTGAACACGTTTATCATCTCTGGTGCTTTTTTCTTGTCATATGATTCAATAGCGTCCATCATGTTTCGAAGATAATCAACTTCTACCATCATCAATCTCGATCTTGCCAACTTTTCAGCAAATGCATCATCTGTTGGAGGACCAGCTTGTTGAGCATTTTTCAGATCCGCCACGTCCTTCTTTAGATCGTGAATTTTGTTAATGTACTTCGCCACCTTTTTTGGAGCAAGTTCCAATTTCATCAGCTCGAGTGCGTATTCGTCGTTATTATCAATGTCTTTCCTGAGTTCTTCAGCATTGTGATTGATGTCTTCAATGTGAAATTCTACACCAGTCATTTTCTCCTCCAACTTCGTTAATCGTTCTTTCAAGTTTTCATTTTCTTCTATTAATTGTTCCATTTCTTCTCGAAAGTCGAATGGACGAACATTATCCTCCTTATAATCACTATTGGATTTCATATCATGAACACTTTTCGGTGGCTTATATGGTTCTCTGTGAACTGGTTCTTGTTCTTGTTCATGATCAACTTCTTCTTCTTCTCCTTCTATCTTTGTTTCTTCTTTTGGATTGGAACCGAATTTTTGTTTCTCGGCAAATGAAGATGGTCTAGCAAGAACACTTGGAGGTGGCGGTATTTGTTGATTAGATGGAGGTGGAGGAGGTGGAGGAACTTGTATTATATTATATGAGCGAGGTGGTGGAAAGACTTTATTTGAAATTGGAACATATGGATTCTTCCTTCTTGCATCGTCTTCTTGCTTCAATCTTGCTAATGCTTCTTCTTCTTGCTTCTTCTTCCTTCTTGCTTCTTCTTCTTGCTGCTTCTTCAATCTAGCTGCTTCTTCTTCTTGCTGCTTCTTCAATCTAGCTGCTTCTTCTTCTTGTTGCTTCTTCAATCGAGCTGCTTCTTCTTCTTCTTGCTTCTTCTTCAATCTAGCTGCTTCTTCTTCTTGCTGCTTCTTCTTTAATCTAGCTGCTGCTTCTTCTTGCTGCTTCATGATGAACAGTCGCATGGATTCGAGTTGTTCTGGGGTCATGTTCTTGAGCCAAACTTCTGTGGGTGGAGCTGATGGCGGATCTGATGGTGGAGCTTGTTGACCCGATTGCTCGATCGAGTCAAATAGACTAACATCGCTGTCTGAGCTGTAGTTGTATGACATACAAGTATAAAAATGATCTATTTTCTAGTTGATATCACTAAATTTTAAATTTCGTAGAAAAACTCGAAGGTGGATATTTTTCTTTGAAAAAGTTATATACACTATAAAAATTCAAAAATTGAATTAAAAAAAATAAAATATATTGAAATTTTAAAAAAATATATTTATTAATATCACTATTATTTTATTAATGATGAATGAAGAAGAAGATAAAATAGAAGATATTTTACAAAAACAAACACCTCCTAAAGATCATGATTCATTCGACTACAAAATTAATATAAACATGTCGAAAAAAATATCTCAACTAAAAGTTGAAGATGATACATCAAATTTAAGAACGATGTGTGAAAATTATGCTCATGCTCTTGAAAATGATGCACATCGACTTCGAGCAAAACAAAAAAAGAGGTATGATGAATGGTTTGACAGCCTCGAAAAAGATTGTTATCCTGCAAGAGACATTGTTAACTTGTACAACATGTTCTTTGGTCATGAACTATCTATTACTCGACTTGGTTTCGGGCATCTCGATGGAACAAAGAGACACTTTACACATAAGAAAGTGAAAAGAAACAAGAAGTTCATCACAATGTACTACAAGAAAAATGAATAACTAAAAAAAAGTTTTTTTTAACTACATGTTTTTCCTCATAAGCTACCTTTTTCCTCATAAGCTACCTTTTTCCTCATAAGCTACCTTTTTCCTCATAAGCTACCTTTTTCCTCATAAGCTACCTTTTTTCCTCATAAGCTACCTTTTTCCTCATAAGCTACCTTTTTCCTCATAAGCTACCTTTTTCCTCATAAGCTTTTTTCCTCATAAGCTACCTTTTTCCTCATAAGCTACCTTTTTCCTCATAAGCTACCTTTTTCCTCATAAGCTACCTTTTTGCTTTCATACAACATTATTTTTTCCTTCATACTTTGTACTTCTTTTTTCTTTCTTTCACGATATGCCTTTTGCTGTTGTTTACGTGCTTCATTTCGTTCTTCAACAGTTGCATACTTTTGCTTTCTACCACGTTTTTCTGTTGTTTCAGTTTTTGCAGTATCAATATTTTTGAGGTTGTTGTTACTCTTGGACTTCTTCAACTTCTTGATGATAGCTGTTTCCTTGAACTCACCCAAATCTAAATTTTGGCTCATGATTTCATTCGAGAAAAAAAATTGAATTATTTTTGAAAATTGAATATTCGCAAACAAAATCACTTCATTTTTTAAAATGTCGCGTTCTGGAAATGACTTCAAAGAATTCCAAAAACAGCAAAAGCTAGCTATCAAAAATGCTCATGTTGAAATAGCCAATGCTATTAAAGAGGTGATATTTCTGTTCAACCAAAAAATAATAAACTCGACATCATCTAATGTCTGCACCATCTATGACCCTTTGATACAAGCAAACATGAACAAGATTGCTGAAGCACTTACTCAAATGAATCTCACTACCTGCGAGGTTTTTCATAAAAAGATTCCTCAATCTACAACACCAAAATCTATTGGCTTTCACGTGCCTATAGTGCCTGACTCGCAAGAGACACAAGAAGAAGATGATGAAGATGAACAAGAAGCTTCATCTCCAAAAGACAAGGAGTAAGAGTAAAAAATAATTACTTCTAATTTTAAGTTTTTTTTATATATGTCTTTTTTTATACTATGCAATATTTTAAGCATACATGATAATTATTAACAAGCTCATTATATTCTTTATTATATACTTGTTTCAAGTCAATGACTACCTCTCCATTATCTTTAATAATCTTAATAGCATCTATTTTTCTTATTGGATTGCTCTTAGCTGCACAACATCCAACATCTTCATTAAGTTGTACTTCAACCTCACTAACATGTAGTATTGCTTTGATGATGTTGCTAAGAGATTCAATAGGTACTATGATGCATTTCTTTGATATAATGTTAGCTAGTAGTGCTTTGTCTTGATTAAGTAGTATTTGTGCATATGCTTCAAGTATAACATTACGTACATCTGGTTCAACTTCAACAGGTTCAGTTTGCACTCCAATGTCTCTTGTAATAACAATGTCTTCCTTGCCATCATCTCTCTTATTAATAATAATGTTGTTGTTGATGTTTGATGTAGATGATGCAGCTGCTGATGGTTCTAAAGATACATTTGCTTGAACTCCATTGGTTGTACCCCTCTTCTTAATCATTTAGGTTGGGAAAAAATAGGCTTAAAGTACTAAGTCTAGCTGTTCTCCAATAAACATGTCAAATGACTCAATTTGATATTTCTGCTTGAGAGCATCGATTTTTGGTTTATGACTTGTAGGAGCAGCTGCAATGGAGTAGTTGTAGTATTTGATTCCTTGATACTCTTGAGTGGTAGTGTTTCCATTTATGTAGAACTCTTCGAAATCTTCAGTTATTTTTCTCCTTGAGTTAGGCTTAATAAATATTGAGTCAAGATCAAGTTCTTTGAGCTTATCTGGATAAAATCTGTGGCACTTGTCTTTTACCTTGATTGAGACATAGAGTACTTTGCCTAAATAACTCCATTCTCCTGTTTTCATTGGGTACTTGTCACAAAGTATCGAGAAATTACATTGTTTAGTATTTGGAGCACATTTTGCGCGAAGTTCATTGACATAGTCATAGACGTTTCTTGTTGTCATTTTCATCTGGATAAAAAATTCAATAAAAAATTAATATATGTTATTTTGGGTAAAGATATGTTGGGTAGGTCCATATCGAATATCTTGTTTATTATATTCTCTTGCTCTACCTTGCATTGGTGGTTTCTCAGGCTTCTTAAGATATTTTGGTAAGAGAGGTACTGGTCTATCTTTTTCACCTATATGTCGATAAAAACCACCATCTGTAATACTAACAGGAGGTTCACGAACAGGTTTGGTTATATGTTCTCGAGTATCTGGAAATCTAACAGGGTCCTCATGTTCAATAATCTGGGTAGGTGGTCGATTAATATATGGGTTGAAGGTTACAGAATAAGTATTAGTATTACTGAACACACCAAAATGTTGAAACTCTAAGTCCTTATTTTTCATGGTAGCTTCATTATACATCATACCTTCTCTTCCAACAATCTCAGCATGTGGGCTTCTATAATCATTCGACATTTACAAAAAAATAAAATATCCTTCTTTATGTTTATTCAGGGGTTGTTAAATCATAAGGACCAATACGTACTGATGGTGGCATACCATTAGGTCTAATTAAGATACTAATTGATATATCTGTTAATAAGCATAATAATGGAGGTGTATCTACTTCCTGTCTAAATGGATTATCTGCCTTTTGACTACATATCAATTCGAAGTTAATAGGTGCAAGACTTGAAAGACCTTGTTGATATGTTCCATCTGTTTCAGTAGGAAGACCTATGAAGAATGAGGACCTATCATTTGGATAATAGCCTGTTGTGTTTTCATTATATTGATACTCATTCGCTAAACTTGCAATAACCTCTTTATTAAATCCATTTTGCTCTCCATTCATGTTCATTGCATTCTGGCAATATTCGAGGAACTCTGGATACTTACCATTCGTACCAAATGCTTTAGCAGGAATATTATTGTAATTACCACAATTCATATGAAATGCTTCAAACATAGGATTCTTGAAGTATGTCTTATGCGTATGCTTGAGTGGGAATAAGCAAAACATACTATCTACAAAATTAGGTGTAATAGTAATAGTTGCTTTATCTTGTTCATTATTAAGAGGTCTTGTACAAGTGTAAAATGACATTATCTGTGTTGGGAATGTAAGTGGATGTTGTGGGTTAGCATATCTTTGAACAAGTGCTGTATATACAGATTCATGAATACCAAAACAAGGTATAATACTCGCACATTCTTCAATGGAATAATCAACAACACTCCAAGTTCTCCAATCACTGTAAATAGTTCGGTCAACTCTTGCCTTAGTATTGTTAGCTCCTGCGACTTCATATGCTCCTCCATGATTTTCACCAACAGGTGGAAGATTCTTGGGGTCATTAATCTTATCCATTGCTATTTTTTCGGTACTTGTCCACATCCATATTGGTTCTCCAATAGGTCGAAATTCATTGGTAATTTCATCAACATTGAAGTCTTTCATTATATGTGGATTAGCAACCAAGCTCTTTTCAAAACCAACTGGACAATATACCATACCAGCTGTTGAAAAGTATAGACGTAATTCGATTTTACCTGCAAATGCTGGCAAGTACTTGATATTAGATAAAGGTAGGAATCGTCGCAAATCAATCTTTAATCTAATTGTTTCAGTGACAGAAGTCACATCTTTGTTAAGATTTGCAACAAAACCACATCTCCTTCCATGAGTATCATTCCAAATATCCTTATGTCTTGCTTTACTATATATATCAGCTCTTTTAGTAACTTCATTTGCACAACATGCAGTTAAAAAGGATTCTTCACATCCAAAGTTCTGGGTATAAAGCGTCATACCATTAGCTACAATTTCATACTTCTCAACAGCATCTCGAGCATCCTTAAAACCAAACCATACCTTACCAAAATTATAACCACTGACATTTTCTAAATCACTTAGAATTGGCTTGTCTATTTTTATCATCACTTTCATATCTGCTCGAATAAATCCATTATATATATCAGCAGTATTATGAGTATTAGGAGATATAATACATGTTGTATATGAACCACTCTTAATTGGTGGTGATGGTGAATATGAAGTTTGTGGATTTAATGAGTATGCCTTATTAGTATCACTAAGTGCTATGCAATTATCGACAACATCAAAGTAAGATGCAATCTGGGTACAAACCTCTGCTGAGGTTTTCATATAGGATTCCTTGTTGAGCATTTTAGATGGAAAAAAATTTACATCATATCTTCAAAGATGCGATTTCTCCTACCAATAGGTCTCATAGGTATATATTGAGGTTGTTGTTCTTCTTCATATTGTTGTGGCGGTTCTTCAGGAACATACTGTTGTCTTGGTTTACTCATCCTTTTATCAACAACCTCCTTTATCATACGTCTCTGTTCTTTCTTCTCTCGACTTATCTTCATTTCTTCACCTAGTGATTTTAGCTGTTTTAGTATTTCCTCATTCACAGTAGGGTCATAAACTTGGCTTTGTTGAGTTTTTCGAGGTTTTGTAGGTTTTCGTGCAGCTTTCGAACTTATTGGCTTTCTTGGCTTTTCTTCAAGTTCCTCATGTTCTTCACTGTCTGAGTTTTCTTGAGTTTCTTCGTTATTTTCACTTTCTGAGTTTTCTTGATATTCTCGAGTTATTGGAGTTTTTCGCTGTTTTACAATATACTTGTCTTTGGTTTTTGTAGGTAAAACTTCCCAATCTGGGTCATCCCTTCCATTCAACCATTTATGAATAACTGCAAGTCTCTTAGAACCTGTTAGATGTTTTGACATTTAAAATAAACAAAAAAGTCCAAAAATTTAGTTTTTTTGAGTTTTCATTAGATGTAGGTTCTCGCCCGATTGTTGGTAGTAAAGTCACTCTCTTGTAATGATCTAGACGAAAATGCTGGCTTTTCAAGAGGTGCTCCAACTGAATCACCTTTTGCAGATTTATTAATTGATGATAAGGCAGTTTTCACTTTTCCTTCTGGGACATATTTTAATGCTGTGTCAGCTATATTTGCTATTTTATTTCTTGTACTATCGCTCAAGAAGCTTTCACCAAGACCTCTCGCAACTGAACCAATAACACCAGCATGCTTGGTTAATCCACCTGCTGAAGCATCTAATAGTTTACTTGCAAGACCTCCCGAAAAACTATCTGCTGCTCCCATTAATAACTTACCGCCTAGTCCTACTCCTCCTTTTATTATCTCTTGCCATGGAGAAAATTGTTGCTTTTTGGAATAATTTGGCTTCCAATAATCTTCTACTGAATGACGTTCAATTCCCATTTTTAAAAAATAAAAAATTATTCGAAATAGTACTTATTAGCAGAAATATTCATTACGAATTTTTCATGTGGTTCTTTATGTTGTAAGTATTCAGCTACTGTCTGCTTAGTATTTAATGAGTTATTTGTTTGTTGCAACAAGCTAGTAAAATCTTCCTCACTATATCCTGTATAACATATGATATCTGTTGCTAACCTTTTCGCATTCATATGAACAAATCGAATAGTTTGGATAGCCATGATACATGTTAAATTATAGTGTCTTGTCTTGGTTAACAACTTGATAAATTCACTATTACCATTCTTTAATAAATCACTACCTGCACAATCATCTAGTATCAATAATGTGTTATATGGATATGATGATGTTTCATACTTGACTAACTTATTGGCTATATATATTATTTTATCATTGAGCTCATTTAAATGATGCTTCTCAATGAGCCTCCTCATTTCGTCATTGGTCTCTTTCATTCGAGATAATACATATTTGACAATAGCATAATACTTTATCTTTCTTCGAAGATGTCTTTTAAGATAACTCATTAATTCTCTTTCCTTTACATAATCGATTCTTGATTGTATCTGTTTATTAAGTGTTTCAGCTGTTTTATCCATTTTACCAGAGCTTGAGCAAAATATTATCTTTTGGTAGTATGGATGTTTAAACAACCTCTCTGTTATCATAATATGTCTCCATATCCAAAAACTTTTACCAGCACCTGGTTTACCAATTAAAAAGTATATACCATTTGTGCTAAAAGGATAATCAGGTGATAATGGTTTAATCAAAGCACCATCTATCTCTTTCATGTTCTTCCGTAAGGTCTCTTTAATCAATGTTTCTACTTTATTTATTAGTTCTGCACTTGGGGGTTCATCCATTTACAAATTTTTAAATGTATTTCATAATTTTATCTGGTATTGGTTTGCCCTCAACCTTTTGACCTGCTTTAATTTGTCGTTCATAATTTTTCTTTTGTTCCAACCAATATTGTCTTTCTGCTGTACCAAGTACTAATGGATTACCTCTCCTTACATCTCTAATAGTTTGTCTAGCAAAGGCATCATCACCTTCGACTCCTTCCCATTTTAAATCATACTTACCAGTATCTTCATCAAAGTTATATATTTTTTCAATAATACCTTCTTTACCTTCATTTAGTCTTTCAGCTACTTTAATCCTTTTGTCTCTTGTCCTTAACAACCTATATCCAGGGAATGAACTAGTTGAACCATCTTTGGACTTGACCACAAACTGGTTACCTTTTTGTGAGTCAACTATATAAGACTCATTGGACAAATTACTTCTTCTTTTACCAAATGGTTCTTTTTCGAGTACTAACCTGACCTTCTCACCTGGATTAAAATGGTATGGATTAATGCGTGCATTCTTTTGTATGTACTTTATTTCATCCTCTGGAGTAATATCATTAGGTGCTTTATTATCTAAAGACCTATGAGGAGAGTTGTTATATATGTTGACCAAATCATGCATCTCCTTTGGTTGAATAAACCTATTTTCACCAATAGCATCTCTTATGGTTCTCATAAACCTATTAATAATGCCAAGTACATTATGGTTATTCTCAGTTGTTGTTCGGTATTTTATGTTCTTCTCTCTCATGAAGTCTAAGACTGTTGATGATAAATATGCTGCATCCTCATCACTTGTTATCGAATATACATGAGGTACATCATTAACAAATTTATGAAGTGCTGTTAATACTTCTCTTGCTCCTTTACCATTCATAGGATATGCATATGCTTTTCTGGTGTTGATATTGATGAACATTAGATAATTCAACCCACCTGCCTCTTTATTATTAATGAAGGTATCCATTTGATAACCATGAGGATGTTTGGATACAATAGGTATAAATTGTGCTTTAGGTACTCTCTTATCATGTACTACTCTTTCATCAAAGTATTTCTTTGCTTCTTCTTCATTTAGATTCTCTTGTTTTGCCATGCTAAGGTATTTGTCCAAGGTCTTCCATTTAGCTTTGTTGTATAATTTTTCATATGGGCTTGGTTCTTCTTTACTCATTTATTTTTAAATAAACATCTTATCGTATTGAAGGAATTGCATTTCGATAACAAATGAATCTTTAGGAGGTAGTTTGGTTGGACAATTATAATGTGCATCACTATAGAAGTCTATCCAAAACCTTTGGTCCATTGAGTTTAACTTGAAGTACTTAATAGGACTATATTCAACATCACTATCTCCAATATAGTTATGTAATGCTTGTTCACCAATAGATGAATATATTTTACATGGATGTCTGTCCCATACATTATCAAATACCAACCTCTTACTTAAAGTTGAATACTTCTTAGGGTTATTTTGATAAGCTCCTGTGCCTATATTAAACACATCTGCAAAGTCCTCATTCCAATCACCAATTTGGAAAAAATTGATAAATTGGCTTGAATCTTCCTCTATATTATCATTATTTTTAGTATATATAATTTCATGAAAACCATCTTTATCATAATATCCATCTGTTTGTATATCTCGATATGCAATTAATGAATCATTTTGGGAAAATGCATTTCCATATTGTCCATGCATAGCTATCCAAGATTTCATCGCGGCGTTAACAGCATCAAAGAACCCTCTTAAGTCCCCTTCCTCTGACACCCAATCAATAACATCAAAATTTGCTATCCATTTCCAAGTAGGCTCTTTTTCATATTCTACTTTGAGCTCGTCCTGGTAGAATTTATCAACTAGTTCTTGAGTTAAAATAGGGTCGTTTATATTTCCCCCATGTAAAACAAAGTAGGATTTTTGAACTTTAAATATAGTCACATTAAATTCTAATTTGCGTCTTCTCTTAATGATATGCGCTGAACGAACACCAACAATAGATTCCCCTTTGTTTGCAGTTGACCATTCTGGTGGGAAATTAAACCAATACCTATTAAACTTAGCTTTATCATGTTGAGCATCCTCAAGGAAGTAGGCTGTTTCGATTGGAAGAGGTGTATTACCATCATTAACTATATTATCTCGATTAGGATATAAAGTGTTAACACTTGGTGGTAATTCCATTTCGAGTTGAATAAAAAGTCTTTATTAATATACAACACCTGTTTCTAATTCATTGTTTTGAAGTTCTCGAAGTATTCTCTTTCTAATATCTGGTATATTGCGTTGTTTAAACTTACCATTTCCTTCATGCAAAAAGGTACGACAAGATTCCATTAGAAACACTCCACAATCCTTGTTATTCCTTTGACTAGGTACATCATAATATTTTGCTTTTAACTTACCTGTTCCTGAAATATTGATCCACTTATTAAGTGTCTTTACCTCTGGTGCCATTGACTTATTCTCAGAGTCATAGCATTCGATTATTTTCTTTGGATATCGAACAATACATAAAACCCAATGTTCTCCATCTGAGCAAATGGGGACAAATACTTTATCGAAATGTGTAAATGACTGTTTACCTGAGATAGGACTTTTCATCAGTTCATGTATTTTTTCCATATCATTAGTCTCATATGCCATAGAAAGGAGGGTATAAAATGCAGTAGGTACAACCAATATTTTCTTTTTATCAAACTCTGCTTCATTTTGACCAGGT
Organism: Tritrichomonas musculus; assembly: GCA_039105265.1. Lineage (NCBI taxonomy): Eukaryota > Parabasalia > Tritrichomonadida > Tritrichomonadidae > Tritrichomonas > Tritrichomonas musculus. Next base: position 7,800,209 of record JAPFFF010000002.1, read on the forward strand.
TGTTTATTCAATCTCTTTCCTTTGTTATATAGAAGTTTCAAGTAGTCATCAATAACATCTTCTTCTATATTTTCATCATTGACTAAACTCCTCCAATCATGAATTTTATGACGTCTTTGGTCTACTGTAAACTCTCCTGTCTTCTGTGGTGTCATACGGGGTTCTCTTGGAGGAGGACTAGTACCTCGAGAGGTATGTGATGATGGAAACTGTGGAGGTGGTGATGAAGGAGGAGGAGGTGGTGGAGGTGGTGGAGGTGAAGGTGAACGAGAAGGAGGAGGTGGTGGAGGTGAAGGTGAACGAGGTCGTTTTGATTTTTTCTTATGTTGTTTTGATTTTTTCTTAGGTCTATCATCCTCGTCTAAATTTGTACTACTTTGAAGTAAAAGTTGAATTCTGTTTTGATTTTGATCCCTTGTTGGTGGCTCAACATTTGTGGGTCGGTTCCTACCGATTTTCCTAAGGTTAAGATGATAATCATTTCGATTTAAAGTTGGAGGTCTGGGTAATGGAGCCAATTCTGGTATATCATCTGTTTGAATACCTCTAGTTTTATATTCTTTCTTATCACTTTTCAATGTTCTTTCTTTCATCTGCTCTCTCAGTTCTCTAGCTGCTTGTTTTTCCTCCTCAGTCTTCATTCGAGATATCCTTATGTTGATAATATCATAATGTAATTTTATCTCTGTTAATATACCTTGATCTGATTCTTGGAGAGTATATTGATATGGCTTTAATACTGTTATGTAATGCCCATGTTCATCTTTATCATCTTGATTTTTCTTAATCGCAAACACACAACCTGAAAATTTTGCTTTTGGTCTCTCTCTCTTGAGTCTATTAGCAAATTCAAGTACGTCTTTAAAAGCTATACTAGTATTTAAATATGTCTCATATAATTTTTGTAGATTTATTTGATTATTAGAGAACTTCCATATAGTTTGACCCAAACCTCTTGTTAATCTTGCAACATCTCTATCAACTAGTTTAGGTCGAAATTTAATAGTACCTTGTAATAGTTGTATTTTATTGTTAGGTTTAGTTTGTGTACCTACATCACTTGTCATTTAAAAATCAAATAAAAGAAAGAAGAAGAAGATGTTGTTTATTTCATTTTTTTGTATTTCTGTATAAATGGCTTATTTCATGACCATAAAAGAGCGTATATATATCCTCTATAAAATAGTGTCTTACCTCTATGATTATAGATGTGAGACTAATGAGGGAGTATGTAATATTTTAATTAATAAGATAAAAGAGTTAGCTGCTGAGTATTTCGAACCTGAATTTCTTGGTGTAATGATGAAAGATGGTGATTTGGAATTTATCGACCAAATAGAACATTTTGCCTTTGAGTTCTTAGAGTACCAAATATCTAATCTGCCCTCGCATTTATAATTTTGGGCATATCCCTGTTATAGTTACTATCAGTTGGGGTTATCCATCTTAAGTTGCTTAGATGGTAGTCAGCCCTATTCCTATTGATATGGTCTACCTCTATTTTATGTTGTGGGTCATCATTAGGTATGAACTGTCTTGCTATAAGTACATGTTTCAAGTAGTAGTTGCCATTTAGACATACTCGTATATACCCCTTTATATGTTTTGCATCTTTGCATATAAAATGATTACTCTTACGTCTTATAGTAAAGGGGTACCTATTCAGTATCTCATAGTCGTTAGTAAAGCCTTTGAGTGGCACAAATGACATTTACTCACTTTTTAAATGATTCATTTCATTTTTATTTTCGTATGAACAAGTGGGGGAAAATCATTGTTGATAGAATTGATAATAATGAACCTCGTCATTATCCTCTTGATGACAAAGAAAGAAACATTACCAAGTTCCCAAAGAAAAAAAAGCGATTGGGCTTGTATAAAAACTATAAGGAACATCAAGAAGAAGAAGAAGAAATGTTTATAGTGACAGAGTGTCATTTTATTCCCTATGAATATAAAGAGATAGGTGTTCAAACTGAAGACCTTTGGGATGTAGGTGTTCAAACTAATGCTGAACTACCTCATATAGAAGAACTACTTAGTAAAATCTAACTTCTTTTATTTTAATTTTTGTTGTAGTAGGTACGAGATTCTCGGGGCTGGTACCTGTGCCGTTTCATAGATGGGCGGTTGTGGGGTGGGGTACCTGTGCCGTTTCATTGATGGGGAGCAGTAGTGAGAACAAGAATATTTTTTTCTTTTTTTCTTTTTTCTTTTCTTTTCTTTTTCTTTTCTTTTCTTTTTCTTTTATGACGAGTTCGTGTTGACGGTGTGGGTGCCAGCCCCAGCGGAAACCGACTCGTATATACTACTGAAAGTATTATTATGGCTTTCAACGACATTGTTCATGATTGTTTCTTTGTCTTCTTTGGTAGAAATGTTCCAATCATAAATATTATAATGTTTCATTACAAATTGATCGAAATACGTCGCAAACTTTAAAGTATCTTCATGTGCTTTGAGTTCTTTGATGACTTAGTGCACTCGTTTGACTGAAATGAATGGGAGCATATTCATCAAATATTGAAAATCTCTAGTGAATTGGGTCTTTGAATATGTTTGGAAATGTCTGGTAATCATTTGAGTAAAGTGGAAGTAACAGAGCTGTATTGAATCACCATTTTGTATAAAGCATTTCTTCACAGCATTTATTTCGGCTTTTTCAAAATCCATGATGTACTTGGTCCGAGGTCTGAAGTTTGTTTTCGTGAACTGTTTGAAGCTATTAAAAACAATTTCGTATGTGGACTGCTTCTTACTTTGCAATAGAAAATATGCAATTGGAGCATTCATGTTAATTGCTCTTCCCATGATTACAAGTAACTATGTAAAATTAGGTGGGCATACATTGAATGTCCCATCAATGAAAACATGGGTTGCTTATTGTATTAATGACTTTTGGAAATCTGAGCAAAAGCAAATCATCAATAAACCCTTTCCTGGTTCATCAGGGTCTGGATATTCCAATTTGAATAGCTCTAAATTGGTCCCTCTCTGAGTCATGATATAAGATCTGAACATTTCATCATTCGTTGCGTGCTTCTTGCAAAGTTCTGAATAATAACTGCTCACCAAATAGGATGAAACCATTTGAGGTTCTTCTCCTTCTGGTGTTTCTTCTTTTATCTGCTTACCTAATAAAGAAATCAATTGACTTTTCGAAGGTCGTGGTTTCACGGAAGTAAAAATATTCTCAACTTTCTGTTTGATTTCCGCTTCTGATATAAGTTTTGCTATCATTTTTGTTTGAATTTGGCAAGTGTGCTCTTTTTTCAAAACTACAATTTCGACATTTTCGAGGTTTTCTTTACTTGTCATTACTGGAATTCCAATGCTTGCTTCGCATTTACATTTATTTTGGGTGCTTTTGCTTGTACCATATTTACATTTATATTTGTAAAGATTTTCATCTTTTGGTATTATCTGGTGAATTCAGTTTTGGTATTATAGATTTCAGATATTGATTACTAGCAGATTATCAAGTTTGTTTAACACTTAAGCAATTTTTGTGAATTATATGGCTTCTGTTTCTTTTTTGAGGGCTGATGACAAGATTGATACTTGATCACCGATTTAATGATATCTTCTTCATATAAACTCATTTTTTAGATTTAATATAAGATCCAATAAACTATAGAAACAAATCACAAATTATTGATTAAAACTCGAAATTATACAGAAAATATCAAAATTGCATTAGAATTACCAATTTTTTATTTTTATTTTATTTTTTTTTTTTTTTTTGACTATTATGTTTAATGATGCTTTTAAATGTTTAATGTAAAATATTAGCATTATTTTCTTTTATTACTTTTTGGAAAAATAAATAGGTTTCTTTACATATATTATTGCATACTTTGTATGATGCTTCATTGATTAATGAAAAAATCATAGAATCAATTTTTTGATAATCAATTTGAATTAATGATGTATTGATAATTTTTCCAAATTGAAGATCTCGATGCTTAATTGAATCTATTATCATTTCTTCTCTTAACCTTCTAATAGCATTTATTTTTGCAGCCTCTTTGATAAATCTATCTGCTTTGTGATGATCACTTTAACGCATTCGAATTGTTCCGAAATTATGCTCGATGGGATTTATTCCACAACGTTTAAGGTGAATTTCTTGGTCATAATTTTGATTCAAAATATCACATATTGAAATAAGAGTTGATAAAGAGTCACTGAGAATTTGAGTTTTGTATTTAATTTGATCTTTGTAAAAATAATTATTTGGTGAAAAATAAATAAAATGAAACAATTTTCTACTCATATGAAATAATAATATTCTATTTTCGTAACTAACTTCATATGATAAATCAGATAATAATAATGAAAAAGGAAGAATAAAAAGAGAATAATTAAATAAATCGTTTTGAGAAAGAATTTCATAATTTTGCAATTGGAATAATAGCAACGGTAAACGATCGTGCATTTTCGAGGCACGATCTTTTCTCATGGTCATACTTGGCAAATTTAAAAGTGAAATGAATTGATTGGTGTCAAAAATATCTGGTACCAAATGATATCTGGCCCTTTTTAGTAAATGCAAAGGGTCAGATATTATCAAAGTTTGAGATGATGAAATTGATGTATAAAATATACTATTTATAATATGATCATTAATATTTTGAACATGCATTGGACGAAAAATAGAGTCACCGTCAGCTGCAAAAGCAACTGTATTAATGTCAAACTTTTTCAATTGATCTTTGAGATTTTTTAATATTTGAATTATTTGTTTGTCACCTTTCCCACAATTTGAAGGATGAATGTGAATTATAAATGAATTCAAATTTGGATTTAGCGGTTGGATATTGAATAAAAACATTGAATTCACCATTAATTTACTGTTTTTTTTAACCAATCTTCAAATAATTTTAAAGTAATGCTTCCTTTCGTTAAAAATTTGTCTTTGGATTCGTACTTATTAATTAATCCCTTGATCGATTGATCGTTAAAAATAGTTACAGCAGGATTTACGGAAGCTGCGTCGACTCCCAAAATAACATTTTGATTTTTTCCCCAATTTTCAGTATTTTCCTTAATTATTAATAGAATTTCTGAAAGATCTGTTAAAGATTGATGTATTTTGGATAACAGTAGTGATTGGCGAGTAAACATTGTTCTTGGACTAGGGATTTGAAAAAATAATGACAAAACAGTATAAGCTGTTGTTGAAATAAAAAAAACTCTTAAAAGTAATGAAATCATCCTATTGGAATATCTTCTAGCATTTGGATGACTATTTGCCGCTGCCGATAATTCATGTGTTATTTCTTTTTGCAAAATCTGTTTTTCTCTTGATGCTTGCATTTTTCGTTGATATTTTTGCAAATCATTCATATCTGGATGCGGAGATGATTCTGGTGAGCAATGGTTTTGACTATCTTTCATGATTATTTGTGAAATAAAATGTACGTTTAGCATTCAATTTTTTGTAATTTGAGTTTTTCATTCATTTTATAATTTGAGTTTTTTTAACGTAAATAAACGGAATATCAAGAAATCCGTAAAATTAGTTTTTTATTTTCATGTATATTAATCAATAATAATATTATTTCAAAACCGACCATTCAAAAAATCATACGGAAGACTACTGGAAGTACACCAATGTTTATATCGTTTTTTTGTTATTTAAATAAATTATCATTAAAAAATAAATATTATAATTTTTACTATATAATTATGTATTTTATTTATATTTAACTTATTAAAATTTAAAGATATTTTAATTTTTAATTTCACTTTTTGAGAAGTGCCCAGCATAAAAATCAGTTTCATCTACTCTGCTTTTCACTATTTTCAGAAATTGTAACTTTATCTTTTGAATTAAAAACTTTAGAAACTATTTTTTTATAGGTGGGCCACCAATGAATTTTTATAACTTTTGCACCATTAGATAGATTTCATATAATAATAAAATAATATATTAATTATAGTTCATAAATATTAAAGATAAAGTTTTTATGAATAATTTAAGGTTCTCCTTCCCTAAAAAAATGTATATTATTCAATATTGAATTAACTCATAGAATATATAATTCAATAGAGCATTTTTCGGAAAAAGTTTTGGTGAAAAATAAAAATATTTGGCCTCAACGATTAAATCTTATTTTATTCAAAATTTTATTGAATCTTTAATTCTATGATTTCTATCTGTAAAAAACAAAATCGGTAAGATTTCATAAATATATTTTTATTCAATCTTTTGAAATATATATCTATATAAATTTTATATTTTAATTCATTTTTAAAAACGATATTTATGTATATTTTATTTGTGAAATCTCATTGAATTTTATCTTATGAATTTGAAAGGAGAACCTTAAATCTTCATATTTTTTTTGTAAACTATTCAAGTAGTATAGAAAAAATCTTTCAAAAATATTTGAAATAATTTTCTCAAAATTAAAAGAATTTGAAAAGATCATTCAATTTATATAAGAAAATTTTATTTATTAAGAATAAAAATATCTATTTTAATTTTATATTAATTGTTTAATTTAATTTTGTTTAAAGTTATATCTTGTTGATTATAATCAAAGACAAAATATAAAAAGAAATAAATGATTTTTTCTTTACCGAAAATTTTGAATATAACAATTGAAACATGCTATAAAAATTCGTTTTGAAAAAGTTAGAAATAATCAATTATTAGATTATAATGATTTTGAAAATTTATTAGTATATGATTTATTATAAAATATTTTAAAATATTATTTACTATTAAATTTATGTTTATAATATTATAATAAATATATATTATGTTTATATCTATTTAAATCGCTATATTTATAATTTTTATTAAAACTTAGTTTTTTTTGAAATTTTAAAAATTCAAATAAATATAAAATAATTTTTATTTTGATTATCTTTGCTTTTTAAATTTAAATTGAAATATCTCATTTATATATATTTTTAATATAAAATTCAAATATGAAATAATAATATTAATATAGATTAATATAATTTTAAATAAAGATATTACTTTTTCTAAAGATCTCAAAATTTCAATAAGTGAAAAAATATAAAAAATATTTGAAAGCTATTTTTATAAATTGAGAGAAAATTGAATAAAAAAAAGCTGATTTTAATTTTTTATGATTTTTTAATAAAGGTCCAATATTCTAGGACATATATCTGATTTTAATTTACCTTTATTTATACCAAATTTATTGTTTGACCGTTTATAATTTCTTACCAAGTGGCTCCAAAATTGAATCATTCCGTTAACTAATTCAACTTTTTGAATATTTTTTCCCAACTAACCTTTATCTTTGAAGTTATGTTATAACTAACTATATCAATAAAAAACCTGGGTGATGAAGAAACTAAATATCAAAAAAGAAAACATTCAATTTTTTTATATACTTCTGAAAATTAAAAATACCTTTTATTTTAACTTTTTAGAGAAATCTATTAATTATTTTATATTGTTTCCAGATCATTCTTGATGTATGACAATGATAATATCATAAAATAATAGAAATATGTATTTTAATTCATTTGAACTTGTGATATTGCATATCATGTAATAAAAAAAAAGTTGATGAATATTAGTTCAAAACTTAATTTAACAACTGCATCCTATCATATATGTGTTATATAAATATATATTATTAAATTGCTAAATAATTCTTAAAATTCGAAGAAAAAAAGAACTTTTTTAAAGTCAAAAAAAAAGTGGCCCGCCTATATTTTTTTGAAAAGTTATCATTTTTCAAGTAGAAAAACAAATTAAAAAATATCTTAATAAATAATTTGTAATGTATAATCATTTATAATTTTTAAACCTTAAAAGATTCCAAAAATATTTATTCTTTTTAAAGATAAATGTATTTTACAATTGAAAAAGTTTGTTAGGATATAAAAGTATTGGACTTTTAACATCATGAAATTTATATACTAAGTGAAATATGACATAAAAAATTCAGAATTTTTTTTCTTTTTATCTAACAATTCTCATCAATGGATTTAAAATCTGCTTCATCTACCCCATTAAATGAATCTCTAAGAAGTAAATTGGACAGATGTAACCAAAAAAAACTTCAAAGAAAACTTCAAAAAAGTATAAATAAGGAAGAACCCAAATTTCATTATTCTGTGGCAAGAATTAAATATTATAAGAAAGAAGCAAGAAGCCAACCCAATTATATAATCAATCATCCTAACAATGAAACAAGCTTGCTAGCTACTAATATCAGAGAAATGGATCAACATTTTGCCGAAATTTCAAAGCTTTTAACAAAATACGAAATTACAGAAGTTTCTGAAAATCTTAATGAAAAAAACATTCCCAAAGCAACAAATTCATCAATCAAAACTCTTCAAAATGCCAAAGTTTCTGAAATTGACCACTATTTTGCCAAGATTTCACAAATTTTAACTTCAACAAAATTCACAGAAACTTTTGGATCAATTGAAATTCCCGAAAACCTTAAAGGATTATAACTTTGTTTTCATGAAATCAAGATTAAGAAATAAATTACTTTTATTTTATTTTTTTAAATTATGAATACAAAAAAGATTAAATAAAAATGTTCTGTGAATAAAGAAAGGAAAAAATTCAAATGACAATTTATATTTTTAATTTTCTTTAATTATCTTATAATGCTGCTTTAAGATCTCACATTTAAAATCTCATGCAAACCAATTCCTTTGTGAATACAGATGCATTAATTTAACAATTATTCTTTGCTTTTTTTATCATGGGATTTATCAGTATGGAATCAAACTCTTAGCTATTATTTGTTGGATCATATATCTGAATAATTTTTGAACATAATGCAATAATTTCTGTTTTTTCGCTTTGATCTTTAATATCATTTAATGTATCAGGCCCATCAACACTATAATAATCATTAAACATTTCTGTTTTTAATTGAGTATTACGTGATATATCAGTTAAGTCGTAAAGATATGTCAAACTCTTAATGACAAGATCATCATCATCCATTTTGGCAATTGTTATCAGTGCAAAAATAATAGAACGGTAAGAAAGTTTGTTTTTATCACGATACTTGTAAATTTCATTGTTCATTTCAAGGAGTTTTGATCTACTCACACGAGAAAAAATTTCAATTAAACAGTAAGAAGAAGCTTGTGAAAGGGAGAAGATACCATTGTTACATAAATTATCTATAATCGATAAAAATCCAAAATTATTGTTTTGATTTGAAGTTAGAATGTTCACAATAATATGGTCAAGATCACTTTTAATAGCAGAAGTTAGCATTCGTGTTGCAGCAGCAGAAACTTTTCCATACATGTCAAGATATTTAGATTGACTGGTTACCTTTTGGTGATATTTATCAATTGAATTTAAAGTAAAATCCATTAATCTGTCAAAAACTGATTTATTATCACTAGGAGTACTTCCAATTTGATTCATTTTCATTAATTCTTTAATTTGTAGGCCTTTATCAAATACAGAGGCAAGAAGATTGAATGCTCCAACATTTATTTTGGGATTAATTACAATAATTTCTTGAATTGCAAATTCAAGGAAGTTATTTTGAAAAAAATCATTCTTTGACATATTATCATAAATAATCAAATTTTTCATTAACCGAAAAAGATAAGAAATCAACACATCATTTTTAGCAGAACTAATGGGTGAAATCCACGGTAAAATAATTTCATTGTATATGTTTGGATCAATTTTGGTTTTACACAATTTGGTATAAAATAATGTAATACTTTCCTTAATTTTTTCCTGAGAACTATACGAAGGATTTGATGCCATTAAACGTTCTGCTGAATTAAAAATTGAATTTAAAAAAGGAATTGAAATGCGTGGGAAAAAAAGATTGGGGTACGTTAAATAATACTTCTTAAAAAAAAAAGATAAGCTATATAACCCATAACTAATACCAGAAACACTCTCACATGTAGTAACAAATTCTAATATATGCTGAGTAAAATCAGTGATTGGTAAAAAAAATTGAAGACACTCCCTAACATATTTAATTAATATACAAATTGTTTTGGCTGATGACATTCTAACTTTCATAAATGAATGATGTAGAAGCTGAGTTATAAGCTCGAAGATATGAAAATCTAATAATTCAGGTAAGCAAGCATTTTTAAAAACAATAACTGATCTCCTAATACATTTAAGAGAGTTATCAATTGCCTCATTATTGTTCTCTGTTATAAAAAGAGATAATTGACCACAAACATTAGGAAAATCTTCAAATTTTATAGTGTTTTCATCACTAGAATTATTATCAACTCTATTTGAAACATCACAATCAATATTATCTGTGGCTATAATATCGCTTTTGGTGTTTTGAATATTTAAACTTTCTTTATATACATCCATAGAAATTGAATATGTTATTTGGTCTATAAAATTATAATGATAATTAACGATTCGGATGAAAGTGATGATTCATTTGAACAACGTCGACGACAGTTGAACAATATCCACCGCCAATTTAAACGAGCCATATCCGAAATGAAAACTCTTTCTGAAGCATCAAATACAGAAATATTTGAAGATAATGCAGAAGAAGAAGCAAACAATGAATTTTTTAATTCAAATAAAGCAGATAAAATCATTGAAGCGTCTCAAATTCGGTCTCTTATACGCGAATTATATACAATGAAAAACGAAGTTCTTAGCCTTCAGTCAATTGCTCTTCGTGCCAGTGCTGCACAAAGGGGAATCCAAGCGAAGCTCCTTCCAAAATTAAAACTTGTTGTTGATGTTATATCGAGACATATTCATAGAGCAGAGAAGTTACTAAATGACGAATGAGCAAAATCAAAGAGAATTCAATGTTTTGCCAAATAATGCTTTATCATTATATTACTGTAATTATTTAAACATGCAACATTAATATTTAATATTTTTTTTTTTAAATTAATAATACAAACTTAAGAAAGAAATTAGTTAGTAAAATTTTATTAATTGAAATAAACAGTGTATTATATGATTCAAACAGGTTTGTTGGAAATTTTATAACGAAAAGCCAGGGAAAAAATGCGGGGCCTTTAAAACAAATAATTCAAAACTAAGAATTAACCAAATAGGAAATGTACAACCAATTCTATATAACATTTTATATGATAAAGATTTACGACTTTTTGAAGTAAGAGCATAATATGCACATATTGCTATACAACTGACTGATGAATAAACTGCACCAACAACTAAAGCTTCAAATATAACTTGAGTAGAAATGCCTTCATTAAAGTAAGTTTGACGAACATTTCCTTTCTCATCTCTAGATTCACCAAAGAATGGTGTATGATTAACATAACAGTAAACAAATCCACCAACACTTAAAAAATAAGAAACAAAAACTAAAAATGTTGTTATAATGATATTTGGTAATTTAATTGTTGAAATAGGCGTGTTCAAAATAGGAGGATACAAAAATTTAAATGGGAATAATAATATTTTTGATAAAGTGGATTGATTTTGCTCTAACTCTATTTGCTGAATTTGTTTTTGTTGTTCTTCAGACATTAAAATCTATTTTAGGTCAAACTATTTCAAACTAATTTGACCTCCTTTTTCCTTGGTATTTTCAAAGAAAATAACAAAAACCCTTTAAAAATATAGAAAAATTTTTAAAGAAGAAAAGATATTTTATTAAAATATCATAATTTTGCAAAATTTTATGAATTAAGAATTGAATTTAATTTTGCTAAAAGCTCATTTCCCTCTAATATCGATATATTAATTTCTTCTTGGAGTTGTTGAAGTACACTTATTTGTTTTTGCGACCATGAAGTTATTAATTTAAAATCACCTTCTAAGCGAGCCATCTGCTCTTCAAAATTTTCATTAGTAACTTCTTCTTCACTGTTATTAATTTCTACTATTTGAGCTTCATCATTATTTTTTTTGCCTTCCCTAAGATTTGAGACATTTTCAGAATGAACAATAGGAGCATCAGGTTGTGATTGTGATAATAAAGTTGAGCTAAGCATATTTGACGGTTCATCTGGCTTGCTCTTTTCAGTACTCGCAAATGTAACTTTTTTGGGATTAAAAATGAAAGGTGATCTTGAGATTTGATCCAAAGATGAATTAGAATTGGAATCAAACCCAATATTTTGATCATTATTTTCATTTTTTCTTTCTTGATTCAAGTTTTTACCTCCTTGAGTTACGGTTGGAAATTGGATAAAAGAAGGAGGAGAAGGGGCAAAAGCATTTGAAGAAGGCTTACTTTTTGATGATTGAGCAAATTGGAAGAAGTTCATTTATTTATATTTTTCAAAATCCACATTTGATGCATTAACTGCTTTTTTTTTTTGATGCATCAAAATTTTTTTTTGTGAGGTTTACACCGCTTTCCTTGGAATGTAAACAAATTCATACATAACGATTCTTAAAAGATTCTTAACACGAAATGAAATAATTATTTTACGAAATCACAAAGTATAAAATAAAATAAAATCAAATTACACAACAATATGTTATATTGACATCATGAATAAAAGATATTGGTTGATTCTATTTTTTTTTATAAAGCAAACATTTTTTTTATAATATTTTTTTTTAAATTTCATTGTCAACTAAATCTAATTGTATCTTCAGCTCTTGAAGGGAATTCCTCAAGTTTTCCATTTCACTCAAAGAAGTGAAATGCGTCAAAAACTTTCCAAAATCTGTCCAGTTTGCCTCACTTACGCTTCCGAGGAGCTCGGAGAAGTGCGTGTTTTCTTTTTCTATGAAATAATCAAAAATGATATATCTGGCAGGTAGAGTTTCGCAGCCTGAGTTAAGCAACGCCAAGAAGAGGAGAGACTCGAAGTTCAAGTCGGAGCCACAATTAAAAACAGACAAGATTTGATTGACTTTTCTCTTTGGTGGCTCTTCCACTTTTTGAGGGCATTTATTTCTTCTCAAAATGATGCTTTTCTCGACTTCTCTGAGTGTATTCAAAACGTAGTTGAAGGCCTCAATTTGCATTGCGACTGGTATGTCTCCTTTCATCACCTGTAGGGCTTCGACTGTGCGCCAGAAGAACTCAGATTCGCCTCGATGCAGCTTGTTTGTCTCGTACGAAACGTCCAAGCTTTTGAGGACTTTTTCAATGAGGACGCGAGTGATGCTATCGCATGCATTTACATTGACTATAACCGTCACTGACGATAGACATTTCTTAGGACCTCTCGAGAGGACGATGAAGAAGATTAACCGCTTCAGCTGGTTCGCATTGAAGAACTTTTCGACCTTCAAATAGGCGTTAGAAACCGTCAGCTGAAATTGGCGGGCAAAAGTGGCAAGATTCATCGCAAGAGGAGCGAGAATGATCGACTCGTGGCAGGTGAGAAGTGAGGTGAACGATGCGTATTGGTCACTGGCTAGTCTGAAGCGGATGTAGTTCTCGAAGACGTGGCTCTGGTCAATTAGAAGGTTGGCTCGACGTTTGGCCAAATATACCTTCAAATTCCAATCTTGGCTTTTTTTGTCGTCTGGAGGAGATGACGAGGAAGGAGTGACTAAGGAAGAATGACTGACACTCATTGAAGAGGATGATGATGTTTCTTCCTTGCTGCCGTCGTTGCTACTGCTGATTTCTGAGCTTGTTTGGCCTTTACTTTGAGTATCGAGAGGAATTTGTGTGGAACTGCTTTCTTCGCTGCTGTTGTTCGAAGACTTCGTGATTGCATTGATCGTTGAGAGGGAGTCTGCATCGAGCGGGATCATTGATAGCTCGCTTGTTTGATTGGCCTCCCTCTCTTGCCTTGGCTACCATTTACATTATTGTTGTTGCCGCCGGTCACAATCGGAGACTGATCATTGATGATATCAGAACTTTGATTATCATTGAGGATGCTGCTGATGTTTATGAAGCTGTTGTTGAACTGTGGATTTATCAGCTGATCAGAATCGGTTTGTACCAGGGGCTTCTGGGCTTCCGTGTCCATTTCCTTGGCAAGACGACCAATGGTCAAATCTTCATTCGAAGGCGAACTTTTTAATAGGTTATCGGAAACGTTGTTATCAGTCGAATTTGAATCAAAAAAGATCTTCTTGGATTTCTTTGAGTTTCGATCGTTATTTCCAGTTTTTGCATTTCCTCCTTGTGAAAAATCATCGGAATTTCCTCCTTCTGATGGATTGAACGATGAAAAATTGCAGGCATCTGGACCAATACGCTCAATTAGGTCAATTGTAATGTCGTTTGCAGACTTTTCTTCATTTTCAGATGAAAAGTGCTCTTGGAGGAAGATTCTCTCAAATTCTGGGTTATCTTCAACTTCGAACTTTTTGATATTAAAGACTACCATCTCAGATTTTTCTTTATTATAGTCAACAACTTTGGGTCGCTTCTTTGGATCAATATCTAGGTTGTAAAAGCTGTTTTGATAGTCATTTCCGAAATTAAATTCATCGTAATTGTAATCATCATTCATATTTTGATTATTATCATTTTCGTTCTCTTTTTGCTGCTTTTTTTTGTTGCTTTTCTTCTTTGATTCGTTTGCAAGCTGAGTTGGGCACATCGTTAAACATAGGTCTGATACTTGTGATTTTCTGACAAATGAACGAACAGCAAACATTTTAAAGAATTTATCTTTCGAGAATTTTGAATATGAAATCCCTTGTAATGAAGGAGGGAGTTCGGTGATATTTTCAATCGCATTTGTGGCAACAGCTACATCAGCAATAGTCAAAGCAAAATCTAAGTAAGGAAGATCAAGCATGGAGTATAAAGGAGGGATTTCAAAACGAGTCAACCCTTCAAAATATGCTTTGTGGAAAAATTTTGGATTCAATAATGAAGAATTTTTCACACAATTAAGGACATCTTTAAAGACAGGATCTGCTCTGAGACATGGCGAAGCGCTAATATAAAGGGAAGAAACATAACTAAAAAAGTGATCAAAGAAAAAGTCGTTGAATTCACTTTGAGTCCAATGACGCTGATACATTAAATCAATTAGTTCAAGAGCTTCTACTGGGAGGAGCGGAATTGATTGAATTATTAAATCGCAGAGCATCTTAGCATATTGAAATATATCGTTATAGGATGCATCATTTGAAAAAGAATTTCGTGTTTTTCGTTTAAAATATGAAAAGAAACCATGCTTGTCTTGGTCGCTTATGAATGATTGGCTTGTTTTTATTTTTGATTTGCTTTGCAATTTATTAGGAGATGAATTACTTGTAATTGATTTTAAGTTGATTTGCTTAATTATCTTTGGATCTGATGTAAATCGGTATATAAATGGATACATAACGGCTTCTACAAAACGATATGTGATAACTGAAGTAAAAAATGGTTTCATAATTTCAGATGCCATTTCTGGGGGTACTATTTTCATTATTGCTTTATAGAACTCAACAGCGCGTGCGGTATGGTCATGAGAAATGAAAAATCCAAAAAGTCCTGGAATAACTGAATAAATTAAATAATGACTGTCACATTTATCCATTCTAACTGCCATTGCTTGAGCAAAAAGAGATATATTTTTGTGAACATAATTAACTAACAATGAAGCATATTGAATAAATGTTGGTGTTGCTTCACGTGAAGTTAGAACTGGGCGCGATAAAACATGCTGAATAAATTCTTGTTGAGGCGGTAGAAATTTTTTCGGATATTTGTCTTCTGGTAACATTGCAATTGGCAAAACTGTTAATGTTCTGTGTCTTGTTATTGAATCAAATCTGATGGACTCTATTTCATCTAAAAATGAGTTTGCAAGATTGAAAGTGTCAGGAGGAACACATAATAAAAGTCTTTGTAATGTTGAATAACTCATTAATTTAGCACATTCAATTTTTTGTATGATCTATCAATATTTGAGAATTTTTTAATCCGATACCGATTATTATTAAATGAAAAAGTTAGTTAGTAAATTCATTGAGCTCTATTAAAAAATAGAAAAAATGGAAAATCAAAGTTCGAGAATTCTATTAAAACCATTAAAAGCAGCAGATGAAAGCCAACT
Source organism: Tritrichomonas musculus (assembly GCA_039105265.1). Lineage (NCBI taxonomy): Eukaryota > Parabasalia > Tritrichomonadida > Tritrichomonadidae > Tritrichomonas > Tritrichomonas musculus. Next base: position 7,816,139 of record JAPFFF010000002.1, read on the forward strand.
TATTAGCTTAATAGACTCACTTTCGAATATTACAAAATGCGATTTAAATATTTTTAATCAAATCCGTGATTTTTTCTTTCAATTATCTAATTCCGACTTTGATAAATTAACCCAAAAATATGCAAGTAAATTTTTTATAATATTAGTTACTCTTTATAAAGTTCCAAACGCGCAATTCAAAGATTCCGAACAAAAAATATCTAGATATAAAAGTGCATTTCTTTCTTTATTAGGATTTATTAATTTCAGATTGTTAAATTCTAAAACAACGAAAGAACTTCTTGATATTCTAGTTAAACAAATTAATGAATCTTCTTATGAAGATTTAGTACATATTTTAAGAATAATTAGATATTCATTTAATTCTCGAGATCCAGAATTTTTAAAAATTCTTCCAAAAATTATGGCTGAAATTAATCCAGGAATTCGGAATCGTCTTATTAATATAATCAAGGATTATGAAAGCATTACCATGCAAACGCTAACACCAGCGATTTCACTTCTTACTATGCTTTCTAATCCGATTCAACTTCTAATGCCTGTTCTACCTACTCTTGAAAAAATTCTCAAGCATGATTATCAAAATCGTGTACCATTACAAAATTTAATTTCTCTTTTTGCTCTTCAATTTAAAATATTAACTCTATTATCACCGACCAACACTAATTTTCCAATTGTTCCAACATTGATTCGCATTCTCTTAAAAACTCCACCATCAATATCTTCAATTATAGAAAATTCAGCAGAAATTCTAATTAACTATATACAAAAAGATCCAGAGAGGCGAATGGAACCTATGGTACATTATTTTCCTCAATTATTAAATTTCAAATTATTAACTTCAGAAAATTTCCGTCCCTATTCATTTATCATTCAATTCAGCTTTGAACAACTTCAGAAATTACAAAAAGTGAATGAAGATTTACTTCTTAAATTTTCCAAATATATCACATCTATCCTTCATTTCAGAAAGGCGACATTCACGCAATGTGCATCATGCTTCAACAACATCTACAACGTGATTGCCCTCCCAGTTAGCCAGACCCAGTTCCGCAACTCTCTGCTTTCGCTGTATATTTTTTCATTTGACGTCGGCTTCATGGAAATTGAGCAGCAAATTGTCAGGATGATGGACATGATGAGCAGCCAGCGGGAACTTTTATGTGCTTTCAATGCGCTATTAATTGTGGGTGAATATTACTATCGTCTATTGAAATTTCTGATAAGAACGGTAAAAATTGTGAACCAATGTGAATTTTTGAAAGGAAAACCGTTTTTAGTTCACATATCATCACCGTTACCTAAAATTGAGTTTCAACAACTCGTGGAGCTTCTTGTTCGCTCATTGATCATCTTGATGAAATATCGAGAAGCCCTCCAACAGAGCATTCAAATGGTCCGCTTCATTGAGCAGTCAAAAAGTTCGCAAGATCATTACAAATTGTGCAATCAAAACTTGAAGGCTGTTCGAACTTACGATCGTGCACGAAAGTTCCACTTCAATTCAGCACAAGAAATGATCAGCTGCATCTCCGCCATTCCTTCCTTTTTCGCACAAATTGTCTGGGATCGTTTCTTTGAGAAGTTCTTTTCATCAACTGATAATTTTGGACTCGATACATGCACGTTTCGTGTAGTTATTGCAGATGTGCGTGTTTTCCAAACTTTTTTCAATTCGATTACGAACTTCATTTGTAAGAAGTTAAAAAGTGGCAACCAACTGACGAACTTTTTGAAGTCAATGCAAACAATCTTTGAGAAATTGTCAGTGAAACCGTCTTATCCACCAAAGGCGATAGAAAACATTGAGAAGATTTTTAATGAGGCAAACAAGGTCATCTCTGCTTGTAAGGAGATGATGTCTGATCCGCAATACTGCAGCGAGATTCTTGCATTCATTCGTTATTTTTCGTCTTTTTTAAACTTTGTTTCTAATAGTAATAAATACACATCACAGCTCATTAATGACAATTTCATTTCATTCGTCATTAAGAACGTGTCACAAGTTCCTTTCGCTCAGAAAGCAATCTTGAACTTTATTTCTTACGCTGCAAATAAAAAGACAGAAATTTTGAAGAACTCAAATGTTATCAATTTCTTGATTTTAAGCTTGTCATCTGATTTTAATCAATCTTTGTTTCTTCTTCATGCATCGAAGAAACAAGATAAAGTAAAGTTCTTTCAGCATCATTTGATGCCAACGATGTACGTCACATTAATCAAGCTGCTTGACAAGGCGACAAATGAAACAAGAAAAATCATTGTCAAGTTTTTGAAGAAGATTCCTGCAAATCTAGTGAAAACAATGGATTCTGTACCTGACACCTTGATGAATAATCATTCGATATTATTAAAGAGAGGTGACAAATCAGTCATTTTTGATTGTGACTCTTTGATTGCGTCAATTCGAATGTCATTGAGTAGTAATTTGGCCGATTCTTTCCTCTGGGACTTTTTGACAAAGATTATTCAATCATTCACTGAGATAAAGAATTGGAACACCGACCAACACAAATTCTTCTTCCAAATATTGATCCTTTTCATTCACTTCTACCAGAAAGATCCGAAAGAAGTTGAAGAACATTTCATAAAGATATTTCAAATAAACCACATCTTAATGAAGTGCCACTTTTTGATAGCACTTTATTCGGAAATGATTGAACCATCGACGAATTTAATCAATTCTATTTTTAAAGACATTCAAGATAAAGAGAGCTTCAAGTTGTTCATAACAAACATCATCACTATCATTAAAATCACTGACTATTCAACGAAGATTGTTTTGTCACGAATTTGTCATTCGATAATCAACAATCTTCCTCTCGAAATCATTGATGAAATCTCCTTTTCAATCCTCGTTCATCACACTGTGATTGACTCTTATTCAACTGAGTGGATTGTTGAACAACATTGCGATTTAATAACAAGTTTTAATGAATTGAATTACTTATCGGAAGACAGTTTACAATTAATAAAATTCTGTAGGGAACGTTTAACTGGCAATTCTATATCAATATTGCCTATTTTGAACCTGATAAAACTGTCGACATCTCTTCTTCCAATCCTTGTGGCTGTTGAGATGATATCCAAGAATGAAAACATTGAAGAAATTTTTCAATTTCTCGATGAATTCATTTCAAATGACGTTGCTTGTTATGAATATGGAAACAGTCGAATCATTGGCCCTTTATCACGTGCTTTTCCAGTCATTCTCGACAAGTATTACGAGAAAATCGCACAGATAATAAAAGAATCAACAGAGAACATTTCTTCAATGAACAACAGGAAACATCAAGGATTGTTTCTTGTTATTCTTCTTCCTGTTTTAAACTCGAATAAATTCTCAGGAATTGTTGATTTTGATTCAATTCTCAGCATTTGTAATCAATTCTTGACTTGCCAAAGCCCACTTCTTAAATCTCAAGCACAACAAGTTTATCGTGCTCTTTACCAATACGGATCAGAACAAATCAAGATGAAGATTCAGACTCAATTTGAGCAACTGACAAAACTAAACAATACTAAAAGCAACTTTTTGAAATGGATTCCTTTAATTGACGTTGCTTTTACATATTTTCCAATCTTTACGAACAAAGTTTTGTCTATTTCACTCAATGATCTTGACTTAATTAAGCAAGGAATATCTTTAAATAGTCATCAGAACTCGAATCCAGATGATTTCTTTAAGACAATTAGTTCCAATTTAAGTTTTTTATCATCTGGAATCGTTGTTCAATATTTAATCTCACAAAACCTGTTTTTTCAAACAGCTAAACAGATCATTTTAGTTTATAATCAACTCACTTACTTTAGAGATCACGAACACATTATTAAGTTCTTTGAACAAAGTCGTAATGAATTTCCTAAGTTTGTTAATCAAACTCTTGACGATGAAAGCGTGATGAACTTTTTTGCATTAAATATTGATCAGCAAAAGTTGAAAGATTTGTTCAATCAATATTTAGCAGACATTAAAATCACAGATGAAAACATCAAGAAGAATCCGATCATTTCTTTAATTGCTCTTAAAACTGACATGAATCAATACTTGATCCAATCAATCATCAACGTTTCACACCAGATGATTGATGCCTACGACAAGTATCCAATGTCATTTAAATCTATAATTTTGAAAGAAATAGTGATTTGGTTCTCTCGGTATCGAGCTGAAGATTTCTTTTACATGTCTTTTCATGCATTTGAAGTTAATTCACCTTTGTTAACCGCTCTTTTCTCTCAATCTGCACCAGTTGACGTCAATCTTGAATATTTCTTGAATTTGAAATATTTAGATAAAGACGAAATCAACTTTGCTTTCCTTGAAGCTTTCATTTTCCCACTGTTGCAAAAGAACCAACAATGGCTGGACACGATTGTTGATTTTGTACATGATAAGTTCTCTGTTTCTGTCTTTTTGCAGTTCATCAATCTTCTCTACAACACGCGAATTTTGACGACCAAAGTGAAATACGATGCCTTTGAAATCTACAAGCAATGTCAGACCGATGAGATGCAACTTCAAGCAATTTTGTTTTGGAGTTATTCAGGCTCTTCACATTTTTTAGAAATGTTTTCTATTTTTGCCAGCTTTTTCCATATCCATTTGGCCAGTGAAGTTCGAACTGTTGCTGATGATCTCAAGATTCCATCTGAATATTATGGTAACAATGAGCTTTGCACCATATTTTTAAATCTTGTTCGTCTGTTTTCACGGAATCCGACAGTTTTAATAACGGTTCTAACAATCTATATTAAGAATCGTGAAGCCTTCCGTAAAATAGACAAACAAATATGGGAATATGTGCAGGAACAAATGATGTGTCTAGTTAATCCAAAGAAGAACATGATACAAAATTACAAGATGCAATTTATTTACTTAATAAAGATATTACCAACGAGTGGAAATTTATCTAATAATGAGAATGCACTAGCACATCGAATCATTGACTTTGCGAATGGAATGATGACCTTTACCAAAGAAGAAGAGAAGAACAAGTATGACATCATGTTAAAATACAGGGGATGCATTTTAAAAGGCTTAATAAGTCTAGGTAAATCTTTTGGCCCACAATGTGAATTTGTAAGTCAACTTTATCAAACAGTAATTGACTTGTATCCGAGGACGTTGCAACCGAATCCACTTCCAAATGAAATTGCGTTATTTGATCTGTTAATGCATTCATTACCTGAGCTTGTTGAGGCAATGTGCCAATACAACGACTTTCCTTTGTTTGATAAATTCATCGATTTCATCATTGAGAATCACAAGTCAATGGACACAATTTGGACTGCTTCATTTCTTTGCCTATCGTTTCTCTCCGATTCTAAATATTATCACGACAAAGTCAACGAAGCATTCCAAAGGACTCAATTATCAAACGAGTTCATTAATCAAGCATTCCCAATTTTATGGAAAAATCCTCCAAGTGAAGGCTTTCGTATATCAAAGCTTGTTCCTGCTGTCATTAAATTCTGCAGGTTTTACAACCCTGAAAAGCCAGTTGACATGCTTTTGAGTGATTCAATGTTAACCAACATTTTCGAATATCCTGCTGACTCTTCTTTGTTTGTCATTTTAAAGGCCTGCCAAGATTGCATAAGAGCAAATCAAGACCCAGGAAATCGGATCTTTTTCTCACGAGTCCTTGTGAGAGCTCTTTCAACGAACAGGAAGGATCCATTCCTTGAGAAGAAGATAATTCAAACTCTCGAAGATCCGAATGTTCTTTCTTTCTTTTCATCGAAACAGAACACTTTGACAAAGGAAGTATTTGACACTTTTTCAGATCAAACAAAATTGACCTTTGGTGCTTATTTCCTTGATAAATACGAGGATGAATTGCTGGACATTTTGAAGAAGAATGATTACAAGACAATCAACAAGTTGTCACTCATTAAGCACATCCCAATTGCTGTCTGTCTTTCATCGTTTTTTGAAGGAGTCAAACCGACTGAAATAACGAAGCTTGTCATGAATCTTTCATCGATTGCAAGTGCATCTCTTCAGAAGCAGATAACAGAGCCATTCACATCAAACAATCTTCTTCAAATCAAAATAAAATTGAGTTTGAATTCAATTGAAAACATTCCTCATTACAACATTAATTCACTCTCAAATTGGAGCCTTCCAGAGACTCTTCCAACAGATCCACCTTCTGTTTATGAAGCTTTAGGCCTGACTGAACTTGCGCAAAAAAGCTTGCCTTCTTCACTCAATGAAATCGACCCAACAAAGCTTCATTCAATTCTAGAAAACAATCCGAAAATTCCTTATCGAATGTGCGACGATAGACATCTTGAAAACCTCTACATTTGCCTCTGCTCGGAAGGTCTGACAGTGAAGCACATTGCAGACGAACTCACTCAAATAATTGAGAGAGCGAATTTCTTTGTCACAGCTGAAAGTTTCCCTTCGTTGATCATCATCCAGCAGTCGAAGTACTTCATCGCTGCATTGAAGCCAAATGCTTCTCGTCCTGCAAGCAGCGGAAGCAACAAAAACAGCGGAGATAATGGAAGCTCTTCAAATAGCAGCATTCCAAACTTGAGCATGAAATTGTTCTCGTATTTGCTCAGCCCATCTTTCGCTCCACAGCTTCATGCTGCCTACACAGACTGCAGGGAGATGATGATGGAAATACTCAGAAAAAGTGGAAGTTCCAATTCAAATTTCATTCGGCTCAGCCAGATTTACGACGAATACGAGAAGAAGCACATTAAAAATGCAAAGAAATCGAGAGAATATCATTTCATTGAACATTATGAAAACAACTTGCAAGCACTCGTTCTTTATCTCGATTTCCAGAAAGTTTTGAATGCCGACGAAGCAACACTCGGACTTGCCAAAGAAAACATCCTCAAAGGCCTGAAACTGCATCGTTCAAGCGACGTGTTCTTGGCTGCTTCTTATGCACTTTTTGACAAGATAAAAGATGACTTTGTCAAATTGTACAACGACGAATGCCGGATACCTTTCAAGTGGTCGCAATTGTTCGCTGAAATTGGGGCACCCGAACTCTCATCTATCGTTCACACAGGCTTCCAGTGCATCTTCATAAGCAGGCAGAAAATAATCTACAACGCAAATGCAAGAAACATCTTGGCTTTCTTGCAGGACCTCCAGTCAACCGTCAAGAGTCCAGCACTGCAGAAAATAAAGAAGAGATACGAGATGGAATCGAGGATCGCTGAGCTGATTCGCACCGAAAACAAGGACAGCAAAAGAAGAGTCATTTTCAAAGACGATCAACTTTTCAAAGTCGAAACGATAGAGCCCTCAAAAAGTGAGAATTCTGAAGAGAGTGAAGACGTCATCAAGAGGGCGGAGAATTTGTTGATCGAGGCTGACATGAATGAAGTGAACGATCACCAAAAGATCTCAATTTACGTATCGTCTTTCTCATTCAATCCGATTCCTGCGATTTTCTGCGATTTCAATGACTCACAAATTGTATCGGTGTCACTTTTCTTGGAGTCACAGACAAGCATGAAGTGCTCAATCAAGTCGCTCCTAACAAACGGCTTCTTGATCCAGTACTCGCTTGTCCCTTTCAGGCCGATGGAGGCCCGACTTGGCACTTTTTACGACGTCATCACGTCGTCCTTCTTCCAGCGCTCGCCGAGCAAATATTCGCGCAGCCAGAAAATCCTCTCAATTCCATCGATGCCGGTTTCTGACGGTTTTTACATCATGCAGACAACCGCCGAGTCATTGGCGCGCGAGTCGCAGCTGTCCAGCCTTCTGAGCGTCTACAGGGAGCTTCACAAGCGAGTCGAAGAAGGAGGAGACGATCAAAATGAAGAGAAAATTGAATGTGACGAATTCAAAGGCGATTCAAAATTTGAATGCACATTCAATTATTCTACACAAAAAGATTTCTGCAGCTGGTTCTGGCACTTCGCAACAAATTTCGCAGCAATCTCAATCATTCAGTTCATCAACAACTACGCAGTCCTCAATCCGTATCAGCTCGTGCTCGACGAGAAAAAGGCGTCGATTTCACTGATCTCTGAAAAAGTGGAAAAATTGAATGATGGTGACAATTCACTGTGTCTGCTCAGATTTTGCGGAAAAGTCAAGAAGATGTTCGACGCACCGATGATCAACGGGCCTTTCAAATACGGACTAATGAGCGCCGTGGACTCCTTCTCTTTCTACCGCGACAAGTTCAGATTCTTCAGCAGGTCAATTCTGAAGAAAAGTGACACTCAAATTGACAAAGAATTTGAACGGTTGACAAAGTTCTCAGCTCTAGATAGAAATGTAAATGAGATCCAGAGTGATTTGGATTCTCTGATTCAAAGTTCTTCGGGCTGCAATTTCGTTTTCGCAATTCCTTGGATTTGATTATTTTTTTTATATTTTGTATTTTTTTGAATTTTATGTTAAACAAATATTAGATCGAAAATTCATCTTTATTTGATTTTATTGAAAACTTTTCATCTGAAATATCTATATATTCAATTCAACCTCTTAAAATGAAGATATTAAAAGAATGTATACGAACTTGTTCTAGATAATTTAGATACCATATCTTTGAACTCAACTGTTTCTTTTTTTTTTTTTTTAAAAAAAATCGTTTTTAAAACACGAAATATATGATAGATAATAATATTTTTTATATTTCTTTTTCATCTCTTAGTGATATGCCACTAAGAGAATATTTGGAAAAGAAGTTCTTTTTTTTTTTTTTTTTTTTTTTTTTTATTATTATTTTGTTGAATAATCAGCTTTTTACCTTTCCCATCTTGAATATTAACATCGATATCTTTTCTTTGCAATAAAAGCTCCACTATTTCTTGACATTTCTCTTTATATGCAATATGCAATGCTGTCATCTTATTGTTATTTGATATATTATTTGGGTAATAATTACTGCATGAAGCATTTGTTCTTTGAATATTAACATCGTTTTTTGGATTTGACAATAAAAGCTTCACAATTTTAGTCCTTCTTCTTTCCACGGCAAAGTGCAGTGCTGTTTGGAAGATGCTATCACTTTCACATAGAATGTTAACATCAATCTCTGGCTTAGACAATAGAAGTAAATTAATAGTAGAATACAAAGCTGTCTGTGATATATCATTTTTTATTTCAAGCGCATTAACATCGATTTTCGGATGCGACAACAAAAGCTTCACCATTTTAATATTTTTCTTTTTAACAGCAATGTGCAAAAGCAGCTTGTTTTTCGACTTCGTTTTCATCAAATGGGTCCTCTATATCCACAACTTCTTCAATGTCAGAGAAGTATTTCATTCTACTTCGTGAAGTTGTGTTCCAGAATGTCGAACATGTTTCACAGAGAAGATTAACATCGGTTTTTGGACTGTCCAACAAAATTTTCACATATTCAATTATATTGTTTTCGACGGCGTAATGCAGAACTGCCTTCCTATGTTATATTACTGAATAAGAGACATAAGTGCCTTCAAAAACTTCATAAATCATACACTTTCCTTCTTTGTATATTTCATTTAGCAAGTTAACATCGGCATCGTCATGATTCAACATTGTTTTAATGGCATCAATTTTCATGTTTTCAAATGCAATGTATAACGGAGTCTTCTTTTCTGGATCACCTTCGTTTGGCACTTTAAGCAAGTCAAATTCTGCCATTTTATTAACGTCAACTTTTGAATTATTCAATAAAAAGTTAATAATATCAGATCTTCCTGATTCTGCCGCTAAAAACAACGGAGTCTTTCGTGACATGTATTTGCCATCATACAAAACATCGCATTCTAAATCATAGTCAGAATAATCAAGCAAAAGTCCAACAATATCAATTATGATCAGATTTTATATGCGATTCCGGAACGTCGGCATCGAGTTTTTCATCATTTAAGAGAAGCTTGATTATGTCAATATTAGAATTATTGCAGGCAGCAGAGAGAGGAGTCTTTTCTGATACTAATCTTTTAATTATTTCATAGTTAACAGTTCTGTTTTTTATATCTATGGTGTTCACACAGTTTATCCAAGTTGATTTTGAACAATTAATGTTTACTTTGGTTGAATTCAACATTATTTTACAAAGAGAGTAATAATCATATTTACATGAATAATAAAACATTGTTTCATTATTTATATTGTTATATGTTAACACAGAAAAATTATAAAATCGGAAAAATATACCTGTGCTAATATTTCAAAGGGGTCATTTAAAATCTTTTGATCATCAAATAATTATATGATATTTTGATAATTTTCTTCATTGTCTTCTTCATTATCAATGAATGATAAAATATTTTCTTGAATTTTTGTCATATTTCCTAAATATTCCGAAACTGTATTTACTGCATCACTCATTTTGCTGATTTACTTAAAATTGTCAAAATCTATTTTATCAAAAAGTTGTATTCAATTGAATATATTCAAACTTTTTGAGAAAAAAATTTGGCAAATCATTTTTAATGAAGGAATACTTGAGAAATGACATGAGCCATCATTTAAAGGCTGAAAAATAACAAAATAGTTTTCTTTTAATTAAATGAACATAATGCTATTATCTCATCAAGTTCAATAGATGAACTAGCAATTCTGCTTTTATTTGATTTCTAAAAATTTTCATTTATATTATGGCCTTAATAATAATAATAAAAACCCTCTCAACATTTAACCAACAAAATTATAAAACAAGAATTGTGGCATCAAATAATTTTTTTTTTTTTTTTTTTATCAGAACTGATTGACAATTTAACTTCGACATTTTCATCAATCATTGAATTTTATTCCTCAATAATACCTATGACAGCTAAATAAAATTCTATTGCTTGTTTGAATTCAATATATTATTGGTCCAACCACCTAGACTATGAAAAGTTTTATATTTCTTCCATTAACTATTTTTATCACTTAAATATTTTTTTAATAACTTGATTATTATAAATATTATTTTATAAATAATCAATTATATATTATATTATAATAGTATTATTAGTAAAAATACAATTATTTTATGTAATTTATGGTTTAATAATAGAAGAAAGTCTATTTTTATTTTACAGTAAAAATTTGAGAAAATACATAATTGAATAGAATTTGGCAGAATCATTCTCAATTTTTTTTTTTTTTTAAATTGAATGATAATTTGTTCCAAATAAACTTTTTCTATTACCGATATTTTATATTTGCTCTCTTTTTGTGAAAACTTTTGATATCATTTCATTATTATGACTTTGGAAGCACCTTTACTTGATTTTCAAAACTTTAAGAAACTAGAACTTATCAAAAAAACCGAATATCATTACGTTAATAAGCTTTTCTGCGAACAATACCGAGTACAACAAAAAGATACTGGAAAAATATATACAGCAAATATTTCTCGACCTGAAGAAACACAAAAAACATCAAAGACTTTTAACCGTGTTGTTAATATTTTAGCAAAGCTGAATTATCCATCATTACTTAAATTTGTTGGATATAGTAAAATCAACCAAGACGATATCTCTCAATCAGCAGTTATAACAGAGTATTTCCCAAACATTACATTAGATGATATGATAAAGTCAGAAAAATCTGGTCATCCAATTTCAGGCTGGAACGATACTAAAAAATTGATATCGATTTATGGCATAGCCTCTGGAATGGCTTATCTACATTCTAAAAATATTCTTCATCGAAACTTGAAACCAGAACATATTTTGATGGACGAATCTTTCTATCCAAAAATCAGAGGTTATAATCTTCTAATTAATTGTAATGATAAATCAATAATGAAACCAATAAAGTGTAGTCCAGAGTATATGGCACCAGAAATTATTATGAGAGAACAATCATCAAAACCAATGGATGTTTATTCTTTTGCAATGACGATATATGAAATAATCACTCTTAATCACCCATTTGAAGAAATTGAAAATCTAAATGTAATTCATATACTCAAAAAGGTAAATAAAGGTGAAATGCCAGAGTTTCCAAGCTCAACACCAAAAGCTTTTCAAGATCTTATTGAACGTTGCTGGTCTAAAAACCCTGAAGAACGTCCAACCTTTGACGAAATTGTTTTCTTATTGAGGACTGATCCAGAATTTATTTCTAAGAATGTCAACAAGGAAGAATATAAAAATTATATAAATTTATTAGATGAAAGCACTAGAGATGAAGAAGAAAAAGAAATAACTAATTTTATTACAGAAGAAGATGAAAAAGTTTTGAAAAAACAGATTCAAATGAAAAATGAAGAAAATAAGCATCTCCGTCATGAAATTAAAAATCTTAAAAAGAAGTTACACGAAGAAAAAGAAAAACTTAAAAGAGCGATTGAACAAAAAGAAAAGACCATCTCTGATTATGATGAAAACGCACAAATTAATTTAATGTAATTTTTTATATACCTATCCTTATGTTTTAATATTAACGACTAAAACTAATAGATATTATATACTATCTTATTAATAATTTACTATTTTTTTTTTATCTTTTCTTTATTTTTTAAAATACCTTAAATAAATATTTAGTGATTGTTGGAATTAAGAACTGAAATATTACCCAAATAGTTTTATTCATTATTTATATGTAGTAATCGTTTATGATTGAGAGATCAAATAACAATGAAAATAATTATTTATTTCATTAATTAAATTATCAATGAAAATTATACTTGTAAACCAATTCTTTTATATTTCAAATAAATAAATATTTTAATAAATATGCATTTTTATTGATTTTTTTTTTTATAACTAATCAGATTGTATAGGATTAGAAAAAAAATAAATAAAAACCCAATCAAATATCTTCCGACAAAGGCTCGACAATATTAAAATTACGGTATTTACTTGTATCAACAATAAATCGCTGAAACATCTGAATGATTTCTTTTTCATTCTGATCAGAACAGTTTTCGTTCTTATAACTTTTCGTTGCCAGCTCGTACAGATCAGTCTTATAAAGCCTGACAACAGTTGCACCATTTGGAATTTTAGATTTCTTTATTTGGCCGTGGAAAACGGTTCCTTTATAAAAGTGAAACTCATCGGAATCCTTAATTTCAACAACGAACGCTTTTTCAATGTTGATTGCCTTTTTGCCATCGAAGTTGATTTCCAGGTAATCGAGGATCAGGGAAGTGGAGACAAAAGGCATCACGTCTTTGTTGTCCATGCAGCGAATCTTGTGGCTGGAGGCAGCCTCAGGGTGTCTCAATTCAGAGGCAGCACACAAGTACAATTTGCGCCAAAGACCAGTGATTGCCTGATATCCGAGCTGCTCGAGTGCATCGGCGCACAAAGAGCGAGCCTTCATGTTCTTTGGGTTGTGAAAAACAAGGTTGTTAGTAATCGTTGCCAAAATCAGGTCTTCAGAGCCGATGAATTCGACGAGCTTTGCAGCGAGTTCTCTTTCAGGAAGAGGCAAGAGATTGACTGGATTTCCATCGTAGAAGCCAAGAACACGTTGAATTGCACCTCTCGCATTGAATGAATAATTTCCGTATTGATCTCTGACATACCAAGTCTTGCTGATTTGTTCAGGGATGACAATTTCATTACCGGCTTCATTCAGCTTGACTCCTTTGTTTGCAAGATGCAGAGCTTGATCGTTCGGAAACTTGTAGGCAGCTGCATTGCCCATCAGGAATCTTTTCAAGTTATCCGGACGACCTTCAATTTTGAAATGCGCAACACCGTGTCCTTGGCATATCGCTTTGACTTCCTCACCGAACTCCGAATAGAGATGATAAAACAGACATCCCCAAAAGTATGTATCACGAACACGAGCGCCACGTGGCGTGTAAGTGTTATGCAAGGTTCACATCGAGTTGTCTCCCAGATACAAAACTTTGTGCGTGCTGTCATAAGCACACATGCGAGATCGTGTCTCTGTGCCTGGCGATGGGATGAAGGCGAGAGTGACACCATCGATTGTCATCTGTTCTTCCTTGGCAATCTGCAAAGTTGGCATGATCATCGACGTCCTTCCACGGATTCCAAGTGAAAAACTGATGCCAGCACCAGCTGATCCTTTTTGGCCACTCTTCAGAAACATCCCGCCTTGATATTGAAGACGGCGACTCATCGCAATGCCCGCATAAAGATTGTCATCAACAAGAGATTGCTCGTAATCACAAGGCGAAATAACAGGTATTTTTCCAACTTGATCTTGCCTGACAAAGGCTTCAGCACCTCCATAACGATCCAGATGTGAATGGCTGTATATGACACATTTGACACGACCATGAATTTGTTCTCCAGTCGCTTTCTCAGCCAATTTTTGAGCTGTCGTCGCGCTCTCAGCATAGTTTCCACAATCAAGAATAATCCAGCCAGTATTGGACTTGATAAAGCCAATCGCTGCAATATCAATTCCAGTGGCAACGCAAAAACCTTCTGTCATCTTTAATATGCCCGCAAATTGGTTGTCTTTGTTTATTTGCCAAAGATATGGATTAAATGTATCCGGAAAACTTGGAAATTGGAGTAATGGTTGCTTCTTTGAATCATAAATTATGTTGCCTTCATCATCGCAAATATCATTGTCTCCTAATGCTAAAATCAAGTGCGCTTTGGCGTTTTCTACGTCTTCATTTTCGATTTTGAGTTGATTTGGATCACGCTTTTCTAAAAGACTTTCATTGTATTTATGAGTGATTTGCGTTGCATCTTTTTCGTTTGCGTTATAAACATAGGACATTTTTTTAATTGTGATATAAATGAACTCATTCAATTTTTCAATTTTAATTCAAAAAATAATTATCGTAAAAATTTTTCCTTTTAAAAAAATGATGCGAATTCATATTTATTATTATTAATTGTTTATATTTAATTGCATTTCATGAGCCATAACTCAAATGATTAATGAAAAGTAACAGAAAAAAATCTATATCACCAATATTTTAATATATATTAATGCTTGATTTTCAAAAACATGTTCATTTATTGTATCATTTGATGCTTGATGATATATCAAAAAAAATCAAAAAAGTGCTCCACCAATTTAGCTAGGATTCACTCTTTATATTTGAATTGTTTTCTCGTACGTTAAAAAATAAACCATTCAATTATAAATCTCATCAAAAATGAAGAAAACTAATATCATTTATCATATTGTCATAAAAGCAGATAATTAGATTGAAAGTTTTTAAATATATCATTTAAAATAATTTTTGTATTAATCCAATAATAAGTAGACTTGTTATTTTGAGAATCGATATCAAAAACGTCACTTTTTTGCATCTGATACTCGATTATCTGTTTAAAAATCTGATATCGAGATTATCGATTATCATGATATCAGATATGAAATGTGATATAAAAATAATTGTAAACTTGGAATCAATTACCGAGATCTCGAGATCTCAAACAGATTTATCTTCTTTTATAATTGGTATTTGTGATTTTATAATATTGAAAAATATATAATAGAATGTATTGATGTTTATTTTAAGATTAAAATCAAAAAATACATTCTTTTTTTATGAAATATTTGAGAATGAATTACGATCATATATTTATCAAAAAGTTTAATTGAAAATTCTGATATCAAAAGTAGAGAAAAAAAATTCTCGATCTCTGAAATCGATCTCGAGAATCTGTGTATATTTATGTATCGATAT
The DNA here is from genome assembly GCA_039105265.1 of Tritrichomonas musculus. Classification (NCBI taxonomy): domain Eukaryota; phylum Parabasalia; order Tritrichomonadida; family Tritrichomonadidae; genus Tritrichomonas; species Tritrichomonas musculus. The sequence continues at coordinate 7,831,693 of JAPFFF010000002.1, forward strand.
CAAAAAGTCAATCAATTATCGATCTCGAGAATCGGAGAATAAAGTGCATCCAAAAAAGATAATCCACCTCTTATAAAAAGTTTAACTTTTTGAAAACATTTCAATGAAAACTCGTTGCTAAGTGGATTATCGTTTTTGAAACCACTTTAACAACATATATTTAACGTAAATTTTATTTTTGGCAATTTTAAGTTGGGAAATCGTAATCGCCCGTAATCGTAATTGCAAAAGAGCAAAAAAGTTCCAGACTTTTTTTTCTATGGTACGATACAAGGTCAATATTGACCTAAACCACCACGTTCAATTACGATTAAGGGCGATTACGATTTCCCTTTTAAGTTTTTCTGATTAATATTTTTACTTTAAATTAAGGTATTTTTTTTTTTTTTTTTTGAACTTTTTAGATTTTTTCCCCTCAATTTTTTTCTTTGCATATTTGTTCACAAATAGTTGAACTTTCAGATTTTTTCCTCTCAATTTGGATGTTCAACTATTTGTGTTTTATAATATTTAAAAATAAAAAATATAATTGGTATTTGTGATTTTATAATATTTAAAAATAAATAATAGAATGCATTGATGTTTATTTTAAGATTAAAATCAAAAAATACATTCTTTTTTATGAAATATTTGAGATTAAAATACGATCATATATTTATCAAAAAGTTTAATTGAAAATTCTGATATCAAAAGCTGAGAAACAAAATTCTCGATCTCTGAAATCGATCTCGAGAATCTGTGCATATTTATGTATCGATATCAAAAAGTCAATCAATTATCGATCTCGAGAATCGGAGAATAACAAGTCTACTTTCAATTCAATTTTTGAACATATCTATTTTTTCGTATCTTGGCTTTTAAATAATAAATAACAATAACTTTAATAAATTAATAAATATTAATAATTTGCATAAACAAAAATACATTTTTATTTAATGAATCATGCTTCTTGTATTTTTTTTTGGAAATAATGATCATTAAAATTATAATTTCAACTCGAAAACAAATGATTAAACAATAATGAATTATCAGAAATAAACAACATGCAAATACCAATCAATTGCATTGAGAATTTTTGAGGAATTAAGTAAAGAAAACTCAATATTCATCATAAATATCTTTTTTTGTCCCATCACTCAAAATATCATTATATATGTTACTGATTTTATAAATTATAAAATAATTTTTTGGTTTTTTTGTCTAAAAAATATAAATACAGAGGAAGGTCAACTTATTTTTAACACAAAAACTCATAGTATTATTGGTTTGTATTTTTCACAAGTACATATAATATTTAATATAATATATAATAGTTTTTCTATCTAAAATATCTATATAATTTATTTATATTATTGAGATAAAAATGTTTTATTCCAAAAAAATCTTATTTGAATGCATATTCAAATATTTTTTCCTCTCAATTTTTTCCTTTCAAATTTAAGTTTTTATAATTTTACAAACTTTTCTTGATGGGATATTAATATTTTTTAAATATTTTTGCATATTTAATCATTGATATAGATATAAAAAATAATTACTCATACGACGGTTTAAATCAATTCATATATTTGCTTGAGAGAATGTATAAAACTAATGATCGAGTGTAACTCATCATGACTCTAATATAAAATTGGTAGTTGGGATTTGAAATTTAGTCGAATAAATAGATTTAATGTACGCATATATATCTAATATATTGTTTTCGAATGATTTGGTGTGTTGAATTTGGGACAATATTTGATTTAATAGCATCAGTAATTATTTCAAAAAACTGATTATATCTCAGCCAAATTGTAAAAATATCGAATCTCGACTGATTTATTCTAGTTATATTAGCAGATACTTTTAAATCATCATTTGATCTATCTTGAATTATTTGAAATTGAGAATCTCCATTTTTCATCGATTGTCCTTAATCAAATCATAAAAGTAATATTTATATATAATTATTATTATATAATTTATAAATAAAATAAAATTTTGAATTTATTAATTACATAACGCAAAAAAATGAAAACAATGTGAAAAAAAAGGACATTCAATTAGTTGACCCTCCTTTTTTTTATGATTTTAAAAAAGAAGGGGTTTCACTCAGGTGTCAAATCCGCTTTTCCATTAAATACGAGAATTTGAGAGTTGATAATTATATTTATATACTATTACATATATTTAATAATAATAATACTAATTTCGTAAAAAAATATTTAATATTTATGAATATATATATGTTTAGTTATTTTATTTTTGAGAGAAAAACTGCTTTTTCTTCAGAAAATTAACATCTTGATAGTGACTTAGATTTATATACGATTTTATATCAGGTTTTTTATATATTGTAATATCGATTGAAGATATTATATCCAAAATATTCTTCCAAATCATATGGCCAATTTTTGTATATTTATGTTTTCAATTTTTATAAAATTTCTGATATCAGAATTTTTTTTTTTTGAATATGACATGGTAGATGAAATGATTATTATCTCTATCAAAGCTTTACTGTTCTCCGCCTTTATTTTTAAATAGAGCCACTAAGTCTTTTTTTAAAAAATACCGACAATGTTTTGCTTTCAAAGAATAGCATTTTTTTGTCTAGTTATTATTAATTAAAAATAAGATTCTTAGATATCTCTTGAATTTTTATCATTTATAGAGCAAGCGTTAATAATAATGGTATTATTTTACTCGGCGGCTTTTATCTATTGCCCTTTTACAAAATTACGAATTCTCTATCAAATATCTACTATTTTTAATCAAAAGATTTAATTTATATATGCAATTATTAATAAATATCTAAATAAACTGAATTATTCCAATATGTTAATTTTTATCGGAAAGATTTGTATAAATGCATTTGAAATAACTGCATTCCCATTTATTTTTATTCAATAATAAACAATTCCATCAAATATTTGTATGTGGTTTTTTTTTGACTCTTTTATACATCTTTTTTGTGTTAAATTGCTCATATTTTTCTTCTTCAAAACAAATTTCATCTCACATGTCCTTTTCAAAATGATCATATGTAATATTTCAAAATTGGCCATATGGAATAGATTAAAAATAATAAAACCCAATTATCTGTCCATTAATAAAATAAATATTATAATTTTAGAAAAATCCTATAGAGATTTGCAGAGTGCTGCCCCTTCTTTTAAAAAAGTTACGTTAAAAATCCGTTAATAAAAAATCTGATGTAAAAAAAGTAAAGGTTATTCATTATTTATGTGGAAAATTTTTATATGCCTTTTTATATGACAAAAAGTTTTATAAAGTTTTCTAAAAATTTTTTATTTTGTGACTTTATTTGGCCAAACATTTAATAAGATTAAAAGCAAAATTTTAATATGATAAATGCTTTCAAGCGTTTTTTCGCTCGTTTGTTACATAAAGAAATTTCAATTTCTAATCAAAACTTCAATAAATTTCTCTATAAATTTAACTTTTTGTATTTTAATTATTCTGATAATGATCAAATAGATTTTACTTTACAAAAAGACCTCAAAGATAAAACAATCATAATAGATACATACAACAAGAAAGGCTACGATATTTTTATGCTTTGCTTTGATGAAAATTTAATCATATTTACAAAATCAGACTTTAGATATTTGCGCAATTTTTTTTCCAAAAATTCTGATTCGACGATTTATTTTTTGACTGGTGGAATAAAAGAATACTTTTTTCAATACATTTATTTGACATATCTGGATAATTTTCACACAATTGAAAAAGAGGAACAATTTTCAATTGAGATTGACAGCTTTATTCATGAATTCCGAATCAGCAACACAGAATTTAACGAATTCTGGGTAATAATTAGGAGAAGCATTGCAGGAAGTTTAATAAGGAGAGCTTATAAGAATTCTTTTACTAATAGATTATTGAATTATAAAAATTTTTTCAAAGAAGAAAGTCAAAATTTAATTCCATCAGAATTGAAAAAAGATTACATCGTACTGAGAACTCTGGGATGCGGAAGTGCATCAAGTATTCAGCTTGTGTATGACATTCGTAACACAAAAATATATACTTTTAAGGTTGTAAATCAAAGTGACTCAGAGTTTAACAAATTACTTAAGAGAGAAATTTATAATTATAAAACTATACATCACCCACTAATTCCAAGATTTTACGGAGAAAGCACACATTGGACAAATATGGGTATTGCTATTGAATTCATCAATGGAATTTCGTTAGATAGAATAGGAGATATGAAATTAAATTTATCTGAAAAAATAAAAATTATTTTTCAAATAATGATCGTTATTAAATACCTACATTCAAAGGAATTCATTTATCGCGATTTAAAGCCAAATAACATCATAGTTGATGAGAATAAAACAGCTGTTTTGATTGATTTCGATCGTATGATCCAGAATGAATCTCGAGGTGAGTATACATTGGATTTTTCTCACATTTATTACGATCCTGAATTCCTTAAGAATGGCGAATATACGTATAAATCAGATATTTATTCACTAGGTGTTTTAATATATTTCATTATTTTCGAAAAAGTTTCTTTTAATGATATTCAACAAGGATTTATGAAACCAAGAAAATTTGATTATGAAAGATTATTTGATATTGATGAAACAAATTTGAACGAATTTTTAGAAATTTCAAGAAATTGTTCTAATAAAACTCCAGAGAAACGGCCAACTATCACAGAATTAATTGAAAATTTTTATAACACTTTTTTTGTCAAAATTAACAACAAATCAGCTCCTAGTTACAAGCTGGAACCAATTAAAAACTTTAATGATGAAACAGAATACAATCAATACATGTTTCTCCTTTCTGAATCATCAAATCCTTTTGCATTATTCGAGCTAGGCAAGCTTTATCAAAACAGGAAAAAACAAGCTGATGACATCAATAAAGCAATTCAGTACTATCAACGTGCCGCTTCTCAAAATTTTATTGCAGCAAAGCTTCAAATTGGCATTTTATATGAAGAAGGGAAATTCATTCAACGAGACTTGGACCAAGCAATTCAGTGTTTCAATGACATTTTGAATTCATCAACAAATGAGGAGTTAAAAAATGAAGCACAAAATCATCTTAAGATTTCAATGAGTTTAAAAGATTCAGAAGCGATTTTGAATTTGGGCGATTTTTATTTTTTTGGTACAAATGTTACTAAAGATTTTATGAAAGCCGAAAAGATTTTTCAACGATCAGCAGAACAAAACAACTCATATGCACTTTATCAACTTGGAAACATGTATTTTAATGGCCATGGCGTTTCAATAGACTATAAAAAAGCATTCAAATATTTCAAATCATCAGCTGATAAAAATAATCAGCATGCTTGTTTAAATTTAGGAAACATGTATTTAAAAGGAATTGGAGTTAACCAGGACTATAAAAAAGCTAAAGAATATTATGAAAAATCAGCTGAACAAAATAATCAATACGCACTCTGCCAGCTTGGAAATATCTATTATTATGGACAAGGAGTAAATCATAACTATGAAATTGCTTTCAAATATTACAAATTAGCTGCTGAGCAATTTAATCCTGAGGCATTGTTGCAATTAGGTAACATTTATTATTTTGGAAATGGAGTCAAAAAAGATTATGCAGAAGCAAGAAAATATTATGAGATCTGTGAAAAATACGATGATCAACACGCTTATCTGCAATTGGGAAATATTTATTATTATGGAAAAGGAGTTGAAATAGATTATTTAAAGGCCAAAGAATATTTTGGAAAATCTGCAAATTTAAAAAATTCAGAGGCCATGATAAGATTGGGTGATATTTATTACTTTGGAAACGGAATTCCTCAAAACTACTCGTTGGCAAAAAAATATTACATAGAATCTACAAAATTAAAGAATTCAGAAGCTTTTTTTCGGCTTGGAAATCTTTATTATTATGGAAATGGAGTTCCTCAGAGTTATTCTCAAGCAAAAGAGTATTATGATATATCTGCAATAATGAATAATTCAGATGCTTTTTTTCAAATAGGAAACATGTACTACTATGGAGATTATTTAGAAAAGAACTATTCAGAAGCGATGAAATTTTATGAAAAATCTGCAAATCAAGGAAATTCAAAAGCGTTATTAAAATTAGGAGATATGCATTTTTTTGGAATTCATGTTCTGCAAAGCTATCAAGAAGCCTTAAATTATTATAAACTGGCAGCAGAAAAGGATAATGCAGATGCATATATAAGATTAGGAAATATTTACTTTTATGGATATGGAATTGATCAAGATTATTCTATAGCAAAAAAATATTATGAATATGCAGCAAATCAGAATATTCCAGATGCATTTTTGCATTTAGGAAATCTATACAACTATACTGAAAAGAATTATTCGAAAGCAATAGAATATTATGAAAAACCAGAGATGAAGACAAATTCTAATGCTCTTTATCAACTAGGAAATCTTTACAACTTTGGAAATGGAGTTGAACAGAATTATGAGAAAGCCATAGAATATTATAAGCAATCAGCGAATTATGGAAATTCAGATGCACTTTTTCAATTGGGAAATATTTACTTCAATGGAAATAGCGTTGAAAGAGATTACTCAAAAGCTAAAGAATATTTTACATTAGCAGAAAAATATAACAATCCAAAGGCCATTTTTCAGTTAGGAAACATGTGTTACTTTGGATATGGAACAAAAAAGAAGTATGATGCAGCAAAAAATTATTTTGAAAAGTCAGCAAAACTTGGCAATCCTGAAGCTTTTTTTCAACTAGGCAATCTTTATTATTTTGGACACGGTGTTGGACAAAACTACATAAAAGCCAGAGAGTGTTATGAAAATGGGGCCAATTTAAAAAATTCAGACTCACTTTTTCAATTAGGAAATCTCTATGAAAACGGTTATGGAGTTGAAAAAAATATTGAAACGGCTTTGAAATATTATAAAGAATCTGCAAATCTCAAAAATTCATTTGCACAGTTGCAGTTAGGTGACATATATTATTCAGGCAATGGTGTTAAACAAGACTATCTGATAGCAAAGAAATATTATGAAGAATCAGCACAACAAAACAATTCAAATGCTCTTTTTCAACTAGGAAACATGCATTTTTTTGGGCATGGAACAGAAATAAATTACAACAAAGCGAGAGAATATTATGAAAAATCAGCAGAGCAGAACAATTATGATGCATTTTTCCAATTGGGAAATATGTACTATTACGGTTATGGTGTTGAACAAAGCTATACAAAAGCAAAAGAATATTATATTAAACTAAAGAAAGAAGATAATTCAGATGCGCTTTTTCAATTAGGAAACATTTATTTCAATGAAAAGGACTATACGAAAGCCATTAATTATTATGAATTATCAGGTAAAAAATGCAATTCTTTTGCACAGAATCAATTGGGAGTCATTTATCTTAATGGAATTGGCGTTGATGCAAACTATCAAAAAGCAATTAAATATCTAAAAATGTCCGCAGGTCAAAATAACATGTCAGCTATTTTTAGTCTAGGTAATATTTATTTCAATGGCATTGGAATTGAACGAAATTTCGCAAAAGCTAAACATTATTTCACAGAATCAGCTAAAGATAACAATGCAGAAGCTCTTTATTATCTTGGGCTCATTTATGAAAACGGTTATTCTGTTTTAGAAGATAAAGCAATTGCCAAAGAATATTATAAAAAATCAGCCAATTTAAATTATTCAGATGCATTTATCAAACTAGGTGATTTTTTCTTATGCGGAATTGGCGGGAAAAAAAATAAGAAAGCGGCAAGAAAATGCTATAAATCAGCAAAGAAACTTAAAAATTCAGACGCAGAAGAAAAATTGGCAAGTTTAAATAATGACAGAAATAATTTAATTTCAAAAAACAAAAGTAAGAATTACTTATTCAATAAGGAATATATTCAACAATATTTCATGAAAAATTTAAATGATGAAAAGCAAGATTATAGTACAACGAATAAAAATGAAGAGGATCAATTGTTCAGTAAAGATTTTATAGAAAATTATTCACAAGAAACTACTTCTATTAATTTCGATGAATTGACCAATTCTCAGAAACTTGAAGAATATGCAGAGAAAGATTTTGAACAATCAAAAAATGATTTGATGGAATCACAGCAAGTAAATGATTCAGATGCACTTTTGATATTAGGCAATCTTTATTTTTGCGGTGACAATGTTCAACAAGACTATAGTAAAGCTAGAAAATATTATGAATTATCAGCATATCAAGCCAATTCAGATGCTCTGGTAAAGTTGGGCGATCTTTATTTTAATGGACAAGGAGTTGAAAAAAGTTATGAAAAAGCGTTTTTATATTATAATAAAGCAAAAGACAATTCAGTAGCATTAAAAAAAATAGGAGATATGTATCTAGATGGCTTGGGAGTTGAGAAAAATAATACAAAAGCACTGAGTTATTATGAAAAGTCTTCACAGCTAAATAATTCTGATGCTATTTTGAAATTAGGTGACATTTACTTTAAAGGTTTAGGAGTTGACAAAGACATTAAAAGAGCCAGATATTATTATGATATTGCAGCTCAACATAATGATCCTAAAGGATTATTTATGCTAGGATGCATTTATGAAAATGGACTTGGAGTTGATATTGATAATGCTTCTGCATTCGGCTTTTATGAAAAAGCTACACAACTCGGCAATTCAGATGCAGCATTTAGATTGGGATTTTATAATGAGTATGGAATTGTTGTTCAACAAGATATTAAAAAAGCTATTTATTATTATTTGCAAGCTGGCAAAAAAGTGCCAAAAGCATACGTTTGTTTAGGGGATATTTTTTATAATGGCAAATATGTTGAAAAAAGTTACAAAAAAGCCAAAGAATATTATGACATGGCTGCAAAACAGAATGATTCAGATGCTCTTATTAAGCTGGGTGATCTCCATTACATTGGTTTTGGGGCTGATTTTAATCTCAAAGCGGCAAAATATTACTATGAATTATCTGCTAAACTAAATAATCCAGAAGCTTTTTTTAAATTGGGCGAGCTTTATTTCAATGGATTTGATTTCAAAATAGATTATCAAAAGGCAATACAATATTATCAAAAGGCAGCAAGTTTGAATAATTCAGATGCTTTTTGTAAACTGGGTAAAATTTATTATGAAGGAAATATACTTGAAAAAGATTATGAAAAAGCTCTTTATTATCTAAACTCGGCCATTGACAATGACAAACATAACTCAGAAGCATTTTTTCTACTTGGAGAGATTTATGAAAAAAGAAATTCTCATGATAAAGCTCTTAAAAACTATGAATTATCTTCTCATCTAAAAAATTCAAAAGCTTATATAAAATTGGGTGATATATACAAAAATGGAATTAATGTACCAGTTGATTTCTTAAGAGCTAATCATTATTATAAATTAGCTGCCTACTGTAACAATTATGATGCCTTTTTAAAATTAGGTGAATTATATCAAGATGGATCAGGTCCTTCTAAAGATTTTAAAAGAGCAATATACTATTATGAGAAGTCAGCTGAACATAATGATCCAAGAGGATTTTTGAAATTAGGTGAAATGTATTTTTTGGGAATAGGCGTACCTCGAAATTACCATAAATCTCTACATTTTTTTAAATTATCTGCAAAAAGATACAATGAAGAAGCACTTTTTCATTTAGGAGAAATGTATTACTCTGGCATTGGTGTAGAACGAGATTATTCAAAAGCAATTGAATATTATAGAGTTTCAGCCAATTTTGATTATTCATCTGCAATGGTGAAGTTAGGAAATATTTACTCACATGGAAAATGTATCGAAGCTGATTTCACCAAAGCTATTCACTATTTCTCAATTTGTATTGAAAAATATAATAGAGGAAATTCCAAGGACATTCATCTAAGTACCAATAGAGCCATTTCTGAAAACAATCTTGGATTGATATATATCTTTGAGGAAAAAAACATTGAAAAAGGAACTATGCACATAAAAAACTCTGCATTTTCTGAATATCCATTTGCACAAAACAATTATGGATTACTACTTCATTTTTATGGAAATAAAAAAGATGTGAAAAATACCATATACTTTTTCAAAAAAGCTTCAAAACATTATTTTGCACTTGCTGAATTCAATTTAGGTTTCTTAATGGAACAAGAAGGCAAAACTAAAGAATCAATATTACATTATGAAAGAGCATCAGAATATGAAGACAAACCTTTGATATTTCGTAATAAAGTCATCAAAGATGAATTTTTTGAGTTCTCGAAATTGTTCATTCTTTGTTTGACAAATTTAACACTCTCTCTTCACTATCTAGAAGCTAAAGATAAAAAACCAGATGAAGGAAAAGGAAAGAAATATTTTAGTCGTGCTATATCACAACTTATAATCCAGAGCAAACACATCGATTATAATTTTGACATCGAAAAAGACATTTTTTCAAATTTACAGGATTTTATTCTAGGTATATCATTTGATTACCCAATGGATACCAAAAGATTCTCTAAAAAAATTTATAAACCATCTTCTCACAAAAAGAAGAAGTTAGATGATGACATTAAAGAACATGAGGTTGCTAAATCTAAAGTTGAAGAGAAAATAAATGAAATTAATGATCAAACAAGATATTTTAGAAACCAAGTTGACCGTGTAAATATTATTAGATCTATACCAATAGGATCAAATATGATTGGCTTTGAAGATGCTGAGCTTATAAGCACTGTTCATCGCAAAAAACAGAATGAAAATGATGAAAATGATACTGAAAGAAGTGAAAATAATGAAGAAAATGATGATCATTCACATACGAATACTCTTCACAAAAAACAAAATGAAAATGATGAAAATGATACTGAAAGAAGTGAAAATAATGATTATTCACATATGAATGATCGTTTAAAAGTGGATAATCAAAGTGAAAGGATTCATTTTCCATTCGATCTTACTGATGATTTACCAAGTTGGACTTATCTTAATGGATTATTGGATTATTTTGCTGAAAATAGTAACAAAAAGAGCGAAAATAATATTGAAAATGATGATCATTCACATACAAATGCTCAGCTTTTTATTGATCTACTTACAAAAGTTTCTAATCAAAGAATAATGGAATTTGCTTTTACATCGAGCACTAATATCCATAATCCTATTCATCAAAATATTCGCTTTTTTCTTTATGAGAATTTAATTTATAATCCAGACCAGTTATATGACTATGCTGTTACTGCAAGATTACAGAATTTCATTGAAACAATCAGCTCGATCATTCAAATAATGAGCAAACTATTATTAACACCTCCTTATACAATTCTTTTTGGCCGATTGGGATTTGATCGCCATCTAAAAATAAAGAATTCCTTTCAAAGACCTATTGATGATTATTTTTATGAAGGGTTTTATTAAATACCCTTCATATAATGAGCAAACTATTATTAACACCTCCTTATACAATTCTTTTTGGCCGATTGGGATTTGATCGCTATCTAAAAATAAAGAATTCCTTTCAAATACCTATTGATGAATATTTTTTATGAAGGGTATATGAACCTTAAGATGAAAGAAATCAATTATAATAATGATAAATTCTTTTATTTGTTTAATAAATGTATTTTATATATGATTTTTATTTTTTATTTCAATTCATTTCATTGATGTTTAAAGATTCACAAAATTCTGTATATAATATAGCGGGGTTAACCTTAAGTATAATTCTGTTTTCCCTTCAAATCACTTTTTTGCTTTTTTTCTAGATAAATTTACAATATTTCGTTTTCATTCAATATTGAAAATGACTCATAACCTATTTAAAATAAAATTAAAAAACAATACTTATATTTGATGCTTTGCATAAGATTATATATTGATTTGTTATTCTAAGAATATTTGAAAAACAAATTTGATATCATTGTATTCAAAATTAACATAGGAAATTCCAAATAAAGAAAAGCATTCACTTTTTTTTAAAAAACAACTAATAATATATGACTTTTTTTTCAATAAAATTTTAACAATAATATATTTTTTATATTTTTTTCTCAAAAGAATTATTTATTATTCACAAGTGTTTTGTAGATTTTTTTATGATTTTTTATTTAGTTATGACATAAAAATAAGAAAGATATTAATAAAAATACTTTTTAACTTTTTGAATAAGATATAAATAATCTGCTACCAAATAAGAACAGAAATAGCAAACAATATCGAATTTCGGATTTATATATTATTTTTTTGAGCTAATTGATAAAATTTAATTTTGGAATTAGAAAAATAATTGATAAAGAACCAAAAACTCGTTAAATTAAAAGAACGGTTAAAGGTAAAATAACGGTACTGCGATCGGATGTAAAGTGTCAAAAAATTGAGAGCAATATTAAATAACCTGGAAATGCCTAAAAAAATTATATAACAGTTAATTTTCCATAATATAAAATCAAAATCTTGAATGAAATTTGGAAGTAATTTTATAATTTTTTAGACATACCATATGAAAAAAAATTTTTTTTGAATGGATAAAATGAGTTTTTTATTCAAATTTAATCAACATAAATCTCCAAATCAAATTAGAAAATCCTTCCAATATTTTAATATGTTATTATATATAATGTGTTCTATTTATAAATTTGGTTTGTTTCGATTATTACAGTTTTTTAAATACTTTTGACACTTTACATCCGATCGCAGTATTGTTGGGAAAATAAAGAAAGAAAAATTTAAACCGTCGGAAATTAAAAACAGTTATTATTGAAAATTGAATATGTTCGTTAATTTTTTTTTTATAGAAAAGTATTGAATTGAATCACTTCATTCTTCAAAAATGCGTGAAGTTATTTCTATCCATATCGGTCAATGCGGTGTCCAAATTGGTAATGGATGCTGGGAACTCTACTGCCTTGAACACGGAATTCAACCAGATGGTCAAATGCCATCCGATAAGACAATCGGTGTTTGCGACGATGCTTTCAATACCTTCTTCTCAGAAACAGGAGCCGGCAAACACGTTCCACGTGCAGTTTTCGTCGATCTTGAACCAACATGTATGGATGAAGTCCGTACAGGAACATACCGCCAACTCTACCACCCAGAACAACTTATCAACGGTAAAGAAGATGCAGCTAACAACTATGCCCGTGGCCACTACACCGTTGGTAAAGAAATCATTGATCTTACCCTCGATCGTATCCGTAAGTTAGCAGATCAATGCACAGGTATGCAAGGTTTCTTAATCTTCCACTCCTTCGGAGGTGGTACCGGAGCTGGTTTCGGATCCCTCCTTCTTGAACGTCTTTCCGTCGACTATGGTAAGAAGTCCAAGCTCGAATTCACAGTTTACCCAGCACCACAAGTTTCAACAGCAGTTGTCGAACCATACAACTCAATTCTTGCTACCCACGCTATGATTGATCACTCCGATTGCGCCTTCATGGTCGATAACGAAGCCCTTTACGACCTTTGCCGCCGTGCCCTCGATATCGAACGCCCAACATACACCAACCTTAACCGTCTCATTGGTCAAGTTGTTTCTTCCCTTACAGCCTCCCTCCGTTTCGATGGTGCCTTAAACGTCGACTTCACAGAATTCCAAACCAACTTGGTTCCATATGCCCGTATCCACTTCCCAATCTGCTCATATGCTCCAGTCATCTCCGCAGAAAAGGCCTACCACGAACAACTTTCAGTTGCCGAAATCACAAACACCCTCTTCGAACCAGCTAACATGATGGTTAAATGCGACCCACGTCACGGTAAGTACATGGCATGCACATGCCTTTATCGTGGAGATGTTGTTCCAAAGGATGTCGGTGCCGCCATTGCTACAATCAAGACCAAGCGTACCATCCAATTCGTCGACTGGTGCCCAACCGGTTTCAAGGTCGGTATCAACTACCAACCACCAACAGTCGTTCCAGGAGGCGATCTTGCAAAGGTTCAACGTGCCGTTTGCATGCTCGCTAACACAACCGCCATTGCCGAAGCATGGAGCCGTCTCGATCACAAATTCGATCTTATGTACGCCAAACGTGCCTTCGTTCACTGGTATGTCGGAGAAGGTATGGAAGAAGCAGAATTCCCAGAAGCTCGTGAAGATCTTGCCCTTCTCGAAAAGGATTATGATGAAGTTGCTGCAGAATCCGTCGAAGGTGGTGAAGAAGAAGAAGACGAAGGTCAACAATAAATTATTTTGAAATAAACTTTACACATTATAATATAAATTCTTTTTTATTTTTATTTTTTTCCAGATTATTTAATATTTATTATTAGCTTTTTTTATTCTACTTTGGCTTGAGATGCAATCTGATTATCTCCATTTGCACAATTAACAATAGACGTTATCTTTTCTTCTCTTTTCATAATCAGTTCATGCAGTTCGCTTATATCTTGACAAGAAATACAAAGACTTTGAGTATTTTGCTGAAGCTTAATAATCTGTTCTTCAATTTCCCATAACTCAAAATATTCCTGATTTTTTTCTAATAACAACTTTGATTTCTCTCCTACATTGCTAATTTTTTGAAGCAATTCGTTTATGCAATTATCTTCTTCCATTTTTAAATTTTTTTTTATTGCATCAAAACAAACATCAAAATAAAAAGTGCCAATCAAACATCTAAAAAAAAAAAAAAAAAAACATTTACTCTATAACTTTTAAAACAAAATAGGACTATCTGGTTCGAAAGTTCTCAAAGCAGCAAGAATTTGATTATCTTCAGCCAATGATTCATTTCCTTTGCAAATTGGGCAAAAATCATTTTCAAGAAAAGATTTTTCGTAATCAACTTCATCCATCAAAGCACCACAAATATTGCACACGTGAAAAGACGACAATGTTGGATTCAACCACAACTGAGGGCTAATTCCAGCTGCCTTTTTAATTTTCTGTATGACGAACTTTTCAGGAGGCGATTTCTCCAAGAATTCATCGGATACGAATTCTGTTGTCAATTCAGGTTCTTCTTGATTTCCTTTTGGTTCAGTTTGAATCAGTGTGACTGGGTTCTTCTTTCCATTGTAGGAGATGTAGATCAAAGGAAGAGGCCTTCCTGAGAATGCAGAGAAAGCGATTTTCATTCCACAGACGCTGCAGACAAGAAGGGGAAGCTTTCCAGATGAGAACAGCCCACTTCCACACTTTGGACATTTAAGCCTACAATTCACGTTGTTCAAGTCAGTGAAATTTGCATTCGGCTGAGTTTCTTTCGATCTCAAAGCAGCCAATTGGGCGATACGACGAATGTTTTCATTGATGTCGAGTTGCAGAACTTCTCTTAAAGCGAAGGCGACCCATCTTTTCAGCCCAAGAATGGACGATGCAAACAGCAGATGAACAAGGACGTCACTGATATCAACTCCACGAATTGGAGTAACTTTATATCTAGCACAAATGAAATGTGACATAAAAAAGACATCGATAGCATCGTCGATGCTCAGAGGAAGCATGAACGAGTGTCTCATCAAATTCTCAAGGCACAAATAAACGTAAGAAAGATCAAGTAATGACCAGTATTGCTCAGGCTCATTGAAAGCGTTCATCAAAGTGACAAACTTGTGTTGATTGAACGATGTTACACAATTGTCCATTTTTTTTATCGTGTCAGCTCGAATGTCGTAATCATTGACAACAAAAAGACAAACAAGAGCCTCAAACCAGAGATTTGACTCGAAGAGAAGCTGCGACATCTTCGGATAAACAATTGGCGAGACTGATGGTGAAAGACGAGTCAGTGAAATCGCATCAATCCACTTGCCAAGATAAACGTGCGTTTTAGCAAGATTTGTCAAATCTTCAGAGTTCGTAAGAACACGAATTGCACTGTCACTGAATCCGTAATGAAGAAGTATCTTTGCTTCTTGGCTTGCATATTCACGAGGAAATGAAAAGTCAGCCATTTGACGTGCAAGATTCGAATCAGTCGAAGCAAGACGTAAAACAGAGTCCCAATCACCACTTGCTGCATAAACATCGAGTGCCTTGTGTGAATCACCACTCTCTTCGATCATTTTGGCATCTCCTTGGCCACTTTTCTCATCATATGAGCTGACATAAACAGAAGCAGCTTCCGGCGAATTTGGCAATATTTCAGCAAACAAGAATGATTGGCTCTTGTTGCTCCGATTGATTAAAAGTGGCGCAATTTCAAACGATTTTCGTTTGATGCATTCATCGAGAATCAAGTCTTGATAATAATCTTCATAGTCACAATCAGAGCCAATGTCAGAATCAGAGTCAAGATTCGTGTTACTTGTATTAAGAGAGATTGCTTGCTGCTTTTCAATTGACTTTAAACTTTCTAGAGAAACAACAAGAGCGCAAACATCATCCCACCTCTTTTTTTGAATCAACTCTTCGTAAGGAAGAGTCGCTTGAATGACTTCAATTGCTCCACGATTTGAGACAATCAACTTGTTTTCAACAAAAGCAAGAAGATTGCCTTCAACAAAGTGATTCATTGGCTGGCAATCTTTGTAATAAACAGAAATCGTCGAGCCATTTGATGACGCATAAAGATCAGTCACTCGATCATTGAATGCAAACGAAGTTGAGAAATCAATTGATCGTAAAACTGACGAGTTAAATGAATCATAAATAACACAACGTGAATTCTTGTCAAGAATAGCAATCTGATTCTCTTTCCTCTCAATCCATTCAACGGAAGAATCGTGCTGAACAAGAAGATGCGACTTTTTGTTGATGATGATTGAGATCGTCCCATCAACGCAGCCGATAATGACACCGTCCAATGAAGAAGAGATGGACCGAATTACGCTTTGAAAAGTGAAGGAATAAAGAACAGCTCCAACTGAGTCAATGAACATCAACTCTTTCCCTTTCGAATAGACAATTGCTGACTCAGAGAGAGCGAATTCGCACTTTTCAAAATCGCCTGGAATTTCAGAAATTTTCTCAAAAGTTTTCGAATCAAACAAAATCAATGAATCCTTGAAATGAACGAGAATTTTACTTTCATTCATGTGGATTGAATAAACAATCTTTAAAAATGACAAATTCTTTGATTGACTGTTTTCGTCGGATGAATTTGCGACGTTTTTTATTGTGATTTGATTTGCATTTGTTCGATAAGCGATATTTGACCTATAACGTGCAAAAGAGAGGCCAAATTCAACGCTTCTCAGCTCGACAATTCCATCTCGTCTGCCGATTGCTAATTGCCCTGATGTGCTGATTGCAGTGTCCCATATAAAGTCGCCTTTGCTCTCAATTTCGCCGAGAAAAGAAAGATTCGAAGTCATCAAACAAATCCGGCCAGAAATTCCAGAGAAGAGGAAAAAACCGTCAATTAGCAAAGCCGATAGAGCCTCGAAAGTCAAAGAGTTCTTGCCAACGAGAGCCTTGTCAGATGTCCTGAAGAGGGAGACATGTCTCTCCAGGTCAGTTGTCACAATGTACTCAATATTGTCAAAAAATGCATAAGAAACAGAAGTCAGCGGAAAAGTGAATTTGTACGTTTGCAAAACAGTAGGTATGTTGTTGGAATCATAGATGTTAACATCGCCATTTTCATACGAAAGTAAAAAAGTGCTTCCATTCGGAGAAAAGGAACTGGACAGGATCGTTTGGTCTACTTTGTATCGTGCAACGCGCATGTCATCGGGATGCCAAACTTGGAACTCTTTCGGCGAGCATGATATGAGCATCTGCTTGGTGGGACACCATGAAAGAGATTTCATAGAAACCGGAAAACCGTAGCGTGTGATGCCATCGTTGTTCACACAGCGTGAAATGACAACAAAACCGTCGGCTGAAGAGGAGGCAAAAAAGATGCCGTCTGGGGAGCAGCGAACACAATAAATGGGCGCTTGATGATGCCGCTTTCTGTCAACTATTTCACCTGTATTTGGATTAATAAAAAAAAGCTCATTGGCACATGCGACTATTAATTGTGAATAATCAATTTTGAAACATAATGTGTATATGGGGCATTTAACTGAAAAGGATTGACTTACATCGAGTTCCCAAAGTAATTTGGATTTCATATTTATAGATTAAAAAAATTGTCTTTTATATAATAAAAAATTGACCTTAGGTTAAAGGTGAAATTTCATAGACGTTTATTAATTATGTTTATTTTCATTTTATATAAAATAACCTTTTTAACTCTTAATTTTCTAATTATCTTGAATTTTTACATCTAAAATAATATGATATTAATGTTTAAATTAACTAATCACATATTTAAAAACAAAATAATAATCTTAACCAAAAACAAGTTCAGTAAAATCAAAAATATGATTATCTATTATAATATTATTTATTTTAAAACAATAATAAGTGTATGCTAACATTCATTTTTGCAAGATACAATTACAAAATTTTATTTTATTTTTTAAAAGAATCAAACTTTTTCTTAATACATTCAATTTTCAAAAAATACATTTATTTTTTAATTTTATGCAATAATATTATTAAATAAGAAATAATATATTCATATTATTTTATATTATAATTAATATATTAATAAATATATAATTTTAATAATAAAATATTCAAGAAAAACAATTTTAAATTTTCATCATTTTTATTTAAGCATTCAAATATCATTAATAAACGAACATCGAATGCTTCAATCTGGCTCTCTTTGTGTTGTACCTAAAGCCGTAGTTTTTGAAGATGTTAAACCCGGATGTTCAGAAAGTAAAGAAATATTTGTTCATAATATTGGAAAGAAACCTATTCGTGTTCGTTTTACAATGCCAACAAATCCTTGTTTTGCATTTATCGGAAATACAAGTATGATGACAGCTCCTGGATTAGAAATGAAATGTTCTGTGCGTTATTTTGCAATTGCGGGTAAATCAAATTCATGCATTCTTAAGATTCAAACAGCAGATGAATCAATCGATCTTCCAATATCAGCTTCAATGCCAAAACCACAAATAAAATTCGATGTAGAAAATATAGATATGGGAATAACATCACCAAATCTAAATATAAAAAAATTATTCAATATCGCTAATTACGGTAATAAAGAATGTTCGATTTCATTATCTACAAATAATGAAAAATTAAAAGTTGAACCAAAATCAATTAGACTCCAGTCAAACGAAGAACAAGAATTACAATTAACATTTTCTGCATCAGTTCCAGGGAATTATGATTTTATCGTAAATGCTAAAGCAAAAGAAGAAAAAATTGTTATTCAACCAGTTAAAGTAACAGTCAAAGTTATTGACCATGAAGTTGTTATGATGTACGAAGATAAAGAAATTAATGAGATCAATTTTGGTCATATTTATTTTAGCCAACGCCGTGTTTTACAAATTACAATCAAAAATAAATGTGCAACAACACGATCTTTTATTTTATTACCTCCTCACGAACCTTCGAATATCAATTCAATTTCACGCGCACCATCAACATTTGACGATCCTGATATTATCTTCACAGCTGTTCCATGTGAAGGTGTATTAAAACCTTTTTCTTCAACAGTTGTTTCTTTTATTTTTGGACCACCATCATTAACAGAAATTGGCGAGTCTGATCAAATGTTTAACCATTTATCAACATTAAAAGTAGTTGAAACCAAACAGACTTTTGATTTTCAATTAACAGGAATTGCTATTTCTCCCGACTTTTTAATTAATCAAGTTGATTTCAATTTTGGCCGTCAAATTGTACGAACTAAGAAATCAAAATCGTTAATAATTGAAAATAGATCTCAATTTCTTCCGATTTCCTTTAATATAAAAGAAGTTGCCCAATTCAGATTTATTCCTCATACTGGTACAATCAAACCAAAAGAAAAGAAAGAAATATCTGTTACTTTCTTTCCCCACAACCTTGGTGATTTCGAACTTTCGACGACAGTCGATATTTCAAGAGGTTTAGCAAAACGAAAATTAAATCTAACCGGCGTTTCAGTAGCGAAAGACCTCGAAAACAAAAAATTCAAAAGAGTTCCAATATACGAAACAGACAAAACCGCAAATTTCAATGTTCTTCACCCATCGAATGAGTATGGGATGAGCATTGATGAAATTCGTCGGAAAAAAGAATTGAGAGATGAATTTGACGGTTATTTGACAACTTCTGCCAGAAAACGCGAAGAAGCACAGAAGAAGAAAGAAGCATTAAGAAAAGCAAACAAGGATTCAAATCGTCCTTTAAATGGTGTCGATTTTAAAGATTACATCATGTCACAACTTAAGAAAAATATTCCCGATGCTGACGAAGATCCAGTCAATCTTGGACTTGAGCATTGCGCTGGGATGAAGCCTCCTGATCCACCCTTGTTGAAAGGAGGAAACAATTTTGTTGTCTCCGATCCATCGAAGATGGGACTTCTGTCAACGAAGCTTGGCACAATTCCGCCGATCAAAAAAACGGATTTCAATGATAAAATAATGATTCCAACGAAGTACAAACCGAAGCCAACAACTTCCCCAGAGCAAGATGAATGCTGCAAGGCTCTTGATCCGGTCAGATTGATGAAGATTGCTGCATCTCATCAGACAATCAATTTCGGCATTGTCTCTGTTTATTCGACTGAAAAGAGGTCGTTTGAAATCACAAATTCGTTAAATCAGCACATTTTAGTGACACTGAAAATTGAGGATGAAGAATTGAAACAGAGTTCGCCTCTTAGCCAGGTTGTTCCTCCTCAGCAGACCGCCGGATTTGATATAACGTTGTATGGCACAAAGCCACAGAACTTTTTGAAGCAAATTGTTTACATGATCAATGAAAATCACGAGTTTTCAGTTAACATTGCAGCTCAAATTGTGACAATCGATGTTCGCTTATCGAAGGAGACAATTAATTTCAAATTCCCAGAGAATGTTGTTGAAACATCTGTAACAGAATCACTAACTCTATATAACAAAAGCAATTCTGTTGTCCATTTCAACTGGACTCACTTTAATGCCGTCTTTTCTGTCAATTATGAGTCTGGCACAATTCAGCCAAATTGCTCCCAGGCATGCGAAATAAAGTACCATCCGGGAACAGAAGCACATTCAGAAATAACAGCTGTTTTAAACGTTGTCGGCGGCTCTCAGAGAAGTCTCAAGCTAATTGGCGACATGGGAAAGCCAAAGCTTAGCCTCGAAAAGAAACAGATTTCTTTTGGAATTGTCCCGCTAGAGAAGCCCAGAGACGTGTATGTCAAACTGAAAAATAACTCGCACGATCCGGCCATTTATTCAATTATCAATCCAAACGAAGACGTTCTCACGATTTATCCAATGATTGGAAAGATAAAGCCGGGCGAGAATCAATTGTTACAAGTCTCTGTCTTATTCAATTCTCCAACTGTTTTCCAATCAAAAGTTTCTGTTGTGATTTGCGGAGCATCGCCAATTTCATTCTTAGTAACAGCAACAGCAGAAATGCCAAATGTCGAGGTTTCTTACTCAGATCTCGATTTTGGACAACTTTACATCGGAAGCTCTTCGTCAAGACAGATCTCAATAAAGAATTCAAGCAAGACGCCTGCAGTTTTCCTTCTTGATTTGTCAGAGCATCCGAGCTTTCATCTCGAGTTCCCGTCTCATTTGGGGATTCGCGAGCCGACTGAAAATGGAAATTCAGTGATGCTTGTCACATCATCTGAATCGTCAAATGACAACGTTTCATCAAACGCTAGCAAGCTGACATCCACCGAGCTAACGGGATGCTCAACTTCATCTTTGCAATCACAAGAAAGTGATGATTATACACACAGTTACACTTACAAAATCACCGTTGTTCCGGACAACACTGTCGATGTCTACTTAGTTTTCCAGCCGAAAAAAGTTGGGAAATATTCTTTTGAATTGCCAATTTCGCTTCTTTATGTTCCTGAATCAAGCAAGAAAAGCGCAATCAAAAGCCCGCAGCAATTGGTTAAAGGAGAGTCCATTCACGCACCAATTTTGCCATCAGATTCAGTGATTGATTTTGGAATATCGCCAATTTACGATAAAGACAATCCAAATTCGTGTTTTACAACACGACAACTCGTTCTTAAAAACGAGTCGGAGATTCCAGTCAATTTTCACTTTGATACTGATTATGGCGGAACATCTGAAACATTCATTATTAAGCCCGTTAGAGGAAGAATTGACTACAGCAAAACAATGTCAATTCTGATCACTTTCAAGCCACTTGTTTCATCGCCATATAGCAAATATCTTCCTTTGTACGTCAACACAGATAAAGGCGAGTCTTTGATTTCAAAAATTCAACTCGTTGGCGTCGGCACATCACGAAAATTCAAGACATCAACGGACTCGGTTTGCTTCATGGCAGTTCCGCTTGGCGTTAAAATTGAGAAAACGATAGATGTCATAAATACCAGCTATAACATAACAATATTAAAAGTAACCGCCGCTGTTAGTGAAAAAGCATTTCCGATCTCTTTTCATTTTCCAAAAGGAAACAGATTCACTTACACTGTGCCAAAATTGCCACTAACGATATCATTCCAATCCAACAGTCCTGTCAATTTCACGACAACTGCTGCTATTCTTGATACAGAAGGGAACACTTACAGCTTCAGTATCTCAGCTGCAACGGATAATTCGATCTTTACTTTGTATCCTTTTCTGTCTTTCGGCAATTACAATGTACAAACTCAAGGAAAAGGAGGGCCAATCATTGCCTCTTTGAATAATCCAAATATTGAAAGCGACTTTTTATCAACCTTTTTGTCAGCAAGCGATATATCGCAAGTTGAGCATATTAAGCCACAAACGACGCCTTTGATGACAAGTTTTCTTGTCAACTTCTTAAACACGCTCGTTTTCACATCTACAAAAATCAACAGCATTCCTGGCGATTTCATAAATGATGGCGGAAATCTTGTTGCTGAAATGATTTCGAATTTATCTGAAAGGACGTTTTCATTTCAGAATTTTCAATTGTCGAATTCGATTCTAGGCGCCTCGAAGACAACCATAGATAACAATATGTCAACATTAACGACGACTCCTGCTTCTTCACGAATGAAAAACATGGTTCATTATTTGATGTCTCAAGGAGCATTTCTTTCAAACATCAGGCCTGAGTTTTTGCTGACAAAAAACGAATTTTTAGATGTTGTCAGAATCCAGATTACAAAGAAGCTTCTTGGCATTGATTATTACGGAGCGCCTCCCATTTCATCATTTGATTCTGATTTGATGGACGAGTTTACTTCTTCACAATCGTTCAGTGCTGCATTACTTCCGAGATTGAAAATAGCTGAGCATTTGTTCCCATCAATAAGTCTAGAAAGCTGGACCACCGTAATACTGCAAGTTATCAAGTTGTACATGTTTAATAAGATATCGATTGATAGCTTCCTTTCAACCGCTGGAACTCAAGAAGCACTTAAAAAACTAAGAGAAAAAGTTCGTTCTGATGTTTATTCTGAAATAAACAGATCTACAAAAAGCTTGCTAACGTCGAACATTTTTAGTCCTGTTGAATCGATGCTCCTTAAATGGTCATCTCTTTATTACTGCATAATGAATCCGAATGATGTAAAAGTTTTCCTTGATTTCAAAGACTTGAGAGATCCACTTGTTTTTCTAGCTCTTTTCCAAGCCCATCTTTCAGAGTCAAAGAGCATCGACATCGTAATGAATCCCAAAAAAGTTGAAGATCACGAGAAAAACATGAAGAAAATTACAGATTTTATGAACCAAGTTCATATCAATTATTGTCCTTCAACAAAAGAAATTCTTGAAGGAAATAATTGCATGATTGCCTTAATAATTGCTTTGTTGTATGAAACACTTCCTCACTTCATACCATCATCATCTTTGAACTTCAACATTCCTCTTTGCTCACGGAAAATACAAACAGTATCAATCACGAATCCTTCTCGATATGAAATAACGTACAATGCATCAATTCAAGGGGCTTCAAACTTTTCTTTAATTCGAAATTCAATCAAGATCGGAGCAAATGAAACTGCTGGATTTGAAGTTCAATACATAGCTCGTAAGCATACAACTGAGAGAGCAACTTTGATACTAACTCCGAATAAGCCGAAAATGAACGATCTTTCGGATGTTAAAAATCAGCCTCAAACAACACGAAATGCAACTTCAAAGCTTTCGAAACCTTCAAAAAGCAGCCTTTCAAACCAAATTAAAAGACCGAATTCAGCACGATCAGCATCCACTGTTGATGCGTCAACTTTTGCTTCAACAATTGTTGTTAATTTGACTGCATCAACAGTAATCAAGGGTCCATTTAAATCAATTGAAGTTGAAGGACCTTTGTATCAGCCATCCAAAACAACAATTAGCATTGAAAACGCGCCAAAAATTCCTGGCAAGTTTCGTTTGTATTCCCGCTATTTTCACATTAGCGATGAAAATGGCCAACACATTGGTGAAAATGTTCCGCTATCAAAGCAAATAAGCAACTTCCTCGAAGATCCGCTTGCTGAGCCGTCTTTCATAACAGCAACGTCTAAATTTGCACAAACAGTTCAACAACATCAAGCGTTTTTGTTTTCGACCAAAGAAATTGAATTCAAAGATGATTCAACTCCTGCAAAGGTCGATCTTGAATTTGTCCCAATTTCTCTTGGAACTTACAGATGCCTTGTTCTCTTTTACAACGATTACTTGGGCGAGTTTATATACGAAATTGTTGGCATTGCCAATTTGCCGAATGAAATTGAGACGAATCTCAAATACAAGATTGAATCAGATCAATCAAAAACATCAAATCTCAACTTTGACATTGTTAACAAAACGTTCTTCTTTGCGATGTCATATTCAATATGCAAGCAAGTAGCACTGACATCATATGTTTCAGAAAGCAAATTTAAAGATCTATTGAATTTTCATATACGTGAAATTCAATCGAATTTCCTCAAATTATTTGTGTCAATTGAATATAAAGTCACTTGTTCAGCGCCTCAATATTTCTCAGCACCATCGCCATTCTTGGTTGATGCGCATCATGCTGCCCTTCCGCTCACATTTTCACCAAAACAGCCAGGCGATTATCATTGCAGAGTCGTGCTTATATCCGATTACGATGCACGCGTCTTCGTTGTCACTGGCCAAGCTCTACTGGCAACAAAAACTCTCTTGATTGAAATGAACACCGTCTGCGGAAGACTCATGACTCAGAATCTTCCAATAATGAATCCAAGCGATGCTTTGTGGCACTTCAAGACGCATCTTCGCGGCGATGAAGGCTACTCGGTGATTGGAAGGTTTGATGTCTCTCCGCATTCAACTTTTCAATTGCCGCTTCAATTCATTTCAAAGGACAAAGGACTTTACAACGCATTGTTGACTGTGACCAACTACACGAAAGAGACGTCAGTTAAGTACAACATTTCATCGAATGTTGAAGATGCTCCTGCTGAAAACAAATTCACACTGAAAGGCAAAGCGAAAGAGAACCTTCATTATTCATTCCAAGTGGCTCCGTTCATTGAAAATGGAATTGTCAATGTTACTTCCACAATTCCAATTCTATCTTTTAACGACAAACTTGAATTTTCTGAGGATTTTCCATCTCCTACGTTTTCGTTTGACGCCTATGCTGTTCGGAATGGATTTGCAGCTGGAATGATCACTTTTCATGATCCGCACTCTTATCGTTCAGTGTTTTACATTGTCGAGATTTCTTTTGATTCGCCAGATCCGGAAGAAACGATAGAAGTGAAGACGACATCTCGGCAATCAGTGACCATAAAGATACCTGTTCATAATCCTTCATCTGAGTGCGTTGTTTTTGACGTTTTGTTCACCGAGGAAGATTTCTTTGGCGACAAAACAATCGAAATTAATCCAAATGAAACCAAAGTTTATGAATTGGTTTTCTCTCCTTTGCGATCAATGGAAAGGACATCTTACATTTCATTTCTTAACGATGATCAAGGCGAGTTTGTCTATGAATTGTCTTTGAAATCAGAGCCGCCTGGAGTGAACGCTCTCGCACCACTCTCAACTCCGATTGGCAAGCACCAATCAACAACAATCGCCATTGAAAATCCACTCGACAAGAAAGTTCTCTTCAAAGTCGAGAACGAAAACCCGAACAACTTCCAAGTCGTTTCAAATCAGATCATTTCAATCAATGCGAAAGAGAAGAAGTCAATCGAAGTTCGCTATCTTCCATCATCAATCGGCAAGACCGAAACGACTGTCATTTCGTTTGTTTCGCGAGAAGCTGGCGAATGGCACTACAAACTTAGCGGCGTTGGAAAACCACCACAGCCGCTTTCGCCGATCATTCTTGAGTCCAAATTGTACGAGCCAGCGTCAGCTTCGATTACCTTTTCGAATCCATTTCCGTTTCTTGCCAAGTTTGAGGCTTCAATTGCCACAGATTCGCAAGGAACTTTTTCTTTCTTGAGCAAGAAGAGCGTCTTCACGTTGCCAAATTACGGCGATGAATATTCAATTGCAATTTCGTTCATGCCGAAAGTTGAAAACCAATTCAATGCAAATGTGATTGTTCGTTTGATATCGCTCGAAAACGACATCGCATGGACCTTTCCCTTGATTGGAACAACAATCGCTGAGCGCACAAAGCATCCCGAATTGAAAGGGGAAGCAAACACGATAATTGAAGGAAAGTTCGAGCTTCCTCTCGTTGCTGAGAGTGAAAAGTGCAATTTCAACGAGTACAAATTGGCAGTTGGTTATCCAAGCGGTTACGACTGGCTGTCAAAAATACTCACTGTTCGGCCGATAGAAGTGATAAGCAAAAACAATTCGCCTTGTCTTATTGTCCTTGGAGTGATCAAGCCGTTGAGGCCGATTGAAAAGACTGTTTCTTTGGACGTCACAAATCCACTGAATCAAACGTGGCACTTCACAATCGATCTCAAAATTAGGAAAGGCAAAATCATGAATAAAATTGTCATGGAGTCCAATTTGAAGATACCTTCAGCCAAGAGAATCGAAGTTGATCAAGTATTTCCCGTTAGAACAGCTTTTCACGTTTATTTCGCAGTTGGAAGTTCAACTGAGTTTTCAGTGTCACCATCGCAAGGATACATCGAGCCTTCCCTCGAGGAGACACGTCAACTTCCATTCGACGTCATCTTTTGTCCTCAAGTTTATGGAAAGCTTCTTCGTGGACTGCTCGTTATCGACATGCTTGAGCAGCAGATCTTGGTGGAAGTGTTCGGCAAGGTTCCCGATTACGTTCCTCCTGTGATTAAGACCGGAAGAATTGACACAACAATGCCCGCAAGCGCCAGGAGATTCGCTGAAGCAAGAAGCGAAATGAAAAAGAGAAATATCATCAAAGAAAATATTGAAAGCGTAAGAACACCAAGATCTGGATTAAGAGTTAAACAAGTTCCTAGGAAAGAATAATATTTGAGTAATAGTTATTTGTATTGTATATTATTTATAAATTGTTATTAAGTAAAAAATGTTTTTTAGTATTATATTATCATTTATATTTCATTACTTTTATCAGTTATGATGTTTTGTAGCACTTTCTAAGTTTTTAAAAGTAAAAATAATTTAATAATATTTTTTTTATTTATTAATATTACATCAAATTTCATTATTTACATTTTTTTCATTCTATATTTAAATGATATTTCAAATTATTTATTGTTTTTTAAAAAAATATCAAATTTCATAATATTCATAAAGTTAACTTTCCACATTAAAAAAACAAAAATAGGTAATTTAATTTATTTGAAATCTATAAAAAGAATAGTATTAAGGTTTCCTCATTTTATTCAAAAATGAAACTCAATCATTTAAAAAAAAAAATATAACAAACCAAGCTTTATAGTTTGGCTAAAAATTTATCCCAATACATTTTATTTATCTTAATCCAAAAGAAAAGCCACCTGGAGATGCTGGCATGTATGAAGATACTGACTTTAATCCCATGGGTGACTTCATTGCTCCATTGTTCATTAATGAGCTTCTTGGTGACTTACATTGATAAGAATATCCCCGAGATTGTTGAACCGGCGTTAAAACCGCTTTTTGCAACTCGGTGAAGGCAAGATGTTCATCACCAGAAATTGTAACAACATAGCTTCCTTCAGAATTTGATGATATATTAATAATTTGATCATCATGATTTTTGTATTCCGCATACTTTCTGCTTAGATCATGTGTCCATATTTCCCAAATACCAGAGTGATCATCATGACTTACCAAGAGACCCCATTTTTCGGTCATGCAAATACCGCTTATTGAGGCTCCAGTAGTTTCACTCTTTTGTTCACCTGTCTTCAAATTAAACATTTTAATTTCGCCTTGATCATTGGACTGTCCTGTTACAAGCAAGCCTGGCTTCATCCATGCTAAACTGTGTACAGGTGCTGTGTGCTTAATATGACCTGGATACTTTTGTCTTGGTTCAAATACACTAACATTACAATCATCTCCACCTGATGCCAATGTTAAACCATCTGGGGCCCAACTAAGAGTGCATACTTGCCCTCGATGAGCATTATATTTTCTGCTATTTCTGCTATTTCTAAGATCAAATATGCAAACAACGCCATCAGCACCTCCTGTTGCAAAAGCTGTATCTCTGTAAGCGCTTAATGCAGCAGCTCGTCTGTCATGATCGAAAAATTCTTGAAATGCTTCTTGTCTATTAACATCCCAAAGTTCTACATGGCCATCCCCTGATATGGCAACATTATTTCCTACCCAGCATACACCGTCAATGGGAACATTACCATCCATTAGTAGATGGTATTTATTATCTTTCCAAATATATACATTTGTATCTATGGCTACAACAAGTTCATTTCTATCATTTACATCAATAAGTTTAACTGGAGGATCTTTCCTGATATCTGGAGCATCCAAAATAACAGTTTTTGCAGTTGGAGGATGCTTTGATGACTTAGGTGTACCTGGCGTACCTGGTGTTCCTGTTCCATTTATCATTCCATAATTGTAGCAATCGAGATCATTCGTCAAATTTTCGTGATATGTATTCATTCTACTTGGAGATTTGTACATATAGCGGTCTTGTGTATTTGGAGATTTTTGTCCTACTTGTCCAGGAATCATTGAAATTGATCTTGAAGAATTATTTCTACTCATTCTGTATGGAGAGTGATAAGGGCTCCTGTTGTACATTTTATAAAAATGGCTTAACGTACAGCTAGATTTTTATTCATTTTGTTTTCAAAAATGAAAAATGTTATTATCTTGTTAAATTTTAATTTTATATGTATACAAAATTAATATATACCATTATACAACTATTCTTTTATAATTATTATTATAAATAATTGTGTACTTCAACAAAAAAAGGAAATCATTTTGATTATTCAAAGTATATTAGACTATTGGCTTTTATTTTATTTAATAATAGATAAGTAGAATTATTTTTATTCTATTTTATTTATACTTTTTTATAGCAATCAATAAATACCACCCATTTTTTTTTTCTCTCCAAACTTTTTCAATTTGTAATACGTTTTGAAAATTCTATTTTAATATCTTGATTTCTTACTTTATATTTAATATTTTTATAAATCAATTTTATTTTAAATAATATTATTAATATATTTTTACTAAATATAATCATTTTTTTTTAAAAAAAAGTGTTTTTTTGTACCAAAAGGTGAATTCCATATAAAGTATTGAAACTGGAACCGAATTTGAATAAGAATTGATTGATTTTTTCAATTAACAAAATTTTTTTTTCTATAGAAAATAGGCTTTGTCATAACTATTGATAGTCCTCTTTATTTTAATTTTTTTTTAGCATTAATAGTTAATATAAAAGTAAATCACTTTATCGCATAAAGCCGTATTTAAAAATAAAAATTATTCAAAATTTTATATTGAAAAGAATTCAATTCTATCGGTTTAAATCTCAAATATAAAAATTCACCCCACATTTTCATTTTATAAAATGAACTCCGTTCCATGCAATTTGAAAACCCACTCTTTGTACTGGACAGTGAAATCCCGCTTGATTTACACGTATGGAAAAGAGCCAACAATTACGGAGCTTAAGAAACTGGCACAAGAAATCCATTTAAAGCATGATATAGCAATTTCACGTGACACCAAACGAAGCAAAGAACTCATTATTTGCTGGATGTGTGATAATTGGAGCATTGTTCAGAATCACCTTCGAGTGATCCAAAATGATTACTTAAATGATCCAAATAATGTCATTGTTTTATCGAAGTGTAGTAAAGAAAAGAAGCAGAAATTGATGAAAGAATATTTATTAAGAGATAAAATGATTCAAACTGAAAATAATCTGAAAAAAATTTTTAATTGCACAAAGCTATCAATGAATGAATTGCGAAACATATCAGATAAAATATGCAAACAAACAAATTTTAAATTAAACAGAAATGAAAAAAGAGATAAATTAGCTAATTTAGCATGGTTTACTAGTAATTGGAATATTATTGAGCCATTAATTTCGAATGATGCATTTGTTGATGAGTGTAGAAGAGATAATGAAGTTCAATGGACAAATGATATATCAAATGAACAAAAGGCAATTTTATTTCCTGATAATAATTTTTCTGAAAATGAATTTGATGAATATTTCCTTCAAGAATCTATCCTACTTTAATATTTTTTTGATCGTAATATATAAAGATAATACTATATAATAATATTAATTCTATTTTATATATATTCAACTTTATACCCAATTAAGTAATGTCTTTACGTTTTATGGCCACTTAACATATGTATGACCACTGTAAAGAAATATTAAACTTTGCATCTTTGCAACTTTTTAACTTAATAATGAGCAAACGGCATGTTCAAATTGTCACATCCCATTCAGAAAAAATATGAATTGATAATAATATTTAATTGTATTGAAATTTTCAATTAGACATTATTCTCAATATTTCAATAAATTGAAAATATTTCAAAAGCATCGAATGTATTTTTACAAAATTTTAAGATATTAATGCTGAAAAATATGTTAAAAAATTTTATTTTATTTTTAATTTATTATTTAAATATAAAAATTTTGATTAATACAAGAAAAAAACAAATGATTTTGTAGATAAGATACATGAATGATATCCAAAATATAAAATTTATATATCGCTTTAATGAACTACTTCAAGAGAACCAAACTAATGAAACACTCAACAAAAAGCCAAAGTCACTAAAATATGGTGATCATCATTAAATCATTCATATTATTTATTATATATCGCATTAATAAACAAAACATATAAATAAAAATACAAAGATTTATTTAAACATTTATTTCTACATAACAATACATATATAATATAAAACATAATAATAATAATAATAATAAAAATCAATCGTCGTCAGATTCGACATCAAGGCTCTGCCATCCGCCGTTGTTTGATTTTCTATTGCTTACGTCAGCGAAAGTGAGAAGCTGTATCGCCTCTGCCTGTTTCTGCGGCTTCACTGACATGATTGCCTTCTTCCTCAGTCTTCCACTGTTGAAGACTCCTGCGAGGACTTCCCTGTCGATGTTCTTAATGAGCAAGCAGGCGGGCTTCACAACTGCTGCCTTCTCTTTGACGCCTGCGACCTGAGCGAGAGCCACGAGTGCGACCCTCGATGCGAGGATGCTGAAAGACTTGAGGTCCTCCCTGTCGCATATTTTTCTGACAATGATAAGTGCTGTATTGAAAAAGTGGAGGATTCTAGGAAGGATTCTCATTCCAAGTGGCGAAACGGTTGCGGTTGCTATCGGCGTGAGCAAACCGCTCTGCAGGATATAAATTCCTGTTAGAGCCGTTTTAGGGGACACCAAAAGGGACCCCACAAAATTGATGCCATCTGGAAGAAGGACCTCGAAATTTGACAAGAAAGAAACAACCGTTTCAATTGAATGGAATTCAAAGCCATTCAATTTTGTGAAGGCGTATCTCAAAATTTCAAAACGCTTCTCATTTGGTATCCTATCATTCATCATTAGAATCTCGACGATGTTGTCAATAACATCGTTGCTCAGGTGGCCAAACATGAATTGAAAAAGTGCAAGACACTCGTCATTCACTTCATCATTGAGGACGGTTGACGATATCAACGTTGCGAACCTCGTGCTGCTTGCAATCTTGCTGCTCATCCTCAGGACGTTGCACACCGCGCCGAAGCAGATTGGCGGGCTCAACGATAGACTCAGAATTGGCTCAAAAAGTTCCCCAATTTGGCCTTCATTGGTGATTTTCATAAGGAAGCGATTCACCGAGGAAGGCTTCTTCACCGGAAAGACCCAGAAAGCTGTCTGCTCGATGTCGTTGTCAATGAGATCGTCGTCAACAACGTCGAAGTTTTCGTTGTCAAAACCGTCCGACAAATTTTTGTCACTTTTTTGCTTGACAACGACTTCCTCTCTCTTGCTCGAATTTATCGAGTTGAAGGAGTCCTTCTGCCTCTCCTCGTTCTCTCTGACAGCGGCACGTATCCTCCTCTCTTCGTCCGCCTCCTCGATGAGAAGGTTCGAGCTTCCAATCCTCCTCAAGACGAAGTCCGCTGCCTCCTTGTCGTTTGCGATTTCGGCTGTGTTTGTGACAGCGTTCAAGTAGATTGAGTCGCAGCTGATGCTTAGCTCAGAGAGCAAAAGTGCCAAAAGGATTCTGTTGGGAATGAATTCGACCTTATCGTTCTTGTGAACTTTTTGAATGCTCTGATATTTTGAGATGAAATTTGGCAATTCCTCCTTTAGCTCAATCAACAACCGCTTTTGAATAAGGACATCTCTCAAAAAGCTCGATGACGCTTGAATGAACATGTCATCGAAATCACTGTCGTTTGAATGGTTTACAAGCGACGATACACGACAGAATACGATAAGGCTATCGTTGTCAAACTTCATCTTTTTGAGTCCTTCGACGAGAATGGCTGAAACTTCATCGAGAAGGTTCTTCCTGTTTGATTCGATGTACCTGAAGTAGGCAATGACGAATGGCGCAACACTCTGCAGCTCTCTCTTGCCCTCGTCGAATGCGTGCGTGAATGTCGGGTGGAACTGGCTGAAGTAGACGTCAAGAAGAGAGCCTTCTTGGTTCCTCACGTCGGCGAAGCACTCAATGACAGAACTCAGAATCGAATAGCAGTGCAGGTCGATCCTCTTGTCCTCCATGTGGATCGCTGTGAACGCGATCGAGACGATGTCGTCAACGCACCTCAACTCCATGTTGCTCCGAATCTGCTGCACAAGGAGGACAGCGATCTTTATCGCGCAAATGAGAACACTCGACGTGGGAAGGATTCGAATGTCGCCTTTCCTCTCGGCGGGCGGCACGCATCCGATGATGACGATTCTCTTGGCGAAGTTTGTCCACTTTTTGACGTTGCAGTCGGCATGAAAAACCGTCAAAATGCAGTCATTGATGACTTCCTCATTCAAATTCATGTTCATTGAAAATATTGAATCAGAAACCCCTCTCAAATTTAGTGATGTGAACTGTTGGAGCATCATGAAAAGAAGCGGGACATCGTCCAGCGTTGGAATGATGACTTTCCTCGATGAAAAAGATGCCATCAAGATTGGAAGCGGTTTTTGCAAGGTCAAATCTATTTCACTTTGGCAGTCAAAAAGTGGAGACAAGTTGCCTGTCTGCATCTTCAAAGTGGACGTAATGAGGAGACCGTTTAATTGTGCATAATTTGAATTGACAGGGAAATGAAGAAGGTTCTGAACGATACGTATCGTTTGGACGTGGTTGAGCCTTGCTGAGACAGACAAAACACACCTCGTGAACTCCTTTATAAGCGACGGTTTTGACAGCAATACATTCGAGTATGAGAGATACTCGAGGAAGTTCCCAATCTGCGCAGAGAAGTCAGACATGAGCCTGAAGGACGACAGAAGACGGCGGAAAGCAAAAAGCATGACCGAGTCACCTCGCGCTTGTATGTTCTGCATCAGGAAGAGAAGAGCCTGCACTTGTATCTCCTCGTGCAGGTAGTCGCACGTGAACGCAATCAGCAGGGACGAGAAGAACTTGTTCTTGGCGTTCATGAGGAGGCTCAGATCAGAGTTGCTGACGAGCTTCGCATCTGAAAAAGTGGAGTGCGAAATGAACCAAAGAGAAACGGCTTCGGCAAGCGCAAACTGGATCTGCATGTTTCGGCTCTCCTGCGTCTTCGAGGCGGCATTCGATGCTACCCTTGTGGCTTGCTCAAGGCCGATCAACTTGTCGAAGTGCGACTTGGACAGTCCGAGGTCCCTCCTTGACTTCAGGAGGGCCGAGAGCAGCTTTAGCTTGCACACAATTTGTGGCACGTCTTGCTTTGTGTAATCAAAAAGTGGAGCAACAACCTCATTGAGAGCAGATGACGTGCACTTCGATGCCCAGAAAGGAATGTCCAGCAAAAGGAAGTCGTCGCTAGACCTGAACTCATTGTTTGACTTCGGCGGTTTGAGGCCAAATATTTCGACCAATGAGAGGACATCTATGTGAGAAGCATGCGAATTTGAAGGCGTCTCAAAATTGTAAAGATAACCGCCAATGTCAGCCGAAAAGATGCTGCAGACGTCGTTGTCAACTGTAGCCAAACTTGCGCTCAAATTGTTGAGGCTGCAGAGATGCTGCTTCTCAATGCAGGCGCCGCTCTGAGGAGCAGCAGTGTTTGCAAGTGACTGGCGAGTTGCCTTCTCGAACGAGCTTGTGAATAGCTTTGCGTATGATCGGACAATGAAGTCGTTTATCTTGTCGTTTGTGCTCGGATTCAATTCGAACCAACTTTTTGTGAGCCTTAAGAAAAGATACAGTCCACTTTTTGAGAGGATTTCAACGTTTGGCAGAATGATGAGCACAAAGCCACGGATGGTCGACTTCAGCTTCTCAAAGTGGCTCGGCTGGTTCTCAATAATCTGCAAGAAATAAATTGAGAGACATTTGATCGTTTTCTTCATAAACCTGTCGACAGGCTTGTTCGGGAGGCACTTCAAGTATGCCTGCGTGAAGTTGAACACAAAAGGTATCATGTCGTATCCCTTGCGGCCTTTGGCAAGCGCCGCCAGGAGGAGGTATGACATTGCCATCTTCATCGTCGAGTAGTTCTTCTCTGTCAAGAACGAAGTGACAACTTTTTTCACTTTTTCAATAGACGCATCGGGCACACTTTTGCCAGATGACTCAATGGAGACAATGATCGACGCAGCGGCCTTGGAGAAGCCGTCAATGTCATTGATCCTGCTATCGTCAACGGTTGCTAAAAAGGACGAAAAAGTGTCAATGAAAATTCGGCCTAGATTCTCTTCCTTTTGGCCTATTTTGGCAAAGAAGGCAATGCAAACTTTTTGAATGTCTTTTCGGCCGGATGATAAAAGTGGGTAAAACTGCTTGGCTGCCGTCGCAACGATTTTTGTAGATGCATCAAAGTGGATTAGAGCGGTTAAAGCAATCATTGCCTTCTGTTCGGCTGTGTAATTGAAGTTTTCAATACTTCTGCGGTTTTTATCGCCTTCTGAGTTTTTAATGGACTCAATGAGGTGGTAACAAATTGAATTTCCTATCGTCGAACCAACTACTGAAATAACAGCTTTGATTATGCCATTTGATAGGTAGATGATCGATTGTAATGGAAGTTTCATCGATGGAAGGCATAAAATGAAATTTGTAAACGTTCTTAGCTTCTTAACAATCTCAATTGGTTGATAAAATCTTAATAGAATGTGCAAGGTTAAAGCTAATGTTTCAGCATTTTTATCATTTTGCGCAAATTGAAGAATTATCTTAAAACCGTATTTAAAGGGATTTAAATTGCTATCACTACCACTTTCTTTGCTTTTTTCATTTTCATCTTGTTCTTTGTTTGTATCTCTAATTATTGTTTCCGCTATATTATCATTACCTCTTTTTCCATCTGGATTCGAGTCTGATTTAGCACCTATATATATTAATTTAGCTAAACTTTTTGCTGCAGCATATCTCATCTCCTTTGTTGTATAGGATAATAGTTGTCCAACAATTGGTAGTAGTTTTTTAATTGAAATATGCGCGTATTCTAAAAGAGTTGGTATTGACTTAACTGATTCAATTCGGATTAATTCATTTGTGGAAGACGAACCAGCAAAAATAAAACCAAAAATATCTGGAATTTGTTGAATTAGAAATGTGCCTGTTCCTTTAATTATCCGTCGAAAACATTGACAAATTAATGGAAAAAGTGTTTCATCATTTACCTTTAGAAGATATTGAATTGGCATTGGAAGCTGAGATTTAAAACCATCGCATAAAAGGCGTGATAAAAGGCCAAGTATATATATCGAAGGTCTTCTTAATTTTTTCACTTCTTCTGTTAAAACTGGAATCAATCTCCAATAATTAGGAGGATTTTGTCGCTTGTAATAAAAAACGCATATTAAAGCAATCAAATGAGCATTTGTAATACTTATTTGACCTTTATTAATTACAATAAGAGCTAGTATCAAATCTTCAAAATTTTGAGGGATTGATGAAGGGTCTTCTTTCATTAACGAGTAAAGATTGGTAAGTTCAACTCCAATTGCATAATCAACATTTTGTATTCTATCAGCTTTAGAAAGAGTCCATATTTTTTGGACTTCTTCTTCCATTTTTAGAATAATCTCTGTATGAAAAAGTTAGAAGATTCAATTTATAAATGGTCATTTTACAAATACATATATAAAGGCATATATTTGATTTCTCTTGATAATAAACTTATAAAATATTTTATCATGCATTTTAAATACATTTTTCTTTTTATCGAAAGAGTTATTATATGATATTTTAAAGATCTTGAATAATTCAAAATATGGTAAGAGAAATAATAGATTTTTTTTTTGATCCTTGTGCTTGAAAAAAAAAAACAATTTTTTCTTATAAATGATATATTGATTCTTTTGTGAAATCAATTAATTCATAAATATCCAAAAATAACTAATAACTTTTTTGTTTATTAATATCCAAAATCATTATTTTGATTAATATATAGAAATATGGATGTGAACATTATATTAATTTATAATATGTTTTTGGAAGATATTGCTTTTATATGATTTTATTGATATCCTTGCCCACAATCAAGATGAAAAAAGATATTTTAATCGAGGAGTATCTATTATACTATTTAATTAATAAGTCAAATCACTAAACAGTAGGAAAAAATGGTGCTCAATAATTATCGTAATCTTCTCAAAAAAATAATCTAAATTATGAAGTCAATTATACTCAGAAATGAATGCTTATAAACTTGC
This sequence comes from Tritrichomonas musculus, assembly GCA_039105265.1. Lineage (NCBI taxonomy): Eukaryota > Parabasalia > Tritrichomonadida > Tritrichomonadidae > Tritrichomonas > Tritrichomonas musculus. The sequence continues at coordinate 7,868,719 of JAPFFF010000002.1, forward strand.
CCATACAGCAGAAGAATCACTTAAAGGTGCTGGTCATGAAGTTAGAGTTATTAATCTTGTTAAAAAAGGATCCAACGTTTCAGCATCTAAAGATGATTTTGCACACGATGAAAGCAAGCGATCACACTTTGATTATATTGGAAACTCAGGTGATCCAAAGAATCTAAAGCCATGTATACTTGAACAACAAGAAAATATTCGTTGGTGCACTTATATTATTGTTTGCGCACCTATTTGGTGATATGGTCTTCCATCATCATATTATTGCTACTTTGAACGTGTTTTCACAATGAATTTTGCATTTGATGATACTCATACGCTTGGAAATGAAATTTTCAAAGATAAAAAGGTTATGTTTGCGGTAACAGCTGCTAGATCAGCAATTTACTATTCACGTGCAAGTCATTTTCCACTTGAAGCCACATTGTATCCAGTACATGTAGGACACTTTTATTATTGTGGATTCCAAATTATGAGATTCCAAGGATTTTATGATGTAATGGATCAAATTCCAGATGAACAAATCGAAAAATGGAAGAAAGCAGTTCTAAATCTTGACAAACGACCAGTTTTACCAATTCAGCCACGTGGCCATACTGAATCCGATATTGAAGTATATGCAAGACTTATTGATTATACGCTTGATGATGCGACTAACCAAAAATGAATTAAAAAGTAAAAATTTTTAAATGTATTAATTATGACCAAATATTTATTGAAAAAGTTTATATGTATAAATCAAAAAGCTTATCACTTTTAATTTTTTCCACTGAAGATATTGGCAGTAACATCCGTCTACTGTCTCATGCAAAATCTTTTTCGGAACAAAGCAATTCAAAAGTATTAATATTAGCACCTGATATTACAAGCTTACCGAAACAAATTGAAAAAACAAAGAACATAAGGCGCCAATATTTTCATCAATACTTTAGCCAGCTTCCTTCAATTCTGTTAACAATTCTTTATCCCTTGAAATTATTTTTTTATACAATTGAGTTATTTATTATAGCGATCACATATCCTTCTTTCGATTTTTGTTTAGTTTCTTATGGCGAATCGTTTTTTCTTTCATTTTGCTTATCTAAATGGTGTCATGCAAAACTAATCTTTGATTATCCGTATTTAAAGTGGAGCAAAAAAGATTACAAAATTGGATTTCTCAGAAGAATTGAAGAAAAAATACTCTCTTTTGCTGATTATCACATTTGCTCAACACAAGCAATACATCTTGTTTTGCGAATTAGAAATATCAATGCATTTGTCATTCATGATCAAAATAGACTATTATTAACAGAATACTATAATTCAAATTTAAGCGATAACAAGCACGATAAAATAAGAGCAAAGATGAAAAATGGAGGGGAAATTAATAGCATAAATGAAGAAAATATAAAAGATTCAGGATATTTTGGAAATAAATATCAATCCAATGATTTCATTTCTAATAAAAAAGCAGAAATATTTCAGATTCTCAACATTAATTACAATTCTGAAATAGAAAAACCTTTTTTATGTGGAATCCCTATTCCTCAATTCAACGAAGTTATAATCTCTAAATTGCTCGCAATTGGTGATAAATTAAATCAGCATCAAGTGGCCGCATGCTTTGTTTTATTTGCGTCACAAAAAATAGAAAAAAACGTTGAAAAGGAAATTGAAAAGCATACCTTTTCATCAACCCAATTTAAAGTTGTATCACTTCATTCTGATGCTTATCCATTCATCTTGAGTTGTTGCGATTTCGCCATTTTATTCTATCCGACTCTTTTTGGCTTAGAATATTCAAATGAATTGTTAGATATGATTTTATTTGAACTTCCCATTGTTGCATATAAGCATGGATCTGTTACTGAAGCCGTTAAAGAAGGTAAGAATGGATTTTTATTTAATAATGAAGCTGAATTAGCTAAAATATTGAATTCAATTTTGATTGAAAAAAGCGTCAAATTAGCTGATTTAAGGAGTTTTTATTGTTCCTCTGACTTTGATCAAAAATGGAATGTTGAATGGGCAAGATGTTTTCATCATATTTTATTTGAATGATAATAATGTTATATTTTATATGTATATTATGATATTTTATAAAATTATTTGATACTAGGAGTTGTTGTAATTATATTCATGTATTTTTTGAGAGAAAAAAATAACTCTAAAATTTTCAAAAATCCCGATACACTTTTGAGAGTAAAAAAATATAAAAATGCAAGTAGTTGTTGATAGACTCGAATCCACTTCTGATCTTCATGCGCATCTTTCTCAATCGATGATGTCGCGACTTCAAATTGACGAAGACGATGTCATAAAAATTGCATCTCCAGCACGAAAATTTATTATTGTCGCAGTTACTTCAAAAGGATTTAATAGCTCAGATAATAATATTTGTATTGGCCGTAATTTTCGACAACTTTTAGAATGTTATTTAGGAGAAACAGTAACGATTGAACCATTTAAATATTGTCAAGCAGCAACCAAAGTTGTATTTGCACCAATTTCCGACACCATGAATAGTATTGCAGGCAATTTCCTCAATGTTATTAAAGGATCTAGTTATGATTTCAATAATATTCCAGTTTGGAAAGATATGGTTATTCCAATTTATGCAATGCAACATGTTTTTGAATTTCGAGTTGTTGAATGTCAGCCAATAACCGCAGTTATTGTTACAGATCCAGATGTTATTCAATGCCAAAATGAAGCAGTCCAACGAGTTAAATCGCCAGTTTTTGATAAACTTTGTTATGATGATGTAGGGGGAATTGATTCTCAATTATTGACTATCAGGAAATTAGTAGAATACCCAAGAACATCCAGTGCATTAATTGTTGCTCCTTCTGGATGTGGAAAAACGTTTTTATCTCAAGTCATTCGAAACGAAACTAAATCGCATTTTGAATTTATACCAGCGCTTCAACTTTTAGGATTAAAGTATGAAAAAGGCAAAAGTCTTTTAGCAAGAGTACTTGAAGTAACTGCTCAAAACACCCCAGCAATAGTTTATATTGATGATATTGATTCGATTGCAGCAGTACAGAATTATGATGGTGAAGAACCAGACGATAGATTAATTAATTCATTTAGTGATTTTATTGATCATTTACGTAAAATGCCAAACGTTCTCATTTTAGCTACATCAAAATCAATTGATGATCTTCGATCAGATTTTCATCCACCAACATGCTTCAACGAAGCAATTAAAATTAATATTCCAACCAAAGCAGAACGTGCATCTATTCTTCGTGCAATTACACGAAAAATGACGCTTACTTCAGCTAATGCAATTGATGATATGGCCAGTATGACAGAAGGCCAAACTCCTTCTGATTTGTTATTAATATGTAAACGAACAATTCTTAGTCATATTAACGAACTCTTATCAAACTTTGATCTCAACAATCCTTACTTTAGGCTTGATGATCTTCATGATGTAGCAGTTGGTCAAGGAGTCTACTCCTCATCTTCAGCAACAGCTGCACGAAACAAGAAGAAGAAGAACAAAACTAAAGATGGAAGTAAGAAACAAAGCAGGATCAACAATCTTGATCCATTTGGAGATCTTCTCTCGCAACAAAATAATGATGATTCAACCTCAGATGATGATGACAACGACAACGATAACGATGATGAGAACTACATGTTTCCAGTCAACAACAATGCCACCAATACCAACAACAACCGAAGCTCACTTAATCCATTTAATACAATCAACATGCAGCAAGGCGACGATAAAAACGATGGAGATTCGATGTTTGGCTTTGGCATTAATCCCCAGAAAGATCTCAACAACGGCAATGGAAACACTAATACAACAGATATCTTTGGGGCAGCCCCAACCCACCAGTCCAACGATCCCTTTGCTCCCCAGAAGAATGCCGATCCATTCTCTGTTCCAGGCGTCGGCTCAACGACAGGTTTCCCAATGAACGATCCTTTCTCAGCGCCGAGCGGAGGCGGTGCCTCATTGACAGCAGCCGCAGCAGCCGCGGCTGTTGCAGGCGGGGGCGGATTTGGCATGGGCAACCCGTACAACAACCATCACAAGAAGCGAGACAGCGACGACAAGAAGCACAAGAAGCACAAGAAACATGGCAAAAGCAGAAAAGACGATAGCAACAGCCAGCCTTCTTATTCGCAGCAGCAGCAGCCATCGCAGTCGATTCCTCAGAATCCGTTCAACACAGCCGCGCAGAGCGCACTAGCAAACAATGACCCGTTCAGCCAGCCAAAGTCTTCGTCAACGTCGAAGAACTCAGTCGATCCTTTCGCTTCCCCACAGCAAGGAAGCGACCCTTTCAGCCAGAGCAAGTCTTCGTCAACATCCAAGAACTCAGTGGATCCCTTCGGAGATCCATTCTCTTCGTCGCAGCCTTCCCAGGCGCAGAAGAGGGCAATGGGAAACACAAACAGCGACCCGTTCGCTGATGCTTCTTCAAGCTCGCAGAAAAGGGCGCCAAACGAGGACCCATTCTCCAACTTGTCTGCAGCGCCAAGAAACCCAAACAGAGCAAGCAACAGCGACCCATTCGCGCCTGCTGGAAGCGGAAGCAAGGACTCGGCTTCAAGCGCGGCTGACCCATTCGCACCAGCACTCAAAAGAGGTGGAAGAACAAGCGACCCATTCGCGCCTTCGTCAGTGAGAAATAAGTCGGCTAGAGAGTCAATTGACCCCTTCGCTCCACCAAATAAAAAGTGATTTGAATAAATTTTCAGTATTCGTTTTCATATTGTTAACTTTTTCTTTCAATTTTGATCGTTTTTTATAACTTTTTCTTTCAATTTTGAAAACACTCAAAAAGTTCAAAAAAGAAGAATTGGCTTTATTTTGGTGATAAAGTTAAATGTGAAAAAGGCTGGGCTTCACAAAAAGTTACTTCATTTATTTTTTTTAAATTGAATTAAAATAAATCTATTCAATTATTTAAAATATATATATTTTCTTATAAAATGAGTATATTTAAGGTATTATAATTGGAATAAAAATTATTTAAAATATTATTAAATAATATAAAATTAAAAATAGTATAATATTTTTAGATATTGATAAAATTTAACGATTAGAGAATATTTATTAGGATTGAAAAAGTATGATAACCGTTTTTATTTATTTTTTATTGATGGAATTCGAAGAATACTTAGAAAAGAAAAAAGAAATACAAAAAGAGCTTTTGTTATATATTGATGACCAAACATCTGTTGAAGAAAATTTCCAAAATTTTTGTGTGAATTTAGAAATTCAAAGAATTCAAGGTTCCTCTAGTCAGCTAAGTGAACTGCTTCATTTAATTTCAAAAATATCGAACAACCATCACAGATCTCCAAACTTCTTCACCAAAATAGAGCAAATTCTTCACATATTAAAAGAAAGCATTACTTCGAAAATATCGAATTCGCAGCTATTCAATATATTTAAAGGAAACAAGCGAATTCTTCTTTTTCTGATTGAAAACAAATATTTAACAATTGATAAATATATATCAAAACAAATTACAAATGATTTTGATTACTGTTTTTATTTTTTCCCTGAGATTCGCTCTCTCATTGATGACCATTCAATTCGAAAAATTGAGAGAAAAATGCAGGAAATTGGAATAACCGACCCTGATGATTTTGAGGCCAGGAGAAAAGAAGGTGACAATGAATGTGAGATTGCGCAAATAATTAGAAATGATTCAGTTGATGAATTTGTTTCTTTCGTTAAAAACACAAACTTTTCACTTACATCACAAATCAAGCCATCGATGTTTGAAACAAATTTGTTTTTAATTGACAAATCTTTCAGTTTGATTGAATATTCTGCCTTTTGTAATTCAATTAACATCTTTAATTATTTGTGTGGAAATCCAGCAGTGTTGACTCCATCTTTGTGGCTCTATGCAATTCATGGAAACAGTCTTGAAATTATTCAACTTCTTGAAAAAAATAATGTCGTTTTAAAAGATAAATTGCTGATCAATTGCGTTGCTGAATCAATTAAATGCCATCACAATGAAATAGCACAATATTTAATTCAAAATAAAAAAAATGAATTTGATCAGAATGTTTGTCATTTGGCTGCAATTGAGTCATTCAATTTTGTGTATATTTCAAATAATCTGAACAATATTTTTGCTTTTTATAAATTGTGCGAATATTGTTATGCATCACTTGTTGAAATACTGCTTAATGCTTCCGATTTAAATCCAAATGTACGAATAATTTCAAGCCAATCATTTTGATCACATTTTTTTTTAATGTTTTTTTTAATGGGATTTCAAATCATTTAACAATTTTTATGGAATTGATGATTTTCAATGTTTTATTATATTCCAATTTGTATTTGTGAATGAAATTAATATTTCTTGTTTTTTTATAGAACATCGCTGCACGTTGCTGTTGAAAATGGAAATATTGAAATTGTTGAATTACTATTAAAGCATCCAAGAATTGATATTAATAGTCAATCAATTTCAAATTAAGTTTATTTTTTAAATATAATTCAAACAATCAAATATTTAACTATGTTTTCAAACCAACACAAATTTGAATAAAGTTCAAAAACTATTTTTTTTTGGCTTATTACATTTCAAAGATCAAATGTTTAAATCTCATTTAAAAAAAAATTAAATCTTTTAATTCAATTCAAATATAATTATTTGAATAAAATTCATTGTTGATATGTTTTTACTATGTTTGAAAACATTATTAAATGAAATTTGAAATGATATAATTGAATGAAGTTTAAATCTTTGTGATTCAAAAAGCATCAATTCACATTGCCGTTGAAAACGAAAATTGTGAAATTTTAAAAGCATTACTATCGCATCCAGAAATCTACATTAATATTAAAACAATTTCAATATCAATTTAATATCATTTTCATACGTTTTTTATTTTCATTACGTTTCAATTTCATATAACGAATAAAATTCACTTGACATATTGAATTCAATTTCATACATCATTTCAATTGATGATGTTTTGAATCATATAGTATTAATCAAATTTGATATTACACGATTTAATATAATTTCATGAGCAATTTGTTTGATGAAATTCATAAAATCATTTTGTTCATTATGTTTCTTTATTAAATCATTTGAATGAAATTAGTTTAAATATATTATTAAGACGCCTTTAAAGATTGCCACAGAAAAAGGGAATCCTGAAATTGTTGGTTTATTATTATTACATCCTCAAATAGATATAAATATCAAATCTATTTTTATATTTTTTATTATTAATGAAATTTTATAACTAATGTTGAAATTGCGTTTTAAAACATTTGTTTGTTTCATAAAATTTGGCACCCGATTTTCATAAAATTCAAGTTCAACAACTTAAATAAAGTTTCTTTTTACTTATATTTGAATAAAATTACAAAATAATTTCTTTATTCATGGAATTTATAGTATTTATTTCATCCAGTTAACAATTAATTTTTTTTCAAATGGAATTTCAAATCAAATAATTAATCAAGTTTTCTTTATTTAATCTTCATATTATGTTTTTTTATATTTTGTTCCAATGAAGTTTCAATATGTTTTATTTTATAAATCAGCATTGCATGAAGCTGTTGAAAATTGTAATTTGGACATTGTAAGGCAGTTAGTATCACGTAAAGAAATTGATATAAATCAAAAATATATTTGTGATTTATCTTTTTAATATAATTTAAGCTTTAAAATGTTTGTTTCATTTCAATAAATAATATTTGGTAATGTAATTCTTTCATAAATGATTAAATAGCATTTTAAAATCATGATTTCCTTATGAAATTCTTTATTTAACACATAAACAAAGTCTTGCTTTTGTTTTAATTCAATTTCAAAATTCTTGATTTTTATACAATTTAAATAACAATTTTAAATTGCATTTCATTTATAATGATTAAATTGGATTTTAATTCAAGCATTATTATTATGTTTTTTATTGATTTCATTAATGGAATTCAGCATCAATGATTTTTATTTCATTTTCAAATTCAACATTTTTAAATAAAGTTATAAAAGAAATTTTTTTTTATTACATTCAAAAAAGCGCTCTTTTTTAATAACATTCTAGATCAAAATGGTTTAATTCGATTTCCAAATTGATGTTTGAATAAAGTTCATTGTAAAAATATTTTAATTACATTTTAAATTTCATAATATTTTTGAAATTTGCTATTTCAAAATTTAAATGAAGTTTCAATTTGTCATATTTCACAAAACATCAATTCATATTGCTGTTGAAAAAGAAAATATAGAAATTTTACAAATACTATTATCACATCCAGAAATTGACGTTAATGCTAAAACAATTTCAATATCAAAATCATTTCATATCATTTCCACTTTTCAATTTTCATTACATTTTAATTTTGAGTTTGAATCGCATTTCTCAATCATAAAAATTTTATTCGATTTCAAATCAAATTATTAAATCAAATTTCAAAATCAACTGCTTTGTTAATCAAATTCCAAAAGTAATTTCTTTTAATGAAATCAAAAACTCAATATTTATTAATTATATTTCACTAGATTAAATTTTTTCAAATGAAATTTTAAAATGTAGATATTTCCAAGACAGCATTACACATTGCTATTGAAAAAGGCAATTTAAACATTGTTAAGTTATTACTTGCGCATCCAAGAATAGATATTGATATTAAATATGTCATTTTAAAGCTCAATATTTTTCTGATTTCGTTTTCAAATTATATTTTAATAAAATTCAAAGCTTTGTTTTGAATTCAATTCAATAACTTCAATTTTTTAATTTCGTTTCATATTTGTTACTTCTTTATGGAGTTATGAATCTTTTTATTTTCATCCCATTTCAACAATATTTTATTTTTTATGCAATTCCAGAATCATAATTTGAATACAATTTGAATATAACTCTCTTTCAAATGAAATTTCTCATTCCATTTTTTCACAAGTCAGCGCTTCAAGTCGCCATTGAAAAAGGAAATCAAGAAATAATTCAGCTTTTGTCATAACAAACAAACAAAACAAAAAAAACAAAAAAGACATCAGTTGTTTTTATATTAATAAAAACTCACAATAATAAATTTTTCATCTGTGATTTTTTTTGTAAAAAACTTAATCGAAACACTTTGAATAAATCATGTTTACAAACAATAAAAAGAAATATTCAATGATACAAACAGTCGCGTACATAATTGCATATTGAAATTTGTCCTCTTCCTGTTGCTTTTATTTTCAATCATCATCATCATCATCATTCTCAAATTCTTCTTCTTCATCGTCTTTATCGATTTCAATTTCTTCTTCGTCCTGGTCTTCATCTTCGTCTTCGTCATCATCTTTTTCAGGTTCGATGTCTTCTTCGTATTCATTTCTATCTTCTTCATCACCATCTCTTCCATTCTCATTTTCATCATCGTCATCCCCGATTTCTTCATCACTGTCTTCATCTTCCTCACGATTATCAGCCTCGATTTCTTCATTATCATCGCCATGCTCGATTTCTTCATTATCATCGTCATGCTCGATTTCTTCATCACCTTCCTCTTCTTCGCGATTATCAGCCTCAATTTCCTCTTCTTCATCATTGTCGTTTTCATCCTGGCCATCGCGATCGATTCCCTTTGATTTCTTGAATCTGCTCAGCTTTGCAGCGAGCTTCTTTGTCCTCCTCTCCAAACCGCCGACTTTTGCCTGCATTTGGTCGATTTTCTTGAAGAGCTTCCTGATCCGATTCTTCTTCTGTTCGAGCGAAGAAGCGAATTGCAAAAGGAACCTGATTTTGCTGATTGAGAAGGAGAACCTCGGGTCAGGATTGAACGACATCTCGTTTGTGAACAAGACGGTTTCGACGACTGAATTTGGCATATTTTTTGGCACGTTGCAGCTGACAAAAGCAACCGAAATTCGAAACCCGGCAATGCAGAACGCAACATTAGACAAAACCGTTTTTACCGGATAGAAAGCAGCGTTGTTCTGCGGGAAAGGATCGACCATCAACTCACCGCACTTGTCTTGTCCGCAAGCAAAAAGAACATTTTTCTTCGTAATGAAGAGCGAATGAAAGCTTCCTGCGTAAATCGACTTAATTTGCGTTTTAAACGTGTTTATGTGCACAAATTTGTCAACTTTACGACGATCGTCGCCTCTTCCCAAATGTCCGAAATGATTCGGACCGAAACCGAAGACGTGTCCCTGGCTGGTGAGTGCCAGACAGTGCTCCCACGTGCCAGCTATTTGAACAAATTTGGGATTGGAAGTAACCGTTATTGGCGAAAATATTGGATACTTTTTCTCAAAATTTTGTGAGAAATCAAATTCATACAATCGGCCACTCGCAGAAAGGGCAATAAAGGACTTGTGAAGGCAGGCAAGCTGCACAGCTTTTTCACTATCTGGGAGGACTGCAATTGCAGGCCGATTGTCGTGATTTGAAAAAATTCCAGATGATATCATTATTATGCTGCCAGTGTCATCAATCGCTCCAGAGGTGACACGTCCCCCGAAGATTTTTAAGATATTCATGTCTCCTGTATCAAGAAAAAGCGGAGATTTAGCCTTTTCGTCCTTGTGTACATATGCTAAAAAAGGAAAAGTGTCACTTTCTTGATATTTCACTAAATAAAGAGTGTAATCGAAGCCACAAACAGCCGATATAAAAGATAATTCTTTTTTATCACGCGTTATTGTGATTCGAGTCCATTCATCGAGTTTTTCTGGTAAATTTCCAAGAATGGATTGATCAGTATTATTACCAATGGCATATGCTGAACCTGTATTATCCACATAAATTGAATGTGTAAAATATACCGAGTATGATATCAAATTATTTAAATTATTTATTTTTTGTGGAATATTAATTATATTTTCATCTTGCTTTAAATCTGATTCACTTGAAATTTGATGATAATCGTTTAATCCAGCAACATATATTCCTGAAAAATCATTTGAGTCATTTGTGATATTGCTTTCAATGTTAGTAGGGTTAAAGCTCATTCAGATTTTTTAAAATTCTAAAATTGAGATAGTAATATAAACTATTCTATGAGTACTCTCAATTTTTTTTTAAATTCAACCTTCATAAAAATATTCAGGAATTGCCAGGAATTGAAATTTTATATTAAAAATGTAACATCATTTATAATCTAGATATGTTTCAAAAGTTAAATCTTTTGCTTAAAAAAAAAAAAAAAGATAATGAAAAATTAATCTTAATATATTAAGATTTCAATATTTATGCAAATATGATTTTTATTTCTTTCCGCGGCCGCCTCTTCCATGTCCTCCGCCTCGGTTATTTCCACCTCTTCCACGGTTTCCGCCTCTGTTATTTCCACCTCTTCCACGGTTTCCACCTCTATTATTTCCACCTCTTCCACGGTTTCCATGTTGGTTGTGTTCATTTTCTTCATTTCCTTCATCATTGTCATTATGCTTTTTATGTTGATTTTCATTATTATTTTGTTGATGCTGCTGTTGCTGTTGTTGATGTTGCTTATTTTTCTTACTTGGTCTATTTGGATTTTCAAATTCTGTATCTTCTTCTTCATTATGTTCTTGATCCTGATCGTTGTCATTGTCTCCTTTGTTTTCATCATCGGAATAATCACCTAAGTCATAAACCGGTTGTGCAGCTGGTTGTTTTGGTTCTGGTGCTTTTTTGACCTTTCTAATTGGTGTAATTGATTTCATTGGTATATGAAATTCTTTGGTTAAGAGCTTGATAACATTTTCTCCTGCATCACCTTGAATTACTATTTGTTGACCAGTAGCTGTCTTTGTTGTTGAACATCCAATTGCCATTTTTTTAGCAATGTGCTTGGAAAATTCTTTAATGTCAACACCCCAAGGTTCTAAATTTGCAATCGTGGTTGTATTTTTCCTCTTACTTCTTTGTTTAACAATAACAATGACGTTTGGTTTTTCATCGTCACCTTTGCCTTTTTTATGAGATTGAATGATCTCTTCATCATCGCTTTGGCTTTCCTCTTCATCGTTATCTTCGCCTTCTTTTGTTTCTTTTTCTTCTTTTGGCTGCTTATCATTATGTTTCTTATTATTAAAAAATTGAACATAACATTTTGGAACTCCATATTTAGGTGATAGTTCAACATCAACTTTTCTTAGTACGTGTCCTTCTCCTTTTGTTTCCTCTGCGCCTGTTTCCTGATGAATATCTTCTTCTTCCATATAATTATATAATTATATTCTTATCAACTAAAATTGAGGTCGGCCAAATTACCATTCAATATTGATTATTTGAGAGTGATCATATAAAAATGAATTTGTTCTCAAGAGAATGAAATAAAAAAATAAGTACTGTATAATTAAATGTTTATAATAAATTAGGGTGAATTCAAATTAGAAAGTTCTTCAATGGAATAGTTATCTAAATCAACATCTTTTGTTAATTTTGCGAAATCATAGTAATCGTTTTTCATATTTTCAGTAATTTTTGATAAGCGAGATATATTTGCTCCAAACTTAGAATATAGATCGTCATTATCATCTTCATTATTATGATTTCTCTGTGGATAAGTTTTATTAAACTTGCTCGTTTCTTTGGATTGGCGTTTAATTTGTTTATTGACGTTTATTTTGGTCTTATTTTGGATAGATTGTTTATAATTTGCGCAACGATCATTTTTATCATTGGGATTCATAATTCTTTCATTTTTGTTTGTTATAATTTCTTTCTTACTATATTTTGCTTGATTTATTGCTGGAATTTTTTGACGATTATTACTTGAATATTCTTTCCTATTGTAATATGTATTTTCACTCTGATTATCTAAGAAATGATCAGATTCGTCAATGTTGGTAAAATGTTCTTTGCCTGGAATGTTTTCTATTTTCTTTTCATCAAATTTTTGTTTGGAATAAATTTTTCTATTTAAATTTCTTGACATATAATCGTCATCGTAATCATCGTTTTGAGAAATATTATAGCAAGCTGGATGATGATATAAATTTTGGTGTTTTATATTCATTTTATTTGACATATTCTTAGTTACTCCCTTATTGCTACACTTTAATTTATGGTAATATGCTAAATCAGCTTCATTAAAATCAGAACTTGATTCTGAATCAATAATATTCTGTTTTTTGCAAATGTTAGAACTTGGTGCATTAAGCTGGGTAACTTGAGATAAGTGATTACACTTTTGTTCAATTGTATTCAAATATTCTTTTGCTTCTCTGTATTTTTCTTTTATTTTTATATACTTTTCATATAATTTTGGCGTCTCATTTTTAGCTTTAGCAAGCTTACATATGGCATTTAAAGCTGCTTTTCTTTGAGCTGGTGGATCATCGTATGGAAAGGCAGGATATTCATCTAAAGCTTCTGAAGCAATGTTAAATACTTGTATTACAAATTTTGACCAGCAATTTAATTCGCTATAAAAGTAATCATTTTGTTTTGAGATATCTAATAATTTATGACGAAGGGAAATTATCTTTTTTTCAGCTCGATCTATATTTGGAATTGGATCACAAAAGCTCGAACGACGATAACTGCTTACACTATCAAACTGATGGTTATAATTTTTATTATCATTGCTTATTTGCTCAAAAGAATTTGAAGATGAGTTATGGCAGGCAGAAAATCTTCGTTGGTTTTCAGACTCCCAAAGTCGATCTTGAAGTGTAGAAATGCATGAAGCTTGCTCAGCAAGTTGCAAACGATACACTCTTTCCTCTTCAGGTGATAAGCCTCGGCCTGACGTTTTTTTACTGAGTTCAACAATCTTTTCTAAAGCTTGTTTATATTGTTTCTGTAGATCGGAAAGCTCAGAATTAGTCTGAGTTAAAATATTAGTTTTCTGTGAAAGTTCATTATTTAATATTTCTATTTGATTTCGTAATTCTAGATTTTCTTTCTCCATATCTGAGATTTTAAGTCTCATTTCAGAGAGATCAGGTAATTCTTTAGAAGACATATAATATGCCCGTTTATTAAATCCATCAAAGTAAAAAAACCGTTTATTTAAGTATCTTCACAAAGATATATGCTAGAATTGAAAAACATAAAAACAAACGACTGCTCATTTTATATGCATATAAAATCTACTTTTAAATTGAAAAGATTGTGATTTTTGGATAAAAAATTGATCAAATTGGTGTTGGCAATTATCTCTAAAATAAATTTGATATTTGATATTTGATATTTAGTTGTTAAAAATTGCCAATTATTTATAAAATAATATTTCAGAATTAAGATACATTTATTAAAATTCGATGTTGGATTAGCTGTATTAACTTGTATATGAATGAAATCAAAAGGCTTAGAATCATTTTATCAATGGATTAGGCATTTTGTTCAAATAATATTAATACTGAATGTCAGAATAATTATTCAGTTAGTTTACATTCATTTATAAATGAAAGTAATTTTACTATTAAAACAGAATGTAAACTAAAAGCATAAATTGGATTTGAATAAAATGATCCATTTGATGATTTAATGAAAAAACTAATATTTGATTAATTTAATGAAGAAATCATTAAAAATATGACAACCTGGTTTCAAGTTAGTTCCGCTAGTCTGTTTAATTTTATACATTGCCAACAAAAAATGATTAAATCGAAAACTTTTTTTTGAAGCAATTACTTACATTGGAATAATTGAATACATCAAAAGTTACCAGAAAACTCACAATAGTATTTGAACACTTAAAATTTAATAAGTATTTTATAAAGAAACTTAAAATCGTATTATTTTTATTATATTCATTTATGATATTACAAGTAAAAACAACGAAAGCCAATGAAAAAATCTGGATGTATTTAAAATTTTCTCATTTTTACAATTGAAAAAAAGTTACACAGCAGTACAAACAAATACTTTTTCAAGAATCTATAGTCATTTTAATTCTGGTTTGCTTCAACATCTTGATTTTGACTTCCTTTTTCATTTTCATCTTGATTTTGGCTTCCATTCTGACTTGCTTTCTCATCTTGATTTTGGCTTCCATTCTCATTTTCATCATGATTTTGACTTGCTTTCTCGTCTTGATTCTGACTTCCATTTTGGCTGGCTTTCTCGTCTTGATTCTGGCTTCCATTTTGGCTGGCTTTCTCGTCTTGATTCTGGCTTCCATTTTGACTTGCTTTTTCGTCTTGATTCTGGCTTCCATTTTGGCTGGCTTTCTCGTCTTGATTCTGGCTTCCATTTTGACTTACTTTTTCATCTTGATTCTGGCTTCCATTTTGGCTTTGATTATCTGCGCTTTTAGGTGGCTTATCGAATATCACTTTTTCTGATGTTTCAATATTTTCAATTTCGGTTTCATATTCTATATCAGTTTCGTACTCAATATCATAAATAGTTTCAGTCTCGGATTCAGTATTAGTATCTGTTGAATAACGAATATCATATTCATTTTTATATTTATCATATATGCCTCTCCGTTTCATAACTTCAATCTTATAATCTTCAGGAAGTTTTTCAAGGTCAATTTTATCAGCTTCTTCTTGGTAACCCAAACTTTCATACATCATATGTGCTTTCATGTAGAATTCCTCTGCCTTTTCTTGATGGTCAGCAAGTGTTCTCGCACGTTCAGCCATTTGGGCCATTTCTAAATAGAGTTCGGCTTCTAATTGAGAATCTTGGTCTTCATAAATTTCACGGAGAGTGAGGCGCGTTTCTTCATATGATTCTAATGCTATATCATAAGTCTTTAACGAAGAAAAGATTCTAGATCGAACCAAGTTACGATCGAAACGAAGATATATATCATCGATTGAAGTATAAAAGTATGACTGTAATAATTTTTTAGCTTGTTGTACGTGATTTTTGCCTTTCCCCTTCAGATAAATATGCGCTTTGGCCATTTCAACAGCTATCTTGATTGATTCTTCAATTTCAATTTCATTTTGTTTTTCAAGCATATGTGCTTTTTCAAGATGTTTAAGAGCTTGGACAGGACTGTAATTTTCATTATAGAAATACCCAAGTTCAGCTTCTGCGTGTAAATTTTCAACTGATTTTCCACCATGAAGGAAATTCTGAATTACTACAATTTGAGATAATGCAACAAACCGATCACCTGGTTCAAGATCATCGGAAGCTAATTTATCTTGAAGGCTTTTAAGCTTTTCCTTTGGTGATCTAAGATCTAGTGAATCTGGATTATTTTTGAAATATGTTGAACAAAACTTCTCATCAAAAACATCTTTGTAAATCTTTGGTTTTAATGAAGGCGATCTCTTGATTAATATAGTTAGTGGATATGGCTTGATTGTCATTGAGAATGTAACGTACAATTTTTTTACCTTTAGAAAAAGTGAATTTTTATGAAATAATAAAAAAAACAAATATTTCTCTAATCTTCTTATCCTAATCATCTTTTTATTCACTTTATAGATCAGTAGCATTGCTTCAAGATAATCAATTACATTATTTGCTTAAAACTATAATATTTATTTATTTTATTCAAATGGTTATGAATATGGGCTAGTATTAATTGAATTTCTTTTTATTTACAAAACAAATTAATCAAAATATTCATAATCACTTTAACTAACCTATATATTTAATAAAGTGGAACTCATATTTATATAATTATTCCATTACTCAAATCTTCAAGCACTTGAGAAGCCCAAACACTTCCAATAATGAGATAGTCGGAAAATTCGAAGGCAAATGAATCTGCAAAAAAATCATCTGCAAAAGTTTTGGCGTTAGCTATAAATTTTGGTATCTTCTTAATGAGCTGAGATCTTGTAAAACCAAAAATCAATTCATTTTCATCAACTTTATCTTTCCAATCCTTGCAAAATTCTTTTGCAAGGATAGGAGTGAAGTATAATAAAAAATAAGAAATGGATAAATCAAAAGATTTTTCATCCTCAAAATATTTTGATATAGATTCAAGTGCATTTTCAACGCATTGCTGGTGGATTTTGATTTTTGGGATCCAAAAATTTTCATCAAGATATGTAAACAAATAATTAGCAAATTCGAGTAACTCATCTTTAGGAGGCGATTTATATTCATCATCACATGAATACTGAAGGTAGGTTTTATAATACTTATTATTTGATGGAAATTCTGATATAGTTCGACTGCAAAATCTCTTAATATTAATATAAAACTGATTTAATTTGGTATTAGTTAAAAGATTTCTTGAATCTTGAAGTAAATTACTGCGTATTATAGCTGTTATTTCAAAAAAAGGATTTTTGAAATTTTTTGCTAACCATGAAAATATTTGTTCACACCCTAGTTGAGCGATTTTAGGATCATCAGAATAGACTCTATCATGTGCTTGAATTATTTCATCAAAATCTCGGTAACCACTAACCCTATATTGAATGAGAAATACATTTATAAAAATTGATTCATGTATCAAATTTGTGAAAATAATGACAGTCAAAAAATTCAAATAAAAAAAGAAAAAATTGAAATCAAAAATAAACTGTTTTCAATCTGGAACATAACTTTTTGTGTTATATATCAACTTTTTGAAAAGAAAGCTAAAATTTTCATAAATTGAATAATTTAAGATCCAAAAGCAAATATATACATTTAGATCCAATGACCCAAATTCATCGTCAAAAAAGGATGAACCAGCAATTTTATTAGTCCAAAGATCCAATAAATCTTGAATGTTGTTTCAAAACTAATTATAAAGTTTATTTTCAAATTAGCATCTCAGGAATTTGCAATATATGCATACCAAAATAAAATACTCTTGTTATTATTAGCAATATTTATGCAACGCGATATCAAAATTCTTATTATAACCTAATAATTTGCATTTTTTCCCAAAAAGAATGTAATCATAAAAAAAAAAAAAAAGTGGTGCATCAAAAAAGATACGAGAACTTTCATAAATATTGTTTATTCGTTCTACTATCAATTATCATATACATTAATAATGTCAATATATCTTCACAAAAAAAGTTTTAAATTTAGTTATTTACACATTATAGATATTTTGTAGCATATGTGTATGGAGAACTGATGAAAAAAATCTCATAAATTTGTTAATTCTATTAATAAAATTTAAATTTTTTAAAAACTCGTTTTTTTCGATCTGATTGGAACAAAATGAATACTTTACAACATTTGTAAAAACATTTATGAATAGAATTTTTTTGTAAATAACGTGTTTTTTATTCAATTCCATTCAATTTTTGTTCCCATCAGATTGGAAACAGTTTAGCTTATTTTATGGTATCAAAAGCTTGCTTAATCAACGCAGAAACATCATCTGCAAACTTGTGAGCATTGAAATTTCTTACATCAGGATGCTTTTTTCTGGCAACCACTGTAATGAAACTAGAAAAATGAGAAATCAAAAAAAACGTAGAATTATCAATCATATCAGCAATTGGATACTGCTTCAAAATTTTGGTGTCACCGTAAAAATATTTTCCAATGTCATCGCCTTTACCACTACCAAATACTAAGTAAATAATACGTCTAATATATAAGGCCGAAGCTCTTGCATATATACTTAGGTATTTAACGATATTATCAAATGACAATTGCCGGAAACCATTTATTATTCCCATAACTTCATCTATGCAAATGTTTCGAGATTGATCCAATGAAACCACGTCAACGCTTTGACTTTCATATGCCTTGCCTCCTATGACTTCATTAAAAGGGCCATCTAAGCAATGCGAGACAAAATCTTCCGAGCTTTTCAATAAATAATGTTCCATACAAAACATTAGATAAACATTTTTATCATCAAATGATTGCACTATTGGATTGATTTCATCTACAAACTTAACTTGTATAAAACTAACATAATCTGTAAACCATTTATTATCCACGAATTTATCTAACATTTTACCATACCATTTACATGCAAAATTTTTTCTATACTTTACTCTTTCAAAGTAAAGTAATGAAAGACAATCAAAAACAGGCTTGACTTCATCATTCAGAATTCGAATGTATGAAAGAGAATATTTATCTCTATTTTGCTGCAATTTATTTTCATCATATTTGGCCATTTCATTTTCATCCCATTTTTGAAAACGTGTTATGAGAGGACATGAATTAGTATATGTTTCGTATAAACTATTGGCTTTAGATAAAGATTTTGAACAAGTATGCTCTATTATATTTATGACAAAATCATTGTATATCTTATTTGAAGTTGATGCATTAAATGTGATGCCATGAAAAGCAATAATTGAATATATAAAGGACCAAAACATTCCACCATTTGGAATGTTCTTCTTTACGACAAAAATCTCATCTGTATTAAATTGATAGAAATATTTTTGCTTCAAACCTGCTAAAAACTTGGAATAGATTGTCTTATCTCCAAAAACTTGTGATAATTCATAAATACGCCTTTCAATAGTTTGAGGCAGCATGAAAATAAAATATACTATTTTAATTTCTATTGGCTCATTTTTGCTGATAGGGGGAAGAGTGCGTGGATCAAAAGAGATCATTTTACATATCTGTTGAATTTTGTCATAATTAAAATCAAAATTATCTTCCTTAAATAAATGCACTGCTTTTTTTTTCAAATTATCAAATTTGCCACTCCCAAATAATGGGTGAAGAAGACTGTTAATAGCTGAATCAATACACTCATTTTTAAAATTTTGAAGTTCAATAGAATTTTCTAACTTACCTCGAGATAGTTGTAAGATATAATCGTAATATTTATGGGTTAATTCAAGTGCTGCATCATTACTTAGCAGGTTATTGTAAAAGGCTGACTCCATTTGTTGTTTTATGATTGGCAATATGTCACCAACGCGCCTATTTACCAATGCAGCTTGTTCAGGATAATTCTTTTTAATTCGTTCACTTGAAAAAAACCTAGAAAGTTTGAGAAGCTGATCAAAATAATAGAAATTTTCTCTATCGCTGTCTTTCGGATACCTTTTAAAGTCAGGATTTTTTAGCATTTCAACTAATATGAAGAAATCTTTAGCATCTTGTATGCTTTTTTTGCGTTGTTCAACTTCTGAATTAATAAAATCATTAACATGCGAGATATTATTGATTTTCTTTTGTGCATTTTGAAAAGACTTTAATGATTCTTTTGTTAGTTCTGATATCGGCAAAACAAAATTTTTTATATCCGATGCCATAGCTACTAATTCACGAAATTGCTTTTGTTCATTATTTTGTTGACTATTTTGTTCATTATTTTGTTCATCATTTTGTTGACTATTTTGTTCATCATTTTGTTGACTATTTTGTTCATTATTTTGTTCATCATTTTGTTCATTATTTTTTTCATCATTTTGTTCATCATTTTGTTCATCATTTTGTCCATTATTTTGTTCATTATTATTAAAAAAGGAATTAAATAATTTTTTTTGAAGCCCAATAATATCATTATTTCCATTAATAACGTCAGAAATATCTGGATCCATTTCACATTTATCCCAAAATTTGTCTAAAAAATCAAAAGATTCACTCAAGTCCATGATTTAGGTCAAATGATTTTATGTCATACTGATTGTCCAGAAAAAAGTTACCCAATAATTTTTGACTAGAAGATGGGAATCGAACCTGTGACCCCAAAAAAACATAGTCCAAGAACAAAAATAGTTTACCCAAACGCTCAAAAAAAATTCAAAAAGTTATAACATATTATCAAAAAGTTTAACTTTTATTCACTTTTGAATGGTCCAAAAAAACATTACCCATTATTGGACTTGGCTATTCTAACGCTCATGTGTTGACAGAAATTGTGCAATAATCTCTTTTATGCGGCCATTTTTTTGTTTATGACTTGAATTAATAATCTAGTAGAAGGAGTCGTGAAATGTATGAAAATGATATGTATGTATTGATAGAGGGCAATAGAAAAATGGATGGCTGAGATAAAACTACTAAGATTTGCACCAAAAAATATGGTACAGTGGAATAATCTGAGAGAGAATCTAATTCAATGAAAATTACAATATGGTAGTGGAAATTATTGTCGAGCTGGCAAATATCGAATTTGTACATATCGTTAAAAAATGCAATGGTCGTATTGCTCCTAAAAAAGTCTTTTGTCTCTCTAAATCATCAAATGGATGTTTAAAATTTTTATTTTGAAAACATAATCTCTTAAAAAGTTGTTTTTTATATATTTGTGAAGAAAATTTAAAATAATAAAAAACAAATGTCTGTAATTGAAACAAAATATATGTGTACTATATAATAGAATGATAAAAAAAATTCGAATGTAAAATTATATTATCAAAAAGTTGACAAATTTCGGATACATGGATTCAAAATTAGATTTAATTTGAAATAGAATTGAAATAATTGTATAAAAATATTTTATAAAATATCTAAATTTATCTCCATTTAAATAGAATAAAATCAAATCATATATTTAGCCAAAAAAATAAAAATAAACAATATTATATATGTGATAAATTTGGAAAGTGAAAAAATATTTCTGTTTTTATTTTTTATTTTTTTTGTCCATTTTTAAAGTAATTTTAATTCAATTATATAAAATATTTAAATTCTTGAAGAAAGAAGAAAAGTTTATTTGTTAAAAAAAAAAAAACTACTAGAAAACGTTATTTTCGAAAATTTTAAAAATTTTGGGTAACTTATTTTTAGACAATCAGTATATTCCAGTTTTTCGGAAGGAAACTTTTTGAATATAAATATTAAATCTTTTCAAGTGTACTGAAAAATAACTTTTTCAATGAATTGTTATTTACACTTAAAATATCAATATCTCAATCAAATAATTAAATATTCAATTTTCGATAATTCAATAATCATTAATAATATATAAATTGAATATAATATCATGTAAAAGGGCTATTTAACAAAGATATAAAAAGATTGTGTTATAACAAAAAATTGGCCCAAATTTATGAGTTCTTAAGAACATATAATATGCTTTGCCATGTAAGTAAGCAGATATTTAATTTTAAAAAAAAATCAGATCGCATGATTTTTTTTTCCTACTTTAAAATCATTCTTTTTTCATTATTTTGTTTGAAAAAGTGAAACCTTAAAATTTTAAAAAGATACTTCAATTATTTTAGTTCTCTATTTTACAACTTTTTGAGTGTTTTATTTACTCAAAAAGTTGTACCTAGAGAATTAAAATTGAATAAATATTCACAAATTTTAAAATAATATTATCAATTTTCAAATAAATTGTTTTACAAAAAATATAAATATCTTAAAATTGTATGATCAATTCATTTATTAAAGTACTAATATGAATTATATAAATTTATTTAAATAATATAAATATAAAAATAAGTCAAAATTTTGGCAGGATCTTGGTTTCTATACATCTATCTTTTCACAGAAGGGTTTCATAATTTGCAAATTTGTAGGCTTGTTATTCTCCTATTCCCGAGATCGATAATTGATTAACTTTTTGATATCAATAAATAAATATGTACTGATTCTCGAGATCGATGATTTTTTTTTTTTTTACTTAACTTTTAAATATTTCATAAAGAAGAATGTATTTGTTGATTTTAATCTTGAAATAAGCATCAATACATTTTATTATTTACTTTAAATATTTTAAAATCACAAATACCAATTATAAAAAAAGATAAATTTGTTTGAGATCTCGAGATCTCTGTAATTGATATAAAGTTAATATTCTTTTTATATCACATTTCATATCTGATATCATGATAATCGATAATCTCGATATCAGATTTTCCAAACTGATAATCGAGTATCAGATGTAGAAAAGTGACGTTTTTGATATCGATTCTCAAAATAACAAGCCAACAAATTTGGCTGGTTTTTTTAAGTATAATCAAAGTTGCACGCAGAAAAAGCTCCGCTCTCAGAAAAAGTGAATGATCATATTTTGAATGGTCCTCTCAATTTCATGTCTGTTTAAACAAGAATTATAAACAGACTCTTTTAATTTTTTATTAATAAAAAAAAGCGCCATTTATTTGCATTCTTATCCAGCCTCTTTATCACTAAATCTAACGTGACCTTCTTGCATTCAATGCAAGTATGATAACGTTATGGTAAGAACCAGCAAATACTGCTGTACAGATTTTACGATCAATCGACCTAAGCTGATGAATCACCAGTCTCGCCATCTTGCTCAAAAGCAGTTTCTTATAGCATTGCATACGGAATTCCGATTTCAACAAATAAAAGACATATATAATTTTATTATGTATGTTTAGTAGTATATACTAGTCGGTTTCCGCGGGGCAAGTAGCCCACGCGTCAACACGAACTAGTTAAAAATAAAAAATAAAAATAAAAAATAAAAATATAAAAATAAAAATAAAAATAAAAAAAAAAAAATTCTTCTTCTTCTTTTCTTGTTATCCCACCCACCCACCTCAATGCCCACCATCCATGAAACGGCACAGGGGCCCACCCTAATGCCCACCATCTATGAAACGGCACAGGGCCCACCCAATGCTCACCATCTATGAAACGTCTTAAGTATCCCACCCACCCACCGACCTCAAAGCTCGCCATTTATGAAACGGCACAGGTACCCCACCCCACAACCGCCCATCTATGAAACGGCACAGGTACCACCCCGAGAATCTCGTACTTATTTCTTTCTATATATTGCATCAAATGTTGATTCATATCTATCATCTAAATCAAGTGTTATGTCTTCAACAAGCATGTCATAACCGATATAGGTAATTGTATTTTCTTTGCCATAAATTTCATCCATATACAATTCATTATCGCCAGCACAATGGTTATAAGTTATTAATCTAACATAATGTTGTTTTTGACTCTTATCTGTCCAAATTAACAAATATTCACCATCTTCTACAGGTGCACCATCAGATGTAGTGGCTTCTACTTGGAACAAGTTATCACCATAATAAAAACTAAAATATATCGAATGAGACTCAGTAATGTTCTCAGTAAAAGAAGAATAAAAGGTTTTCCAATCAAGTGGCGGATTTTCAAGAGCAGCTAACCTAGCTTCCATTGCTGCTAGAGAATCCTTTAATGTAGCATTCTCTCTCTCTAAATTTGATATTTTGCTATTTATTGTTACGATACTAGCAACATGTTCACCTACTAGAATAGCTAAATCTTGTTGAGCTTTAATATAAGTATTTAATGAATTAGATGTATTATCTATTTTTGTTTTTACTTCCTCAAACTCACTTTTTAATGCATAATTTGACAAATCAACTGGTTCTGGGATATCTGTTTTCAAAGCAAAAGTGTTCGACACATATCTTGCTGAATAAGCGTTTTTGTCTGTTAGTTCGATATTTTTGGTTATTGAACATGATAAAATTTCCGGTGTTTCACCAGATCCTGGATTGATTAATTCATGGGAGTGATACAGTATCCAAAGACCAGAACTACTTCCGTCGATACGCAGTATCAGAGAGGGTTGATCATCATCATCGTCATTGTACGAATAATCTATGTGAACATAATGAGCCGTATAGAAATTGTTTGATGAGACAATATCCAACCCATATTGCTCAATCATTTCATGATATGTGTCGTAATCCAAATCAGGAATTGTATTATTGACGATTTTGAATTGAATAGTTGTTTGCCCCTCAATAATTTCTGGAATTTCGCTTTTCAGAGCATAATTGGTTAAATCAACAGGTTCTGGTATATCTTTCTTTAATGCATACTCCTTTAGTACATCATTAACCTCATCAACTGTGGGGTATTCATTCATAATAGTAGCTATTGATTCATTATTGTCGTGGGATATCTTTTCAAGTGAGTCTACCTTGTTGTTAAGTGCATCTATATCACATGTATATGCTATATCCTTAACCTCAAATGACATTCTCCTAACAGCACTATTTTCTTTAATGGCTATACCAGTAACTCTTACTTGCTGTTGGTTGGCTATAACTATTGTCTTGCCATTTAAGGTGCATGTTGGGAAGTAATCACTGCCCTCATATTGACTTATAGTACCACCTGCAATAGTAATAGTTATTATACACTCCTCATAGTCGATGTCATTAAACTCACTAACCTTCATAACCATTAGTCTTGCCTTAATAGTACCATCTGTAATAACATCTTCAGCTTCAAGGTGTACTTCCTTATTAACAATACTACCTACTATATCAATAGTATCATCTCTTACTAAATCATTCTTATCAACATAGTTATTATTTTCTACTTCCTCATTAACCTCATTTATTTTATCAGCTAATAGCCTAAATGCAGGTTTTAATGATTCCCTGAAGTGGTTGCATAAATCAATAGCATCTCGATATGTTGTTATCGTCTTTGAAATGTCTTCAGTTTCATCAGTATATTCAACAACTACCTTTTCTGCATCACACCAATCAATAATAGGTGTTAAATCAGTTGTAGTTGACCTTCCTATTTTTAATGGAGGTAGGTTGCTTCCATCACCTAGATGATACAAAGCTTGTTCACCTTGTGATACACCTTCAATAGTAGCATCTATACCAGCCTTTGTAAATGTGAACCCTGTTCGAAACAATGTAAGACCAACATTAGCTATACTACCTGCAGTTCCTATAACTCCAAATGCTAATGCTACATTAGATACTATTCTAACCTGGTCTATGTCTTCTTGTAAATGTTTAGTAATCCTTTTAGTCTCTCCCATTTCTGCATTTAACACATTTACTTTCGAGGTTATGTCCTTAACATCATAACTAACTACATCTAAATTATTGGTTAACATATTTAAATCACTCCTCATGGTAGTAATATTATCAGCTGTTATAATCTTTGAACTAGTAATATTGTAGTCTGTGTATAAGGTAGTAGCTGCATTAGGATTTGGTGTTATTTCATAAAACTGTTGGTCTATTATGTACTTAAATGCATTAGTTGATGAATCCCAATTAATCTCATCAATCGGGTCTGTATAATCCTTCCTCAAATATAATTTTATGTCTCTGGTTTCACCAACATCTAAGCAAAAGCCCCAATCATAGCTAATTGTCTCAATAGTATCAAGAACAGGTATAACATCAACAAATACCTCTCCATTCTTTTGTGCATGGAACCCATCAGGTTTGAATGAAAACCTTGAAAGTGTAGGAGAATACTTTTTATTTAGGGGCCATTCTGACATAAATTTTACCTCATGTAATTATTTTTTCTTTCTGATATTAAAAAATTATAAATGATTGATATTAATTAAAACATTAATGGAAAAAATATAACAGAGAGGATAAAAAAATATCTGAGAGAGATTATATTTATCTGAGGGGGAATAAATATATTTGAGGCAAAAAAAATACATCTGATGGGATTAAAATACATCTGATGGGAAAAAATAATATCTGATGGGCGATTTACCCTTTATGGTCAAATTAAATTACCCTTTATATATTTTAATGAAAAAGCATTGATCAACAAATGTCAAATTATAAAAGTAAATATTATTTCGATGATCTATTTGCCATTAAAATGTTTTTATTAAAATGATTTCATGATAATATGCTTATTAAATGATTCATTTCATGCTTTCGATTAAAAATAAAAAATGAATAATCAAATAAAGTCTTTTGTCGATATATTTATAGGACGGTCTATAGATATACTTAAATAAAATAGAGAAAATATCAACAAATTATAAGATATAGCCTATTCGTATATTGAGAGTTAAACTTTATTTTTTGAAAAGAATAAATATTTTTATCATAAAATTTTTGAAACAAATTGATAATTTTATTTCATTTATCTTCCCAATTTTTTTATTTTGTTTTTCTATGTTAATCAATATATGTTCATTATTTTTTGATTAAAATACAAGTTACTGTTTTTATAAAAAATAATTCAATTATATTGATTTCAATAGACGACGATAAAAAAACTCTTAAAAAAATTCATTCTATAAAAAATAAATATATTAATATTATTTTTGATTTAGAAAATAATTTTGAAGATAAAAAAAAATAAAAAATAAAAAATAATATCTGAGGAGGAAAAAATATATTTGATGGGGAAAATAAATATCTGAGGAGAAATAGATGTATCTGAGAGAAATAAACCACAGCAAAAATGAGAAAAGTGTATTTGAGGGAAAAAAAAATATCTGATGGGAACTAACTACATATGATGCAACTTTTTTATATCTGATTCAAAAATTGTTTCTGACGTAAAATTTTTTTTTCAGAAATAAATGACTTGTTATATGAAATAAAAATGATATCAGAATAGCCTCTTATGGAAAAAATAATTATTCAAACTCATCTTCAAAAGGATCATCATCACTCATCAGATTAATGAGTGGATTATGGTTAACCAAAGTTGAATTTGTATCCTCAATGATTTCAATATTTTCATCAATATTATCAATGCTCACCATTTTCTTGCGTCTTAAAAATATGATTCCAACAACAATTGCAGCCAATGCAGCCACGCCAGCAGCAGCACCGATGCCTACCTTCATTCCAGCCGTTATTCCATGACTTTCGTCTTCTTTTATTTCTATATAAATAGGATTTTTAGGTGAGAATTCAGAAAAATCACTTGATTTTGAAAATTTTTCTGTAAATTGAAAAGACATTGAAAAATCACCTGATTTTGAAAACTTTTCTGATTCTGTAAATTGAAAAGACATTGAAAAATCACCTGATTTTGAAAACTTTTCTGATTCTGTAAATTGAAAAGACATTGAAAAATCACCTGATTTTGAAAACTTTTCTGATTCTGTAAATTGAAAAGACATTGAAAAATCATTCGTTGAGGTGAATTCATTCGTTTCCGTGAAATAATTTGAGTCTGAGAAACCATGCGATTTTGCTATATTGATCAAATCTGAATTTGTTAATTTCGATGATTGTGAAAAGTCAGCAGATTTTGAGAACATTCCAGTCTTTGAAAAACCGCCAGTTTTAGAAAATTCAACTGAATTCGAAAAATCTTTTGTTCCTGAAAATTCAATAGTTTTAAGAAAATTAGCAGAATTTGAAAAATCTACTGTTTTTGAAAAATCACTAGTTCTCGAAAAACCATCAGTCTGGGAGAATTGGTCAGTATTTGAAAATCCATCAGTTTTCGTGAAATTATTTGATTGCGAAAAGAAAAATGAATTCGAAAATTCTACTGATGGAGGGAAAGTTCGCGAAGGTGTAAAATGATCAGTTTCATCAAAATGCTTGGTGGGCTCAAATTCATTCGATTGAGTAAAATCAAAAGACTCAGTAAAATCAGTTGACTGCGAGAAATAACTCGAAATTGTGAATTTAACCGTTTCTGAAAAATATTCTGATTTAGAAAACTTTTCAGAATTCGTGAAGTAAAATGAACTAGAGAACATTGTTGATCTAGTGAAACCAGCTGTTTCACTAAATTGCTTTGAACTTGAGAAATATAAAGATGAACTGAAATAACCGGTTCTTGAAAATTTCTTTGAATCAGAAAAATAAAAGGATGAACTGAAATAACCAGATTTTGTGAATTCAACTGAATCAGAGAACATTGTTGATCTAGTAAAATCAGTCGTTTCACTAAACTGCTTTGAACTTGAGAAATATAAAGATGAACTGAAATAGCTTGATCTTGAAAACTTCTTTGAATCAGAAAAATAAAAGGATGAACTGAAATAACCAGATTTTGTGAATTCAACTGAATCAGAGAACATTGTTGATCTAGTAAAATCAGCTGTTTCACTAAATTGCTTCGAATTTGAGAAATATAAAGATGAACTGAAATAGCCTGATCTTGAAAACTTCTTTGAATCAGAAAAATAAAAGGATGAACTGAAATAACCAGATTTTGTGAATTCAATAGAATCAGAGAACATTGTTGATCTAGTGAAATCAGCTGTTTCACTAAATTGCTTTGAACTTGAGAAATATAAGGAAGAGCTGAAGTAGTCTGATCTTGAAAACTTCTTTGAATCAGAAAAATAAAAGGATGAACTGAAATAACCAGATTTTGTGAATTCAATAGAATCAGAAAACATTGTTGATCTAGTGAAATCAGCTGTTTCACTAAACTGCTTCGAATTTGAGAAATATAAGGAAGAGCTGAAGTAGCCGGATCTTGAAAACTTCTTTGAATCAGAAAATAGATTTGAATTACTAAAATCGGAAGAATAAGAAAAATATAAAGAAAAAGTGAATCCTGCCGTTGGAAACGCATCAACTCCAGGGAAAAAATCTTCGTATGGATAATCGTTTGGCTTGAATTCAAAGTCATCTGGAGGGCAACCACCATCTGGACATGTTCCATTTTTGCATCCAGCTGCACTTGTTATGTTCACGCCATCACAAACGCCTTCTACGATATAATGTGCAAGAGTGTTAAATTCAGGGTTAGTATTTATATTACAATTTGTTGTCTCCACGCCATTTACAAAATTTATGTTATAATTAAAAATGCAATTATCAACTTTTACTATTGCACTGTTGCTTAACGATGTTTGAAAATATTGCTGTTTGGAATAAACGTCTTTGTTTGAAAACACACATTTTTCAATATATGCACTTGCTTGAAGTTGAAGATAAATGAGACAATTCGAGAATGAATTACTGATAAAATTACACATGTACATTGATGTAGCAAATTGAACTTCTGTATTTGCACCAGTATTATAACTAACTATTCTTTTGCATTCCAAATTACTTAGTGTATTCATTACAAAAGAGGTACATTTAGATGATTCAAATCTGATAATTCCAATGGTGTCATCATCTCTGTTTAAATTAAAGTTTGAAATGTTTAAGCACTGACATAACACAGAATTGCGTTGAAAAAATCTTAAAACACCTTGTGGACCAATGCCTGAACCTGTTCCCAATATTGTTGAGTATCGAACTTTAATAAATGAATCTGCTTGAGTATTTGAATAAAGAAATAGTGATTCACCGGATTCGGATCCTACTGATAATTTGGAGCAGCATATATGACTTATCGTATTTGCTCTTGTGTCAATTCTTAGAAGACATTGCCTGAAAGAACAAGTATCAAATGTGCAGCTTTCCATATAAAAAGTCATTGAACTTGTTTGAATATTAAAAAAATTCATTGTTTTATCAAAATGTATGTTTCTAAATAAACAATTCCGAATACGATATAAGCGAGTGCCATCATCTTTTGAAGCATAATTATTGTCAGGAGTAACATTATATTCATTACTTGGAAAATCATAAATGTCATTAACAAGCAATTGCATATTATTGTCGGTAAATATTAAAGAACCAATTCCATGATTAAAACTGCCTTTTTCTATTGTTAATTCATTTATGTTCATGAAAAAAATTTCATTAAAAAACTTGTTTGATTTAAGTTGCTGGAAATTGTATCGATTTCCAATGAACATTGGAGATCCCGAATATATAGAGGAAATTGAAAGAGAGAGAATTGTAAAATTCATCAACAATTCAATCAAATGATATAAAATTATATCATATCAATTGACAAAGAAAAAGCTACTAATATTGTTTGAGTTTCTAAAGATCATCGATAAATTGTATTGATGATATTTCCATCTTTTTTTTTGATTTTTATACCATAAAACATCACTTCAATCATTAATGGAAAATTAACTTTTGATTTTGAATTTGATATCATTTATTTGAAAAATTTACTTTTGAATTCTTGAACCATTTTTATTACAAAAATTCTGTTAATAGGGTTCCAACATATTTATCTTTTTTGATTCATTATTATTATTATTTCGAAAAGAAAGATAGAAATAATAATTATCGTTTTTTATGCTTTTATTCTATGTTTTGAAATAATCGAAAATTGAATTCAACTTTTAAAAGGTATTTGGTTTTTCTTAATTCCGAAATTAAGATCAATTTATAGAAAGCTCAATATAGTTTAAAAAAAGATCAATATACAACTTTTGTTTTTTTGAATTAAGGGTTCCGTTGTATAGAGAACTGTACTCCGATCAGATGTAAAGTGTCAAAAAATTGAGAGCAAAATAAAATAACCTGGAAATGCTTAAAATAATTATATAACAGTTAGTTTTATATAATATAAAATCAAATTCTTTAATGAAATTTGGAAGAAAATTTGAATTTTTAATGACATACCATATGAAAAGAAATTTTTTTGAATGGATAAAATGAGTTTTTCATTCACATTTTTGAATGATTCACATTTAATCGAAATAAATCTCCAAATCAAATAAGAAAATCCTTCCAATTTTTTAATAAGTTATATATAATGTGTTCTATATATATATTTGGTTTGTTTCGGTTATTACAGTTTTTTAAATACTATTGACACTTTACATTCGATCGCCGTAACGGTATAGAGGTATTCATGTGAGGTGACTTAACGTCTTTGATGATTTTTATAATTGCATTTTTTCAGCCAATTTAGAGTTTTGAGGACTCAGATTAAGAGAAACAAATTTCTTGCCTGTGGAGATTTCATTAAGCATGTTTTTTTGAAAAAACAATGTGGAAATTTTTTTTTCTAATATCGAGATATTTTTACTCAATTTAAAATATATGTCAGATATTTAAAATAATAAAGGTAATTTATTAATACTATAATTTATTGTCAGATTTAAAATTTTGCTCTTTGTTTTATATATAAATATAATGATGATTTTAGATTTAAAATTTTATTGACGAATTTCCTACATGAATACTGTTTCAAGTTTTTTGATGAAGTCGCTGACAATTTAACTGTTATTTTCGCTAAATTGGAACAACTAGCAAAAGCATAGTTTCCAATTTATGTAATTGTGATTCATGCCAAAGATAAACACTCAGAGAAAGCATAATTTCCAATTAATAAAGGTGAGCTCATCCATTGAATGATCCATTTCTGTTTGACACTGCAGATGAATGAATTGTAATGTTTGTTAATGAAATGCATAATTGAAGAGAATTGAATCCTTTTTCTTTTCTTTTCTTTTCTTTTCTTTTCTTTTCTTGATCTTTTAAAGTTTGTTCACTAATTGGAAAGTGATGTGAAATGAATATAATTTGACACCAGCATTTTCTAATCTTATTTCAAATGTTGAATTGAATGCTAACATTGTGGATTTTTTTTGTCAGCCACTTTTTATAAAATTGACCTATCATATGGTGAAAAAAAAGAGGAAATTCATTGAATAATAAATTCAAAATTATGATTGAATTGATCTTGATCGTTCATTTCTACACATAAATTATCTTTGGCATAATTTGAACTAGCATTATGGCTGCGTAAAATTGATTCATTAAGAAATTCATCAAATGTTACTTTTTTTTTTTTTTTTTTTTTTTTCATTGTTTTCAAGAAAGCTGACTAATTCTGATCTGTTCGAATAAACTGCATAATGAAGATTTATATGAAACTTTGTTGAATTTTAAGAATTGAATGTCCTGAATTGATCAAAAAAATGCAGAATGAAGTCTTTGATTTTTGCGGATAAATTATCTTTCGGCTGAATCTCAAATAAAAAAGCATTTGACTGTCAATGAATCTTCTCAAATAAAAAAGTGCATGAATCATTTACACCAATTTGACACTTTTTTTCAAATATTGAAATATCTTTTTCATCTGTTCGTTCATTTGACTGTCAATGAAATCTTTCATTATTGAAATTTGTCACTTTTTTAATTTGGTTTGCATTACAAATATTTAATTAAAAATGGTTGCATGGCTTGGTATGCTTTTTTCTCTCAAGAAGATGAAATAGAATTCGTTTGTTGTAATTTACATCATCTGGAATAAAATAAGAAATTGGAAAATGAGTTTCTAATAATAGATATTATATCTAGCTATTGAAAAAAAATTGAGATCGGTGATAGTTATCAGTATTTTTAAATAGAATTAGAAAAAATGATTGAGTTTCTTTATTATTTGCTAAATTTTCTTGTTTTTTTGATGATTCAGAACTATCAGTTGCATCGATAAAATATATAAGTGTCTCACTTTTAGAGTCTTGATTTTTACATTCTGCAAGCTTACTATTTAATTTACATGAATTGGCCTTGATATTGAAAAATTTAGCCCTAGCTATAGTTTTTTATTGTTTTCTTGTGAAACAGCCATTTAAAACTTTTTAATTTCAAATTTTCTTTGTTTAAATAATTGTTTATTTATTAAATATATTTTTTTTAAAAAATATTTCAATGTTAATAAGATATTTCACATATTATTTTTGTAAAACTTTTTGAATTATTTCTTTCAAAAAGCGATATGTTTTTTTACCATTATCATTCAATTTTTCAATTATTAATTAATTTATTTATTCAATTTTTCAATTAAAATTCTAAATGCTAAAGTGTTGTCACTGCCTCTGTGGCAAAGAAAGAAATGCCTCAAAGAGACTTGACCAATGCTATCCTGTTGATGATCGACCAGATCCTGTTGCACCACATGTTCGTGAATTAATTAGTTGGGGTAGTCACGACATTTCTAATTTTGATAATATTTACGATTTACTTTCAGAAAGAATCAAACGAGATACTTCAGAAAAAAAATTCAATCGTACATCCGTTGGTATGAAAATTCTTGAAAATCTAATCAAAAATGTTCCTGAAGTTCAAACAAAGGTTTCATTGATTTTGGTTGAACGTACAGTGGCTCTTATTAAAACCCAACGATCTGATTTTTTAGATCTTGCTGATGAAGCTTCTTCTTATATAATTCAATATTCTCCAAAAATTCATCTACGAAATAACGTAACAAACATTGTTAATAGATACCTACAACTTATCAAGGAGCCAAAAGTTTCTGAACGTAGCTATAATTCTCTATCAAACATTATAGAACAAACAAATACTGGTGTGCTTCCAATTAAGGAAATTTTACTTGCAACTAAAAGTGATCTTGCAACTAGCAGTGGGTCTCATTCTTTAATTGCCTCCATTGGCCGTAGTTTAAATATGGTTACACTTCCAAACTTTTTTGATATTCTTTTTGAGTTCTTCACAGATAATAATATTTGGAGTGATCCAGAATTAATTGAAACAATAATGAAAACGTTAATTAATGAAATGAAAGAAAAAATTTCACCAACTTTCTTCAAACTTTGGGTTCAAAAACTTCCTCCAAGATCTCCTGATAGCGGTCATTCAGATGTTATTGTTCAAGTTTCAAATGATCTCTTTGATTCGATACCTCCTGATCGTCTTTTATCTAGCAATGAAGTTGACCCACTTATGATTATCTTTTACTTTATTCTTCGACTTCCAAATCTTGATTACGAAAATAAAAAAGATATGGAAGCTAAAGCTTTTGATCTTGGTAAGAAGATGGCATCTTTTTATTCCAATTATGAAATTGTTGAAGTTGCGCATCATCAAATTTGGTTTTCACTCCCGACTGGTGAAGAACCAGCTACTGATTACGATCCAGATCAGATCACCACAATCTTCAAATTTAATACAATGTTTGATTCAGCAATTGAGCAAAAATTGTCTAAAAAATTAATTAAAGAAGGACTTAAGCGCATTCTTCAGTTTTTGATGTATTTCAAAAAACATCATAAGCAAATCTATTTGGTTATTTTGAAATATTTGAAATCACTTGATAAATTGGTCCCCGCAATGTGTGTTCACACAGTTATTCCAATGCTTCTTGCTCTTCAAAAAGAGGTTAAGCATGATGATAAAGTTCAAAAACTTACATTACAAACTTTTGTTATGTGCGCAATGCAAGATGCTGTTGAAGATGGTCCAAAAGGAGTTCGAAAATACATTGCCTCTGTCATTAAAGACAGAATGGAAGCTGATCCAATTCAAGTAGATACATCAGCACCATTTTTCAAACATTATTTCCCAGATTATAAGAAGTCAAGCAAGAGCAAAAAAGGCAAGGAAGATACAAAAACTAAATCAAAGAAAAAAGAAAGCAGCAAGAAAAAGAAAGATGAAGAAGATAGCGAAGAAGATGACAACGATCCTTTCTTTTACTTTGATAAAGAATTAATAATGAAAAACTACAAGGATTTGAGAAGTGTTTCATCTGTTTTTAGAGCAATTAGTGAAATTCAAATGATTACTGAAGGCGATGAAGATGATGATGGATCATCCGAAGAAGAAGAAGAAGCCAATAGCAATGATGGACCCGCAATGGTTATCTTTCAAACAGGTGAATCTGATTCAAATGATGCAGAAGATAAAAGTGGTGGAAATGATAGTGAAGAAATTAGTGAAACTAGAATGAAGAAAGAAAGACAAAAAGCCTATGATTTCTTAAGCAATATTTCATATAATGCTGATTCTCAGTCTCCAAAAGATTAAAAAGCTTTGCGTTTTTGTTTATGTAAAAATCTCATTTATTTGATACCAAATATTTATATTATTGATCTATTTATGACCAAATGACTTAGTTGTTTTTCAATTAGTTTCTTTAATTTTATGAAAAAAGAAAGGGAGAAAAAAAAAAAAAAAACGACACGAACCAGATTCGAACTGATGAGGGATAAACCCATGGGGACTCAAATCCCACGCCTTAACCACTCGGCCATCGTGCCACATGTTCCTTCTAAAATTTGATATATCTTTCAGTAAAACTTTTTATCTATAAAAGACGATTTTACAAAGATATGGAAACTCTTTTTCAATTCAATTTTTTTTATGCAAAAAAAGCTCGAATATTGATCATTTTTTATTAAAAATTAGTCCATCGTCATGTATATAATATTTGTAGCATAAATATAAAATCAAAATAATATAATTTTAATTTTATTACCGAAAAACAAGAAAAAAATGTAATCCAAAAATTTGCAATTTTTGATTAACGGAAAAAACCTCATCAAAGTTTAATACATGTCTAATATTGTTTTATCATATTATTAACATATTTAAAAATAGCATAAAAGTGCTTAATTCAAATCTCATAAAAGGCATAATGAGAAAAAAATGCTTTTTTAAGAAAAAATCAATTTAAAGATGAACGAGTCGACAAAAGTTTTTAGTTTTTTTATATGTTCTTCATTTTTTTATTTATTAGAAAATAAAATAAAAAAAAGGCCGTGTTT
Source organism: Tritrichomonas musculus (assembly GCA_039105265.1). NCBI lineage: Eukaryota > Parabasalia > Tritrichomonadida > Tritrichomonadidae > Tritrichomonas > Tritrichomonas musculus. The sequence continues at coordinate 7,904,495 of JAPFFF010000002.1, forward strand.
TTCGAGTGGATTTGGAGATCTTATATGATGTTATCAATTTTTTGTATAGTTCATATCATTGATGATATGAATTTTATTATTGACCAATAAAGATGAAAATTTTTTGACCAAAAAGGTTAATTTATTTTATTTATTATATTTTTTCCAAAGACACAAATAAACTCAACAAAATAACTAAATAAGAGTAGTTTACAAAACAATTCTTAGGTATATCCCAGCGCAACATGGAAAAGTAAACCATGCAAAGATAATTATTTTAGAATGTCTTTTCCTAAAGCTCAAACAAATTCAAAAAACTCACTAAATAAGATTTTACTGAAAGATAACATAACGAAATCGAAAACCAAAGATGCTTTAATTTAATAGTGCTAAAATTCATTTTATTACACGTATAATAATATAATCTATTCCTGTATGATATTTTATTAAAAAAAAAAAAAAAAAAAGATACAAACTATAATATAATATCTAAGAACAATAAATTAAAATAACTTAAGGAGAATCTCGAATTCTTGGTGAATTTGATAAGTTTTGATTACCTGCTGCTGGGGAGCAAAGTTTTGAACGAGGTGTAGAAGCGATCTGTGACAAAAGAGGAGTTGAAAAAGAAGTTTTCTTCTTTCTTCTTGTAGGAGTTGTAAATTGTGAAGATTGTGGTGTTTGATTTTCATCTTCGATTTCATTTTCATTTTCATCAACACTAATTTGGGCCTCCATTTCTTTTTGCAATTCAGCTGCCAAGAAAGGCTCAGTTTTTACTAACTGCTTGATTAAGTTAGGATTCTTTGTACAAATCCTTTGATAAAATTGTTTTAACTGATTTTGCAATGGAGAGTGAAGGTCCCTTAGTTTACGAAGCATAAAGTTTAAAATTGGCAAAACATTCTGAATCATATTATTGTGAATATCATTAATCATTTTTTTACCAGCTTCTACAACTTTTTCAGTTACTTGATCTTCGTTTAAAACTTCTGATTCCATTACTTCTTTCATTTTATCTTCTAATTCAATCAATGAAAAAATAGCATCATCTAAAATATTTTTATGATCATAAATATTGAACTCTTCTTTGACATATCGATTCAAAAGGTTATTACAAATAAGTTGAATCATTTGAAATGCAGAAATTTCGTTCATTTTAGAAATCAATAAAAATAGTCCATTTTGCCTCCTTTCTTTATCAGTTATCTGGAATAGCAAATTTTCTTCTTCTGACTCGAAAATTCCAGGAATTTTCACCTCTGTTGAAAAATAATAAATAGTATCAATGAAATGCGAAGTTAGAAGTGATGGTGATTTTGATAAAAGTACGTTAAATAAACAACATCTAGCAAAAGACGCTATTTCTTCATTATCATCAGTTATAGCATAAACGTATTTGAAAAACAACAAGGGCCTCATTTTGAGGTAATCTTCAACAATCAATCTAGTAATAACATGAAGAGTCTGGTGCCTGACAACTGATGATTCATCAGCAAAACAATTTGTCATTAAAACAACATGCGGATCAACAAGTGCTGAATAACGAACACACAAATCGCACATTACAATAAGTGTATCGCATTTAATCGATGGATCTGAATTAGAATTTCTTGAAAGAAGATGTGCAAAAGCAGAAACAAACGAAGTTGAAATGTCTTTCCTCATTATACAAAGTTTTCCAAGCGATATTGTCGACAGTGCACGGATGTTTGCAGGAATAATTGCACCATTTGGCAAATTGTCTGATATAAGAAGCTCAAGACCAACAAAATTGAAATCAAACAATTTTTTATCATCTAATAAGGAGACAAGCTCGCCAAGCGTGTAAATTGTTGTCATTAGATCAACGATATCTTCTTCTCTCGTCGAATCACTTTGGGCCATCTGGTTGATATAAGAGCAGCAACTTGTGAGGAGATCATTCAAGATTAAATTATTGTCATTTCCTTCTTGAATTGACAAAAGTTGAATGACGCCATGCATTAGCGAAAACTGCCTCGTGTTTCCTTGAAGCTCTCTTTCAACAATCCTTAAACAGTCATTTTTAATTTTCGGCTTTTGACACTTTAAATTGGCCAAAATAAGGTAATATTCAGGCGGAAGATTGCACTCATCTTTCAATTTCCACATTTGGGTAAAATCTTTTGGTTTAAAATGGCTCGTTTCAACTCTTGTCAATATTTCAATCAACTTCCAAATAGATATGTCATTGTTATATTGGACGGTTTCTTTTTCAGAGTTTGTTGACAATTGCAGCTTTTTGGTGAGAGCTTTGCTGATTTTTGCTAGAGGAATTGACTTCTGCTTATATAATGCAAAAACATTTTTCATGAAGTCAAAGTGAATTTGCTTCATAATTGACGTGAATATCTCTCTTTCGCCTTTGATAATTGGGTCTAAAAAATTTGCAGTAACTGAGTCCAATGCTTCATTCTGGACAGTGTTTTCCGGGTCTACAATCAATGGAAGGACAGAGTCAAGCCATATCATATGAATATCTTCGTTTTCCTTATGTAACGAAATCGCAGAATTAAGAGATCGAATCGCAAGTTGTCTGATACTAACTGATCGATCACGCGTTCTTGTAGCAACAAGGTTAATTAATAAATATTTATCGTCTACCGAAAGGATATCATCTTTATATTTATTTTTATGCTCATTGGAATTATTTTCATTGTTTTCATTTTTATTTTCATTTGTATTGTTTTCATCTTCATTGGCCATATCTTTATTACTTTCTTCAAAATGATACTTACTTAGAATAATTCCACTTTGGATTATTTGATTAGCACACAAAAGGGCTGCTCTTCGGACAATCACTTTTTCATCCGAAATCCTTTTAGCTAATATCATTTCAAGGTAACCGTTACTGTCAATCACATTTGATATAATTGTTCCAAATTGATTTGATTCAAGAAATAATCCATCTATAATCTGTGAAACTCCCTCGAGCGCAATTGCACGAACTGTTGGTGCTTGATCCATCAATTGACGCTTTAAAACAGTCGAAAGACTGATAACAATTTCAGATGATTCATCACCAAAAAGTTGAGATATTTCAGAAATATTTACAAGATAAAGTTGCACTAATAACGATGAAAATGATCGAATTCCAATTTTTGTAGCTTTAGAAGCTTTAACTATAAATTCAATTATATCTTTAATATATATTGAAGACTTGGAAATTTTGAAAATAGTTTGAGCAACACCTCGTCGAAGATGTGATTTATCTGGAACTCTGCATATTAAATGCTTGCACACAGTAATAATTCTTTTATCTTCAGGTTTTAGAATTTTAAGTATTAAATCTGTTAATTTTTCTCTAATTTTATCAATTCTTGAAGTAAGTGATGTTGAATTTGAAGCAAATTGTAGCAATAGTTGTGGAACTAAAAAAGGAAGCAAATAGTCTACATGATCTGATTGCTCAACAGTTCTAATAATATTACTTTTTGGTTTATCTTTTCTTTTCTTTTTCTTTTTCTTATTACTTTCTTCTTCGTTTTCATCTTCGTCATTGTTTTCTATTTCGTTTGCATTGTTATCTTCGTTTTCATTATTATGAATCGCAATAATATCATTTAATAGTGATGTTGATTTTGATTCTGCAATAGTTTGCAAGAATTTAATTGATAAATTAGATATCGACTCATTATATTTATCAAATTCAACGCGCGATCCGGTTATTAATTTAACAGTAATTTCATCTAATGCTAACAAAACTTCAAACCCAATCATATTTAGAAAATTTCTAGTTGAAATAGCTGCCGTTAAATTTGTAAGTAAAATTTGTGTTAGATCAAGTTGAGATTTGGTTTGATCATTTAATTTTTCACCAGATTCTATAATTTGCTGAGCCGTAATCAAAACAGATAATATTGGTTTAAATAAATTTGGATTCCAAATGCTAGATGCAGGCTCCATACGAAGCAAAATTGAATATAAAATAATTCCATGATTATATACCGAAGATTCTTTTCCAAGAAGCATGAAGCATAATGCTTCTATCATAATTGGAGGAATTTCTTTTTCACAAAGCATTGACCAAAAAATACTTTCATCGTTTGAATTTAAACCATTTTCGCTATTTATTTCATCAATGTTATTTCCATTTTGACTTTGATTATAATTTTTCTTTTTTGATTTATCGTTTTTACATGCGTATTTGTTTAATATCATTTCCAATTGTATTAGTTTTTGATCACTTGATTCATCTAATACAATCATATTCGAAAATTCTTCGCCCAATGCTTGAATATCACCACGTTTCATTGAATTAAATTGGCTGTCATCAATATTCATAACACCAAACTCATCAATTATCGAAAAAACATCTTCTACATCTTTATTCATTAATTATTTTAATCTTGAATTTTGTATTATTAAACGGTACCAATTTGCTCTCAAAATTTTAAAAAAATCATTTTGGGAAAAATAACAATATATATTTATTATTATATTATCTCAACATTTTCTACAACGAGTTAACTTTCAATAATTCCAGTTAGGTTTTCTCCCTTCCTAATTTATCAATATGTTATTTCTTCTTATGAATTTATATTAATTCCAAATTATAGAGAATCCGAAATTCATTCAGAACTTAATACATATCAAATACAAGATTTATTTTTCTTACAGAAAAAATTGCAGATTAAGGTATTAAAATATGTTCTAATAAATTGAAGCCCAATGCTTTATTTGAAAAGAACCCATGATTGATAACAATTATTTTTAATAAATTTCAATAAAGATACACAGATCATCAGAGTCAGATGCCAACAGCAATTCAAAATTGTAAACAGAAAATCATTTTTTAAATTTGAATGCTCATTCAAAAAATATTATACTAAAATATCTTCTTTTCTGATTCATTATTAAAATAATTTTACAATTTATTCCATGCATATATTTATAATGTTAATTTATTTTAGAAAATTTCCTACAAAACAATAATACATAATTATATAGAGATCGATTTTAAGAAAGGTAACAACATGCGAGTCAGAAAAAAACTCTTTGAAATTTATTTCATTTTACCTCATATGAAAGAAAGAATTCCTCGAAGTGCGATAGATCTCAATGACTATAAAATTATTCATAGGCTAAGTCTTTTTCATCAAACTACTGCTAAATGCGCCAATTCAATAATTCAATGATTATTGAAAAATAATAAACGAATTATATAATGAATATTTATTTTATATTGCAGATTTGTTAAATGAATATTTACAAAGATACTGATGAAACAAATACAGAAAAGTTAACAGATTCCAGAATAGATGAATTAAACAACGCAGAAACTAAAATTGAAAATTACTGGGAAAATTTCTTGTTTCTATTTCAAAGTGGAAATTATGCAGGGGCATTAGAAAAATTCAGTGCAATCGCAAGTTTTTTTTACGGTAAACCAGCATCATATGTAGATATAGCTCATTCATTGAAAATACCTGATTTCATATGCCAAGCTGTTAGATCTATTGAAAATGTAGAAATGCTTAAAGAAATATTACGATTTTCTATGCATTTGCTTGCAAATGGAACCTTTTCTACATTTATCTTTTTTTTTCAAAATGGCTTTTTTTCTCAGATAGACAATTTTTTAAATTCAGAGAATACAAGTTTGATTAATTCAGCTCTTGCAATAATATCAGGTGTATTAAGTGACTTTGTTTATATGAAGCAGCCTATACCTTTTAATATCACACCTCAAAGATTACAAGAGATTTTGCCAAATCTTGTTTCTTATGGATCAATCTTTTTATTAATTGGCAATATATTTTTTGAAATGCCAGAAACAACTAATATGGAAGATTATATTTTATTTGCTTTCAATATATTTAATCCTTACATTTCATCAAACTCAACAAATCGATTTTTCAATGGAGTTATTTTTTTATTTCAAAGAAACCCATCGAGATTTTGGCCAGTCATTCAACAATATTTACCTTTAATTAATTCTCTAATTTTATTAGATGAAAATAATTTCTCACTAACCAAAAGAGAAGAAAACAGAAATATTGCTTTAAAAACACTCTGCGGTTTAATTGGTGGACCCAAGCCTGTCAAAAAAGCAGTTGAAAAAGATCTCCCTTTCCACAATTTAATTATAGCTTCATCAATTTCCCGAGGTGAAATGAAATATATGTCAATGAAATTGCTTGCAAAGTCAATAAAAAGCCATGCAAATGATTTATCAATAGTTCTTGATTCCGACACCTATAATTCAATTCCACCTTGCATTGAATCAGGTGAATTCTCAGAAAAAATTGGATGCTTGCATTTGCTAGTATCACTAATCATTCAATGTTCTGACGATATTCGTGTACGATGCTTTTTTGATACCAACTTTCTCTTAATTATTTCAGATTTCATAGATATAGATAACTTAGAAATGACAAAATATGCACTCAAGATAACTAATTTAATTTTGTCATATCAAAATAATTTAATTGAATCTTTTCGTAATCAAGATACCATTGAAAGAATTGAAGAAGTAAAATTAAATTCAACTGATCCTAAAATTATTAAATATTGCCACTCAATTTTAAATTTAGTGATGAATCCAATCGGAAATGATAACCTTTAATCTATTCTTTAAATAGCGAAGATCCATGAATTTCTATAATAAAAGTTGCTTCCAAATTCTCAAAATGTAAATGCAAATCAATATAAATGCACTTTTAATTATATATATAATACGTTTTTAACTAGCTTTAATGATAATTAAATCATAATTTTTTCATAAATTATGACTATTTATAAATTATGGATTAGGTACTTGAAATGATGAAGAAAATCAACTATATATTCGACAATCTCTTCAGTGAACCTTTACCTAATTAAGTTAATTAAATTTCTCACTATTTTAATACTGTTATTTTTTGATTCTATTATTATTATTAATTTTTTACTTATACAGGTTGTAATATACTAAAGCACAAAACAAGAAAAATTTGAATTATTTTTTCAAACGTTTATAATATGTCCGTTATATAGAGATGTACCTTCACAACGACGAACTTCTTTACGATCCTCTCCCACAACCATATCGTTTCATTAATAAAATATTACTTCAATGCATTGAAGATGCAATAGATCTCGCAGAAGGAGGCGGAAAAGCCGAAGCACTAAACTCAATAGTATCTCACAACTTAAGACTTACAAAAGTTGGCAAGATTCCTATTACACCAATGCCTGAGCTTTTTCTTTCAACAACAATCGCTAATCATGAAATATCTGCTTATAGCTTATTAGGAGAAACGCAGTATTTAGTTTGTGGAACATCTCAAGGCTTAATTATCGTTTTTGATTCTATTTCTAAGTCAATTTTATACTCAATAAATATAACGACACTTTCAAAATTTGCACCGCAGAATCCAATCACAAAACTTATATGTTTTGAAACAGATCATGATAACTATATTATTTCATTTGCAACCGAAGATATTGCTTTTCTTCTTTTCTTTTCATCAACGTTTACATTATTGAGTTCAATCGAATTAGATATTTCATTATTCAATTATGATACACTTGAATTAAAATACTTTACCGAGCCATATATTATTCTTACTGATGGTACTGGAAGAACAAGTGTATACAATTGTCATACACCTAGCGAACTCATATCTGTTGACAATTCATCAGCAAACTCATCAAAAGGATCGCAACCAAAGCAAGTTCAGCTTGAACCAATTCTCGAAATTGAAAAATGCCCTATATCTGCAGGCCCAATATCATCTGAGACTCAAATAGCAACAAAAACAGAAGAAATTGGAAACAAGAAAAAGCCAGCCAAAAAGAAAGGTCCTCCTATACCAAAAGGAAGAACAAGGTCCAAATCTCCTGGTACGCAAGCTATAGAAAATCTTAATCCTATTGAAACAACTCAATATCAATCAACAATATACATTTTCGAAAGCAACGCAATAATTCGCTTTGGCAATTTTCCGCTTCTTTTACTTTATAAATTAGGTTCACCAAGTCAATTATCATGCGAATTTCCTATTCCATCACCAGTATCAGCATCTCTTGAAGTTCAAGAAGGCCAACATTTGATTTTAGGTTTTGAAAATGGCTCATTTTGCTTTTTAAATGTTAATCGTAAGACACTTCATGACCATATGTTTCCAAAACAAGGAACAATCAAATCAATACATCTATACAAAGATATTCTGGTTACTTTTTCTGAAGCTAAAATAATAAATGTTTACAGAATAAATTCTAAATTTAAAATTGTTGAAACGCTATTAACATGTAGTGATGATGATATTTTGCAAACCAATCTTTTTAATTCATCACTAATAACATACAATCAAAAATCATCTGATATTAATCTCGTCAATGCTCTTACAGGGACAATTAATTGGGAAGGAAGGAGCTTCAAAATGTATCCAAATTGTAGTATTATCAATTCTTCAAATGGCATTTATAACGGAACCATTTCGACACCAATAAACATTGAGCTGGTTAAACTTACAATGAGCAAAAAATATGCTGCTTTCATTTATAATGATCCAATTGAGTACAGGCAGCTGACAACACCAATAAGAGGACCTTCACCAATTCATGGAAAACGTGGAATTTCTCCAAAAATAACTAAACCAATCGTAAACAACAAGAAAGGAAAAGCAAATCCTAGACTCAGCAAAAAAACTTCTGAGGAAACGAAAGAAATTGAACAAGAAACTTCTGTCGTTATTAAACGGCACATCATTGGAATTGTTAATTTTGAAACTGCTATTGAATATTTCAATAAAATGCACGATACAATGGAGAAAGAAAAGACAAGAAGAAGAGAAATTATTAAATTAATGGCTACAAATGCGAATTATGAAGAGGAAGAAGGAGAAAATGAAGGTTCTGAGTTTGTTGATGAATCATTTGTGAACACTCAAAATAATATAATAATGATGATGATGAAAAAGAAGCATTAATTATAATTAATTTTGCACTATTTTGTATGATTTTCTTTTGTTAGTAAATATAAACCTAATTTTTTTAACTCATTTTAATTCTTATAAAAAAAGGAAAGTGATATATTCTAATTTATCAAAAGTATGCATTATGCATACATTATAAATAATTCAAATCTTTTTTTTTTTTACTATATTTATAAACGTAATTATAGACTTGTTAAAAGTCCGGGACAAATGCACTTTTCATGGACTTTTTGTGGACTCGGGACTTGGCGTGGACCTAACAAACCTTGTCAATTTATTTTTATTTTATATCTCAAAAAAGAACTCATTTTAGGCATATATTTTATAGTTTATTTGTTTATTTAATTTTTTTTGTTTATTTAAATAGAAAAGTAGTAACTAATATGAGTAAATTATATTTGAATGTTTTTAATCATGAAAAAAAATGTCATAAACAATTGAAAGAATTTTGGAAATCCTGGCAGATGGACCAAAATATTTCAAAGAAATTTTATAATTCTTTTATTTTGTGAAAAAATAAAAAATGCTAAAAAAATTGAAAGAATTTTATTAGTCCTGGCAGATGGACCAGTGTATTTCAGAGAAATTTTTAAACATTTTATATTTTGTGAATAAAAAAAAATGCTAAAAAAATTGAAAGAATTTTTGAAGTCCTGGCAGATGGACCAGATTATTTCTGAGAAATAATAATTCGATCATTTATTTTGTGAATAAAAAAAAATGCTAAAAATATTGAAAGAATTTTGGAAGTCCTGGCAGATGGACCAGTATATTTCTGAGAAATTATAAATAATTTTTATTTTGTGAATAAATAATAAGATGCTAAAAAAATTGAATGAATTTTGGAAGTCCTGACAGATGGACCAGAGTATTTCAGAGAAATTATAAATAATTTTTATTTTGTGAATAAATAAAAAATGCTAAAAAAAATTGAATGAATTTTGTAAGTCCACAGGTCCATGGACTTTAACAAGTCTACGTAATTATAATATTCTTGTTTTAACTTTGAAAATTGAATTTTCAAAATTCTATCTCAAACTTAGTCAAATAAGCCAAAGCTTGATTTATAAAATACTTTTAATGATCATTTGATCTTTCAATGATAAATGCTTTATTGTTTTCTGAATGAAAAAAAAACGTTATTTTAAAATGAGACGAACACATGAAGATATTCGAATTAGAGAACAAGATACAGCAGACGAATATTATAGTTATGATTATAAAAATTCAAATCAAAAACCTGCGCCTCGTCCAGAAAAAATATTGAATTATAAAGATATAAATGTTTCAGAATGGCTAAAGAATATTGATGGATCAAGGAAAATCAATTCAATTAGTATTCCTGGAACTCATGATTCGGGAGCTCGTTTTCGTGGGCCTTTTTCTCGTTGTCAACATTTATCTATTTTAGAACAACTTTTAAACGGCGTTAGATATCTTGACATTAGATGCAGACATATTAACAATTGCTTTATGATTCATCACACAAGAAAATTTCAATATCTTGGTTTTGGTAGTGGAGTTCGTGACGTTTGCATTGATTTTTTGAAGGATCATCCATCCGAATTTATATATATGCAAATAAAAGAAGAATACAGTTCTTTAGATAATACGCGTTCATTTTTAGAAACGATGAAATATTATATTATTGGATATGAAAATTTTTTTTTCCTCGATGAAATATCACCAACACTTGATCAGGTTCGAGGGAAGATTGTTTTACTGCGCCGTTTTTCATCACCTGATCATCCATTTGGAAACGAACTTGTTTTTGGCAATGGTACTTTTACTTCTAACACAACAATTACCGCTCGAATACAAGATGATTATCGTGTAAAATCGCTTTTTCATAGATCAAAAAAATGGGAAACATTTTTAGATCTAATGGATGAAGCTCAAAAAAACAGAGATAAAGATAAATTATATATTGATTTTGGAAGCGGTTCGACAACATTTTGTTATCCTTTTTCAACTGCAAATTATATGATACCAAGAATTGGAAATTATCTTCAAAATACAAATCCTGATTCATTTGTTGGGGTAATTATGTTTGATTATATTACTGAAAAATATGAAAATACTATTTACTATTTAATAAAGAGGAATTTTTCTTAACCTTTACATTAAAACTTTTTGAATGGAATCAAAGATTTTAAAAATTTTTATTGATGCATTCAATTGTATAAAATAAAATTTTCAATTATTTATTGTCCATTGAATTTTAAATGTATCCTCAAATTCAATATTACAAAAAGTTCGATATTTTAAGAAAAAAATTATAATAAATATAACCATCACAAAAATTGAAGGAAAATAAAATAAAACAATCATATCATTTTTTTATTTAGAATGTCATTAATCGAGAATTGTGACACAAATTGGGATCAATTATTGGAAACACCACCAGGATTTAAATTTTCATACAATAATCAAGACAATCAGCGTGATATTAAAGAAGAAGAAGATCTTTTTACACAAATTCAGCCATCTACATTTGACTTTCTCAATGATGAAGATGATGAAAAAATAGATAAAAATCAAAAAAAGGTAATTGAAGAACAAAAAAGGAAGATATCAGAGCATGGAACATATGTTTACAAATTACCTGGCTTCATTGCTGATTCAATCAAATTTGAATATGTTTATAATGAAATTCCAAGTAGATCAATAATGCTGTCTAATATATCGCCTTTTGCAACAAAGGATGATTTGGTTTTCATATTTAATCAATTTGGTCAATATGAATCTTATGATCTATCCAATTTATCAAAAGGTGTCGCATCAGTTGTATTCTATAATATGGAAGATGCACAAATGATGCGTGTTTCGACTGTTTATATCTGTAATCAAATGGTAATGAAAGTTTTTTGTATTGATGCCGAAATAAATGACATAAAAAAGCCAGTAAATAATGGGACCATTGTTATATTTCATATCCCAAAGGATTTTGATGAAAATGAATTGCTGGAGATATTTTCAAGATTTGGCAAAATTAGGCAAATTAGAAGTACACCATCAAAATACTATCAAAAATTCATAGAATTTTACGATATTAGATCAGCTGAAAAGGCTTTGAAGGCATTCAATGGAAAACCATTAAATGAAAAGTGTAACACAAAAGTATCAATTGAATTCAGTCATCCAGGCGGCTTCAAGAAGAACATTCAAAAATATTATAAAACAAAACTGCCGACAATTGAAAGAAACAAAAACAACAACAAGAAATTATTTTTTTGATTGATATTTTATAATTTATTTGTTTTTAAATTTTTATAAAACGTATTGCTTTTATAAGTAACTGTTAATCTTATGCATTTCGTGGAATTTTATTAGTTGGCTTTTAATTCCGATGAATATTTTTTCATTGAGTGAACGCATTTCAATTTTGGATAATCAAGAAGATATAGAATTGTATGGTTAATTGGTCGATCAAAAATTTCATTTGAATTAGGGTTTTTAATAACCGATTTTTAATTGAAAATATAATTTGTAAAATATACAAAATCAATTTTATATATTATTAAATATTTTAATTTGTACTAGCTTATTACATTTAAAAATAAATTATTAATATTAGTAATATAATAATATAAATAATTTGAAAATATTATGGAAAATTATATCAATTGAACAAATTATACAAAACTTAATTCTTATCTGAATTAAATATTAATATTTATTTTATAGCTATTATATTTCGACAAAACATATGAGTTGATAAATCTGTGCTAAAATTTAAAAATCTCTTTTTTAATAGAAGTAATCGACTAAATAAGAAGCATTTCTTATTTTTACTATAATTTAATGTATAATAAGATTTTTAACTCGCCTATATCATATATGTGTACTCATTATATAGTAATAAAACTGTTTTATACATAAAATATCAAACTTGGAATAAATTAAAGTATTAAATAATTATAATAAAAGCTAAAAATTTGAAGCAAATATGTAAAATGAATAAGAATGGTGTTAATATATCATTATTTTGAGGTTGATTAGAAAATTATAGGTTAGTGAAAATTAATATAATAATCTTAATAATAGCCATATTTCTTTTTTTTCACTCAAAAAGATATCATATATCATTTCCACTTTGGAGTAAATAATATAATGGTAATAATGATATTATCTTAATTATTTACTGGAACGTTTTAGAAGGCATTTACATTCCCCTCTCAAATAATTGAGTTTTATTTGAAAGGGGGATTCAAATTTCAGAATTTTTGAGCGGTTTCTCAAAACCTTAATTTGAATTATTGGTCAATTTGTTCAATTTTTTTCTATGAAATTCAAAATTGAATGTTGTAAAAGATTTATAAAATATCTGTTTTATTGCTTTTAATTAAACTATACTTCGATTATTTAGCTGATAAAAAGTAGAAGAAACTCTTTTTATTTATATTTTAAACTCAAATTTTGGAAAGTTATTTTGTTTATTTATTTGTGATTAATTATTTAGATATTTTTATATATTATCGGTATCTTAAGTTTATTATGGTCAATCATCTTTTATGATATTGAATTCCAAAATTTGTTCTTCTCCAATTGCACTAAGTACTGATAAATCAGTCATATTTTTTTGTTTATTTGAGTTTGAATTATATAATATAAAAGGTGTCCCTGAAAATTCAGGATATATATCAATAATCCATTGAAAAAGAAGGCATATTTGCATATTTGAGTTAAACCATCCACAATAAGAACAACTTGATTTTATGTTTTCCATATTGAACTCATTTAGAATAAAACGTATTTGATTTCCAGATATATTCGATGAACTTTCACTAATAAACCTCTAATAATGATTTTCTTCAATCATCTTTTAAAAAATACAAATATTGAAAGAACCTATTAATTTTGTAAGTACCTATCAATTTTGAAAGTAATGTCGTATTATATGTAAAATATGCCAAAATCTGGTTCAATTGATTTTATCTAATAATATTTATGTGATGTTTATGGATTTTATTTATATTTAAAGCGTTTTTACTAAAAAAATAGCATTTTATTGTTCTTGGTTTTAAAAAAATACGTTAATGGCTTTGAATACTTTTTGAAAGACTTTCTTAAAAACTTTGTTAATATTGCCCGACCATTCAAGTATTTTTTAAATCACATTAAATTGGCAAGTATATAAAGTTTCATAATTTGTATTTATTTATTACATAGTATATCAAATATAATTAATGCAAAAATATAATCTTCAAGGTCAGCATTTTAAAGATAAAATTATTATTTATGTATAATATTGAAAACATATTGAAAATATATTTATTTCATTCTTTTTCAAAAATAATAAATTGATATTATAAAATATTAGAATAAATATTATAATATATATATATATATTAAAATAATATTGTATTATATGATAAATTAAAAAGATTTTTTCATTTTAAAATTTCCACATTCAAAATGCTTTAGCAATTTTGAATTAAAAAATTATGTTCTTTCACATTTTCAAAAATGTATAGTGAGACCATTAATGCTTTTCTCTCACAAACATATAAAGATGTTTGGAATGATTACCAGTATATTATGTCATCACGTTATGTTACAAAATGGGATTACGTTGTTATAACTGCAAGTAACGAAAAACAGGCGGTTGCATTTGAGCAACAAATCAATTCTCGTCTTGAAAATCATTTGATTCCAAGTGAAACACGTTACATGTGCATACCTGATCCAGAAGGAAAACGTGTCGGATCAGGTGGTGCAACAATAAATGTCATGAAAAGAATACGTGAAGACTTGGGAGATAAATTTACATCATTTTCAAATCTCAGAATTCTTGTTATTCACTCAGGAGGTGATTCAAAACGTATTCCACAATACTCCGCATGCGGAAAATTATTTTCACCAGTTCCAAGGTTACTTCCAGATGGCCACAGATCATCACTTTTCGACGAATTTATGATACTTTTAGCTGCCTTGCCAGATCGTTTTTCAGGTGGTATGTTTGTTTTATCTGGTGATGTTTTATTGCTCTTCAATCCTCTTCAAGTTTCAATTACAAATTCATATGCAATTGCTATCTCAACCAAAGCTCCTGTTTCTGTTGGTGCCGATCATGGTGTTTTCTTATCTAATAATCAGAATCAAGTAACAGAATTTCTTCATAAATTAAGTCCAGAGACGCTTAGAAAGAAAGGTGCTGTCAATAAACTTGGTAATATTGATCTTGATACTGGAATGATTTGGCTTAGTTCGCACATTATTGATTCCATCTGGAATTTAATCTCAGAAAAAGACCAAGTTGTCAAAGAAAAATTTGATTTCTTCGTAAATGATCAAGCAAGATTAAACTTTTATGCAGATTTTCTTTTTCCATTAGCTTCATCATCAACTCTCGAACAATACTTAATTGAAGCTCCCGAATATCAAATCAATGATAACTTGATTGCATGTAGAAAAATTTTATGGGATACACTACACCATTACTCCATCGAAGTCAAAAAGTTATCGCCAGCAAAATTCATACACTTTGGAACAACCGTAGAACTTAGACAACTTATGACAGATGACTTGAAAGACTATCGCTTCCTTGACTGGAGATGCAACGTACTCAGCAACATTCCACATCAAAGCCGATTTACATGCATTAATTCATACATCTCTCCAGACTCTAAAATTGGTGATGGTACTTTTATTGAAGATGTCAACATGAAAACCAAATGCACAATCGGTAAAAACTGTATCATATCTAATGTCAATCTTGAAGTTATAGATATTACATTACCTGATCATGCTCTACTTCATGTTCTCCCTATCATTAATAACAAATTCTGCGCTCGTGTTTTTGATGTGAAAGATAATCCAAAGAAAGAAAAATACTTTGACAAAGATTTGAAGCCAATTCTTGAACATTATCACATCGCTGAAGACCAGCTTTACAAAACTGAAGATCACTCATTTTGGAATTGTAGCCTCTTCCCAGTTTGTGACTCAGTCAAAGAAGCCCTTGAGTACGCTATGTTCCTAATCAAATTTGTAAATTTGCAAGCATCTCAAGAAGATGTTGATAAATGGCTCAAAACAGAACGAATTTCACTTGTATTTGATCTCGCTGATACTGGCAGAATCATAGAATGGCAAAAAGCTTTAGAAGATCAGATATGTGTTGAACAATTTTGCAATTTAATTGATTCAGAAGTTCCTCTTCAAATTGCAAAGAAGAAGCTTGGCTCTGGCTCAGCTCTTAAGCGTGAATTAGGTCGTATCAATAAGATTGCCAAAGATTCACCTATCTCATTAAAGATGAAGCTATATAAAGCAATTTCTTATTTATTCCCACATGAAGAAGAATTTAAAATTGGTGGTCTCGATGCAGCTAAATTTGAAGGTCTTTGCTATACAGTAATGAAAAATGAAACATACAACTTACGCAAATCTTTGCAGTTGAGCGAAGGCAAGCCCATTGATAGAAAGAAAGAAACAGTTGTTGAGCTTCCGGTTCGTGTCAATTGGGGTGGTGGTTGGTCCGATACACCACCATACTGTTATGATTTTGGTGGAACTGTTTTAAATGCTGCAATCACTCTTAATGGAAAGAAGCCAGTTCGTGCTGAATCACGTATTTTACCTGATAAGCCAGGAGTTGTTGTTTTCGAATCCAAGGATTTGAAAGTAACTAAAGAATTTACTGATGTCAATGAAATTTTCAATTGTTCCAATCCATTTGACTTATATGCACTTCATAAAGCTTCCCTTGTTGTATCAGGAATCATTCAACGAAATGATGATAATGGTCATCCTTTATCTCAGCAGCTTGAAAAATATGGAGGTGGAATTTATTTGTCAACTTTCACTGATGTTCCAAAAGGTTCTGGTTTAGGTACATCCAGCATTCTTGCAGGCGCATGCTTAGAAGCTTTAGCTGATATCAAAGGTCGTTCGTACACATCAAGTGAAATTTGCGACCAAGTCCTTTGTGTTGAACAATTGATGAGCACAGGAGGAGGTTGGCAAGATCAAATTGGAGGTATCGTTGATGGCGTCAAATTAATCAAGTCCAAGCCAGGTTTGATTCAATCAATGAAAATCGAAGTTGTTGAAATGCCACCTGATTCTCTACGTGAACTGAATGAAAGGTTCTGCCTTGTTTACACTGGCCAGCAAAGACTTGCTCGGAATATCCTTCGTGAAATTGTTGGAAAAGTTCTCATGCGTGAAGAAACAACAATTTTCATTCTGAATGAAATTCAAAAATTGGCAGTTGAAATGGCCTTTGAACTTGAAAGAGGAAAAATAACTGACTTTGCGCATTTGCTTAATAAACATTGGGAACTTTCCAAGCAACTTGATCCTGGTACAACCAACACTTGTATCGACTACATTTTCTCCTGCTGTGAAGATATGATTGACGGAAAGTTCATTTGTGGTGCAGGCGGTGGAGGTTTCTTGCAAGTTATCCTTAAAAAGGGAATTTCTAAACAAGATTTGGCCCAAAGACTTGAAAATGTCTTCCAGGAAAGTGGAGTGGCAGTTTATCAAAGTGAATTAATTTAATTTAATCTAAAAATTAATTCCTTAATCATTTTTTTATTTTTATTTAGTTTTATTATTATTCTTAAATATTGTTAAATTGACGATTTCTTGAAATTATTTAAAAATACTAGATTTCATTTCGGTGACCGTTTATTGTACGTTTTTAAATTGATGCACTTTTTTCTCGTTATTTCCCCACTCCGAAAATATAAAGTTATGTCTACCTACAACAAAAGTGGAAATCGTTCAGGTGAACTCAATCGTTCCAACAATAGGCAGGCCCAACAGCAACCTCAATCAACCCAGAAAAAATTGAACCGAAAAGATATGGATAGTGCCTGCTACAGACTTTCACGCGTTCCTCAAAAGTATTCAATGACAAAAGCTGTCAAATCAGAAAATTCAGAGAGTTTCGCAGTTACATATTACCAATCAAATCCAGTTGATACAAGAACAATGCAGGAAAAACTTGAAGAGATTGAATCTAAAATTAATGATTCAAACCTTGAAGAAGATGAGAAATTCACATTACTTGTTCAGAGAAAAGCGTTAAATACAATGATATATGGAGAAAATTCACCTGAGTCCATTAGAGCAGCTACTGATTTTGGATCATTTTACAATTCATTAGAGAAGCCAGATAGCGCTCTTCGAAATCTATCCAAAGCTTATGCCGCTTCAAAGCAAACAGAATTATCTGAAGAAGATGCATTTTTGTTGGCTGTTGAATTGGCTGATGCATCCCTTAATTCATCGCAACCATCAAAAGAAAAGCACAAGCAAATTGTAACAGCTGATAATGCCCTTACTCCATATGCTGAACGAGAAGAAGGTACAGCACAAATTATATTTAGAAAAGATATATGTCTTGCACGACTGAGAGCATATCGTCAGAAATTTGAAGAGGCAGTTAGTTATTATGAAAAAGCTTTATCAGAATATGCTGCCTACAAAGAAGCTGAGAAACAACAAGAAAAAGAAGGTAATAATGGTGAAGAAGAAGAAAAGGCTGAAAAGCCTGAAAACTCTGAAAAGCAAGAAACCAACGAAGAAGAAGAAGCAAATGACAAAGACAGAGATATAATTGAGCCCAATCTTTATGTTGAAGCAGCTGATATTGCTGAAAGAGCTAACAATACAGATAAGTCCAACGAATGGTATAAAACAGCTTATGATATGTATTTAGATCGCGGATATAAGAAAGCGGCAAGCAGAATTGAAGATAAAGTTCCTAAAGAAGGAGGAATTGGTGAAGAAGAGGAAGAAGAAGCAATGCTTGAAGAAGAAGGTGTTAATGAAAAAAATAATAATGAAAATTGTGAGGAAGGTTTTGATGAGCAACCAGAAGAAGAAAAGCAAGAAGAAGAAAAACAAGAAGAAGAAAATAAGCAGCCTGAAAATGGTGCAAACGGGGAGGCGCCTCCTGCAGAATGAATATTAAGATAATAATAATATATATTTAATTATTATACACATATTATTGCTTTTTACTAATTTTGTTGATTACACTATTAAAATCAATAAGAAATTTCTTTTTTTCATATGCTTTGCTTTTTTAAAGTTCGAAATTATAAGTAGATATATATTAATAATAAATATCATATTTATATTCAAAAATGGAAAAATTCAAACATTTATAAACAACCAAATTCATATTTAAAGGTCATTAAAATCGAGGTAAGCTTGAAGAATTAATGATTCCATTTCACCTGGATATTGGGTTAATATTTCGTACTCGGGAATTGGGGCATCTTCAGTTCTAGCTGTAATAATAGCAGCTTCATCATATTTATTAAAATTAGGAGTTGTATAATTATTAATTTCATTATCTAGTGTAGAGGGATCGATTACCAAAGCAGCGCAATCAAATGAATGTAGATCCTGGTAAACATTTCTTTTATTTCCTCTTTGTTTGAAAGGCTTCATATCTGCCTCAACATCTCTGTAAACAAAAGAATCTTGGAAATTGAATTGTTTTTCAACAAAATGATCTTTGGTTGATAATTCTTCATTAACAATTGCTGGATCGAATATCTGTAGTGGTTTTTCTTTTTCTGAGAGTTTGTCAATTTGAAGTTTGTTTATAACATCAAAGAGCTCTTTTGTATCTTGATCCATTGTCATATCATAATTTGATAGTGAAAAAACGTCATCTTTCTTTTCTTCTTCTTCTTGAAACTGATTTTGATCGCCTTCTTCTTCCTCTTCTTCGATTTTGTTATCATCTGAAGGATTTTCGATTTTGGACAGATCTAAATCCATGTTATCTAATTTCTTGAATAATTTAATTGTATCTTCATCGTTGTCTGTAATGAGGTCAACATGATCATCATCAATATAATTTGGCTTAACATTAGAATCTGTTGTTTCAAAAATAAAACTATCTTCTTCTTCCTCTTCTTCGTTTGCTTGATGAAAATGATTTGTTGCTTGGATTTCAAGACTAATTTCAGCTTCTTCTTCCTCTTCTTCCTTTTCTGAGAAAAAACTTTGATGATTACTATCGCTGTTGCTTTTTAAAAAAGAGTTGACTCTGTTGCTTGAGTTGATATTATCAAATTCACATGATATATGATGTTCTTTACCTGAATCATGGATATTGTGTGTTTCATTTGTTAAAGTCATTTTGAAAATATTTTTATCTTCCTCTTCTTCCGAGTATATATTTCTTGTTTCATTATTAGAATTGATCTTTAATGTGCAACTATCTTCTTCTTCGGTTTTTGTAAATGTATCGTTTAAATATGTATCAGAAGTAATTTGAGTAATATTAAAATTTTCCTCTTCCTCATCATTAAGTTGCATGTTGTTGATAAGTTTTTTTATTTCTTCATCATCAAAATTATTTATATTGATATTATTTTCAAAATCATCAAATCTTTCTTCTTCCTCCTCCTCAAATATCTGGTAATTATTAGTCATATAACTTTCAATTTCACCATCTACAGAATTCATTCCATCATTGTTATTAAGATTATTTGTTAGATTGTCAAGTGCAATGGGATCTGTAGAATCGTAAGAAACTAAATTGCTTTCTTTTTGAATATAGCTTTTGGAATTGGAAGTTACTGATGATTTATCCATTTAACTTGTTAAAATGATAACGTAAAAAAAATTAAATAAAAATATGGTCGCTATATTAAAAATATGAATTGATAAATTCGATATTGATGATGAGAAATACTATTTTTTAATAAATAGAAGCTTTCTCTGCATTTATATTTTATATTTTTAGAATCGAAATATTCTTTATAATTTCTATATATTTGTTTTCTCTAAATTAAATTTAATCCATAAACACTTTGAAATTTTGAATGAATAAAGAAATTTAAAATCACTCTTAACAAATTTTTGTATATATAAAAAAAAGTAGAATTCAAAACTCAAATATAGAAAATTTTTTTTTTCATACATAACATAAAATTTTTCATAACCTATGTAAAAATCAAGAAAAAAATGGTATAAAAATGAAAGAAAAATAATGAATTATGTTAGGAAAAAAGAATTGTCATATGTCTATTTAAAATATAATCGTGAAGGTTAAATAAATATTCAATATGAAGAAGCCTGGCAATTTATTTTTAATTAATATTATGGTCAATTTTTTTTTGAAATAAAATTAAAACATGATGACTTCAACAGATGATGATATTTTAAAAGCTATTCTTGAGGAAGATGAAAATGAGCCAAAAATTCCTCAAGATATTAATGAGTTAACAGAAAATTTAAACTTCTTTATAACTAACAACTTTTTAACTCAACCAGTCTCTCACCAACAATCATTGCGAATTTATTACTCAGCCAGTGAAAAAGTTAGTTCTATGTTATGTGATCTTGTTCATGCTTTATGCAAACATCTTGATTTGCCAGACACAATTTATCGCGACTACGAATATGCATTCAATACAGTTATAAATGACATTGTAAAAACGAATACAAGACTTACTTCGTCTGTTTTATCAGATTCACAAAATAATTCGCCAATTGCTAAACCGTCAAAGAGCATTCCAACTAATATCGAGTCTTCACCATTGCGTAATTTGAGTCAAAATCCAGATTCAGACGAAAATGATAAAGCAGATGGTCAAAAAAATGAAAGGGATCAAATCAAAATGTTAAAAGAAAAAATTGCTAATCTTAGTAGTCAACTTAAAGATGCAAAGCAAACCATAGAATCAGAAGAAGATACGATTACTAGTATGAGCCATGAACGTAAAAATCTAGAAAATATTTTCAATAAAGATTTACTTGAGCTTAAGATTCAAATCGACCAAAAGCAGCATGAAAATGATTCTCTAAAAGATGAGGTTATTATTCTAAGCAGTAAAATAAAATCTGCTGAAGAGCGTGTTGAATCTTTCAAACGCCAACTTGATGAAGCAAACGCTATGAATGATAGGATGCTTGCAAATGTACAAACAGCCAATAATAAGCTTATCAAGAAATCACAAAAGATTAGTGATCTTAAAACTCAAGTAACAAATCTTAACCTCAAATTAAAATCTATACCAACTATGGATGAACTAAATTCTAATTCAGATAAAAATGATGATCCAAATACGTTTATTTCACCATATACACCAAAAGAAAAATTGAAGGCAATGAAAGCAGAAGAAGCGATTAAATTATTAACAGAAGCAAATATTAAAAGAGAAGCCGATATTCAAAAGAAAGATAAAATTATACAGAAATCATTTGAAATTATTCAAAAAGAATTAGCATTAATTCATGAATATGAATATCGAGCATCAATTTATGATGAAGAAGTTGATCATAATAAACGAATCATTCAAAGTCAGAGCAATGCAAACCAAAAGGTTAAAAAATCTTTCGAAGAACTGAAAGAATTATTAAATGAGAAAGAAAATGAAAATAAAGAACTCAAAACTCAAATAAACGATCTCAAAAAGCAAACTGATAATAATGACCCAAATGGTGCATTTAATAATTCCACACGTTATGTCAAATCAAACTCAAATCAAAATACAAATCAATTTTATGAAAGTGAAGATGGTGAAGTAAAATATGGAACTGTTGAAGATATGAAAAATGAAATTGACAGACTTAGAGGATCTGTTGATATATTAGGAACCTTCATCGAAGATTTATTAACCAAAGAAGATCGTGCATCCATTCCTCTTCTTCAAAGTACAGCTCCAATACTTCAAGATGAGTCACTTCGAAATGCTATTCTGGAACGGATTGATCAAATGAAATTTGCATTCAGTTCATATAAGAAGAGTCCTGAAATTGATTTCTTCTTCCAAGTCTTTAAAGACAATGCAAGAGGTGACTTAATGATCAAAAGTTATATTGAATCAGGTAGAAATGATCTTTATGCATTTCTTGTTGCTCTTTGTGCTGTTGATAAACGTCTTCTTTCATTTATCCGCTATCAAGATACAATTCTTGAATCGCTCAATGAATATGTGCCAGAAGGTTATGAGAATACTGAAGAGTCTTTGATTTCTTTTGTTGCAGATTCAAGACGAGTTTATGATTATCTTGTTCAAATATATGATATTCTTCATGGTAAAGGAAGTGCCAAAAAGAAGCAAGGTTTTGCACCTTTATTCGACATACTTCGTCAATTTAAAGGAATGGCAACAATGATTGAAGCTACATTTCGTAGAGAGCCATTTAATTTCAAAGAAACAATGAATGAACTCCCATTGTTCCTTCAAGATTATGCAATTGAATTACAAAATCAATTAAATGAATTACAAAGAATGAATATCGAAAAGAACGAAGTAATTCAAGAATTAAGACAGCAACAAAGAAGGACTTATAATAATGTATCTGATACTGAATATGATGAATTAAATGCGCAAATAAAGAGACTCTCCGAAAGAATTGAAGGGCAAGTTCAAAAGATTTTAAGTCAAAAATTAACAATTGAAACTGGGCAGAAGACGATTAATAGATTAAATATTCAAATTGATGATTTAACTACAGATAAGAAAGAATGTGAAATCAATTTGAACGCTTTTCAAATAAAATGTGAAGAATTAATTAAACAAAATGAAAAATTAACAAAAGATGTTGATCATTTACAAAAAACTCTTGAAGCTAAAAATAAAATATACCAAAATAGACTTGAAGCAAATCTACTTAGTATGCAAAGTAAATGTGATGATGAAATTAATATTCTTAAGAAGAAGCATGAAGAACAAATTACAATCTTAAATAACAATCTTCAGAAAAAGATTACAAAAGTTCATAGTCTTAAATCACGAATAGAAGATATGCAAACTTCATTTGATGAGACAACTCTTGATCAACGAGCAGAAATTATTAAACTGAAACAATATATCGAAGAATCTGATGGGAAGATTCAAGATTTAAAGACAAAAATAGCTGCACTTAAAAAAGCTCAAGAAATTGCACAACAAGCAGCAAACAAGCAAACGTTAATGTCTTCTTTCTCACCTCTTCAAAATATCATCAGTTTTCCTGTCTCACCAAATCCCAATCCTGACTTTTTGATGTCGCCATCTGTTCAAGATAATGAACGTACTGAAGTTAATTTTTTATCAACCCCAACTTCATCAAAATCAGTTAATCCAAGCAGTAATACAAGTTCAATTACTTTATCTGCTTTGAGTGATAAGAATGATCGTTTTACAAGTCAAATTGGACGAATTATTGCAAAATACGGAAATGAAAGTAAATCAACAGTTTGGACTCGAACAAAGGTTATTAATTCGGTCACTTCATTAGTTGATCGAGTTATTTCTCTTGAGAAGAAAATAAACAATTCAATTTTAATTGATGTTTCATCTTACAATGAAAATAATGACGAAATTGACGAGCAGCAACAACAGCAGCAAAAAAAGAAAATGGCTGAAATTGTTAGGCAAGGAAGCCTATGGCAAGCATGGTCAAATGACGTTATTTCTTTGATTGGTGCTGATCGTGGAGATCCTGATGAAAACAGGAAATTTATTCGGGATTTCATTGTTACAACAATGTCAAAATGTAAACTTGTATTTAAATTGCAACTTTTAAGAACCCAAAAAAGAATTCTCGTCAAAAATAATAATATTATTTCATCTTATTTATCTCCTTCCAGATATGATCAGAAATCTCCATTTGAATCTATTACTACTATTGCACCAATAATTTTAATTGTATCTTTTTGCTTTAAATTGAAGAAATATTCAAAGTCACCATTATCTTCGAAAAGTTCTTCAAGATTAAATTCAGGATTCAATACCCCAGCTAAAATGAGGTTGAATCGAATATCTATCTCTCCACAATGAATTTGAATTTATTTTTCATTTTCATCACTATTAATTTTATTTATTTATTTATTTATTTATTTATTTAAATATTACCAATTAAATTTTAGCTTTAAATGTTTTTGGATATTATTTTAATAGTATGAAATAATCTATGAAAGATAAATGAATAAAATATGTTAATTGAATTCAAAAAGTTATAGAGTACAAAAATATTAAATAAAAATATTAAACCTAAGCTTTTAATCATTCAACAGAAATTAGCATTCCTTTTTTTATTTTGAATCTTCGTTTGATCCAGAATCTGTATCATCGGAATATTCATCATATTCTTCCTCTGAATCAGAATTTTCTTCATCATCGTCTTTTTTATGATGGTGATGATGATGGTTTTTATCACTTTTTGACTTTTTCTTTTTATCTTGATTCAATATTGGTTCGCCATTTTGGTCAATCTTCTTTTCTTTAAGAAGTTTCTTGAAGCAATTTGTGCAGCATGGTTTTCCTCTTACCTTTGAAAATGATGTGCCAATGAGTTTCTTTTGGCAATAATTGCAAACAAGACAGCTTGGATGCCAAAGAGCTCCACATGAAGCAATTGCATTTGATCCAATTGGTTTTCCGCATCCAGCACATTTAGGTTTGTCTTCCATTGCGCATCCCTTGCACTTAAGTACGCCATATCGAAATTCGCAGGAATCTGGTTTTAATGCTTGGTGGCATATTGAGCATTTGAAATGTTGTGTATGCCAATAAACACTTCCCATATTAGAACCTTGGTCAAAAATCGGTTCATTACAGTCTGCACAGATCTTTGAAAGTCCCTTTATATAGCAATTCTTACAAATAAGATGGTTATCATGAACTCGGCAATTTTCTTCAGGGCCGATATCTTCAGGGCAATAAAGGCATTTATAACAATTTGATGCATGAACATAATATTTGGTACCTTGGAAAAAGAAAGTCTTGAACTCTGTGTTTGATTCATTAATTGGATGATGGCATGCAAGACAAACTGGGAAAAACTCTGTCATTTCTTCATAACAAGATTTGCAATATGGCATATTGTAATAACTAATAAAAGCTCCTTGGCCAAGGTTAGCTTTGCAACGAGTACACTTAAAACATTTTGCGTGATATATTTTGCCTAAAGCTTCCATTGGCATTTTGTTTTTGTTTTTGCTAACAAAATCATTGCAAACAGCGCATCTATCTTCAAAGCATTTTTTGAAACATTGTTCGTGTAAAATTAGATCGCCTTTAGGAACGCATTTATTGTCTACAAAAGGTTCGCGGCAAAGACTGCATCGAAAACATTCAGGATGCCAATCATTATCTTGGAATGTAAGCATTTGTTTGTCTATTTTACGTTCACAACCTGGGCAATAACCTTTTTGAACTTTTGGAATATGCCACAGCTTGCTAAGCGGTTCTACTGTAATAACATTGAGCTCTGTAGCAAGGGGTAAGAGTTTTTGGTTACTCATTTTTAAGATTATATTGTATAAATTTACAAGAGATCAAATTGAATATCTCTATCAATATTTGAATTGATATTTAAAAGAATGAACCCCATTTCTATGAAAAATTATCGTTTTATGAAAATATTTAGTTTTTGACTTTATATTTGTCCAATATAAGATGAAAATAAATTTTTAATAAGAGTTCAAAAAAAAAAGATATGAACTATTTTTATTAAAGATTTAATGATAAATTGAATTGATGATATGAAATTAAATAGATTATTATTTATCTTTCAATCAGTTTTTTTAAGGGTGAACTGCAATATTCAATTTGAGGCATAGAAAAAATATAAATATCGTGTTAAATAATAAAATTATAATGATTTTAATTACATATATTCATTATAAATATATCTATTAATAAATATAAATATTAAATTTTATCAGAAATAAAAAATATTTTTTGGACGATTTCAATATTTCAAAAATTTTAAAATTATATGTAGTCCTTGGTTTTGAAGAATTTCGTAAATTCCTTTTAAATGTAAATACTATGGAAGCTTCTTCAAAATCGCTCGGAATTATATTATGAAATTATTCCTTCTAATTAAAATTATAGATAAGTCAAAATTTCATGATGCTTTTTTGAAACAGGCAGAAAATCAACCATAAATATTTTTATTGAAATATATATTTAAAGTACATTCTTACCAATTATGTCAATAATATTTTGGCAAATCAATCATATAAGTCTACAAATGATTTTTAAAGGTGTAGTTGGATATGCTTTTGATTGAGGATGTTATAGAAAAAAAATTGTATTCGTATAGAATATTTTGAGAGAGCTATTCAAATTAATTGAAAGACCATTCAAAATGATCCAAAAAAAAAAGCTTTTTATATGATCACAAAAGAAAAATGGTAACTAACCAAATAAGCAATTGTTCGTAAAATAATCTGAATTTTATTTTCATCAAAAGAACTTCTAGAAAGAATGAAAATTTAATAATTTCAAAAAAATAAAAAATGCATAGATTTGGTTTTGCTTTATTTAAAGGGAAAAATCAAAAAGAGTAAAAACAAAGTATACATACATAAATAACTGATTATTTCCAGCTTAATGGATCAATTAATATTCGACTAAAATCGTTAGACATGAAATTAGAGCCATTTAAAAAAAGATCGCTAAAAAAGCTAAATCTTCATAGGTTCCGATTAAAATAAAAGTTTGTAAAGTATATTCAAGTATAAAATTGAATAATTAATTACTACATCCGCCAAAAACGTCGATAGCATTTAAAGATATCATTTCGATTTTGAGGTTTTTAATAAAAAAAAAAAAAAGTGGTCTTTTGTTCCAAATGAATTCATAAAACCATGCACTTGTTGTTGCACGGGTTTATTTGCAATATAAGGGCTAGAGTTTGTGGAATGAATTCAATTTTTTCAAATAAAAATTTGAATGATTTTAAGCTTATTTAAAATATGAATTTCTTATTGATATTAAAATTTCTCATCAATATAAAAAATATATAATATTATAATAATAGTATATTACAAAATAAAATACTTAAAATAATAAAAACATGCTAAATTAAAGAAATTGAATCATTTTCAAAAATATTTTAATGAATTTTATATATTTATTAACATTAATAAATATTTATAATTATTTAAATAAGTTTTAAATTCTATAATATTGAAAATATAATATTTATTTATTGAGATATCACTAAAATATATTCAATAAATTTATTCAATACTATTTACACTGAAAATTGAATATTGCAGTTCACCCTTAAAGCGTTTTCTTAATTATATGCAAATTCTTAATTATATGCAAATATAATTAGTTAGCATATCATATGAAATTAAAAAGATTCATCGTCGATGATTAGGTTGTTTTTAATTTCAACATGGTTTATAGTATCATCATTTTTAGTATATATATATATATATATATATATATATATATATATATATATACTAATTAGCTTTAATAAACAAATGAATATATTTATTTAAATTAATTGATTATTTTGATCAAAATAATCATAAATTATAAAAGATTTAAAACTAATTGAAATTTTCAATAGTGTAAAGAAATAACTTCACTTTCATTATGAACTTCACTTTTTTCAGGCATCAAAAATATGAAAATTATTTTTTTCACTGATACCTAATCTAATGGAAATCAAGAAGTTTGAGTTTGATAACCCAGCCATCATTTGCAAAAACAGAATCACATATAATATTTGCGGAGAGCCAATATTTTTTATTGAGCTCGATCATATCAAAATTAAAAGAGAATATTGTGATAATGAAATCAATGACGCCTTGATTGAAGAATATGAATGGGTTACAAACAGAGAAGTTTCTTACAATCAAATTATCAGTGGATGGCCATTTCCTTTCCATCTTCTTCACGTTAATTCAGAAGGAAATCGAAAAAAAGCAATTACATGGACATTTTCAATGTCAAATGAGTTGAAAAAAGCAATTGTTGAATGTAAGTGTCATGGTATTAGGAATTATCTTATAAATTTATACAATGAATATCTTGACCTTGCAAGAACTGTCAATATGATCTGGATGGATTCTCCATATGATAATTACATTAATAGTGGTTTTCCTATCGGAAACTGTTTTTTCCCATTAAAAGAAATTGATAATTCAACAATTGATCAATTTATTAGCCGTGCCATTGGAAGATGAATATAAATAAAAAGAAAATAAAGCATTTAACATAAATATCTAATATTTAAAAAAATAAATTTTCTATGGTGAAATAAAAAAAAGTAAAAGTAATTTGGGGGTGAAAAAAAAAAAAAATATAACAATAAATATTAATATTCAAAAGCCACAAGGCATAAGAATCTTCATCTTCTTTTTGGTTTTGTTTTGTTTTCTTATGTCTTCGTGGTATATAAAAAAATATTACGTTAGCGTCTTCTTCTTCCTTGAAGAGCTGGGAGATTCAAAAATGAATCTTCTTCATCTTCTGGATCCTCATAAGCAGGAATAGTATCAACTGTATTTATCGCTGACATTCCGCATTGATTTTCTTCTTGTGGATGAAACAAAATAACTATTACACTGATGTTATCTTTACTCTGCAAGCTAAAAGCAAAATTTTTCAGTTTGACAGCAGCATCTGCACCGGTTTTTGATTCACGAACAATTTCTGCTGCTCTTTCATCAGAAATTACATCCCAAAGGCCATCGCATGCGATAATAAGTCCAATATCATCATCTTCACCTTCTTCATTATTATTATTATTTTCTTCAATATTGTTATCGAGATTAATTTTTTTGTTATCATTTGAATCGCATTGTTCATTATTAGTATTCACATCGTTTGTATTGTTTTCATTGCTATCTTTCATATCATCAGCTTTATCGTCATTATGTCCATTTTCATTATGTTCATTATTATTATGCGTAGTAGTATTGTTTTCAGCAGAGCTTGTTTCTTTGCTGGAGAAAATTTTGTCCTTTCCTGTTATTTGGAATGATCGTACTTCTGGCAAAACAAAGAGGCCATCATCACACCAGAAGTCGCCAAGTGCTCGTGCAACAGCTAGTTTTTTGTTGATTCTTCCATCACTTGAAACTTTCAAACCTTCTCCGCGAAGCCTATCATATTCTTCACGATTGTAAGGTTTTGCATCAACTGTCATTCTTTCAAAGCTCTTCTTCCTGACACGAACTATTCTGGAATCGCCAATTCCAGCAGCATAAACAGTTTTTTCTCTAATGTAAGCCAAAGCAGCTGTGCAACCGTCATTAATGTTCATTGATTTTAACAGGTTGTTAATTTTTTGGAAACTATTTTGAACATATTCAGCTATTTTGACATCACAATTGTTATCATTGTTTTCATTATCAGTATCTAGTTTGCATTTATCGTTAATCAGTCTAAATTCGCAACAAAGGCACTTTGATGCTGTAGCAGATGCAACTGGGCCGCTGTGCCCATCACAAACAATAAAAATAGCATGATCATTATCAAATTCCTCAATGCCAATTGAATCTTCCATTGATGGTCTGTCTCCCATTGTTGCACTGTATCCAACACTAAAACGACGTGTTACAGAACATCTTGAATCGTCTAATATATGAACTCGAAGAGGTACTTCAACTGAATTTTTAATATCATTGTTTATATATTCGAAATGGGTTAACGTTGGAATTGCAAGAAGTTTTGATAAGATGTCAATAAGAGGAGTTTTTGAAGCATTACAACTAACTGAAAGAAATTGAACATTTTTAAGATTTTCAAATTCTAGTTCATCAATCGAAAGCATGTTGAAATCAAGTGAGAGTGATTGAAGTTTCTGCATAGTCCCTCTTCTAATTTCAAATTTTTTTAATTTGTTGAAACTCAGATCAAGAAGGCGAAGCTCTGGTGGAAAGATATTTTCTATCTCAATTCCTTTATCATTGTCTGATTCGTTTCCTGTTTCTGGAGTTTCTGATGGAAAAGGAATTTCTGTCAAACAATTATGTGAAAGAGAAAGAAACCAAATTGAGCGAATATTAGCAATTTGTGAAGGAAAAATAGAGAAATTATTGTTAGACAAGTCGAGAAAGCGGAGGAAGAAAAAGGAGGCGAAGCCTTTTGGTAAAGTTGTCAATTTATTTCCGCTTAATGAAAGTGTTTTTAATTGGGAAAATGCCATTACACATTGTGGAACGGATATAAAATTGTTATATGATGCAATGAACGATGTCATTTTTCGACAATGTGAAAAAGATTTTGGAAGAGATTCAAATTCATTAAATGATACATTCACTTCTTGAAGAAGGCTTGATGATTCAAAAGCATCTGGAAGTTCTTTTAAATGATTGAATGAAACATTGAACATTTTCAATTTTGGCCATCGAAATTGGCCTAAATGATGGATTTTATTATTTGATACAGAAAATTGTTCCATAAAATTTGAAGACAATAAACTGGTTGGTATATTTGAAATTCGATTATGATCGGCAAAGAACTTAGAGAGATGGAATTTTTCATCTCCTGTGCCGATAATTGAAAATGCATCTGGAAGTTCATTAATATTATTAAATGAGATGTTAAGAGCAAGTAAATTTTTCATCGAACGAATGCATTTCTCTGAAAAACTTGTGATCTTATTATGCGAAAGATCGATCGCGATTAATGATTGGGGAAATTCAACATCAATGATTCCATTTAATCCAATCCTAAGTAATGATAAGATTTTGATATCTGATATATTGAATAGTGAAATTGGAAAATCATTAACGATGTTTGCTGAAAATGTTAAAGAGTTAACATGTGCTTCAGACGTAAAGTTGACTTTATTTTGATCTTCAAGTTTATTATAAGATATATTTAACGACCTGAGTGGATGTGAAAAAGAAATTGGATCAATTTGGTTAATCATATTTCCGTAAAGAGATAAGTCTTCAAGTTCAGAAAAATGAGAAAGAATAGGCGGAATATGTGTTAGATTATTTCCATCTAAGTTGAGGCTTGTTAATGAACTTGCAAAAACAGGTAATGATGAATTTGTTGAATAATCATCATCAGAGGAGTTTGAATCAAGATTATCGTTAGTTGGATCTAATTCTTCATAGCATGGGAGCTCATCAATATTGCAAAATGAAGCTCTTAATGTTGTAAGTAGGGGTAAATATTGTTTCCAAATAGAATTAATATCCAAAGATTCGTTATATGAGACATTTAAAGTTGTTAAAGTTGAAGGAAGTTTGCAATTGAGATTCTTAAGTTTATTTGATGAGATATCTAGCGATGATAACTTTGGAAAGCTTTCAAAGAAGTTAGAAGGAAAATCAGTTAGCTTGTTTTCGCATAAATCAAGTACAACAAGCATTGAATAGTTCGATAATGATGGTGGTGGAGTGCTTAGACGGCAATTAACAAGCCGAATCTTTGAAACATTATTGAAATATGTAGGTTCTATTGGAAGATTAACATTTTTGGCGTAAATTTCGATAGATGTCATTTTTTCGTTGAAGTATGATGAATCAACTTCGTCCAAAAAAGTTGATGTATCAACACGAAGCATGTACTTTGAAATTGCTTTGAATCAGTTTTTAAATTTTTTAAAAGGTTAATTCATAGAAATTTCAATTTATCTTGATTTTACTGAAAAATAAAATACTACGATCACTTCTTTATATGTATAAATGTTATTTTTAATATATAAAAAAGTAATGAGATTTGAAAATAAGATGAACTTTTGGTTCTGGTATTGAAACATTGACAAGAATTTGAATAGAAGAATTTTATCTTATCTTATTTAGTAATAAATAGGCCAATTTATAGTAGATTATTTGAATTAAGATGATCGGTAATCTCAAATTTTATATCAAGTATTATTTCATTGCAAAAAAAAAAGAAAAAAAAAAAAAAGAAATATTCATAACTATATTAAATGATTTCTTTTGGAAATTCTTCATTTTAATTTTTCAATCAATCCGTTTTTTCTATGTTTGATCACAAATTTCAATCCGTTTCTTTTTTTTTAATCATTTATTTTGTTGATAATATTTGATAAAATGATTTGTTTTTTATAAAAATATGATATATACGATTAGAGTATTCAGATATTTTTGCAGTCAATTTCAAATGCTTTTGGTTTATTAAATGAAAAATGTAAAAATAAATTAATAAACTATAAAAAATGAGTATCCTTGAACTCAACTCATTTATTTATGAATATAAAGTTATGTAATTAAAAAAAATATTCGTATTACACAAAAAAACGATAATTTACGAAAACTATTAATTCAAAAAAATATAACTTTTTAATAAAAAAGATAAATCAATTGAATATTGAAAACATGCATTCATTATTATTATGAAGTTTTTACATTATAATTTTTCTAAAAATAATTATACAAATTGATTTTAATAAAAATATCATTATGAAAAGCATAAATTTCTCAAATACTTGTATATAATGACAAAGTTATTCATTATATTAATAATATTAAAGGTTGGTAATTTATTTTTTACAAAGAATTCAAATTTTTTGAAAAAAGAACATGAATATCTTATCTAAAAAAAGTTAATTAAAAAAAAAAAAAAAAGTTCAATTAACATAGAAAACGTTGCGTTTATTGATTATTTGGAAGTTTTTTTCAAAAAAAAAAAAAAAAAAGTAAATTTCAAATAATTTAATAGAGCCTGCTTTCCCTCTAACTTCATTTATCAAAAATGCCTTTCTTCTCTTCATATTCAGGATCGAAGAAACGTTCGTTACTCGTTTGATCAACATTAACATACATTGCCTCAAATCCTTTCCGAACTTCAGGTAACTCTGATTTATTATCTTTTGAGTCAACTCTAATTTTAACTAAAGACATTGCCAAACCTGGTGTAAAATCGTGATATTCTTTGGCAATAATATGAAAGATAAGATGGAGGCTGTCATATGGATCAATCAAAAAGTCTCTAAATGACTCAATTACTTTGATTGATGATTCGCAAAGGTTGGGTTCAAGTGATTGAAATAGTTGAGAGAGAGCATTGCATTCATGAGTTACATTTGTAGCAAATTCTTCTTGTGTTCTTGGTTTTTCAAAGTTCTTTGAAAAGTAACTTTGTATGTAATGAGGAACAAGCTCTCTAGAAAATATTGATAAGAATTTCTTGTAAAGTGGTTGGAAAAGATGTTGTGACATATCCTGGAGATTGTTTGACATGGTATCGAGTTTATCGTTGAAATCGTAACGAAAATCTTCGTCGTTAGCGATAACTCTTGAAATTGCAATTTTAGAAAGTGTGACTAAACCGCGATTTTTCATATCACCCCATGGTTTTTGAAGCTTTTTGGTGAAACAACTAGTAGCTTCTTTTGTTGTTAATTCAGTCTGTCCTGAATTTTGTTTCTTAAAGTCTTCAATAATAGTATCAGCATTTTGCTTTGCAAAATCATTTATCATTTTAACGGCCTCAACAGAATTATTGCAGCAAGCTATAATATATTTCATGTTATAACTTTTGCATGCTGAGTTTCCGACTTCAACGAAAGCATCAGCAAGCTTATCTACAAGAGTTGGAAGAATTACCTGTGCAATGTTAGAGGAGCTGTTCTTTGCAAAGTTATATGCATCAAGAAGTCTATCAATGAGATCTTTAGGGCCCAATGTATAGTAAATTCCATCACGCCTGGTGCTTACTGAGTCAATATCTAAATTGATAATGTTATCTAAGAATTTTTGATAATCACCATATAATATTTGTTCAAATGAAGATTGTAAATTCATTTGAAAATCAAGAAAGTCATCGCTGGGTTTAATCGCTAGAAGAGCATATAAAGAGCATACGATGTCCTTTGTACACTTTATCATTGAGTCTGCAAGTGAAGCATTCATTGGCATTTTGTCACGGTATTCAACTAGCATTCGGTAAATTTCGGTGTTTACAAATTTAGCGATAAGGTCCATTCCGTTGATATCACTTGGCAAAGAAGGCATAAGTAATTCAAGTTTTTCAGGAAGATAATCGATCATTCCACTTAATGTTTTTAAATATTCTGACACGTTGTTTTGATCAATTTTTTCGAGCGCCGAATTTGTTTCATTAGTCATTGCATTTAATAAAAAAGCTTCAATCATATCATGTTCATCATGAGCGCACATAATCCAGTTTGCACGGATTAATGCATCTGGTGTTTGGCTAAAAGCAGTATTTAAACATTTATGGACATTATTGATTAATATATCATTATAAGTATGAATAGGGCTAAAATGAGATTCTATAAATGTTTTCAAAGATTGGTCTGAAACTTTAGATTGGAGGTTTTCTTCGAATTCTACCAATGCTTCAATAGTTGTATAAAGTTTGATAGAAAAAGCATCTGGATTTCCTTCAAAATATTTTGATATACTACTAATTGCTTCATCAGCACTATCAAAGGAATTTAGAAGTTCTTCAATGATAGTTGCCCTTTCAAAAGCAAGAGCTAAATCATGAAGAGGTTGATTGTTATCCGAAAATGCTTGTTCACGTTTATTTGTTTCATCTTCTATTGATTTGATTTCATCTTTTAATTCTTTAAGTCCAGCAGCAGTTTCTTGAAGTTCGTCAATACCTGATTCAATATTCGTGACTATACCTTGAACTTGCGATTTAAGATAGGCGATTTTACTCTGGTGTTTGCCAAAAGCTTGTTGTTTATCTTGCTCAAGTGATTCAAGATTTGATGATTGGCTAATCAATTTGTTAACATATTGGAAAGCTTCATTTCCGGCATCTTTACGGGCGTGCTCAAGTTCTTGTGAACCAGATAGTTCAGTTTTAACTTCATATTCATCATACATTTTTTAATTAACACAAATAATAGTAAAAAAAAAAAAGTTGAACTTTTTCAGAAAAAATAGTAATTTATACGAATTTTTTGAAAAAAGATCAAAATGTATGGAGACCGTTTAATAAAATATGGAACTTTTTCAAATGGAAATATTCTATTTTATTTCATATTCATATAAATAATATAATTGTAAAAATAATAATTAATTTGATTATATCAATATATTATAAATATAACCATATTTCTTTTAAAAAAAATCAAATAACGTACATTTCAAAAAACAAATGGAAGTAAGCCCATTAACTGAAGATAAAAAAGCTATTTCAATAACAGGTACTGAAATGTCGTTATTTAAGCTTGACTTTTCTGGTAAAGATATTTCAGAGCTTCCTAATGATGATTTTTCTTCTTATTCTGAAATTCGCTCACTTGACGTTACAATGAACCAATTTACTACACTGAATTTTGTTGATCAATGTCCCAATCTCGTAGAGCTTGATCTTTCAGGAAATCATATCTCAACCAAATCTCAATCAATTGAAGAAAATGAAGCAAATGAAACAAATGAAACAAATGAAGTAAATGAAAAAAATGAAAAAAATGGAAAAAATGAAACAAACGATGCGAGCGATTCAAATGAAGCAAATGAAACAAACGAAGCAAGTAAAGCAAATGGAACAAATGAAGCAAATGAAGTCAATGAAGAAGGTGAAGCAAATGAAACAAATGAATCAAATGAAACAAGTGGAGCAAGTGAAGTAAATGAAACAAATGAAGCAATTGAATCAACTGCGTCTGAACTTGACAATTCATCTGCACCTAGTTCTGTTGATCAAGGTTCTAATCAATTAGACACTGATCTTCCAGATAACCAAGATCCAAGCAATTCTCAAGCAAGTGAAGCAAGTGTGGAGAATCAATCAGAACTTGAGCATTTATCAAAACTCAGATTTTTGGCATTTCTCAATTTATCCTCCAATGATCTTGAATCATTAGAAAAGTTTCCAAATCTTGACACTCTTGTTTCTCTTGATTTATCAAAAAATCATTTAAACACTATTTCTGAGCTCCCATCAATGCCACTTTTAGAAAATTTAAATCTATCTCACAACTCTATTTCAGAACTAAATCTTGCTTCACAGCCATCGTTGCGTACTCTTAATTTGTGTGGTAACCTTATTACTTCATTGCAATTACCTGAGTTGCCATCATTAAGAGTCCTTGATGCTAGTCATAATTCAATCCAAGAAATACAACCTTTTGAAAAAGAGCATCTGCCTTTCGTCTGGTTTTGTGATCTTCGAAGCAACTCTATTTCTTCACCAGATGTATTGAATAGCCTTTCAAATCTCCCTCTTCTTTATCATTTAATGATAAATGATAACCCACTTGCTTTAGATGATAATAGTCACATTGCACCGATTTTAGTTATTTTACCAAGGTTAACAATTCTCGATGAAAAGAATATTAATGCAAAAGATAAAGTTAAAGCTGAACTAGCAGTTAGAAATAGCAAAAGTAACGATGATAATGAAATTGTTGATAACCAGATTCAAAATGAGGAAGAAAATAAAGAAGAATGATTTTATTACTTTATTTTGATTAATATAGAATTATTATTATAATAAACAAACTGTTTTATGAATTATTTATTTCAATGAAAATAAGCAATGCACTTGTTAATAAGCCATATTTAAGCTTTATCTGTATTTTACTCCTCTATTATAAATAGACGTCGTATATGGTATTTTGATTATAGCTTTTACTGCAAATTGAGTTTCTCCATTCATATCAAAAATTATTAGTTATTTATTTTTGTTCATAATAATATAAATTAAATTTGAATATATTAATATTTTATTAAGTTATTTCCAAATTATTTTCTATCTATATGAAATAGAAAAAGTTCATATTAGAATACAATTATTGGCCTTTGAGGTTCACATCAAGAATTTCACATAAACTTTTTGAGCAAAAAAAAAAAAAAAAAAAAAACGAGTAAAGTTAATAATAAAATATCGTAATTCAATAAGTTGTATTTATCTATTTTTGGCATAAAAAGAATAATGGTAATAAAAAAATTTTGATTCAAAAAATAAAAATTATTCTGTTAGTTCATTGTAAAAATTAACTTAATTTTTATATTCGTTTTTTTGAAATTAACAGAAAAATTCAATGTAAATATTGAATAAAAAAATCAAATTATTGAAAAAGTTTGTCTTTTCTAAATTTTATTTACTTTTTTCAATGAGCTTCGCAGTTCTTGTGAAGATCTCAATAATAGATAACCCGCACGCTCCAAATGCCATCATATTTGAGCAAAAACGAACTATGATGGGCAGGCGTTCAGAAGTTCAAATTGATACAAATAAAAGCCATGAAATATCAAAGCATCACGCCCTAATGATGCATGATAAAGTCAACGAGAAACTTTGTTGGTTACTTGAAGATCGTGAAAGTTTAAATGGTACTTTTGTAAACGGTCGAAAAATTTTACGTCAAATTCTTCATAACAAAGACGAGGTTATTTTTGGTGGTGGTTCATCCCTTAAGTTTTCTGACGTCATTTCACCAGAAACTTCATGGTTATCTGAGTGTTTTTACCGATTTTACACTCCCGAAAAGCCAATTTGTTTTGAAAAATGTTCTGATTTGCACGTAACTCTCACTGATCAAGAAGAAATCGAAGAATGTTGTATTTGTTTTGTTGCCCTTCACAAAATGGAGGCTTTACCTTGTGGTCATTCATTTTGCTCACATTGTCTCAATCATTGGATTAAAGTATGTGCCAAATCAATGAGGCCTTCATTATGTCCAGTTTGTCGGCGACCATTTACGAGAAGTGACATTTCCCAAGAAGACATATCTATACAAAATGGTAAATGTATGGTTAACTCTATTGTCCCTTTATTGAAAACTCTTAAAGTTAAAAATATTGATGAAATTGAATGTTTTAAAATAACAGAAAGATGGGATGATTCAACCAAACAAAAATTTTGGGAAATTTATGAACTTACTAATGAGCATCATTCAATTCAAAAAATATTCAGACATTATTTAGGTTTTACTCTTGACACTATATATAATGCTAATATGAAGGAGCTCGAAAATATTAATGCAAATTTAGACGGAGATCCAAATTTATATGAAGAAAAACTAAGACAAGAGGTTTTTGCACGATTTTGTGTTATGATTCTTCATGCTAGAGAATTGAAAAAAGTAAATTCCAAAAATGTGTACAAAAATCGAATTATACATTAGATTTTGAACATGTTTATATATTATTTGTTAATAAAATTGTATTTGTTGTTGATAGCATTGTATTTAATAATTGAAAAATAAAAAATATGATTAAATCTAATTTCCAAAAAATTTAAATATCAAATACACATAAAATTTTATATTTCAACGAAACATTGGATAATGGTTTTATTTCTTTTCCTTAATTACGTTTTCATCTCCTTCCCATATAAACTTTGAAAAATCAAAGTCTTTTAAAGATTTAATGGTAAGTGTTGGATGTATCTCATATTCAGCAAGTACTTTTTCAACATCTACAAGAGGGTTTGGTATAAAAACGACGGGCATGCCTGCATTATTTGCAGCTTTAACACCTAATGGAGAATCTTCAAAAACCAATGCTTCATCATTTTTTACTGGAACTTTTTCATGATTCCATTTATCTAATGCCATTAAAAATATGTCTGGTGCTGGCTTTCCATGTTTAACCAAATCACCAGTTATATAATGATCCATCA
Source organism: Tritrichomonas musculus (assembly GCA_039105265.1). NCBI lineage: Eukaryota > Parabasalia > Tritrichomonadida > Tritrichomonadidae > Tritrichomonas > Tritrichomonas musculus. The sequence continues at coordinate 7,943,676 of JAPFFF010000002.1, forward strand.
TTTCCATCAAATCGTGGTGATTTGATATTTTTTTTTCAAAAGATGATGATGAAGCTGCCGTTGCAATGCACATTTTAATATTTAAACGTTTTAATTCATGAAGTAATTCAAAAACTCCTGGCATTAATTTCGTATTGCAAAGAAGTTTTTGAAGTGTATCCTCAAAGCGCTTTGCGTAATGCATTGGAGTTTCATCGAGATGATATTCATTAATTACAATGCTACTTCCTTCTAACAAAGTAACTCCAGATAATTTTAATTTCAAATCAAGTGTTTGTTTATGTCCAGTTGTAATATAGTGTGCTTCTTCATAAGCCCCATCAGTATCTACTAGAGTATTGTCATTGTCAAAAATGCATGCTCGAATTGGGTGAGGCCAGATAGTCATAGAATATCTTTTTTAAAATCAACTTTTCAATTATTTTCTCATGAATTCTCAAAATGATACTCATGTATTATCAACTGAACAAATCGATTTGATTTCACATAAACTTGAAAATATTTCTTTTGAAACGCAGCTTAACGGTGAATTCTTGCCCTCATCTTGTCCAATTCAAATTAATATACAAAATTCAAACGTAGACAACCAATCCCAACAAAAAAATATTGCAAAAGCAACTCAAAATAAAAGTATAATAAACCAACAGCAAAATATATCAACGAACGCCTCTTCAAAAGTTAGTTCATCACAAAAAATTGCAAAGAATACAAATCCAAAATCCGTTTCGCAAAATTCAGTTTCAGGAATGTCTCCCAAAACTCAGGATTCAAAGCCTCTTCAGGAAGCCTCTTCAACTAAGAAAACAAATGATTCACAAGATCCTTCAAAAGGATTAAATGATTGGCTTGATTCTCTTCTGTCTTAGTTGAATTGGGTTTTTATTTGTCTTGTTTTGTTTCTAAAAATTATTAATTATAAATAAAATAAAATAATATAATATAATATAATATAAGTCAATACACTACTTAATTTGCTTATATATAAACAGAATATAGCGTTAATATTTGATTTCCATGAAAAAATTAATACTAATATTTTAATAATTAACAAATATAATAAGTAATAAAAACAAGTCGGTTTTAAAATTTTGTTGCATCTCTTTTTCTTCTGTTTGCATGCCTTTGATAAATCTGATTCAATCTTTTAGCATCATTTCTTGATATTTCATCATCAGTAATCCATGCAAATTTATTTTTCTTGGTTAAAACATTATAAATCTTAACATTATATCTTTTCACCCTTTTTCCATTTGCATATTCATTTCCTGTTACAACATTAACAACATCTTGAACACTTTGACCAGGTCCCAAGCCAGCATGCATCCTGTTCATTCGCTTAGATGGAGCACAAGGAGGCTCAACTATTCCTCTAAAAGTTCTCCATCCTGGCATTAGTTTTGATTCATCATACTGAGGTTGAGAAGAGTGTCTTGAAAAACGGATTGAATCACGGGTGGAAGATTCGAAATTTCTTCTGCTAAAATGGTCTTTTCTTACTGATTCAGGAGGTTTTGGTAAAAAACTATTTTGATTAATAAATTGGTCAATGTGATCTAAGTCTATATCAAAATCATCATTTAAATTGTCATTATTTTCACCTTCGTTGGTATTGAAGTTTGAGGAATCATTATTTTTTGGTATTGATGAATCATCTTTAATTTCATTTTCTTGGTTACTCGAAAAGTGCTGTGATGCTGTTATAAAAGTCGCCCTTCTTCTTTGTGTTTGATTTTGTAAATTAATGTCTGGCATTTTTATATCTTTTTTTGCATCTTCCCTCCAATATCCTCTGCTATCCCAAAAAACCGAAGAAGAAGGAATTTGAGAAATAATATTATCATTTAAGAGAATAATAATGCGTCCATTTTTAACGTATTTGATCGTCGAATTAATCCATTCTCCAGTTAATGGATGAATGCAATTGATTCGATCATTTTTCAATGGGTATTGAATATTTTTTGGGTGATAAAAAGGTGCTACTAATTCAAGATAAACCGAATTGATGGTTTGATCAAGTTGAACTAATCCGCACGTTTTTCTATATTTAAAATATGCTCGAAGATCATTTGAAAAAGAATCACAAACTTGGCATTCTGTTATAGCAATCGCTCGTGACATAAAAGCAGCAAGAATCATTCGTGGTGTTGAGCCAATTAAAGGAATTTTGCCTGTTGTTACATATTTTTCAGCATTTAATGCTTTCCATATATCGTTTTCCATTGGAAAAGTTCTTTTTTCTTGCTGTATTTTTGAGCAAACTAAATAAAGAACAATTAAAAGCTCATATTTTTTCATTTTTAAAACGTCTTCACTTAGATTATACCAATATGCTTGGCATAAGAGTCGAGGTATAGAATCAGCACTGCCGCCAATCCATAATACTGATAAAATTCCAAGAGAAAGACCAAAATAATCTGAAAAATCGCCATCTGGTAACTGAAAATTAAATAGAAGGCTTGTTGATAAATACTGTATTTTTTCAATTTGTGATTTTCCATCTGTTTTATATGCTGTATCTCCCAATGGTGGATTAAATAAAACATCTTTGCCTGTTTGAATTGAGATTTGATGATCTAAAATGTAATTCTTTCCAGCTTGATGAACACTTGAGTGAACCGGTTTAGGTCCTTTAAACTTTCTCCATGAAAGAACTGAGTTTCCAAATTCGAGAGTGTTTTCATATTTATTATAGCAGTCTCTTTGGTAATCTGTTATAAATTCGTCATTAATAATCCATGAATGGCTTAAAATAGTTGGTATAATATAAGGATCATTTTTTGAAAGCTCATTAAAGTAGTTATTTTCTAAATCTATTCGAACAATTACTGTATCTCTAATATCAAATAAATCGTCTATTTCAATCTGATTATTTGTAATATTTAAATACCCAATGCTCTTAAAGCATCTAAGAAAAGACAATGTGGATATTTGATTGAAACTAAGATCTAAGAACCATAAATGAATTTTTTTGAAAAAAATAGAAAAATCAAGTTCATACAAATTATTATAGGATGCGTTTATCATTTCTGTATCATTTGGTATGTCTGATGACCTAAGTTCATCAAGATCTTGATGAGAAAAATCTAATTTTTTTAAATTCATAAAATATACTATAACGTATTTCTACTTAATTCAAAATTTGAATAAGCCATTGAATTAAAAATCCTAAAAAAAACATAAATATATTATATTTTATCCTCATTCATTAAATAAACACATATGTAAGTAAACAAATTAAAATTCCTGAATAATAAAAATCCTTTTTTAACCTCGAAAAAAAGGATATATAAAATTAAAAAGAGAAAAATTAAAAGAAAATATAAAACAGATTGCTATTTAAATAAAAAACAAAAGAAAGAGTGGATTTTTCAACTTCTAATGAAGAAAGATAAAATATAATTAAGATACATCTTGAGTCGCCATTACGGTTGGTGCGACTGGGGTTTCATTTAACTTTATATATTTAACCAAGAAAGAGAAATCTTTAACATTTGGTTCTTCAGGGCTTAAATCATTCCAATTATTCAATGTGAATTCTTGTTTAATAGTTGTCAAAGTCAATGAGGTCTTCTTTGAAGGGACGTGTTCAAATACTTTTGGAGCTTTATTTAATTTATATTCTTTGTTGAATTTAGAAGGTTTAGGAGGATTTTGAATATTCTCATCTTTTTTGAAATGAGTAATAAAGAAAGAAACCAAAGCGGGTGAAATATCAGGGCAAACTTCTTTAGCAAGAGAAGGAGACTTAGCAATTGATTCAATCATAATAAAGACGTTAACAGCTTGATGAATTGTCTTCATTGATATATTATTATCATTTTCAAAAGCAGTCAAAAATGAGTTCCATTTAACAGCATTTGAAAAGGTAAATTTATCAGGTTTTGATATAATTCTGTTTAGCATCTTTCCTTCGAGAAGTTCGGTGAATCGAGTAATAAGGAAGTTATTAATAACTTCTCCATACATGAAAGCTGTTTTGTTTGATTCAAAAATCTCGTGAAAGTCCATGAGAAGTTTAGTTTGTTGAAAGTTTGCTTCAGAGAAAATTTCAATAAAAACTTCTGCTTTATCGAGTGGACGTTCTAAAATTAAGAGTAATGATGATTCAAACATGTGTTGAATCGTTTTTAATGCAGTTTCGCATCGTTTTCTGTCAAGTCTGTATTTTGGTCCTTGAGTTCGAATTAAAAGAATGATAAGCAAAATTGTTAAGAAAAGATCACTATGTGTTGCTGGCATTTTCTGCATATCTGTTGCAAATATTTGGAGGCACTTGTCAAAGTTGACTTGGTGTTGATGTCTTTGTTGTGGTTTGATTGACTTTTCACTCTTTAAGATTTGAGTGTGAAGGATTGTGGCAAAAATGGGGAAAACTTGGCATGGATAAGCTCGATCAGGAGCAAATTTCGGTGGATTTGTCATCATTCGCCATTGATGAGTAATAATAACATGAAGGCAGTATGAAAAGTTTGATTCCATTTTCTTTTCTTCAGCAGCCCGTATTTCAGCTTTTCTCTTTTGATCTTCTGCTTTTTGGTTTTCATCATCAAATTCGTCATATTCGTACTCATATTCATATTCAACTTCTACATTTTTCATTTCGCTGTTTGGTCCAATTTGTTGTTGAACCTCTGCTGGAAGATTTCCAACTGGGACACTGACCATGCTTGATCTTCTTCTTGTAACATATTGTTGGTGACCTGGTTGAAGACCTGGGATTTCAAATGTATTAAATGATGCCTTTGGAATAGCTTCTGTATTTGGTGTAGGTGTAGGCGTAGGTGTTAGTGAAGCTGATGTTGAAGTTGACTGATTTCTTGGGCTTCCAAGGCTTGCTGTGCTCATACTAGCTTCATCACTAACTTCGTTTGCAGATTCAGAAGGAATTGGAGAAGCAGTTGTAGGTGATCGTGGAGATACGCTTCCTGATGTGCTGTAATTGCCGTTTGGAAGGCCAGGAATCATTGGAACATTGAAGTTAGGGTTTGTTGACGAGGTTATATTTGTAACATTTGGAGGAAGCCTTAATTGAACTGGTTGATGACGATTTTGATTTTGAAATTGAAGCTGCTGCTGTTGTTGTTGAATCTTTTGTTGTTGGAGTAAGATTTGTTGTCTTAATTGTGGATTTTGTTGAAGTGATGGAAATTGAGAATTCATTGACATTGTAGAAGTTGATCCGCTTTCCTCGTCTAATGGTTCACTCGCTGTTCCTGATTCGCTATTGTATTTGAATTGTAATTGGTTTGGCTGAGTTGATTGCCTAATCGGATTGGATTGGTTTATTAAAATTGGATTTGGAACAAGTGATGGATTATTATTGCGTGGAGTAGTATTAGCAGAATATGCCTGTGTATTTGGATTAAGGTTTCCTAGCTGATCAGTATTTTGATTATTTAATGTTGGTTGTGTCATTCGCTTTTTGGCAGCCAAATCTTGCATAAGTGTTGGTTGTGCGCTTCGAACGCCAACATTAGGAGGAGCTCCGATATTAACGCCTGCGAAATTTGGACCTACATTTGCACCAGTCATTGATGGTGCGCCAATTTGAACGCCAGGTAAATTGCCTGCACCTGAAGCGACGCCTGCTGGGGCACCAATTCCATTTGACCCAAGAATGCCTGCTCCATGACCAATGCCAGCGCCAGCTCCGACACCAGAAGTAGATGGAACATTAGGAATGTTTACAGTTCCGATTCCAGTTCCAGGAGGAGCGCCAACTCCTGCACCTTTGGAGCCTGCAGAAGATACGCCAACACTTGAACGAACTCCAACATTAGGCAAGTTCATTAAAGGAACTCCAACACTAGATCTAATTCCAACACCAGATAAGTTGTTGATGCCAGGGGCAACACCTGGTCGTGCACCAACACCTGGTAAATTATTTACTCCAACTCCTGGCAATTTGTTTACATCAACTCCAACACTAGATGTAACACCAACTCCTGGCAATTTGTTTACATCAACTCCAACACTAGATGTAACACCAACTCCAGGTAAATTATTTACTCCAACTGATACTCCTGATCCATTACCAGGAGTAAACTGTGCACTAGGTGATGCTTTAACTCCAACTTCTGTGCCAGCTCCAACCCCTGGACTGATTAAGGGAGGTGGAAATGGTTCAAGTGCAGAATAACTTTTCCTTATTTGTGGGGGGCTAAAAGTATTTGAATTTTCTTGTGGTGTTAGGTTATTTGATGATGGTAGTGGATCTGATAATTCAGCTTTTGAATCAGAATCTTCAATTTTCGTTTCACTTGAATCAGCTAAATCACGATTTCTTGGTGATGAAGATGATGAATTAACAGATGAATTTTCTCTGCTGGGAAGATTTAAGTTTTGGACGCCAACTGTTCCCAATTTAACACCTGGAGTAATATTTAGAGTAATTGTTGGAACAGATAATCTTGGTTGTGCAGGTTTTCCTAGATTGACTTTGGCACCAACGCTATTAGAATCAATTCCTGGTTTTTCATAAGTTAATGATGATCTTCTATCAATAACTCTGAATTTAGAATTGATTTCTTCAGGGCTTATTTGGTTTCCTGAGTCTTCAGCAATTTTCTTCTTTACTGCTGCAAAGTAATCTTCATCATTTTGGTTCTGAGGATTATCTGAAAGATTGAATGTAACTCTTCTTTGGCGCGTAATATTACCGCCAGGAGCTCCTTGGTTAAGTTCAACCCTATACTTGGTATCATCATCTGTTTTCGCCTCTTTAATAACCATATATTTCTTCTTCTTCTTAATAACTTCTGTGTAACTTAGTTCTGGAAAATCTTCTTTCTCTCCTTCTCTTTCAGCGATTTCAACTGTTCGTTTTCGTTCTTGAAAAATGTCTTCGTCAATATCATCGTCATTAGCTGTAAGTACATTTTCATTTTCTAGCATATCTTCTTCGTTTTGTGATTCTTCTTCTTTTTGATCAGCTTTGGTGTTTTCGATTTCTCTATCTTTTTCAAGTTCTTCCTCTGAAATCTCAGCAGATGCCGAAGAATTAGATTGAATTTTACTTTCTGTTGCATTTTTGTTAGATGTTGAATCTTCATCATTTTCTTTGAGAGCTTGTTGTTTATTGTAAATGTTTAAAATTTCTTGATATTTCTTTTTCTCAATTTCATCTGTTTCTTTAATAAATTCTGCATCTTCGGCCAGGGTCTGTGATTTTTTATTATTAATTTTCTTCATTTCATTGTTATTGTTACTTAATTCGTTATCATCAGCAATAAAAGAAATGTCCCATTCTGAAAGGGGAAAGTCTGTATCTGAATCGATTTTAAATGATATTTCATTAATGCTATCTCCATTTAATTCTTGATTGTCCTCTGATTTAGTATTAATGATAAATGATCCATTGAAAGTTGGCGCTATACTGCGGCCACTTTCCATATCTCGAACAACAACATTAGTACTTTCATCTTTTTGATAAAATTTTGCGATATCAATAATTAATTTCCCATAAAGCTTTTCTTTATTATTGTCTTTAAGCCTGAATAAGAAGAGTTTAAGTTTTTTAGGTCGTATTGTGCTATCTTTTTTGTTTATATAAAAAGTTAGTTCGCGTTCGTCATTAAAATCAAATTTTATTTTATTTTGATTATTTGGTTTTAATTTATCTTTTTCTTTTTTATCTGATTCGATCTCCCACTTGAAAATATAGTCGCTCATCATTGGACGATGAAGATCTATTTCATGAATCGTCCAATTAAGAGTGCAAAATACTTTTTTCCAGCTTGTCATCGATATGGAGAAAAAATTCTGTTCACAATTGAAAAAAAAGTTTAGAAAATTACCGTATGGATTTTTCTTAAAGTTTAACGTCCATTTTAAAAATTCATATAACATAACAAATTGTAATTTACAATTCAATGACAGAAAATGATACTTATTTTCTTTAATTTTCTTATTTTGAGAAATGATTTAAAATATTTATATTTTTTAAAAAGTTGGTCAAAATAAAGAATATTCAAAAATATGAATCATTGAAAAATCAATATTTTTTCAAAGTCAAAAATTCCGTTTAAAAAAGCGTTTTATTAAAAAAAATGGACAATCGTTTTTTTCTACGCCACTTTTTGAATGGTTTTTCTATCCATGAATAGCTATTCATGGAAAGTAAAAAACCGCCATCTTAAGGTGAAATTTAACTTACTCTGTTAAGAAAATTAACCAAAAAAATCGCAAATTTAAATTTTCTCTTAAAATTATAACTATTTACTTTTTTTGATATAATTTTTTTTTATTTTTACATAATTTTTCAGGAATATACGCACCAGTGATCACCACAGGGCTGCGCGAAGCCGAATCAGGCTCCTTGAATTGCTGGATGAATCGGGAAGCCATTTGAACTAAATATTTATTCATTATTTAGCAAAAATTGAATAAAAAATGTATAATAAAGTATTCAAAAAGTTTAAAAGTTTTCAAAAAGTGGCGTAGAAAAATACGATTCCCCAAAAAAAATTAATAAAACGTTTTCAATTTTTTTATACAGCCAATGATTCATCCAAAAATATGATTAGTAAGGATATATATTATCTAATATTTTATCTAAATATGATGTCATTTACCATATGCAGTGATCGTATGCGTCTATACAATGATATGATTTTTCAAATAATCAGAATAATTTTTTCTTATATATTAAGATTCAATATCTTTTAATCTAGAAATTATTTGGACATTGTACAATGATGTTTTACTTGTTTAAATTAGTTATCTAATCCATCATTTTAAAATTGGTATATATCTATTTTTTTTATATTAAAAACTGAATTAAATTTTATATAAAATAAGTGTTATATAGCATTATATTATATTTTGGCCTTATTCTTAATGGTCATAGATTCATGGAATAATCTATGATGTATTCCAAAATTCCCACTTCGATCTTTAATAATACTGTTCTTACCTTTAGATATAATAATGAAATAATGTGAAAAAAAATTTGAAATGATTATAACTATAAATGATACTTTTTTTTTTTTTATTTTGACAATTCTTTTAAAATTAAATTTATTCTAGACTATTTATTGTTTTATATTTCAGATAAAATAAATCTATCTATGTAAAGCAGAAAACAAGATATATCGCAAAATAAATGGCATAATATTTCAAATTGATAAACTTTTTCTTTATTAAAAAGAGTAAATTTTTGAGCTTTTTAAGAAAGAAGATTTTGGTTCTTCTTCTCTCATAAATAAACATAAAATTAATCTGTTTTGTTTTATAATAATATATAAAAAGAACATATCTTTTAATATAAAAATAAAAAACTATTTTAATTCATATAACATATATTATTTATGAAGATAAGATGTTTTTGTATATTGTTAATAAAAACGTTTATAACTTTCTTTCAAAAGTTTTTGAAATTTTTAGACCATTCAAATATTTATGCATTTCAAAAAAATTTGAATATAAATGCTTTTGCTTTATAATTCGATCTATAATTAATTTTTAATATATGTAGTCACCGATTTTATAACCAAAAATTGAATGAAAATTATACGAGAATTAATAAGAAATTTTTCAAAAATTTTAAAATTTTTCGCTCGTGATTAAAAGCGATGGCAGATCAGAATCCAATCAATAATGATCAAAATATGCAATCTGGGCAGATTAATCAACTTACTGGGCAGAGGCCCAAAAAATTTAGCGAGTGTCCAAATGAAACATCCATAAATAATGATGCAATAAACCATTCTTCAATGGCTGACCAACCAATTAGACATATACCAAGAAGAAACAATGCACAGCCATATGAACCAAATTCGTCGCCAATAGAAATTGTTCAAACACCACAAATTCAAAGATACCCTAGTGAACAAGCAAACGAGCATTCAAATGAAACCATATGTCAAAATAGGCCTGAGCAAATTCAACAAAGCATAAGGCCACCCGGAAGAACTCAAAGCAGAAGATTCCCCCCACAAAGAACCAGATCAGAATTTCCGAAAGGTGAATCAATTTCTGAAACTGCTATTAAAGTATTAAATCAAAAGCCTACAGACGACAAGCCAAAGAACTATTTCCTTAAAGAGAATATCTGTAAATTGTCAAGTCCTCAGTTCATTCGTCAGAACACTCACATTCAATATGAGGAAGATTTCCCAAACGATCTTTTCAATAACTCTTTCGATGAGTATTATAAAAAATTGAAAGACAAGAGTTCAAGTAGTAAACCAGTTAAGCCAGAAAATAATGAAGATGTAGAAAAAGCTCAGCAATCAGAATGCAAAGAAGCAAAAGAAAGTCCATCACAATCTAACAATAAAGAAAATGAAGAAGATAATACTAGTCTTCCTAGCTTCTTGAAAGATAAACTAAAAGATTATTTAAGTGAAAACAAAGATTTTTCGGAACTACCAATTGAATGGATGACTATAAGTAATGCAAATGTTAGTATTAATAATATTTTTGTTAAATGCAAACTCCAATTGACTGCAAAATCAAGCTTATCAGCATCTTATTCTCTCTTTACTCCACAAGATTTAACAAAAACAGAGAGTGCAATAGAAGTTTTTGCAAATTCGAAAGCAACATTTGAAAAATGCTATTTTAATAATGCAGGAAGAGTGGCAGTTATTGCAAGAAATTATTCAACAGTTGTTTTTAAAGATTGTATTTTTGACAATAACAAAATTTCCTGCTTTGTTATGGACGATTCTTATGCCAAATTTGAAAACTGTATTTTTACAAAAGACCAAAATATATCTCTCTTTGTGACCAAAGATAGTAAATCAGAATTATATGACTGTGTATTTTATAATACAGCTGGAAAAGCAATTTTTGCAAAAGATGCATCACAAGTTTACGTCACTAGTACTATATTTAACCAGTGTCAAAAAGGTGCTTCTACAATTGCTGAAGGTTCCTCTTTATTCTTAGATAACAATATATCGATAATAAATCCGCATAATACCGCCATCAGGGCTATCAACAATTCCCATGTTAAAGCTCAAGGTCTAAATATTCAAGATACAGAAGGAAATGCTATTAACATTGAAAATTCTGACGGTTTCTTTTTCGATTGCAATATATCAGGTACAGTTCATCCTACAATAGCTGTTATCGGTAGAAAAGCTAATCCAATTTTTCATAATTGTAAATTAATCCAAAATAAAAATACCTTTTGCGTTATTTGTAAAAATTGTTGTCGGCCTTTGTTTGATGAATGTGAATTCTTTGATTGTGAAACGAATTGCTTCTCTATTTCTGACTTTTCCCGTCCCCACATTCAGAAATGCAAATTCAAGAATATAAAAAATGACAATAATCCAAATATATTTTATTTAAATGTATTTAGTGGATCAAATGTAACTTATGATAACTTGATTTCTCTCGATGAAGGTGTTGAATTAAAAGACAAAATTCATGTTGCGCCAAGATCAAAATGCTGTGAAAAGGAGATTAAAAATGTTGAAGAAGATTTTCAAAAAGAATTAATGAATAATGAAAAAACCGATGTTGATCAAGATGATTCTGATAGGCCGCGTATTAGATCTTGGCGGTCGCCAACATACGAACCACCGCCTGATATCAAAGCTATGATTGAACCTACACTTATTCAATCGAAAGCTCTTACGCCACTTGTGCCTGTTGTTGTATCAATTATTTTAAAAGAAATTGATGATTTCAAAAAAGAAAAAGAAAGTCCATATATACCTCAATTTGTTTGCTCATTATGCCATAAAATAATTAATGAAGAAGAAGAAGAACCTCATATTTTATGTCCTTGTGGTCATGCAATTCATGAAGGATGTAAAAGCAATTTAGTCAAATGTCCAATATGTGATTCGCCAATCAAAGAGGTTAAAAAAGTTTTCAAAGAATCAGAATGTACAATTTGCTATGATATATCCTCAAATACAATATCTATGCCATGTGCACACCTTTGTATGTGTTATGGATGTGCATCAAAATGTGCAGAAAAAAATTACAATTGTCCAATGTGCAACGAGGCTTTAACTGGATATAAATTCTTATTCAGTGATGTTGAAGCTGAAGAGTAATTTAATGTAACTATATTTATGCTTCAATGTACAAAAAAAAAAAAAAAAAAAAAAAAAAATGTTGAAAGAAAGAAAGAAAGAAAAGAATGAAAGAAGGGTTAAAAACTAAGAAACTTGGAAAATTCAGGTTTTTCTGAGTAAGTTTTTTTCTTCTGTCTTTCATTTAGCCTTCAAATGCTTTTTATCTTAAGGGCATAGTTGATTCTTGAACTTTTTCAATGAATAAACTATTCAAAAATTCGAAAATCCAATTATCCCCTTAAAGGTAATGAAGGTTTTTTTTCTCTCTCTTCTCTTTTATTGAAGACTTTTCTTTCAATTAATAAAAAAATAAATACGAAAATGAAAAGAATTTTATTTTATCAAAGTAATAATTGCTTGATTTTAATTTATAGTTTTTAATTTTATTATAAATTAGTGAAACCTTTAATGTGGATTAGAGTTTTTAATCATCAGAAATATATTTTGTGTTTTTCTTCTGAAAGTATATATAGTATTTCCATTATATAACTAGAGATTTTGAGTTAATATTATTGATTCAATAAATATCTCTGTTATCAATGCTCAAAAGCAATTATGTAAATCTATAGATTTTTATTCAGACTAGTTTTGTTGAGATTTGAATCATTTAATCCAGGTAAATGGATTATTCAAAATCTATAATTGATTCAAGCAATATTTTTTACCTAAGTTGATTCAAATGTCAACAATTGATTTTCCGTTTGAAAAATAAAATTTGATGAAAGATTATGATAGATAATTTTTAATAATATAATAATTTATAAATCAGTAACAGAATGATTATTGAGTAAGGATGTAAAGTCTTTCTTTTCGTCTGGTTTGTACTTAGTACAGCAAAATCTAAACAAAGCAGCAATTAAAATAGGCAACATCAAAATAAACTCGCCAAGTACATATGCGTTAAATATGAACATTAAGAAAGGACCATCATTAAAGTCTATATCAGGAAGTTTTTCAGGCAAAGTGCAATTGCCTTTTGATATGCAATCTTCATCTCTGAAAGCATAATTATAGAGTTGATTTTTAGCTCCAAGATAATTTTCAGCTGAAAGATAAGCAAGAGCTTCATCAACAAAATCCAAATCTTTTTGTCTTTCAGCTTCATCTTTCTCTTCTCGAATGACAACAAAATTCCTCTTGTCTTTGTCTTCATTAAAATCAGTTGGCAAGAAACCAGTTGGATAAACACAATTCTTGTAAACATGGGCGCCCTCAATATCGCCTGGATGAAAACGAACCATTTTCATACCATTATGATATTCAACCATATGGCTGACCATCGAAACTGATTTCCAGCCACTTTCATCAATCTTCTTTGAAAATGCGTCATCATCGTTTTCATTGATTAGATCAAGAGACATATCAATTAGATTTCTCGATTTTCTGTTAGTTGGCATCAGTTTCTTTCCTTGAAGTCGCTGAAGTATCTCTTCTGCTGTATAAATCATGTCACCATGATCAACTGTGAACTTGATTGTTTTTCCAGATAATTTATCTAGTCCGAAAGCTTTCTTGATTCTTTCGTCATTTCCTAGATATGAGATACCTCCTGTTACATAGAAGAAGGAGTCGGAGCCTGTTGATTCGTGGATGCATTTAGGATCATATTTAATATCTTTGGTAAATTGCTGGTTCTTCTCTTTTGCAGGAATATCTCTCGTTGCATGATCACCTGTGAAAAGAAGGATTGTGTTTGGATCATTCTCTTTGAGCCAAGTAATCAACTCTTTGATGAAATACTCATCAGTGTATTTGTTCACAGTAAGAAAATGTGCAACTCTCATTGCTTCTGAATGAGGCTTAATACTCGAATTCATAAATGTTTTTGGATAGAATTCTGGTTTGTCATATCCGGTATATGGCATATGTCCATCAACTGATGATGCTAAAGTAAAAAGTGGCATGTTCTGATCTTTATTTTTCATAATTCTTTTTTGTTGCTTCCAATGTGCTTCTATTTCTTTAGCAACAATTCTGTCGCCTGATACTGAAATAGATGGATGTTCATAAACAGAGTTTGGATCAAGTCCAATGGCTTCTGCTTGTTTGAATGTTGGATAATAAGCTGCAGCATAGTCAAACCATCGAGGAAAGTCATAAATATTTTTGTTATTTTTTAGAAAATTGTTAACATCTTCTTCACTGCATTCTTTTCGCATATTGGGAACAAAAGAGTAATCACCAATAATTTTTTGAAGTGTATCGTTGAATGAATCGCCATAACTTGATAAACAATTCATTCGATATCTTGCTTCTTCTTGTTTGCTCTTCTTATAAATCCAGTATTGTTTGCCATCAAAATCAAATCGATTGGCATTAACGATTAAAGTTCTAAATCCTTTCATATGGAAGTAACTTGGAATATCATCAACATCATTCTGCCATCCGTTAATAATGTTCATATAAGTTTGTGAAGGAGGTTCTTGAGTAAGAATTGAGTGAAGTCCAGAAAAGGATGGCAAACCTAAAGTTTGCATACCTGAAAAAGTAACCATTTCTTCTTTGGAGAATTTATGAAGAAATGGCATCACTTCTTCATTGTAGAATGGAGTGTCTGTTTTAAGCGTATTTGGATTTTTAACATGTTCTTCGAGAAAATCTTTGCTAATTAAATATGTTGATGGATTGAATGATTCATAAAGAAGGAGAAGAACATTTGGAAGTTCTTCAGGTTTTAATATATCATTGCTCTCAGATGAAATCCTTTTCTTGCGCTTTCTGATACTATCACGTCTAATATGTTCCGGAACTTTTTCTGTATCTGGGTTTGCATTATCTTTTTCTTTGCTTTCATTTGCATTTGTGTCATCATTGTCTTTTGTTTCACTGCTTTTTCCTTTTTCTTCTTTGGATCCTTCTTCAGTACTTAGCAAATGCGTGAGTTTTGGACCTTTTTCGTTGCATTTGTTTGATTGTGGATTGTAAGCACAAAATGCTTCAAGATCAGCATGGACTTCAGGATAAATTGGTTCCTCTCTTGTGTCAAGCCAGAGTCGACCTGGTGGGAGGAAGTTTCTTGACAGATTAACGATATTTTCTTTAGTTTGCTTCGATGGTCTTGTCTCGAAATGGGTTAAGGCAAGAATAAGATTTGACGAATAGGGTAAAATAGAAAAATATCGTGCTTTAAAATCTTCAGCGGAGAGAAGTACGATGGATTCAATAATAATATCAACGAAAGCCAAAAAGTGAATAAGTATGAAAAAAATATTAAAGAATTCTGGGTTTTTCAAAGATGCATTCCCTGAGAAAAAGAAGTTTTGATTGCTCGATATATGTGGAGTTGATCTTCCAATTTTTTCTAAATATTTTCGAGTAAAAACTGAGTCAAGAATTTGCTTCCAGTTAAAAATAACTAGAATAATACAGATGATTATAAAAAAGACTAAAACAATAAACATTAAAATAAAAAATTGAGGGGAATCTAATACTGAAGTTTTCACAATATTTGAAGCACTATTTGAATGGGCTTTTGTACCTTTAATATTAGACCAAAATTCATGAAAGACTTTTTGCTCCATTCCAAATCTACCTAAATAAGCAACATAAGTTGATGGTAGAACCATTTGCATATTGTGACGTGTGTTTTCAAAATCATAAAGTGTAAACCCAAATATTTCAAGATAGATACCCATCATTAGCATATTAATAAAAAAAGTAGGCCATCCTAACTTAAGATGTAAGCGGCGTAGCCAATAGTGAATTACGGCGACAAAACTGTTTTGAGAAAATTGAATAAAAAGCATGATTATAAAGTTTGATGGTTTTCCTAGATAAATTGTTTTAGCTGTCGATTCAAAAAGAAATTTCGAGATAATTATTGTCATTACTGGAATAAAGAAGAAGAAGAGAAAAAAATAGGGCGGGTTTTGTATCGAAAACATTTGATAAATACTGAAATTAGCCTGATAAAAAAAATTCAATGTTACAATTTAAATAAATTCACAATTTAATTCTTAAGAAAATTTATTTATTTGAAAATAACACTAGTTGATTTTGCTAATTTTTTTTCTTTTTAAACTTTATTCTCTTGTAAGTATTTAAGGCAAACACAATATTTTTTCAATAGACATTTTTACAAAATAAAAAAAATTAATGAAATAGGAATATACTGAAAAGTAAGCCATTAAATATTAGTAAATTAATAATATTAGATATAAAATTTAATAATAAAACATATTTTCATATTTATTTTTAAATAATTATTTTATAATTATTATTATTCCAATCATTTTGAATCTAGCAAATATTTTTTACTGTAGAACCAGTAAAAAGGTCGTCTCACTCTAAATCTCGTACAAAATTCTTTCATATAAACAAATAATTTTAATATTTAATTTTTAAAATATAATATGCAAAATATTTAATTTTTTAAAATTCATTTTGAAGATATTATAATTTATTTCACATGCTTAACTATTTCAAAAAGTTTTAAAATGAAAAAACAATTCAATTTTTTGATATTAAAATTATCAAAAAGTTTTTCCTCTTTATCTAAAATTTGAATGAATTTGTAGCATGTATAAAATATAATTTTCACAATAATAATTAAAAAAATTCAATTTTATTTCATTTGTTTATTTTAATATAGATGTAAATAAAATATATATTGCAATAAAAACATTTTTTTCGTTCGAACATAGCTGTATCTTTCAATGACTGTTTATACTGTTCACGACTTTGATGTTGTTTCTGTTGTTGACGTTTCATTGTCGACATTCGTTTGAAGAGATCGTCATTGGACTGTTTCTGTTCATGAATTTCATTGAATCGATTAACGAAATCATCTACACGTACACTTCTTAAATCGATATTCATCTGTTTGATACTCTTCTTCAATATAGGTTTCAACTCTCTGATCTTGAGTGATCCATATTGGTTAAACCCAGGTAATGATAGGATCTCAGATTTCGATAGTCTACTCAACAACTTCGTCATTTACAATGAAATAAAAAATAATTTTCATAGTCTAACAATAATTATCATCCACATCAATATTAACGTTAGTATCAATTTTAATGGTATCATTATCGGATGAAACATTAACGAATACACGTATATGAATATCATATAGTAATCTATCGATTTCATCTTGAGTCAGTTCCGACCAATCGACAAATACATCTATTTTTCGACCACTAACGTCTATGGATTTGACACTCATTTAAGTGAAACCAAAAATAAACATCATTTACTCTTAATCGTCAGCGAATTCATCATTTACTCTTTATCAATTCGATCTTACTAATATTCCAAGTATAAGCTATCATTCGATCGCTGACATAGAGAGTATCATGCCTACTCTCATCCGTTACTAGATTGAACTTTAATGAATTACCGATCTCACCACCCTTCACTAATTCGGTGATTCTCATGAGAGGATCGAAACGATAGACTTGTCTCTCACTCGGATTGAAGAAGAAGACTCGTTTATGGAACGTATGACGATTATGAGATACTATTCGTTTGATATCAGCTGGCATGATATAGTCAGGAACATTATCACAGTCGAAGTCATCAGCGTGAATGTAGTAGTTAGGAGTCAATTGTAGTTAACTAAATAGTTAGTTCGATAGGAGTTTGACTATCAATTACAAGTGAGTGTTGGAGCTATAGTTTTTGGACTATCATAAGGGGTCAGAGATGACGGAATAGCTGATTTAATGCGTTAAAATGGGTGAAGGATACGTAGTATCCGAAACACAGTTTAACCTTTCTACTACCTTTACCAGTAAAATGAAATAAATTTGAACTTGAAAACATTTTATATGAAAAGCCATCATTCATCACAGCAGAGCTAATATCAGTTGGAAGTTTTAAAGTGTAGAACTAACTAGTGAATAAGAACTATTCAGAGAAAAACCATCAAAAGTATGGTATAAGTATGAATATTACACAAAATAACAATTTCATTCAGTTTTTTTCTTTCAAAATATTATATGCTAGTCAAAAATGATAATTATATTCATTGTTAATTATTCTCATTTTAATTCATGAAGTTCTACGACAACTGAAGAAGTAATGTTAAGAATTTCTACTCCATAAAAAGCTCTTTACACCTTTAACTGTGTTCCAAAGGCTCCCCACAACTTCTCAACAACCATTTATATACTGATTACAAGGTTATAAAATGATTTTAACTGCTGAAATACATCCATATTTGTAAATGATTTCCGAAATGATCCATTGAAAATAAACAACTAGATGGAATAGCTACAACAAAATATTTAATCAATCCAAAAGCAAAAGCTAATAAAATCGATCTAACTGCAATATATAATGAATCATCAAATCCCTGTTATATACAATAGAAGATATTTTATGAAGATCCTGAGCGAGTTTACATATAGAGTATGAAGGATACATTGACAAGAATTGTCAACATATAAATGAAGAAGAACCAATTATATATTCCATTGAAGTATAAAATGAGAATGGTGATCTAATCAATAATGATGATAATACTTATATTACACAACTAATAATAGATATAATTTGTGTATGACTACTCGGCAGATTAGAACTAATTTCATCTGTGAATGTTCAATCTGTTCTGGTAAATCTACTGCGATATTGAAATAGATCTCGGCTCACAAGGATAATAAGTTTATAGTAATAGTTCCAACCATTAATAAAGTTGAGGAGTTCTATACTATGTTTGATTTAATTGACAAAAAGTCCATTTGAATATGTGTTAAAGATGATTCATTTAAAAAAATCTTAAAGCAATTAATGATAAAGCTAATATTGTTTTTACAACATACTGAACTACATCAAAATATTTTGATGAAGCTCACGTATTAATAAAACATATTAGCTTAGTTGAGATAACTAAAGAGTTCAATAAAGTTGAATTAATCAGTGCCACTCCTGATGGCATTCAGCTTTTTGCATGTTTTGAGGATTATAAATTTTTAATTTTGGCTAGACTTGTTATTTTGAGAATCGATATCAAAAACGTCACTTTTTTACATCTGATACTCGATTATCAGTTTAAAAATCTGATATCGAGATTATCGATTATCAAGATATCAGATATGAAATGTGATATGAAAATAATTGTAAACTTGATATCAATTACCGAGATCTCGAGATCTCAAACAGATTTATCTTTTTATATAATTGGTATTTGTGATTTTATAATATTTAAAAATAAATAATATAATGCATTGATGTTTATTTTAAGATTAAAATCAAAAAATACATTCTTTTTTTATGAAATATTTGAGATTAAAATACGATCATATATTTATCAAAAAGTTTAATTGAAAATTCTGATATCAAAAGCTGAGAAACAAAATTCTCGATCTCTGAAATCGATCTCGAGAATCTGTGCATATTTATGTATCGATATCAAAAAGTCAATCAATTATCGATCTCGATAATCGGAGAATAACAAGTCTAATTTTGGCGTTGATGTTAAATTATTGATACCAAATCTTGATGAAGAGTGTGCTGATATAATTAATTTAATTGATAAAAACAGAATGAATTATGATAAACTTTTAATCCAAATTTTAAAACCTAATAGAAGTGATTAATGATATTAAGAGGATATCAAAACACAATTAATTTTAACTTAAAGACAAGAAACACTTAAAAATTATACAGTAATTTCTATATAAGAGTCATTAAAAAAGACCTAAATAGTATCCCTTTCGGCCGTATGCCGTAATTGAAGATTTTTTTTTGTAAAGTATTCAAAAAGTTGCACTTTTGCCGTGTGCCGTAGAAGTTTTGTAAAATAAACTATTCAATGAACGACCAAATAGCCGTATTTTACAAAACCGCCGAAGGGCTACCTAAATAGAAGTGATATAACCTAATTATATATCACTTTAATAGTTACTGGACAACTTACAAGGTAACAACCAAGACCTCATATGAAGAATGATTTTTCCATGTTAATATACACAAAAAATACTAATTCACACCTGGAAATCATGTTTGAAAAAGAGTATCTAATTCCAAAATTAATATGGACATGTTTAGTAGTATTAGTTAATTTTAGCACTCTTTTCGTCCTCAAATGCGTTCCTATAAATACATTATATTTCTTGTTTAATGCTATCCAAACATATATTAATATTGTCCACAGTAGTGATTAATTCATATGTGTCCTTAATCTAGTTCTAAATGGCATAGTTGCGAATGTATAAATGCTCGGGATTCCACAACTTTAAAGATAAAGACTCAAGAGTAGTGTTAACCTTGAAATTTCAAGTACTGGAGGTCATTATGTTAACAAAATTAAATGTTCATGTGAACTTCAAAATTTAGTCACATACAGTTGCTATATTTGAATTTCTATCTAGTCCCAGTCCTGAACAACCATCACTACTATCCATAATTGTGTTCAAAATATTCAATGCTAATATTTTGGTCATCATATTCAAAAAATCAAGTTTTTGCTATCAATATATTATGTTAGTTTGTGAAAGTCTACAATAAGTCTTCTCTCATGAGTACCATCTATGACTTGCATTATGATGAATCCAGCATATTTTCGTCCTAATGGATTGAAGGCAGTATGCATGCATTATCAACTTTTTTCAATTTAATAACTGAATTTGAATATAAAATTTTCACTATTGAATTTTTTTTCATTCCATATCTTTGCGTTTCAATCAAAAAATCAATCAATTAGTTAGAAATTTATTTTTTATTTTTTTATTATTTTTTAATTATTCATTAATTGTTCAAGCTTATTGTTTCTTACTAATGAAAAAATTATATTGGCAAAAAATTTTTTGAATTTTTTTACATAAAATGAATATCAAAGAACCAACTGATTTGGAGCTAAATCATTTAAGATTTAAATTCTTTACAATTCAATTTCAACTTAATTTATCGGGATTAAGTGATGCTGATATGAAGAATGCCGAATACCAATATAAAATCGAAAATGTACATCAAGATGTATTCATGATGACACATTTTGAAACAGATGGAAAAGGAAAGAATCAATTTGCTCCAATCGATGAAGCAGATGGATATAGGACTATTGAAAAATGGAAATATAATGATACAAATAATAAAAGAAATATTCAATTTGCACAAAAACAAAAACCAACAATGAGTACCAAACCAACATTTATTCAATTCATAACAAAAATAAAAGATGAAGACATAACAGATTATGAAGATGCGTTTGAGATTTCTTTTCGAATTATCCTAAGTAAAAATACTTCCATTTATTTTGATCCACTAGTTAATGACAAAAAGATTATTCCAAACACAAGCTATGTTCTTATTTCTAAAAACGATGAAAAAGTTTACAAATTATTTGTTATCTTAAATTCTCAAGAATCATTTAATATCCCACTTTATTCGGCATATAAAGGCTTTATAATTGATGATAAAGATAATACTGATTCTGCTTTAATGCCATGGAAATATTATGAAATATTCTTTAAAGACCAAAATTGTGAATATATTCTTTACAGATCTGAAATACAAGATAAAAAGTACCGCTGGTTTCCATTTTTCTTCAGATACTTGAATTTATCTAATCCAAAACTTTTCACACGATTCTATTATAGTGACAGAGAACCATTAACTCCTGTGCTTGCTCCATCACTTTCAGAATATATTGATTTTTCATGCCAATCAAACTCATATAAAGAGTTTTTAAAAAGTAATACAGACGAAGCATCAATTGAAAATCGTTGCAAAGATACTGAAAAACCTCATTATTTCATTTTCCCTCTTATTAAAACGTCACCATTAGACTTATTCAAAATTAAACAGCTCAAAAAAATTAATTCGAGAAGCTATTATATTTTTATCCAAAATAATTCAAACAAGAACTCATATAATATTTTTTCGAGATTAAGCAACATATTTATGACAAAAATTAAATTTAATAATGGAGATAAATCTGATTACAAAATCCCAGAAAATCAAGAATTACAATATGATATAAATTCTATAAATAATAGTTATTCTACGTACGATGATTTGAAAAGTATTATTGATTTATTGATGGAAAATGCACCAAAATATTGTAATTGGCAGGGACGCTCAAGATTGATTAATGGAAATGGAGAGACCTTAATATACCAAGTTTTATTTGTTTATGATTACGAAGATGAATCAAAGCCAGAACATGATTATTCAAAATCATTTATTAATATTCGCAATTTACTCAATTTTTATTTTAAAAAAAGTACCGAAGAAGGACAGTCTACTAATATTAGTAATAAAACTTCTGATGATATTTTTTCAATTAGTGGAAAACAAATTATGAATATTGATAAGTCAATCAAAAATTATGATGTATTTGAAAAACTAAAGAAAAAAGAAGAAAAGAAAAATGAAGAAGTTAAGCAAAAAAAGATTGATCTTTATTCAGGATTTCCTTTAATAATCGTTACACTATTTCAGACCCAAAATAGCAACCAAGCATATAAAGAAAACGACAATGCAAAAGATTCAACAGATAAGATAAAGTCCAAATTTGATTTTTGGACCAAAATATGTTTATATTATCCATTTATTAAACTTATATGTATCAAAGAAAAGGAAAAATATGAAAATATAATACAATTAAAATATTTGTCTGAATTAAAATGCATTCATAACAATTTCCTTGAATGGACTTCACAAATTAATTTCAATTTTCGTATTCAAATGAATATCACTGATAAAATTTTGTTAAACCCAACTTTAGCAAGAATTTCGAATTCGAAGGAAGCAAGGAACCTTTTTATTAGACGGAAGCTTCTTGAATTAGTCTCTTTCGATTTCAAAGAATGGATTAAAGATAAAGGACACTTTAGTGTTTTCAATTATTTTTTATGGAAAGATCCTCAAAAAATTTTTGCTTTACGTGATTTGATCCCCCAAAAAGATATAATTGCAGAAAAACTTAAAGATAATCCAGCATTCAAAAAAAGCAGAAATTCAAACAAAGAACTTAATACTTATGCCACAATTTTTGCAGCAGCGACTTCAGTTTTCTGCCATAATCAAGGAAGCGATCCTTATGCTGAACCATGCTTCGTTTTAGCATTAAATTGGATACTAAATCACGGTGTAGTTGAAGATAAAAGCCAGTTAGAAGATATTATTCTCTCTCTGAATCAAGCTACAAATGAACGAAAACGTGAAGCAACCAATGATAGGTCGCTAACAAAGACAGCGACACTTAGAATATCGAGGAAACCAGCTTAAAATCAGGAAAGACTCAATCGTTTGAGTTTTAATTTCCAAATTGTAATATCATAAACAAAGTTAATTATAATATATAATGCATTTTAAGCCCCATTAGAAAATAAATATAAAAATAACGTTTATCATATATTTGATAAAAAAGAATCATATCTTATTTCATTCATTAATAATGAAATAAAAAAAGTATTTGTTGATATTTTCTTATTGGAAAAATAGTATAATTTATTTGCAATTCTAAAATACATATAACTCAATATTACATATAAAATTCTTATCCAAATAACTCACGAACAGGTATATATATTTCATCATTTAAAAATTATATACTTGGAAAATTTGAGAAACAATTGACTATTGTTATATTAACATCTATAAAAAACTTAAAGCTTTCCTTGCCCTTTTTTTAACTTAGGCCTTCAAAAAACAATTATTTTTTTTTCGAATTTGAACTCTAATTTGACTCTTTGAATGGAATTTCTAAAAAAACCAACGAATGTTTGCTAAAGAGTTTTTTTTATAAATCATATTTGAATTGATATAAAGAGCTCAAAAAGAACATTTTTAAGATCATTATATGATAAATTCAATTTTTGTAATCACACAATTTTATAATATTTTGAAAAGCATCTTTGAATGTATAATAAAAATTGAATTTAAAACGGTAAAATATTGAATTATTAGGTCAAATAATAAAATATGAATTTTTTTTATTTACTTTAATAGACCCTATTAAGGTATTCATTCAATTTTGTAGTATTCAAAAAGTGACAACAAAAATACAAATTTTGCGAAAAATATCATAATAAATTTTAATTTTTTATATTAAATATTCATAAAAAAATAATATCATTATATAATATATTTAAATTATTCTATATCTTGCTAAAAGTAGAGATAATTTCATAAATAATCACTCAGCTAATCTTTTCAACCTGAGTTAAAATTTGAAAAATTGGACATATTTTTTGATTTTGAAAAGAATTATTTTAAAAAATCAAAAATTCCGACGCTGGGGACTTTATTTTGGATAGATTTTTACTTTGAATACTTTACATATTTTTACTTTTCAGAAATCTTTATTTTCTCACAATTATTCAATTGTTTATATCTTACAATCTCACAATTATTTCTTATAAAAATGCACAATATTCTGAAGTATATAATAATTTCATAGAATTGATCTCAATTTTCTGATGATTCAAATATTTCATAAAAATTTAATTCAATTTAATAAATTAACTAAAAAATAGATCTTATATTTAAAATTGCATTTTCCTCATATTTGCTATGATATTTATACAAAACATCATTTTTTTTTCTAAACTTATCAAATTGTAAAATTTTCATTCAAAAAGCAAAATTAATTTATTTTTATATTTTACGTTAATTTTACCATTATATTTAGTAATTAAATTGATGTCATCATATATTTTATTATATTACAATATGATATCATATACTGCTTTTGTTCAACCTTAATATGGTCTACTTTAATCTTAATTGATAAGATATATTGCAGTATTTTTAAATATATATATATATATTACAATATAAAATATTAATATTTTTAGAAAAACTTTTAAAATTATTGAGAAATTGATAAAATAAAATATCCTAATACCTCTTTAAATTTTTTTTAAATTAATTTTTTCTATACTTTTTATGAAAAAAAGATTTTGATTTTGAATGGATTTATCCAGCCGACCAAACAAATTTTTATAATCATTTTATACACGAAATGGATTTATCTCCATCACATTTATCATCAATAATGGAAGACTGCAATTTACAATCTCTCCATAAACTTGGAAATTCGTCAGAAATAGCACAATTGCTTGACAGCGATTCGAAAACAGGAATAAAATCAAAAGATTCAATTTCATCTAGGATTTCTAAATATGGTTCAAATTTCCTTCCAGATATTCCAGTTAGATCTTTTTGGGCTATGTTAAAAGAAGCTCTTTTAGATCAAACAATTTTAATTCTGATTGGATGTGCTATTTTTTCATTAGTTTTTGAAGTAATTTTCGCAAATGATGAAGACAAATCAACTGCATGGATTGACTGCGCTGCTATTTTAATGGCAGTTGTAATTGTTTCTTTAGTTCAAGCGATTTCCAACCGAAATCAAGAAATTCAATTTGCTGCAGTCAATCATATCAAATCTATTTTTCAAGTTACAGTTATTCGATGTGGCGAGTATGAGAAAATATCAAACATTGATCTAGTTGTTGGTGATCTTGTTTGTCTTGAGCCAGGCGATAAAATTCCAGCTGATGGCGTTGTTGTTTCTTCGGATAATCTAAAAATTGATCAAAGTGTTGCATCTGGGGAAAGCGAAACCGTTTTAAAAGATATAGAAAATGATCCATTCCTTATTGGAGGAACTCATGTTGTTGAAGGAAGAGGGACTTTTCTTGTTCTTTGCGTTGGTCCTTACTCAAATTCTGGAAGAATTTTTGAACTGCTAGAAAGTGAACAAAAGATGACACCATTACAAGAAAAACTTGAAAATCTGGCTTCATCGATCGGATTTTTTGGAATGCTAGCCGCTGCAGTCACTTTTATTGCATTAACTATTGGATGGATTATTGATCAGATTAGAAACGGTTTTGAATTAAAATCTTGTAAATTACTTTTAACGTTTCTCATTGATGCATTAACTATTATTGTAGTTGCAGTACCAGAAGGTCTCCCACTTGCTGTTACGATTAGCCTTGCATATTCTATGCGACAAATGATGAGTGATAATAATTTTGTTAGAAAATTATCAGCATGTGAAACAATGGGGTCTGCCACGGTCATTTGTACAGATAAGACAGGCACCTTAACGATGAATCAAATGAATGCTGAAAGAGTTATTATATATGATGATAACATCTTAGATTTAGAAGCAAAACAAATAAAAGGAAAATGCTCTTCACAATTCATTCAAAAACTGGTTGACTCAATTTCGTGTAATACAATTGCTGTATTATCATCGAAAAGTGGCGAAATTGGATCACAAACGGAGACCGCATTACTCAGACTTGTGAACAATTCATTAGATTCGAGTTATGATGAGATTCGGTCACGACACGAAATAGTAAAAGATTATCAATTTGATCGAATTCGGAAAAGAATGACGACGATCGTTAAAAGTCGAAATCCACAAGAACAAAAGCTAGTACAATATACAAAAGGAGCACCAGAAGAACTTTTGGCATTATGCACGCGATTTATTGATTCCAAAGGACAACTTCATGAGATCAATGATGATATTCGAGATAAAATTACAGACACCATTACAGATCATTGCAAGCAAGCTTACCGAGTCATTTCTCTTTGCATGAAGACAGAAAACGTTAATTTGAATAACGAAGAAGTTGAGAATGATCTAACTTTCATTTGTTGCGTTTCTATTCGTGATTCATTACGACCATCAACAAAAGCATCAATTGCAGACTGCCAAAAAGCCGGCATAAAAGTTGTCATGATTACGGGTGACAATTTGGTTACAGCACAAGCAATTGCAAATGATTGCGGAATTTCTTCTAATGAAGTTAATGAAAAAACCGTTTTTTTGGGATCTGAATTGCGTTCAATGAATGAAGAAGAATTGAGTGAAGCAGTTTCAAATGCTTGTGTGGTCGCACGTGCAACTCCTCTTGATAAATTTATGATCGTTGAGGCTCTACAAAATCGAGGAGAAATAGTAGCTGTCACTGGAGATGGAACAAATGATGCTGCTGCATTAAGAAAAGCTGATGTTGGACTTTCGATGGGAAAATGTGGAACAGAACTCGCTAAAGAAGCATCTGATATTGTTGTTCTTGATGATGATTTTCAATCAATCGTAAAAGCTGTCCTTTGGGGAAGATGCATATTTAATAATGTTAGAAGATTTTTGCAATTTCAATTGACAGCAAACGTATCAACATTGCTTATTTCTGTTCTTTCTTCTCTTATTTTGAACGATACACCTTTTAAAGCAGTTCAGTTATTATGGGTTAATTTAATCATGGATTCATTGGGAGCTTTGGCACTTGCAACAGGAAGACCTCATCCTAATCTTCTGAATAGACATCCACAAAAAAGAAAAAGTCCATTAATTTCATCATTCATGATTATGAATATAGTTAGCCAGGCACTCTTCCAAATAATTATTGCTGCTTGCTTACTTGTTTTTCACAATGGAATTGAAGCTAAGAGCGTACACCATTACACACTAATCTTTAACGTCTTTGTATATTGCCAAATGTTCAACTTGATTAATGCAAGAGTTGTAGAATATGGCGACTCTTTCATTACTGGAATAATGGATAACGTTATCTTTATGGGAATAATGATTGGCATAGGTGTTGTTGAATTTATTTTAGTTCAATTTGGAGAACAATTTTTCTGCTGCGTTCCTTTGACAATGAAAGAACAATTATTTTCTTTAATAATTGCATCTCTTTGCATCCCATTCGGAATATTCATGCGAAAAGTTAATAACAATCCAATAACAAGGGTGATTGAATACTGTCAAAAGTTTTTAGATTCAAAGATTCATTTGAAATCTGAATAGAATGTGTATTTAATATTACTAATTGTTTAAAATAAATAAATTAACTATCATAATATCAAAAAATTATAAAGACAATTGAATATTTATAATTTTGATCTATTGAAAAAATAAACTTAATCTTCAGAAAAGTCACAACACAAATTTGAGGAAAACGAAATAACGTATAAATCATCTTGGTATTACTCCAATGATTTGATTTAATATTTATCATTTTTTGAAGAATTCTCTGCTGCAATAATAATAATTAATGAATTTTTTTTCATTATATTCAAATATTGAATAATAAATTCTTATTTCTGTCTGAATCCTTTTTTAAAAATCCATTATTTTCAAAGCATTCATTTTTTAGCATTAATTCTGCTGATCTAATGATATAAAATTTTATTTAAATTGACTATATTCTTAATTCAACCCATATTAATAATTAGTTTTTTGTTTTTAAATTAAGATTTGAAAAAGAATTCATTAATTCTAGCGATATTTTTATTAATAATGTGGAGAAAAATGACGTTATTGTGAAAAAAATTTAAATGTGATATCACATTCAATGGCGCCTCTTTTTAAAAATTTTTGGAAAATTGAAAAGGATGACCGTTAAATGCCTTCAAAAAGAATTTAAAATTATTACTCCGAAATGACTGAGGAAGAATCACACGATCCAACACAACAAACCGAACAACCTCAAATAGAACAACCTCAACCAGAACAACCCGAACAGGCAGAACAAACTACAGAACAAGCAAATGAACAACAACAAACCGATTCATCAAAAGATCAAAACGAAGAGTATATAGATGATACTTTAACATCAATGAAACTGAGGATACCTCCTCCACGCCGTCGATACGCTACTCAGATCGCAGAACTCTTAGATCCCAACCTTTTCGACTTCGAAAAAGGAGTCAAGATTAATCCAATCCAACTTAGAAAAGGCCCACGCAATAGGATGCCTCAACAAGCATTTCAATTTCAAGATAAAGCGCTTTTCAATTCAATTACTCAAATTCGAAAAAATCCTTTAGAACTTCGGAAATCGCCACACGGAAGGCGATACTCACATGTAGTTAGCGCCGCAATTAATGGCGAATCTTTAATTGCTAATAATCAATTACCAACCAATCTTCAATACAATAATGAAGCCGAAGATGTTCTTGGAAAACCACCTCTCCCAAGATCTCCTGAAAATAAAAATAAAAAAGAAAATGGAAATAAAAATAATGAAGAAGAATCTGGCTTTGAATCGGCGACATCAGATTCATCTGATTACGAGAAATCGATGCCCAAATCAAAATCATCTCTTCAAGATTACAATGAACTTGGTGAAGGCAGTAATAGTGATAATGGAGAACAAAAAGAACAGAAACAGAATCCTTTGAGAACTCGAACAGCTCCAAAGCGTAGAGTTTCCTCCGAAGTAGCACCCCTTCTCGACCAATCTAAAAATGAAATTAAAGAACGCAGTATTAATCTTGAACCTATTGAGGGTGTCGAATCAAATGATTACCAAGAATTAGATAGAAATGACACCAATAACTATGCAGATAATCAGCCTTGGGTAATTTTACCGGGGCCACAAACCAGAGAAAGAAGTATTACCATTGAAGAGCCATATGAAACTGTTGGCCCAGACGGACGCACTTACGCAGATA
Organism: Tritrichomonas musculus; assembly: GCA_039105265.1. Lineage (NCBI taxonomy): Eukaryota > Parabasalia > Tritrichomonadida > Tritrichomonadidae > Tritrichomonas > Tritrichomonas musculus. The sequence continues at coordinate 7,973,087 of JAPFFF010000002.1, forward strand.
ACGCACCTTGGGTTATACAAGACGAAGAAAATCCCAATCAATTACTTGATCCACGAGCTCTTCAAGTACAAGAACGCGGCTCTCCTCAAATAGAAGAGCCAGAAGAAAACTACCAAACAGTCGGAGAGGACGGACGTAACTATGCAGATAGTGCTCCTTGGGTAGTTCAAGACGAAGAAGCTCTCAATCCCCAAATAGAAGGCCAAGAAGTTCCAGAACAAGATGAAAATCAAAGTACTCCTCAAGCACAACAACGTGGAATAAGCAACAACGAAGGACAACAAGGTGGACCAGAAGAAAACTATCAAACTGTAGGAGAAGACGGACGAAATTATGCAGATGGCGCTCCTTGGGTTGTCCAAGACGAAGAGCAGCTCAATAATCAAGAAAATAATCAAGAAACATCCGAAGAACAAGAAAATCAAGAATCTGCAAATGCTCCAATAGAAGGTCAACAAACACCAGAATCTCAAGGAAATGAAGAAGGTCAACAAGAACGCGAAACTAATTTGACTGAAAATCAACCAGAAGGAGCAGAAGAAAACTATCAAACTGTCGGAGAAGACGGTCGCAATTATGCAGATAGTGCACCATGGGTTGTCCAAGATGAAGACCAACTAAACAACCAAGAAGAAAACCAAGAAGATAACCAAGAAACACCGAAAGATCAAGAAAATCCAGAAAACCAAGAAACACCAGAAGCGCAAGAAGGTAAAGCTGGTGAACAAGAACGCGAAACTAATTTGACTGAAAATCAACCAGAAGGAGCAGAAGAAAACTATCAAACAGTCGGAGAAGACGGTCGCAATTATGCAGATAGTGCACCATGGGTTGTCCAAGATGAAGACCAACTAAACAACCAAGAAGAAAACCAAGAAAATCCAGAAGAAAACCAAGAAGATAACCAAGAAGAAAGTCAACAAGGACAAGAAAATCAAGGAGGAGAAGAAGAACAAGAACGCGAATCTAACTTAATTGAGGGACAACCAGAGGAGGAAGAAAATTACGAAACAATTGGCGAAGATGGCCGTAAATATGCTGATAGTGCACCATGGGTTGTTCAAGATGAAGATCAACTTAATAACCAAGAAGAAAATCAAGAAAATCCAGAAGAAAACCAAGAAAATCCAGAAGAAAACCAAGAAAATCAAGAGAATCCAGAAGAAAACCAAGGAGGAGAAGAAGAACAAGAACGTGAATCTAACTTAATTGAGGGACAACCAGAGGAGGAAGAAAATTACGAAACAATTGGCGAAGATGGCCGTAAATATGCTGATAGTGCACCATGGGTTGTTCAAGATGAAGATCAACTTAATAACCAAGAAGAAAATCAAGAAAATCCAGAAGAAAACCAAGAAAATCCAGAAGAAAACCAAGAAAATCCAGAAGAAAACCAAGAAAATCCAGAAGAAAACCAAGAGAATCCAGAAGAAAATCAAGGAGGAGATGAAGAAGAACAAGAACGTGAATCTAACTTAATTGAGGGACAACCAGAGGAGGAAGACAATTATGAGCAAATTGGCGAAGATGGCCGTAAATATGCTGATAATGCACCATGGGTTGTTCAAGACGAAGATCAACTTATAAATTCAGAAGAAGAGGAACAACAAGAGCAAGAACAAGGCTCACAAGAAGAAGGAGGACAACCATCAGCTCCACCAACAACAACACCAGAAGAAGGACCACAACCATGGGTCATTGAAGACGAAGAAAAGGCAGAAGACGAAAAAGACAAGTCCATTTCATCCTCACCAACCAAACCACGCAAGATCAAGCGAAACAAGAATGCCAAGAAAGTTGATGTATCAATCCAAACAATTAAATCATTCTTATCTGACAAAGAACAAAATGAAGAAGAAGCCAAAGACAACAACGAAGCAGCTGTAACAAAGAGGTCATCTCCATCAAAAGCAACTAAAACTACAAAAGATAACGAAAAACAAGTACGTACTCGATCTCTCAATGTAGATGAAGAGCAAAAAGAAGCTACACAAGAACCAAAGAAAACAACTCAAAAACAAAAACAACAAACAACTAAGAAACAACCAGCAACAACAACTACAGCAAAGAAACAACAACAACAAAAACAAGCTACAGAACCAACCTCTAAAACAACATCCAAAGCATCATCATCAACTTCAGCCAAGAAACAACCAGCCACAAAGAAGACAGCTGATACTACTAAGCCAATTTCAGGCAAACCATCAACAAGAGAACCGAAACTTGATAAAAACAATAAAAAGAATTATGCCGATAATCAACCTTGGGTTATTCATGAAGAAGATGATGCACAATTAGAAAAGAAGAAACCAACAACAACAAGCAGATCAGCTAAAGTTAATAATAATAATACAAAGAAGCAACCAGCAACAAAGTCAACTTCAAACAAAGAAGAACCAAAGAAGACAACAACCTCAACAAGTCAAAACAAGAAAGATACAAAGAAGCCTTCATCAACATCAACAACAAACAAAGCTTCAACTTCATCCTCAAAAACAGCTTCTAAGAAAGAAGAACCAAAGAAGACAACAACGACAAATAAGAAGTCAACTTCTTCAAAGAAAGCAACATTAGAACCTGAAAATGAAGTTACAAGTCGAAAACAAACAAAGACAAAAAGTGCTCCTCTTGATAAGAATGATCCTAAGAATTATGCAGACAACCAACCATGGGTTGTTCATGATGAAAAAGAAAATGCAACAAGCAGCAGCAAGAAGAAACCATCAACATCATCACAACATAAAACAGAACCAAAGAAATCAACAACAACTTCAAGAAGCGTTTCTTCTAAACAATCAAAGCCTTCTTCATCAACCGATAAGAAGCAACAATCATCATCATCAAGCAAGAAGAAACCATCAACAACAACAACATCATCAACTACTAAGAAAGAAACAGAAAAGAAACAATCAGCAACAACATCAGACAACAAGAAGAAACCAACAACAACAACAACAAGGTCTGTTAGTAATAAATCACAACAGAAACCAACTAAAAACACACAGAAGAAAGAAAAGCCAACAAGTAGAAATGATTCATTAGATGATCTTCCAGCCAAAGTCAGAAATTCACCAATTGGAAAGAAAATCCAAAAAGCAGAGAAAGAAACAAGCGTAATTTGGGTTGAACAAGGAATTCTTAATTCTACTCTTGCAGGATTCCCAATTCTTTCTGATTCAAAGGACGAACTTTATGGTGAAAATGACATGCGAAAGTACATTAAGAAAAATATTGATGATCACAGAGGAGACGATTCAGATTATCATTTTAAAGTCTGTATCGTAGGACCTCAAGGAGGAGGTAAATCAACCTTCTTAAGTCTCTTTACAGACGAACTTCTTAAAGACATGATAAACAACGATGCTTGGAAATCAACCTTTGTTTTCATTTTCGATTTCTGCAAGCTTGAACCATGCCTTACTAATCCAGAAGAAGTTTACAAGAACATTATCCAAACTTCAATTAGTTGCATTTCTTGGTCACGCTCTCCACTGTTCAAGTACAAGAGACAACTCGACAACTACTTCAATTCGATCAGGCAATCATCAAGTCCACCTAAAGAATTCCCTGCTGACGCGAATTTAAGCGACGATGAAATCAGTAAAATTGACGAAATAATCGATCGTGAAGCTGTCCAAAACATCGCTAATGAAATTCATCAGACTTGGAATGATCAATCAAATCCAAGCGACATTTACAAGCTTATCTTTGAGATTCCAAATAAACTTTCTGAAGCTTGCAGATTTGAAAAATCTATTTATATCCTTGATCATGTCGATGATTGCACACTTGAGAAAAATGATGAAAACCAATCTAATGAAGAAGTTGCTCCATTGAAAGATATTATATCAGATTTGTTGGATAATGCTAATTGTATCGTTTCTTGCCACGATTCTAATCATTTCATCGAGGTTAAGAAAGACTTTGAGAGAATTGATATCGCTACTATTGTTGACCAGAAAAATGCCAAAAATAAGAATTATAATTTTAGCGTCCAGATTAAAGAAAAACCTAAAAACAATTTGAATTTGACAGTTGATCACTGCCAAGGCGCACCTGCTTTGCTCTGCACTTGGAACAAAATGATCAAAACTGCAGATTCCTTAAATAAGGCTAAAAGTAATGAAAAGAAAGAATTAAATGATAAATTAAAGGAACTTACACAGAATTTAGTTAATGCGGTGTTCGCAGGTGAGATAAACACCAGCGGTGAAGATAAAACTGTTGAAAGCGTAAAGTTGTTAGATAGGAAAAAGCCAACAAAGTAAATATAACAAAAACAAAACAAAAAAAAAAAGCTAAAAAATTATAAATAAATGAAATTATTTTTATATTTTTTTCCCCCATTTTTGTTTTACTCATATTTTTTATTTCTTTCAATTATATGAAATAAAAAAGATCATAAACCATAGAATTTGATGATTACAACTTTTTCACATAAATCTTTTTATGCGTCATTTTAGACGTATTATAAGCTTAAATAATTCATATTACTTCTAAAATGAAATATTGAATTAGACCAAATGTTTATTTTTTTAATTGAATTTTTGAATGATAAGTGGGTATTACAACTGAAAAAGTTTCATTCATTATTAACCCTATAATTTTTTTATAACAATTTTTATATATAACAATTTCTTGAAAGAATATTACATTATTACATATAATTTATTCAGATTTTTAAAAAATTAATTTTGAATTTGAATTACAAATAATTCTGATAATTCTTTTTATAAATTCAATGATAATATAAAATGCTTTTAGCAAAGATACTCTGAAATCTTATATAAATAAGTGCTAATATCCATATGCTAGATTGAAATATCTTAGATATTCCAATATAAAAAATAGCTAGATCATTTTGTTTTTTTTTCATTTTATCATTTTCGATCATATTTCTAAAACAAATCCTTCTAAGAGTAATTTAAATAAAAAATAAGTTTAATTTTAAACAGATACAATATAAAAATTGTATTAATGAATTGAGAATTGGTCCACATTTTTTTTTTTTAAAAAAAAACAATAATTAGAAAACTAGCTTCTGCATATAGGCTTAATGTGATTAGTTTTGGTAAATCTACAACATACGACTATAATGTTAATTTCAAAATATGGTCAAAATGCAAACAATTATAAATAAACAAAAACATTCAAAACAATAAAGCTCATTTTCTTTATTACCAATGCATTTATAGCATTTAAATTATGCAAGCATTTTTGAAGTAATGTCTATTTCAATTGTCCCCTCAGAAATCGATTTATAAAGGTGAATTGAAAAAAATTAAACTTTTACTCACTAAAAATAAAATATCAATAATATGATATATATTGCATTTACATCGAAAAACTAATAAAAATTATGAAAAAACACTTTTCTGAGAGTTTTTAATTGAAAAAAACATCAAAGTTCTCAAAATTAAAATGATTGTAACTTTTTTAATAATCCTCTTTTTGAGAGTATTTGCAATATTGAAAAAGTTAGAATAATTTTTTTCTAAAGCATTTTGCTTGAATTTATTTGAAAAATGATAATGTAACTTTTTGAAAGTTTGATTTTTCGAATCATTTTGTACATTGCGTGCAACGTAATCAAATACACACTTTACTTTTTATACAAATATAAAGAATAAGAATGATTCAAATAGAAACAACTATTCACTATTTACCCTATCCACAAGATCAAGAATTTTTCAATCATAAAGTGAATGAAGAACAAGAAATAAATGAAAACACCTTATCATCACCCATCTCTGGTCAATTTTTTGGTTTAATGTTACCAGAAAGCAATAAATCATACCCAATCTCCGTTTCTTTATTTGACGAGAACCACGTAAATTACACCGAAGAAATTAACAATAATGAGATTTCTACTAATAGTTCATTAGAAGCATGTTATGAACCAAGCCTTAATTCATATTCATCTATTAGACGATCAACAGAGAAGAAATCAATATCAGATCAAATTACATTATCAGAAACCTCTTTAAGTTCACAAAACGGAACTATAGAAATTGGATCATCAGCACCATCAAGGCCAATAACTTGCTCAAGAACTCGTTGGACCAAAGAAGAAGAAGAAACATTGATCAAGCTTGTTGAAAGAGCGGGTGCTCGAAGGTGGAACCAAATTGCTTCTGTCCTTAAAACTAAGACGGCAAAGCAGTGCAGAGACCATTATGCTAATTGCCTTGATCCTGAAATTAAGAATTCTCTTTGGACGGTTGAAGAAGAGCGTGTATTATTAATGAAATATCAAGAGTATGGCACACACTGGTCTGGTATAAAGAAATTCTTACCAGGAAGGACAACCTCAATGATTAAAAATTATGTAACAATGTTATTAAAGAAAAATGAAAGAGGTTTATCTCATGAATTTCAAGAAATCACACAAGGTCAAACATCAAATGAACAAGCTGAAGAATCAAGTTCATGCGGCAATAGTAATGCAGGCTCTGACACTGATGACCATAATTTCTCATTAAATATGGATGATAATCAGACAAAATATAATAAATTCAGTTGTCTTGATATTGACTGCCTTTTAAATAGGCCCAAAGGCGGTGTTCCTTTTGCTTAATTTCGTTGTATGTTAAATATTTGAATTTTTATAATATGACTTATTTTTTTTTTCTATAATTTTATTTAATATTCTCTCTCATTTATTTATACTAGCCTTTTAATGCCTATTCTGCTATTTTGTGCTGATTTTGCTGATATCTTTTTTTTTATATAATAGTATCTGCTAATCATTTAGAATCAATTTGGATTTACTTTCATTTTTAATATGTATATCAGAAATTATTTTTTAATTTTTTTATTTTTCTATTAATTTTGATATTATTTCTTTGATCGAAAAGCAAACAATGAATAATTCCATAATAAAGGAAAGTTGCCATATTCTATTTAATATTGTACTAGCATATTTTTTTTTTAAAATGATTTAATGAAATAAGAATAATTATTTGAAATTATTATACATCCAAAAAACCTAGAAAGAATATATATCAATATATAACAGAATTTATATTAACTCATATATTGAAATCCTTTTATGTAACAAATTACATCATGAATTGAATTCGTATATACTTTAAATTATTAACACACCAAATAATTATATAAAACACATAACAATAATATCTAATTTAATAATAATACAAACAAACAAACAAATATACAAGTGATTAAAAATCAATCTTGTGCATTATTAATGATATCAGTAAGCAAATGATCAATCTCTTTCTCTATTTCAGAATATTTTTCTTGGGAAATTTGAAGTGGAATTGTTTTTGAAAATGAATCATCAAGAGAATATGATGAAACACTACAAGTCTTTCCATCATCATCTATGCATAATAACATTTGCTGATTTTTCTTACAAGGATCAGATTTTGATGAAACTTCATTCATTCTGAATATAGGCCGATTTAAACAAGGGGCCGAAGATTCTGCTCTTCTGTGCGCTTTATCCGGCAATATTGGGCTTGAAAAGGTCACATTAGGACATGTCTTTTTTTGTTTTTTTTTCGAATCTAACAAAATAATATCGCATGTTACTTTAGGCCTTTCTTTGCATTTTTCCAAATTTCGAGAAATGTGATATGGATTTGGTTGGAATTTATTTAGTTCGAGATCAATAACATTGAAAGAGCCGTATCTCTTAAAATCTGTTCCATTGCTTTTTTCAAATCGAAATGAAAATCTTAATACTTCGAAATGACCTTTTTTGTATTGCTTAAAATCATGCTCAATAACAATCATATCTTGAAAAGCAACTGAGTTGTTAACACCAATTTGGTATTTATTGGAAATAACTGAATTATGACCTGATTTGAGTTTAAGAAAAATTCTATTTGATCTTGATGGTATATCCGTGATAACAATGTTTTTGATGCATATTTTAGCTTTTGGCATATGCTAAATACAGAAAATGAAATAATATTTTATATAAAAAAAATTCTGAATATTTTATTTATTTTATTTATAAATTGAATGAATTTATAAATATTTCTAACAAATATTTGAGATAAAATTTATTTTTCTAAATCAATTATAAAATTTATTTTTTTTTTTTGAAATTATTTTTTTGGAAAGAATTATGAATAAAATTAATAAATTTATTGTTAATTAGTATAAGATAGTAATTTAAATTAATATTTTAAAAATTTAATAGGTGATTTATAAAAATATAATATATGTCTTTTTTAATATATTTGATTAAAAGGATCTATATTAATATTCCTATTATATAATAAGCTATTTGAGATATTTTAATGATTCGATTGAAGTTAAAAGATACATAAGTTTATTAATTTCATATTATTTAAAGCACGCATCTTTTTGAGAGATTAAGAAATACTTTTCTTAAATGAATCAATCAGATAAAACTATAATCATCTACAACTCTGTTTTTTAAATGACTTTCTTTGATTTTAAAAAATAAACGGTCGCTCAAAGCCTTTGAGTAAATGAATGATGAAAACGTTTTTTATAAGAATTTTTCCTCTGAGGAAAAACGACGAATAGAAACATCACAGGACATTCTTTCAATTTTCTCACAAATTTCAGATGAAAACATAGAATCATCATTTTCATCATTAGAATCGTTGAATATATTTTCTGACGATTTAATTTTTGAATATATTATTAGAAGGATAGTTATGTTTTGTGAAATGTTTCCGTCCAACATCGATTTATATGTGCGAATTGCCAAAAAAATCAGTTTAAAATTTCCCAAAATTAAAGAGTCATTATTAATGAATTCATTTCATCGTTATTATTTTTACATTGACTGCAACGAGAGTGGATTTATTCTATACATGCTATACAGTTGTATTAAAGAAGAACTTTTAACAGCTCATGAATTGATAGAGCAATTCAAAGAACTTTTCAGAACGAAATATCAATTCCATGATGACAATGTCTTGTTTTTCATCTATTTTTCACCCGAGCTTGAAGAGAACGACGCTGATTTCTATGAAAAAGTTAAGCAATACACTGAAGGCGTCATTGCATCAGACTTGCTGTCGAAGTCCATTCAGCAGTTCTATCTGAATGTCTATTTGGAGATTCTCGTTCAAAATGGCTTTGAAAAACTGAAAAAAATCAGGAATGAAAAACACATCACAGAGAATCGACTTTTTGAGATCATCTACAACGATGATATTGACAAGCTTCATGATTTCCTTTCAAATCCAGAAAGAAGCGGAAATGAAGTCATCGTTCATTCTCTCATTTCACCTTATCGAGAAGTTGCGAATAAATTGTCGTTGATTTCGACGGCTGCTTTTACGTCGTCTGTCAAATGTTTTAAGTACCTCCTGATGAATGGGTCGAAAACGGATGAGGTGTCAAAAACAATGGGGTCACTGGCCCAGGATACAATTGTTGGCGGCAATGTTGAAATCATTCGATTCGCGCAACAAAATCGAGTCAATTTTGAAGGCTCGTTATCGACGTGTGCGAATTACTTCAGAAATGATATATTTGAATGGTTGTTTGAAATGAAAGGCAACAACATCGATGAACTGACAAAACAGTCACCAACCGGCTCAACCGTTTTTTGCCAATCATGCGGTGTTGGCAATATTGAATTGGCATTGAAATGCATTGAAATGGGAGTCGATTTGAACGCCGCAGACATCAATTCTTCGCCAATTATGCAGGCGGTTATTGGCGGTTGCGCTGAAATTATTGACATGCTATTGACCTTCGGTGACGTGTCAGAAAAAAAACAATCAGAAACAACTCTCATTGAAATTGAAAATGACGATCAAAACGACGAATATAACGATGAATACGAGTATGATTACGACAACTTCAATTTTGAAGATAGTCGTTGGTGCTTTTTTGATAAAATAAAACCGTTTTTGTGCATTGAAAATAAATTGAATGCTTACAATGTTTATCATTCAATGAAAGATGCTTCTTCTGCTGGACAAACTGACTGCTTGAAATCAATCTACAACCACGGATTCACTGTCGATGTTTCATTGATCATTCGTGCAATTCTTTATTCGAGATTTGGCACGCTTTCTTTCCTATTTGAAAAAGTTGATTTCAAAAATGATCCAAGTAATAATGAGTCTTTAATAATGATAATTCAATCAAGGCCAATTAATGGTCAAAATAAAGATTTTAAAATTGTTCTTAAGAAAAAAAATTTGTTGTTGCACCTCATCAAGTTTTTAGTAAAACAAAACGATGTCGAAATTGTCAAGCTAACTTTTAGTAAACTGAGTTTTGATTTAGAAGTTGACAAAAACAAAAAGTTCTTGGCTTATGCGCTAAATGATTGTTATGAGACTGATTTGAAGCTTGAAATGGTTGATACTTTCGGCTTCTTAGTGTTGCATCTCAATGATGAAGATAAAATTGATTTTTTAAAGAATATCAAAGCAAAAGATCTGATCGTTTTTTTGAAAACATCAATCTTTAAAGATCAGATCATTGAATTTCTTGTTAATTATAAAAATTCCAAAAATATCGCGGATCTTTCATTGCAAGTAAGAAAACTATTTGAAACATTGAATTTAATTACACAATAAATATCATATATCTTTTATTTTAATGAATTTTGCTGCTTTTATTTTGTTTATCTTGAATGATATTAAGATTTAATGCCTTTATTTTTGTTGATATAATATTGAAATCTAATTTGAAAAAATATAAAATGAATTGATATCTGGTATATTATATATTAAATCGTTAAAATTAATATATGATTTTAAAAAAAAAATCATAATAATTAACTATAACAAGTTTAATCGAACAATAAGTAAAATTTCAAGATACAAAAATATCAATAATACTATTTTCTGTTGATTAAAAAGGAGGATTCTTAAGCATAACACTTTTTGAAACCACACGCCTCCTTGTCGGAGCAATGATCTTCGGAACTGGTCTCGAAACAGCACGAAGACTTTTATCATTCTGCGCAAAAGAATTGATGCTATAGGAAGAAGATTTCCTCTTTTGTAAAGGCACTGAAAAATCTTTTCTTAATTGAAATGTTGATTCATTCCTTATCCATGAGTGAATAATACAGTCATCAGCTGAAAGTCTCGATTCAGGCTGAATAATTAATAAATGTGAAATTAAATCCGATAGAAAAGCGCTAAAATAAGATGGAATTGCATATTTAGCACTCACAATCTGATTAATCATCTCGACAGCATTCTTTTGTGAATCCCATGGCATTTGTCCAGAAACCATAGTATATAAAATTACACCAAGTGCCCACATATCAGCTTTTGTACCATCGTAAGGCTGATTTTTAATAATCTCCGGGGCCGCAAAAATTGGGGTGCCACATTGGGTCATTAATAATTGATATTGAACTAGTTTGTGCGAATAACTAAAATTGGTGATTTTAATCTCATCATCTGCAGTTATAAGAATTGATTCCAAAGTAAGTTGACGATGAACAACTTTTAATCCATGAAGATACGATATACCTTGCAACATTTTTGTGAATAAGCTGCGTGCATATACTTCGCTTAATCGACCTTCCATTGATAAAAGATTTAATAAAGTACCTCTGGCACAGTAATCTTGAACAACAACTAAAAGATGACTAACATTATCACTTTTCTCATCGGTAGAATCCGGGTTTTCAATCTCAAAATACTCATAAACTTTAAGTATGTTAGGGTGATTAAATGTCTGAACAGTTTTTATCATTGATAAAAGATTGTTCATTATTCCCTTTGCCTTTAAATCACAAACAGGCATAAATTTGAGAGCATATTTTTTTCCATCTTCAGAATTTGTCGCAAGTTTTTGAACAGAGTTTGGTCCTCTCCCTAAAGTATGAACAATATTATATTGATGAACTGTATTTGGTATTTCAATCGTTGTATTTGAGCCAGTTCTGTCTATAGGCATCAAACAAATTTCTGAAAATATAAATATTCTTTCAATTTAAAATCTCTTTTTGAAAGTTTAGTTTTTTTGATAAGATTTTGAATAGCGTAAACAAACATAATATCAATAAGCATTTTATATATTAATCAATAGGCGTTTAATTAGCATTAAATATAAATTCATTACAGAAAACTATTCTCTACGATAAACTCTAACGGAAAATTGAATAAAATCATTCAAAACGATTCATTTGAAAATTTGAATACTTGATTTACTATTCGAACTTGGTGTAATTTTGACAATGAAATCAGAGGCTTCCGAGATATTTTCAAATATTTTCGAAGGTAAAAAGCTAGATTTATCAGAACAGCATGTTAAAAATGAAATTCAAAAAAATCCACAACTTTTTGAAGATCAAACAGTGCAATTATCTAATCATTATTTTCAAGAATGGTCTGAAAATCTTCTTCACCTAACAAACGAAAATCTTTTTGATACATCGGTCCATTATTTCTCAATTTTCACAAAAGTAATTGATATAATTCCATCTTACTTCCCTCCTGACTCACAAATTTTTTTACTAATTGTGCAATCTTTTCTTAATAATATTATTAAAAATAATGAGCTGATGAAAAATTTTTGTTTGTCTCTTTGCTTCAAAATCCAAGTTATGATATGTTCAAATAATAACTCAATTGATTATTCACAAATAGATTTAGTTATTACTATTTTTAAATCTTTTCATATCGTTGATATTATTCTTGAAGTTATTACCCAATATCCATTCAATTTCTCAAAAGATATTAAATACAATCCAAGCAAGGAAGTTATTCTTTATATAGAAATAGCATTTTTAAGATATTTATTAACACAAAAAATTGTTGGTCATATCTTGGACTCAATGAATAACATAGATAATGAATCAAAAATTAATTTATTAGTGAGTATTCTTCACAAAGTTTTCAATCAGCTAATTACCGAAAAAATAAGTACATTAACAATTAATGTCAATCCTCCTCTTGGAAAACTCCTCGGCACTCCATATCTATCATGGATATGCGATGAATATCGAATTCAAATAAAAGAGCAGAAAAACAGTGACCAAGAGGATAAAGAGAGTTTGCTAAATTCAAATAATTATAAATTCAATTTTACTCAACTATATGAAGCATGTGGCTCATGTATCTATGATGAAATTCTGAAATATTCACGCGACAAAAACGACGATATTTCCCACATTTTGTACATAATTGAAAGTCTTTCTCAACACTACTCGCGTGATTTTGAGTCAACTCCTGGAGCGATGAATTATCTTGAATCCAGCATCCGCGAAGCACTGAACGATAGCAGGATGAAATTTGACTACAATTTGGCCTTTCACATCGACAACTCGATATCGAATGCCTTCCTCTACGGTGCCACCTTTTGGGAATATTTTATTGCCCATCCTCATAAAGAAGAGATTAAAAACGACGACAATAGTGATGACAATCATCATCATCATCATCACGATCACTGCCAATGCGGTTTTTTATTTGGCAATCGCGAATCTTTTGCCAGATCAGCCCTTCTCCATGCTGTAATGAGGATCGAGAACAAGTCGAAGTTCTGTGCCTACTTGGCAAACTCGATCAACAGCCTTACTGCTGCGCATGGACAAGGTGTCATTGAGATCATCACGCCAATATTAGATATCATCCAACTTGCAACAGGCGGAAACAACATTGGCCTCGCTTCCTCCATCCATCACCGCCATGAACATCACGAACACCACGAACACGAGCACCATAAGCACGAAGCTGTCAACGAAAATGATAATGCTACTTCTGGTTGTTGCTGCGAATGCGATTCGGGCAATCTTTGGGTTGAGGCTCGACTATCGTTTAAAGGAAAAGTCATTCCTGTCTTCTGTGACTATCTGACCTACCAGATTGTGAATGCAATCATCGATTCCGGCGGTTGCTCGCTCGACGAGATAAAGAAGGCCGTTAAAGGCAACAACGATGAAATAGAAGACCGCGTCATCACGCTTGCTGACTATCTCTTATACTTGAACGATGACGATAAATATGTCTTTGATTCGTCCTACTGTCCCGAGCAAGACTTCATGCGAATTGTTCCCTTTTATGAACCAATGAAGGGCCAAATAAGCCCTGAAAAACATGACTTAATAAAGAAAAAGATTTTGGCAGCTATTCAGACTAAGGGATTTGAAAAATTGGAATTCTTCATCTATGACAGCTTTTTGATGTTGAACAGAAAGGTCAGGCCAGACACAGCAATGATTCTCGATATGCTTGACGAGCTTGTATCTGATGGAGATCTTGAATTAAATGACGGAATTGTTAAATACATCAAAGGTAATGAAGAAGAAGAAAAATAACAATATTGTTTGATCAATTCTTTTAAATTTTTAATAAAATATTATTTTATATTTTTTAAGAAATTTGATGAGCAAGTTTAAATTTTTTTCGTATATGAATATCAATTAGGTTTAACGTATTCATAAAAAGAATTATTTTTTATAATGAATAAATAAGATAATTTATGAAATATTTCATTTTAACAAAAATTGAATGCAAAAAGGAAGTTGTTTGATCATTTTAAAGATAAAGGTTAAATTTTATCTTATAGTTTTTTTTAATGAAAAAAATGGAATTTTCTTTAATACCATTTTTTATTTGAATGAAAAGAGTGTTTAGTATATAAAAATATTTCGTAATAATTTTTTAAAAAAATAGGTTTAATACAGCAATTTAAAAGGAAAATAAATTTTAGATGAGGATAAATTTTATTCAAAACTTTTTCAATTTCTTTAGATTTTAGAATTGCAGATTTAACACGAATTATGGACAATTATGACATAGACACCATCATTTCTCTTTTTCGAGAACGCGGAAATTCAGCACTTTTTCTTGTTAATGGGAATGAGCCAGATAAACTCCAATCAATTTTGAATAGATTTCCAATATTAGAAAAATACAATTGTTTTTCATTTTCATTCAATCTCAAGCAAGGAAAAAACATCAAACAATTATTAAAAGATAACCAGTATACAGAAAAATTTTCTACGGATGATTTGAATCTCGTATTAAATTCTGATATTACCACGACATCTGCATTCATTATCTTTTTTAATATTTTTTCTTTTTTCTATTACAGTGATGATAACGATCAGAAAAGTCCAGATTCGCCTTCTATGCCACGTTTTGAGAATGATATGACAATTGATGTTCTAAACTTATTTATGCGATGTTTAATAAATCTAGCCCATCTTCAACACCACAAAAGTTTAGATACGAGTGACAAAGAATTTGAAATAATAGAATTGCCCAGTTCAGATTCATTTTTACCTCCTGAATATTACGATAGATTAATTTTCTTTTTCTTCAGAAATATTTTGATAACTTCACTTCACTTTTTTGATACAGACGATGGCTCGGCAGGCAAGAATGATCTTACCGAATCTATTTTATTATTTTTAGCTTTTTTTGACAATCAAAAATATTTGCCGGCTGATTTTTTTGAATTGTTTATTTCATTCATTTTCAAAGAGAAAATTCAAGATTTTTCGGAGCATGTATTAGGTCTTCTAATCAAGATGTTCAAAGAGTCACGACCTCTTGTTTTACAGAACGATGTATCAAAGATCATAGAATACATCCATCCATTTCTTACGTTGTTCAATCAACGAGCGCTTGATTTGATTGTGATCATATCAAACACGTACAAAACGCTTTCGAAATCAGTCATTGATTGTTTTTCGAATTTGTCGTTATCAATGATCAATGTCCTTCTTGAAGAGACTCCAAAGATCGTCATTGAAGAAGAAGAGTTCGATGCACCTTATAACATTGACGATATCAGATTGAATGAGAATAACAGCAGCGTTGATTTCATCAAAAAATTGTCATTCAATTTTATTGAGACAAAAAGTCAGTTTGAAAAAGGATTCGTTTGTCCTAGAATTTCATCAAATGGAATCGATTGGATTCTTCAAAATTTGGACAATCATATCCTGATGATAACTAGTCGATTAATTGTCACTTTTGTTTCCTCAAATGAAATTGTTCTTGACAACTTTTTCAATACATTCAAAGAAGCGATTTTAAAGATTAATCAATCTTATTATTTCGATGCTTTGGCAATCTTTTATCATTTTGCTACTTCTTTTCAGAAGACTTATTTCATCTCTAAATACTTTGATTTTTTGTTGAATCCAAAATTGTTCAATGAAAAAGAATCAATTTTTACTTCGTTGAGTGATGTGAAGAATGCTTTTCGAAATGCTGCTTTTTCTATTCTTTCCGATTATCCAGAAACAATTTGTGCATTCATTGCTAAATCACTCAATCCTCTGTTTCGATCTGAGCTTTTGTTTCGAGTTAAAAATAGAGCAAATTTTGCTCCAATCATTCTTGATGTTGCAAACGTTTGCAGCTCGTTGAGAACAATTGATGCAAGATGGCATTGTGAAGAAATTGAGAAGGCTCGATGTTGCTCTTTTTGTTTCTTGTCTGATTTGTTTTTATCTATGAATAATAGTTATAAATACTTCGATGAAGTGATGCAATTTTGCTTGGAAAAAAGTGTCACAAACATCTTCATCAATTTGTACAAAGAATCAACTTTGAATTCAAGAAATTTTGAATTATTACATAAAGTTTACAAATTCATAATGAGGCTTTTGAACCTGTCTTTGGAACTTTCTTGGAAATTCATCAAAATAACCGACTCTATTTTTGATAAGAGGAACTATTTGGTCCCTCAAATGAAGCAGTTTTTCGTTTTAATCATGAATTACGCATTGAAATTGAAATCTGATTCAGAACTGGCAAAAGAAGTTAAAAACATTGATAAAAGATCATTCGAAGCTGTTAAAATGTCATTGAAATATATTTCATTGTTTGAAACAATCAATCCTCATCATTTGTGCTTAATTACTTCGAATATTTCACATCACATGTCAGAAGAATTATTCATATATTTGCTGGAGCGAATGGGAAAGCCGCCCAAATTCAACAACAAGATAGATTGTTTCATGATAAAGAATCCCATATTTATATCTGTTCTTTTGTTTTCAAGTGGACTCACGCAGCGAGTTATGCGAATTTTCACAAATCTCTGTGTTTTTTCGGTTAGAAATTCGTGTTTCTTTAATGATCATCAAATAGATTCGATATTAATTCAGATTCTTCAAAATAAGGAGAAAATTGTCTACAGGAATGTAATTTTGGATGATTTTTATTATGATCGTTCGATATCAAAACAAGCGATTCAAGAGCTTCTTTTTTTAATTTGTTCATATAAAACTGATTTGAGAATAGTCTCTCAATTATTGAAGGATAAAAAGTTCATTCCTTTCGTCAATTCTTTATTGACAAACTATCAAAATGGCAACCTTCCAATTTTGAGCATTCCTTCGATGTCAGCTGAAAATTGTCGTAAATTGAATTATTCCGATTTTACGGGCGACTTTTCATTCTCTTTTTGGATCATTTATGACATTAATTTTTTGACTTCATTTCCTACTGAAAATGTTGAAATAATAACCGTTAATAACGGCGTCTATCGGTTTGGATTCTATCTTCAAGGAGCAAAGTTACGGGCCTATTATTCGAATGGTAAGACACGATCTGATGTCAACTTGAGTTTTTTCAAAACAAACAAATGTTCATGGACGTTTGTTTCAACAAGTTTCTTTTGTAAGAAGAAATCATTTGACACTTTTTGTTATGAAATGCCAATGAATATATCTGAGTTTGATGGAATTGTTTTTAATGATCAATTTCCAATTGAAATTCGAATTAATTCGAGTCTTCAAAAGAGGAATTATAATCCTAAGAACAATTATTACAGCTTCTATTCTTTCCCTGAGAATGAATTTGTTGGATTTGTCAAAGATGTCAGATTTTATAACAGAACGTTGAGCACCAGTGAAGTTTTTGATCTTTTCTATCGTCCTTTGAATCATGATGTCATTCCGACTCTTTGTCTTTCAAATTTGAAAGACTTTAAAGTGCATTATTCACATTTTGACAACTTGTTCAATGTATTGAGAAGAGAAACAAGTGTTGCAAAGCTTGTTAAAATTCTACTGAAACATGATCAAGAAGAATCAATTTGTTACGAAATCCTGGGAATCATTGGGAAACTTGCAAATGTGATTAAAATTCCAACGTCTTCATTGATGATATTTCTGAGTGACAGTAATCATTATGAATTCAAAAACACGTTTAATTGTTTCTACTTTATTTTTCAAAATATAAAAGATAACCATACAATGAAAGTGAAATTCTTTAACGTCTTCATTTCTAACGTTTACATTTGGTGTCATTTTGTCAATTTTAAAGACATTCTTTTCTTTTACAAGACAAAATTAATCATTGAAAATGCCGACTTGCTTGTCGATAATTCTGGCTTGAATCTGTTTTTGTATTACTTCGGAAAAATTGATTCTGCGTTTTGGAGCGATTATGTCATCTTTTTAAAAAGAATTTTTGAAAAGTCGCCTCAAAAGGACGAACAAAAGTTCATTCTTAACTTCATCAATAAAAAATTCAACAAAATTAAAAATCATTCAAGAAAATTCATTAATGATCAAAGTAACTTGGCAAATATCATTCTTAACCAATTAAAGGTTGAAACATCTAATATAACTGCTTTTTACCCTTCAATTTGCCAGTCCAAACAGCAAATAATAGTCGATGAAAACACAATTTTTAGAACTAAAAAAGTGTCGGAAATTCATCCAAATAAATATGCTTCAGCAAGTAAAAGAGACAGAAAGAAAGCAAAAGAATTGAAGAAAGTTGATGAAGTTCCTAAAGAAAAGAAAATCGATTTATTGGATGATATTCCTGATGATTTTAAAGATCCGAATTTTTCTGAAGATGACCAAATAAGTACTGAAAATCAAAATGAAAATATTGAAAATGATGATATTCGTAATATTAACGAGAGAGATAGAATGTATTTGATTTATTTACTTCAATTGATTGATCATAAATCCTTTATTTTTACAAAAAATGAAGATGCTTTCTCAATCCTTCTTCAATTGCTCAAAATTAAAGACTTGCAAATCACCGAAAATGTTTTATTAACTTTGTATAAAATTTCTTCTGAGCAGCCAATTTCATTATTCACTTTGATTGCTTACAACAACATTAACAAAGAATTATTTCCCTCTATTTATGAATTTTTAAAGTCAAAAATTAATGAATATCCAAACTTCTTCCCCTTATTGTGTTCAGTTGCCATTTCAATGCAGCCCCAGCCAAATTGTTCTGACTTTTTGGAAGAATATCAATTATTAGAAAATACGACAGTTGCAGCAGCTACAGCCAGCAAAAATAATAATAATAAAGGAAGTTATGATCCATGGTATTTGTTTCCAATTATGCTTGGGTTTTCATTAACATTTGATTCATTATTATTCCTATTTAAAATATTGCTTCAGAATTGTAATAAAAAATGGGAAACAATAGAAAAAATGATAATTTTGTTTGATTTCCTGTCGAATTATTTCGACAATCGAATCATTGTTGCCCAATTTTTGGAATACATATATGAATACAATAATGACTTTATTTATGAGATCATTCGATATTTTGCCATGGTATTATTTGCACATCCTTATTTATCGAGTTTTCCTTCATTAAATCTTCTTCATTTGATCATAAATGAAACATTGATTTTGAAATCAATTGTTTATGACATTGGAATTCATCTTAATCAGAGAGGTAAAATGGACCAGTCATTCGAGATCTTGTTAAGATTGATTGATGCATGCCCATCTGATCCAAATGAAAAATATGAGCAATTGATTTCGACTTTGAATTCTATATTTAGGAATGAAATTAGAAATAGTTATTATTACTTCGAGATGTGTTCTTCTTGTGACCAATTAGTCAAAGATTACAAATCCATTTTTGAAGAAAATTTCAATGAAATTTTTTCTGTTTTAAGAGACATGATACAAAATAACCGAAAAACAAATAAGAAGAATAAAACTAAGTATGTAAACGCTTCTTCTAGAATGATTGGAACTGATGACTTAGAAATCATTAATAATCGAAATGATCACATTCACATTATAAATGGAAAAAGATTATCATCTCAATATGATTGTGTTTTTAGACAAATGATCTATCGAAATAATGAGAAAAATTCAAAAGATATCGAAACCTTTGATTCTAATTGTAGCCTTCTTTATAATGGTAACTTTTGTCCTGTTAAAATAACTCTAGATCAAAACGAAAACAAGGTCACAATATTAACACCAACTTCGCAAAGATATTTTGACCTTTGCCAAGATGTTCTTTATACATTTAAGAGGCCAGAATCAGATATTTGTGAAATCTTCACAAAATTTGGTAAGAGATATCGTTTGAAGTTCTGTGAAAAGCGTCAAATGAAAGATATTGCACAATATAACAGCAGCAAATTGTTCGAAGATGTCTCAAATAAATGGTCAAAGAGCGAAATGACAAATTTCGAGTTTTTAATGTATTTGAACGCTTTGGCTGACAACATTCATCTAGAAAAGGCAATCTTCCCGTCACCATTGTATAAGAGAAAGGCTGTTCCAGATGGAAAATGGAATTTGGATCCAATTAATAATAAAGAAGAACAAAAAGAACAAAAAACAAAAAGTAAAAGTAAAAAATTTAGCTTATTAAATAATAAAGTCAAGGAAAAGAATGCAACGCCAAATGCTCGAAAAAGAAACAATGCTTTTTCTAATATGATGAGCAAAATTAAATTTAAAAAAGATAATAATAATATTAATGATGATGATGATGACGGTAATGAAGATGTAAATGACAACAATAATGAGAATGTAAGTGATAATGAAGACGATAATGATAACTTTGTTAATGAACTCGATTTTCGTAATGTTGATCCTGATATAATAAACTATTGCTATGAAAATCAAGTTGTTCCGGCCAGATACTTCTATGACTTCGAACTATACAATGATGAATTCAATTCTCAAAAAAATAGTCAAAATGAAAATGATAATGATAATGTTAAAAATAATCACAAAATTGAATTTGAATTAATGTACAATATGAGAAAATGCATTGAAAATTACGAATCCATAAGCTCTTTTGCTGAAGATTATTTAGGAATAAAGGTTTCAAGTTCTCGAAAGCTGATTGAACGAAAAAACTGTCCTGGCATCTTTCAGAACAAAAACAGAGACAATCTTATTTTTGCAGTTTCATTAAAGTCACATTCGCAAAACGATTGTTCATCATTTCTTGCAATTAACTCAAATTTCCATGTAAAATACTTCTCAATCATGGCTGAAGAAGAGAAGAATCAATCGTTTTTGTCCAATCTGGCTTCTATTGATGTTAATTTATCAAAGCCTACCATTTTGAACGATAAATCACTTTTTACATACATTACAAATAATTATCAGCAATCATCTGTGAAAGCAGTAAATGAAACTGATTCACTTATTCTTGATAATGTCAGTAATAAATGTCAGCTATTTCAGCTTGATGATGGAATTGCGACTTTTGATCCAAATAATAAAATATTAGTTATTTTTACAACTTCTTCAATTGACGCCATCTCTTCTTCACCTTCTCCTCTTTTATTAACATCGCCAAGTCCACTTGATTCTTCATTAAATAACGATGATTTTGCCTTGAATTCGCATCGTTTGACATCTCTGATTTTGTCAACTTCAATTTCAGACGTTTATTGCAAGACTTACACTACTCCTCTCTCTGATCCAGTTTACTTATTATGTGGAAACACAGAGAGACAATTTTATGCTGTTTCGCCAACGGTTGTTTATTCAAATAACCGTTTCTTTGCCCAATTTAGTAGTACAATCAAAATTTTGAAAGTTTCGATGATTTTCAATGTCATCGTAGTTGCAACTGAAGACGGAAAAGTTCATATTTTAAGTTCAACTAGTGGCAAAAAAATTAAAACAATTGATACGAATATAGAAAATGATAATTTTATGAAAAATCAATCAAAAAGTTGGATTCAAATGAATGAAATATCTGAAATTGTGATTACTCATAATTTTGGCTTTTTATTAATTGTAATGAAAAATGGAAATTTATTCTTATACACAATAAATGGAACTTTAATCAAAGCAACCCAAATTGAAACAAGGCACAATAGTGATAGCATTCGCTTCTGGTTCACCTTCGATACAACACATGGAGTCGATTATATTGGTTTTGTTACAAATAATGAAAAAATTTTCTACTTTGAAGCTTTTTATCCATCAACTTTGGTACAAATGACAAGTAATGAAAAATTCAAAAATGTTTTAGCTGTAAATTATGATAAATTTTCTAGATGTTTCTTGGTATTGAATAATAATTGTGAGATTTCGGTTGTTACTCATAATGTTCTTGTTGTACCAATTAATTATGATCTTATTTAAATCAAGGATTTGTTTGGTGATGACGATTTTTTTTTTTATTCTAAATGCCATGAATTATATATATTTATTTATTTATAAACTATAATATTTTTAAATTTCTATTTCATTCATTTCAATTAAAAAAAAAAATAGAGGTTAATTACTATTGACCATTTAGGTCAAAGAATGCTCTTCGCTCTTTTTTCATTTATTCAATCAATTTCATTATCTAAATCAAATGCAAAAATCTCGCATATGAGTTTGACTTCATATCAAAATATTGTTGATTTTTCAAAATTCCAGCCTCAAATAGCAATAAGAATTGTTTTATTCGGATTTACTGAAGATAATTCGTTCATAAATTCTTTTGAAAGCATTCTTAAACGTTTCCTCTCATCGAAAAGATATGGAATTCCCACTTCATCATCAAGTACTGATCCATATATCAACCTTTCCCTAGTCTTTTCAGTAAATAATATAAATAATGACAATGATGACTTTTACAGAAACTATATAGATTTGATTGGAAAGCCTCAAGCAGGTAATGCTTCAAAAGATTATGAAAACTATGTTCATGTTGCCCAAGATTCAGAATTCACAAATATTTTTTCAAATCTTCATGCAAAGGAGATATTAAAATCTTCAAAAAAGAATGGAAATCGCCCAGAAAAGTATACTTTAGTATTTGTAAATCACTCCACCTCAGTTCAATTTCAATATGAAAAATCCAAAGAATACACCAATTGTCTTATCTTTGAATTCAACAGTGGATTTTGCCACATTAGTCCTACAACAGATAATGATGATATTCTTTTTGGAGAAGAAAATGACAGTAATAAAGATTTGATTAAAGCGCCTGTAAATGATAAAAATGCTTATCTCGCAAAGCTTTTCAAATATACTTCTGTGTTTGTTGAGCAAATAATAATTCCAGATTTGCTCGATTATCAAAATCAAAACTTTTTAATAACTCCTTCAAAAATTATCTTTCCTGTAGTAACCTTTGGTCCCGAAATTAAATCTCTTGCTACACTTCAAAAAGAAATCACTTCCCTATTCTCTCCAATTGAAAGTTTGATGATCATTAACCGTCAAAATTTATATGAATTTCCGATCGTTGCGACAGCGTTGCAGACCAAAATTGGTTCAAATCTTCTTTTCACAGCCCTCGGGCAATCCCAGCATATCTTTGGCTCGTCTCTCGGCTTAGCAATTCTCGACAACGATAAAAAATATAGAAGATGGAGAGAAAAGATTGAAAATGACGAACCATCAAAAGATAAAAAGAAGAACGATTATAAAAATTTCACTGAAACCGTCTCCTCTATAAACCGTCGAAAAGTAGCATCCATATATTTATTCAATTCTAGAGATGATAGAACGAATAGCTTATACTTTAATTTGAATAATAATAATTTTCACTTTAGTGATGTTGAAAATGAAGATAATAATTATATATCAGCCATTTTTGAAAGTGATGAGGAAAAGGTTCTAAGATTGCTTCTTTCTGCAATAGCAAAAGTTGGTGGAAATGTAAACTTTTTGAATAATCAAGTATCACGATTTTCTTCATCTATGTTAACTTCATCATTGGACTTTAAAAAGATATTAAAGTATGGAAACGATAGATTCTTTTGTGCCTTTGGTGGTCATCATCCTTTCTTTCCGTATGGTGGAGTCCGATCGTTTTCATCGATCTTTTCAGATGTAATCATTCGTAATTTTGCATTATCAAACATTCTTATTTCATACAAATATTATATTGAAGCGCAAAATAAGTTGAAAAAATTGCGCAAAATTCAATTATCATTTTTAAATTCCTCTTTGCAAAAAGATAACCTTCAAACATTGCAAAAGTTGATTGTACGTACTTCTGATCGAATTAATAATAATGAAGTAGCAAAAGCTGTTTCATCTTCATCAAAAGCCGCAGAGATTTCTTTGAAAATATTGAATGAAGCAGAAGAATTACTTTTAGAGGCTTCAGTATTTGGAAACTGTTGTCCTGAAACAGTTTATATTTCAAAAACATTGAATAATTACATTGTAGTTCTAATTGTTGTTTCGTTCTTTGGTATTGTTGTTTATGCTTTTTACAAATTATATCAATTATTCAAAAAGAAAAGAATTACACCAAAAGCTTTTTTGTAAGTTTTATTTATTTTAGATCTATGTTTAAATTATTATAATAGTTAATTTGGTTTTTCATTTTTTTTTTTTTTTTTATTCAGCGATTGTCATAGAATGTTGATTTTTAAAGAATATAAAAATAGTAAAAGTTAACTTAATATTCAATTTTCATTCAATTAAAAATCAAAGTTATTTTCTAGCAGAAACAATTTTCTTGGCGATGTTTTGGAATAAATTACGAACACTTTGTTGGTCCATAGCGCAAGTTTTTACTGTTTCAACCCAAGCTGTGGTAGTATTTCTATCAGGAGATAATTCACGAAGGAAACGAGATTTTACATGTTCTATGCATGCTTCAACATTACTTGTATCACCGTCAAAATCAGGATAAGTTTCTTTGAACTGATCTGGAAATTCTTTGAGTTTCTTCTCGAAAACATCTGTCTTATTTAAAACAAGGAAAATTGGCTTTTGTGCGAAGACTGGTGAGTTTGCTGTATTTTGGAATAATGTAATTGAATCTTGTGTTCTCTTCATTGTGTCATCTTCAAACATAAATTGATCGAAATCTGATAAAGAAACAACAAAAATGAGGTAGTCAACGCCTTGGAAGCATTTTTGCCATTTAGATCTTTCGCATTTTTGACCACCAACATCGACTAATTCAGTTTTAATTTGATTGTTAATTTTGAATTGTAAAGAAGAAATACCAGAAGTACGAATACGACTTTTGAGGAGATCTTCATCTGTTGGTAGATAGCCATTGCTGGCAATTCTCTTTGAATTGTCCAAGAAAAATGATGCATTATCACCTAAGCCAATAGAATTGTTCTGTTGGTAGGCAGTTCTAATAGCAGGATCATGCCAAACATTTGTAATTTCCTCTGCAACTTCTGGTGTTAATTCTTCTTCGTTGAGTTGCATGTCGTTAATATTTTCAACAGAAGCTTCTAAGTCATCAGCAACATTTTGTCCACTATTTTGAATTGCTTCAACTAGTGTCTTAATATCTGAGATTAAGTTAATTTTGACAACAGAAGTCATGTCGTTTCTTTCATCATCATTAAATCCTCCGCAATAAATCATCTTCAAATGGCGCCAAAGAGTTGTTTTTCCGCATTCGCCAGAACCAAGTAAAAGAATTTTAACGTCTTGCTGGTCAAATTCATCTTGAACAATCGAAATTTCGTTTGAGTTTGATGTCTTTTGTGGTTTAGATTCTGATGTTGTCTTTGTCGCTGCTGGTTTAGCTTGTCCTTGAGAAGAAGATTTTTTTGCTGGTGTTGTATGATCTACTGAACTTTCGCCACAACCCATTTGAATTTATGTGCGAAAAAACAGATATTAAGTTTTTCAAAGAAATTCTTTGGTCTATCAATTTTTATTTAAAATTTAAATACAAAATTGGTAGTATTTTGGGAGGTTTTTGTCAAAAATATAAAAAAACAAAATTATAAAGATAAAAAGAATTAACAGTGAATATCGATTATTTTGATAAAAAAAAAAAAAGAATTTTGTTTCATTATTAGCATTTTTCTCAAAATCATACGTTAACAAAAACTTTCATTTTTGTTAGACTTGTTATTCTCCCATTCTCGAGATCGATAATTGGTTGACTTTTTGATATCGATACACAAATATACACAGATTCTCGAGATCGATTTCAGAGATCGAGAATTAATTTTCTCAGTTTTTGATATCAGAATTTTTAATTAAACTTTTTGATAAAAATATGATCGTATTTTAATCTCAAATATTTCATAAAAAAAGAATGTATTTTTTTGATTTTAATCTTAAAATAAACATCAATACATTATATTATATATTTTTAAATATTATAAAATCACAAATACCAATTATAAAAAAAGATAAATCTGTTTGAGATCTCGAGATCTCGGTAATTGATATCAAGTTTACAATTATTTTTATATCACATTTCATATCTGATATCTTGATAATCGATAATCTCGATATCAGATTTGTAAACTGATAATCGAGTATCACATGTAAAAAAGTGACGTTTTTGATATCGATTCTCAAAATAACAAGTCTAATTTTTGTCTTAAGATTATCTAATCAATATATCATTTTTATTTTAATTTTTCTTTCATATTAATTTTTTTCATATATAATTTTGTTTGTTATTTGTTTTTATTCTTTTTGCAATGGTTAATATTTGTAAGGAATTTGGATTTTTGGCACCCAATATTTTGGTATATTTCTAACCAATTTTTTTGAATATTGAAGAAGGGTCGAAACTAGCGAATTTTTAATAAATATGATTATAATTAATATATTTTACTTAATGACAGAATATAAATTTAAACTATTAATTATGATATATTTAATGCCCTTGAAAACAAGATATTACTATAAAAAATGAAGACTTTTGAATTCAAATGCTGATCGTAATAGGCAAATTTTTAACTTTGAATAATTTTGTTAAAACTTTTCTATAAAAAACATTTTATAAATCATTTATATCATAAAAAATATCATATATTTGCTTTTTAATTGGTATAAATTGAAATTTATTGCCTATTAAAGTTGGACTTAGCTATTGAAAAAAAAGTAGATATGTAATTTTTTTGATGATTTGATGAAATGAAGCTCCAAAACATAAAATATCCTATTGAATATTGATAATCATCATTATAAATTTATCTTTTTTAAAAAATTAACTTAAATAAGTAAATCATATTTCTGTTACGAAAAATGTAGCGCACCAAATTCAGTGAAATTTAGCCATCAGAAAATGCATATATAATAACGATGATTTTATCAATATTTCAAAAATTTGTTATGAATTTGGAGAGAAAAGAAAAGACTTGAAATTGAGAGGAAATCATGTAAAGTTCTCAATTCTGATTTTAAAAAACATAAATTTCTCATTTAAAACAATAATTATGATAAATCTAATAGATAAAAAATTTTATTATATTTGTTCTTAATAAAAATTCAAACAATAAATTTAAAATATTCAAAATCAATCGTTTTTCGAAATCAATATTTTGAAAAAATTATAAACGGTTTAGTGTCTACTGTTCTAATATTGATAAAATATTAATATTCCATTTGAATATTAATTTTCCATTGAATAATTATAATATATTAAAAAACATACACTAATAGATTTAAAAAATAAATTACTAGCATTTTTAATGACAATTTCATCAAATATTTGAAAATTTAATTTCAACAGTACAAAACAAACATATTATCATTTAAATCTATGGAATAATAATGAATTTATTATTAAAAAATGATTCAAAATGCATATAATTTTATAACAAATTTGGTTTTTTATTTATAAATTCAATCGTAGATTACTCATATCAATCAAAAAAATGATAAAGCTACTAGTAAAATGGCGCACAAAAAAAAAGATTCAAGCCAATCTAATAAAAACAAAAATAAATGTTTTAAAATATTTGAGATAAGAATGAAAGCACTTTTTTAAGGGCGTACGTCCAATTCAATGATCAGAATTCAATGAGATTTCTCAAATATTTTAATATATGTGATGCAGGAATAAAAAAGTGACACAATATTTACGCCCTAATATATATATATTTGCATTATTTTTACATTTTAATTCAAAAATTGTATCAGTCTAAAAAAAAAATTGATTTTTGATCGTTTAGGACAAATGTCATCATTTTTGACCTAAACTTTTTCATAATTTGGAAGTTTTGAAAGATGTATTATATGAGTTTATTCAATATTGTCAAGTTTACATCATTTTTATTCAATTGTCGAATATGCGCATACGAAAAGTGAGAAATCAAAATTAACGCTGTCATGGGCATTGATTTTAATAGGCACGACGTTTGTATTTGGAAATGAAACCAACGAAAGATTTCTACACAAATAAAAACAAAATTTTTCGCATTTTAAATCATCAGACAAGAATTCAATGGATTTCATTAAAGAACACATTGAAAAAGCGCACTCGCCAATGATTTTTACACTTTTAGGAATCACTACATTCAAAAGGGAAGTTTTTGAAAAGGCGCATTGGCCTATTTCTCTCAATTCAGAATCTTTTTCAATTTGAAAATCAAAAAGTCGCTCGCATTCAGAGAAAGAATACTCTTTTATGTGGGTAACGTGCTTTGGAATGACAATTTGCTTGAGTGAAGAGCTTAAAAATGCACATTTGTCAATTAAATGAAGTTTTGAATCTTTGGAAAATTTGACAGATTTTAGATTTGAACATCTGTAAAATGAAAATGGACCAATTTCTTCGATTGTTGTTGGTATATTTGCATCTATGATATCGTGACATGAAAAAGCAAGAGCATCAAATGTTTCATTACTTTTCTGTGATTTTCTGGAAATCATTTTCTGTTCTGGATCTACATAGTTAAAAAAATTGTTTCTTGGTGAGATTAAAATATGATTTAATTTTAAAGCATCTAAAAAGCATCCTTCTTTAAGCTCTTCGCAGCTTGATGGAATTGTGATTTGTTCAATTGATGAATTTGAAAAGGCTTCCCCCTCAATTAAATGCAATTCAGAATCTAGAGGAAATGCTAAAGATTTTATTGATTTATTCTCTCTAAATGTTCCTTTGTCAATTGATCTGATAACATATTCATTAGATTCAAAATGAATAGAACGAGGAATAAATATATCTCCGCTTGCTTTGATCGCATTAACAGCTTTTGCAGTAAAATTATGGTTATTTAAATTCAATGATATGCCATTT
The DNA here is from genome assembly GCA_039105265.1 of Tritrichomonas musculus. NCBI lineage: Eukaryota > Parabasalia > Tritrichomonadida > Tritrichomonadidae > Tritrichomonas > Tritrichomonas musculus. The sequence continues at coordinate 8,002,192 of JAPFFF010000002.1, forward strand.
TCTAATGTTATAATTTGATTCATGAATTTGTTTTCAAATCATTTGATAGATATTGATTAAATGTATGATATAAATGATAATATGAAATTGACATTCAACAGGGCACGATGGCCGAGTGGTCAAGGCGTGGGATTTGAGTCCCCATGGGTTTATCCCTCATCAGTTCGAATCTGGTTCGTGTCGTTTTTTTTATTATTATTTTTTTATTTCAGCTTTTAGATGATTTCAAATAAAAGATAATTTAATAGATCATTAATGCATTTCAGAATAGATGTAGATGATAAAAAATCAAAACAATTTATAAATTTTTATTTTTTCATCAATATTTCAAATCCATGGATTTGTATTTAAAATGAAATATTTTTTTCCATCAAAAATAGGATTGAAAAAGCTACTTTCAAACAACCAAAGTTACTGATTTTCTTTTATTTCTTGTATAATACTTTCATATTCATTTCAATTTTGAAATCAATCATAAATAAATTTGATTCATTACAAAGACTCAATTTGCAAAAGAAGATGAATTTATGAATTACAACGAAAATATAAAAGTATTTCATTTTTTATAAATAAACTTTGTTTTATAAATTTCGCGTGTAAAAAATAAATCATTCAATATTTGAAATAAATTCTTAGAAACCGTAAGTTTACACGCGAAAATTAATAAATAAAGTTTATTTATAAATTCAATTTATTCAATTGATTTTTAAAAATTGACCTTAATGAATAAAATTGACCATTACTTATAATATCAAATAAACAAATAATGTTAGCAAGATTCCAAGAATTTCTAGCCTTTTTGAAAAGCAATACTATTGAAATGGAGAATAAATATTTTGATTCCATCTTTTATGAGTTCTCTTTTATTTTTATTAGAGATTCGCAAGATCTCAATATTATTAATTCAAGAAAAAATAAGCTTGATATTATTACTATTGATGAATATACCTATATTTATGATGATCAAGAGCAGAGTGAAAAATTTTTCATAGTTTGTTATGAAAAGACATTATTAATTATTCATCAATCTGTTTTTTCACAACTTTTACCATTTTTTTCGCAAGATAAAAAGTCATTAATTTTTTGTTTTTCAGAAAAAAGCCAGTATGAGATTCAAAAGCTGGTAGATCCGGAGTTCACTCTTAATTTTTCAGATGAAAATCCAACTTTTTTCACTGAAGAAATAAAATCATTTTTAAAGAGCTTCTCAATGAAAATAGAGCAACAAAATGATAAATATAATCGAATTATATCATTTTGGAAAATAATCCAAAGAAGCATTTCTGGTTATTTGATCAAACGAAGTTATTTAAATACAAAAATTGATCGAATTCAAATTTCAAAAGAAATTTTCAATTCAAATTCAGAAGAAAATGGCGTTGACAACGGAAAATATGTTTTTTTACGTCATCTAACAACCAATGACTTATACTACGTAGATTTGTATTACCACATTCGAAAAGAAAAATTGTTTTTATTTAAAATTCTTAAAGAACAAAAAGATGAATTTTTGAAATCAATAGAAAAAGAATACAATTATCACCTACAGCTTCACCATCCCTTCCTTCTTAGGTGCTACGGATTAGGCACACTGCAATCCAATAAATACTTGATAGTAGAGCACGTTATTGGGGACACTTTGGATAAAATTAATGAAATGGTTCTTCACAAAAATGATAAAATGAAAATAATTTTTGAAATCATGATTATCATTGAATTTCTTCATCATCACAATTTATCCTATCGAAACATGAAGCCCAAAAATTTCATCCTTGATTCCAACAAGACTGTGATTCTCATTGATTTTGATCATTTATTTGAAAGCACGAAAAACAAAACGAGTGAAAATAATAATGAATTGATTCGAAAACCGTTTTCGAATGAAACCGACATTTATTCACTTGGATTGATTATTTATTACATCTTTTTTGAGAAATTTCCGGAGATCAAACAAGATGAAAAGACAAAGAAATCGAAATATTTCTTTAAGAAATTTCCTTCTGAATTTTCGAAGCTTCAAGAAATCTGTAACAAATGCACACACAAAGATCCTTCAAAACGGCCAACCATTTCACAATTAATAAATAATTTTTATTGTAGTTTCTTTTCTACAATCTCAAAAGTACCAGAAAACAGCACGATAGAAACCATTGACAAAATCCATTCTGATGAATTCTTTCCTTATTGGGTTTTTGTTTCTGAATATAACAATTCTTATTCACATAATGAACTTGGTTTGATGTATCAAGAAGGACAAATTGTTCCTCGAAATATTGACAAATCAATTCATTATTTTTCAATTGCTGCGAAATTAGGTTTTGCTGATTCACAATACAACTTAGGCTCTCTTTATTATGAAGGAAAATATGTAACTAAAGACATTTGTAAAGCGATTCACTTTTTTGCTCTTGCTTCAAATCAAGATTATGCGAAAGCTGAATTTAAACTTGGACTAATTTGTTACAAAGGTGAAATGATTCAAAGAAACATTTCAAAAGGAATTCGTTTTTTTGAACTTGCAGCAAGTCATAATGATTTAGAAGCACAAAATATTTTGGGTGAGCTTTACATTAAAGGAGAAAATGTAACAAAAGATGTTAACAAAGCAATTCGTTATTTTAAAAATGCTCTTGATCAAAACTCATCAGAAGCGCAATATAACTTAGGTGTCATTTTTTCGAATGGAGAAAACATTGCACGAGACATAAAGAAAGCGATGAATTATTTTTTACTTGCATCTAGTCAAAATCATTATAAAGCGCAATATCAACTTGGACTTATATATTTAAAAGGCGATTTTATTTCTCAAGATATTGAAAAAGGAATTCAATATTTATTACTTTCATCTCATTCAAATTATTCAGAAGCACTATTTCAATTAGGAAATATTTATTCAATAAATGATTACGTCACTTGTGACATTGACAAATCCATTCATTATTATTCATTAGCATCTGATTTGAATCATTCAAAAAGTCAATATAATCTTGGATTAATTTATTATGAAGACAAGCTGATTAAAAGAGACATTGATAAAGCTATTCATTATTTTGATTTGGCTTCTGATTCGAATAATCGAGAAGCAAAATGTGTTCTAGGTGAAATTTATTATGAAGGTGAATTTGTTCAACGTGATGTTGATAAAGCAATTTCATATTTTCAAATGGCGGCAGATTTAAATTGTCCAAAAGCACAATATTATTTAGGAATCATTTATTATGAAGGAAAATACGTTAAACAAGATACAGACAAAGCTATTCAATTTTATACATTGGCAGCTGATCAAAATTATCCAGAAGCTCTTTATAATTTAGGATCAATTTATTATGAAGGTGATCAAGTACCACAAGACATAAATAAATCAATTCATTATTTTTTGTATTCATCAATTCAGAACTATTCAAAAGCGCAATATAATTTAGGCATTATTTATTATGAAGGAAAATATGTTCAACGAGACATGAAGCAAGCCATTTATTATCTTTCGCAATCGGCAGATCAGAATTATAAAGAAGCACAATATAATTTAGGTGTCATTTATTATGATGGTGAATTTGTGCCTCGAGAAATTAAGAAAGCAATTCATTATTTTACACTTTCAGCAGAACAAAACTATACAAAAGCACAGTTTAATCTAGGTGTTATTTACACACAAATAGAAGATGTTCCTCATGATATTGACAAAGCTATTCATTATTATACGCTTGCTGCATCTTCGAATTATTCAGAAGCACAAAATAATCTTGGAATTCTTTATTATGATGAAAGATATCAACATCAAGACATTAATAAAGCTCTTCATTATTTCAAACTTGCAGCAGAGCAAAATAATGAAGAATCACAATTTATTCTTGGTAATATTTATTATGAAGGCATTTTTGTTGATCAAAATATTAAGAAAGCAATTGAACTTTATTCACTTTCAGCGAATCAAAACAATAAAAAAGCTCAATTTCATTTAGGCATTTTATATTATGAAGGGAAATATGTTGAAAAAGATATAAATAAAGCTATTCACTATTATTTGTTGTCTGCAAATCAAGATTACCCTGAAGCATTGTATAATTTAGGATCAATTTTTTATGAAGGTGAATATATTAAGCAAGATATAAATAAAGCGCTTTATTATTTTCAACTTGCTGAAAAACAAAATTATCCTAAAGTTCAATATAATCTTGGTGTTATTTATTCAGAAGGAAGATTTGTTCCACGAGATTTTAAGAAAGCAATTCGTTATTATCAACTTTCTGCAGATCAAAATTATTGTGAAGCACAATATAATTTAGGATTAATTTATTATGAAGGTGATGAAGTTACGCGGAATGTAAATAAAGCAATTTATTATTTCACACTTGCTTCAGAACAAAATTATGCAAAAGCACAATATAATTTAGGAGTAATTTATTTGAATGGTGAATTTGTGACGCAAGACATTAATAAAGCAATTCATTATTTATCACTTGCATCCAATTCTAATTATTCTGAAGCGCAATTTTATTTAGGAAACATTTATTTTGAAGGTGAATTTGTTCCTAAAGATGTTGAAAAAGCAATTGATTATTACAAACTTGCTGCTGATTCAAATTTTTCTGAGGCACTTTTTGTTCTTGGAAAAATTTATTATGAAGGTAAAGAAGTTGATCAAAGTATTAAGAAATCTCTTTATTTTTATCATTTGGCATCAAATGAAAATAATGCTGAAGCTCAATTTCAATTAGGAATCATTTATTCAGAAGGAATTCATGTTCAACGTGATGTGAACAAAGCTATTCAATTCTATCAACTTGCATCTGATCAAAATTATGCAAAAGCGCAATATAATTTAGGTTCTTTATATTATGAAGGTGAATTAATTCAACGTGATATTGAAAAAGCAATCCACTTTTATAAACTCGCTTCTGATTCAAATTATCAAATGGCATCTTATAATTTAGGTGTTATTTATTATGAAGGTGAATATATTAAGCAAGATGTAAATAAAGCAATTTATTATTATTCACTTGCTTCAAATAATAATGTTTGTCCTGAAGCTGAATATAATCTTGGTGTTATTTTTTATGAAGGAAAATTTGTTCAAAAAGACGTTAAAAAAGCAATTCATCATTTTAGAATAGCTTCAAATGAAAATTATTCAAAAGCGCAATATAATCTAGGTGTTTTTTACTATGATGGTGAATACATTGCAAGAGATATAAAAAAGGCAATTCAATACTTTTCTCTTGCTGCTAGCCAAAATTATTCTGAGGCCAATTATAATTTGGCCTTAATTTTTTCAGAAGGTGAATATGTAACGAGAGATATCGCTAAAGCGATTGAGTATTATCAATGCGCTGCTTCATTATACGATCAATATGCTTTGAATAATCTGGCTATCATTTTTAAAAACGGTTACGGTTTTAAAAAGGATATCGAATTCGCAATCGAATTATTAAATTACGCTATCCAACAAAAAAATGATCATATATCAATGTATAATTTGGCTCATATTTATTTTTACGGTGATAATGTGGAGGAAAATATCAATAAATCTCTTGATTTATTGATAAAATCATCAAATTTTAATTTTTTACCTTCAAAAATTCTTTTATCTTTGGTTTTGATTAAAAAAATTAAATCGTTATCATTCAACAATATTGTTGATCAAATCGTTGTTCACGATGATGAGTCAAATAAATTATCAAATGAAATTTTTCAAATGATTCAAGATAATAAATTGAGTAATCGTTCAAATTACGAAGAAATATGTTTATCTTATCAAAATATTGATTTTATGTACAATTTTGATAGAAATCCTTCTCTTTCATCAGATTTAATTAATCTAAAAAAACCATGTTAATAAATTACCGTTCTCAATATGTATTTTATTTTTTCAGTTTCTCCTAAAGTTAGCTGGTACATATGTGTGTTTGTGTTTTTGGCCATAGAAAATGACTATGCCTTATTTTTTTTACATCACAAATACTATAAACGTCTTTTTAATTTTTAAACGGACAAGTTGTATACAATTGTAAATACAAAAACCAAGGCTTACATATGACATTTTAATAAACCTGTTTATATATCATAAATATAGTTTTTTTGTTTAAAATATAGAATCCTATTAGAGATATTATAGAACATGTTGTTAGTGAAAAAAAGTGTATTTTAAAAAAGTGTCAGATTTGATTGAATTTTCTATCCAATTCTTATTTTGTAAATCTACGCTTTTCAAGAAAAAGTTAGGAATTTCATATTTATTTGAAATTAATGATAAACATTAAATGCTTTAATCAATAAAATGCATTTATCAATCATGTTTATGATACGTAAAAATAGATCAATCTATCAATTCATTTAACGCTTTTTCCAAAAAAGCTTCACCATCATCAATTGGTAGATTTAGATGATCATAAGTTGGATCACACAGCTAATCGTTCATTTAATTCTTGTTGTTCTCTGTTATAATCATCCTCTAATCCTTCAAATGGATTTTGATTGACTGGTGGGACATTTATAGCATACTGACTAACTCGACCAAGCAAAGGAACAATATGAAATTCATTGACTCCAATAGCATTAGCTGGTATACGTAAATTGTTTGAATACCACTTCTAAAGATTTGTACAAAGTTATCATATGAATTAGTGTTTGCATTATCTTTAAATTCACCTACTAAATCTCTTGCAAATTGTTCAAGTTGAGTTTTAACTACCTTTCTTTTCTTTTGTTTATCACATTCCGCTTGAGATAGTTGATGACCTGGATCTAATTGTCGCCTAACTCTATCTTGCTATGTTAAACAGTCATATTTCTACCCATTGATTCTTCTATATAAGTAAGTACATCATCAAATGCTGGACCAAATACGTTTTTCTAATGAATATCATATGCTGATTGAGATCTTGGATCTTTTGGTGTTGTTCTATAACATTGAGGTAAACGTTTAGGATGTGATTCAACAACTGAACCAAGTTGAGGTAATAATTCTGGTCTAGTTACATCATCATATATAAAATTCTAACACCTTTCTGATCTCTGATGTAATCATCCCTACCATATGTTATAACTGGTAATCCATTTGAGTTCAAATGACGTAATCTTTCATCTTTTCTAGCTTCTCTTGTTGGTAAAGCTTTGTAATAAGTCAAGCCATCCGCCAATTAAGATTTAGTTGTTGTGTATCCATTAACAATCATTGGATTACCATCTTCATTAACCACAATCACTTCTGGAATTCCAACAGCGTTTTTTATCAACCATGTTATCAATAGTATCTGGACCATTTGAATCCCTTTAAAGTAAACGCCATTGAGAATATGGATTTGAACCATTATGTTTATTAGCAATATTGGCAGCACCTTGTGGAAACATAGTAGAAACCACTCTTTTGATGTTACTTTGTGCAATTCCTAGAGCTTGTAAACCTAAAACAACATCAGCTAATTGAGCCATTCCATTTTTAGTTCTTGTTTTTGCAGTCATACTTTGATTTAAAATTAAAAAATTAATGTAATTAATTTGTTTTACACTATGATATTTCCTCTCATCAACTTACTCTCTCAATCACTTCTCATTCAATTGTTTATTCTTCACATTCGATTTTTCACAAAACTTCAAATCTTAACCGAAATTCGCATCTCTAAACCATGTGGTGATTTTTGACTTACCCCCTAAAACCTTCAATTTCAAATGATTTCTCAAAGTTCTCATGCATGTATATTCTACCATTCAAATTTAAATCAAATCTCAATATTATATATGTCAATAATCATTATTTAACTGAGTAACGTTTCAACCAACCGATTTCTTAAGGTCAAAACAACCATATACTCCAGAAATTGTGATTGTTGACCGTTGGCCAGAAATCACCATTTCTATATACTACTCATTGATATCATCATTTACAGTTTTAACTTTTGAAAGAATTTGAAAAAATTATTTTTATCATAGTAGCAAGGAATGTTTCCAAAGAAATGACAATTGAAGATTTCTTTTATGCACAACTCTTTTAATGAGTTCAAATAATCATTGTTATAGTGTTCTAGTAATAAATATGTATGGATTTTACTGTAGTTTACATAATTTTCTATTTTTTGAAGCATTTCATTCGACAAAATGAACTCATAGAAAATTCCCAATATCGACATTTCTCGTTCTCTTATTTCTTTTGCTTAATAAACTTTACAGTTAGATGTGTAATCTCAACAATGAAATTGCTGCTCAATAGATCAGTGTTAGTGCAAGAGCAGAATTTAATAACTATGGCATCTTTCATGCAAAACTGCATATTTGCTTTCCCATCCCATGTTATCAGTGCAGCTAGATAACAAAATATCCTCAAATGTCCTAAATTGGTTTCGTTAACATTAAAATCATTCATCAATCCTTTAAAATGCTTAAAAACAAATCTTTCATTTGTGGTGCTATACCAAACTCAAAGAGTTGTGTGGAGTGTGTGCTGAAACAATGAAAATTGTCATATTGTTTTGTTCAATCATTTTAATTGCAATAGGATTCTCCATGCTCGTATGACTATCCATGATCAAAATGGCTGTCTTTTCACTGAACCTTTTATCTAACTTAAGTCTAAACATGGATAATCAATTTAGAAAACATATTGTGAACCAAAAAATGTATATCTTGTTTATCATCCTTTCAGAATTCTCCATAAATATGCCAAAACTTTATCCATATGCTCTTTCAAGTCATTTAGGAGATTCTTTAAGTTAGGAAAATCAATGAAAAGAGGTATTTTTTCACCAAGAACATTGCAACAATACTTTAATGTAATGTGTGGTATCGTCAGTTTAATTATTTCCATAGATATTGACATATCTTTTGGGATCAATACTTTTTGATGATCAGAATCCTGCAGCATTGTTACATCTGTGCAAAATCACAAGTCAGTTTGGATTGATTTCAATACAGGGAAAAGTTTGTCTGTATAATTCACATTATCTTCAAAGGGGCATGTAATCAAACAGTTCATTTCAAAGTTCTTTGGAATATTCAAATCAAGAAAAGTTTGTCTGTATAATTCACATTATCTTCAAAGGGGCATGTAATTTTTCTTTGGAATATTCAAATCAAGCTTTTTTTATATCAATTGGAGTGGAATAATATTGAAACTTTTTTATGCTTTATAATCGATTATCAGTTTGTAAACCTGATTTCTATATTCTCAGGAAATCGTAAATCAAATATGAAATGTTATAATATGAAAAATATAGTAAATTTGATAACGATTATTAGTATCGATCATTATCAGACATTTTTAACTTACTTAAAATAATTAGATTATATTTTTCTCTTTGTAAAATAATATATAAATTAGATAAAACATATATTCTCATTTTTTACTATTTATAATTTATTATAAATAAATATATTTGTATTTTTTATTTTTAAAAAATTGAAAACCTTCGAAATTTTTATTAATAATTAATAATTAATATCTAAATTTTTCTTGATATTTGATATCAAGATCGATTAAATTAATAATTTTGATATCAATATCAAAAAACATATTGATAATTGATATCGATTTTCGAGATATAACAAGCCTAAAGTGTCACATCCCTTATACAAAACATTGTGTAATACTACAAATAAATAGAAAATCTTTGGCTGATTTGTAAGTTTCATCAATATAATATGGCACATAAACTGAGTCTTATTAATGCTCTTATGATTTTTGTTTTCTTCTTTCAAAAATCTATATAAATTTTTTTGAATACTTTATTTTAAATCTTTCAAATGAAAATATCTGATAGAATCAAAACTTTCTTTGAGCCAATTTATAGGATTAAATATTTTAAAATATTTACAACTAAATAATGGAATTTACACGTTTTATCAAAAAAGATACAAAGATAATTTCATAGAAATTCATTTTATTTATGAAAACTCATATTATTTAAAAATGATCATTTGCAACACACCAATATAAACTATTTACTTAGATTGAAAAAAATAATTATCCAATTCTATTTTTTATGTTATCTATTAAAAACATATATACTAGAAAAACCTTCAATAAAATGTTTAATATCAAGTATATTAAATATTGTTTTATTTATAACTTTCTTTTTCATTCAAACATTCGAATATTTGTTCATTACTTATCGTTCATAACGTACGAAAATGATAATAAATGATGAATCCCTCGATTTTTATTAAATTGTAATAATAAAAAACAGAATACATATGCTTCAATGAAAAGTATAAAGTAAAAAAAACGTTGTTTACTTAAATGGGCCAATGTTATAGATAAATAGTTTTGATACTTTATTAATATTGGATGAATTAAATGAAAATATTCAATTAATTATTATTATAAGCACAACTAATTAAATACTTTTCTATTTGTATATGTATTATCAAATAAAAAAAAACTATTTAATTGATCAAATAAGTGGAGAATTCAAATCAAACCTAATTTTTAATTAGTTAAAACAAATATTTTAACTAAAAAATGAAACATTATTTTTATATAAAAATGTAAATGAATAAAACAATTATAAATTGACAATTAAATGATAAGAAATGATTCAACATAAACATTTACAAAAAATTATCTATATTTTTATATTTTTTTTATTTTTATTGTTAACAAGCCGTTTAGAATTTTTTTTGCAGGACGTTAATTTTTACTGACTTCACCTTTTTAATATTTACTCATAAACACATTTTTTTTGTTGATATAAAATATATTTTTAAAATTAAATTAAAGCATTAATTAGAAAAATAAGAATTTTAGTCGGAATTCTCTATTTCTTATCGAAATATTAATAGATTTAATTGTTTATATAATTATAACATTGAAAGTTAACGTATGCGTTTTATTTGTAAAAGCTAAATATTTCAATTTAAATACGTTTTGCATTCATTTTACTAATTATTTGGAATAGAATACTAAATGCTAAAGAATATACCCAAAAAGAAATATTTGAAATTATTTTTTTATAAAGAAAAACGAATTCATAAAAATGTTAAATGATAAATTCAATTTTTTTTTGAAAACTTAACGAATATAAATGATGATATATTTTTTCTTTATTTTTCTCATCTATGAATCTATTGCTTATATTTGCAACAATATTTTGTTAATTTCTGAATAAATAAAAAACGGAGATCATTGACCTCATAACCGCGATATACGTTTAAACGTTTTTTTTTCTATGAAAAAATATGGACGATAGATGAAATGAGGTGAAATATTTGACTAAATATGTGGTCCGATCCGTTAAGAGTAGAGAGAAAAAAATTAGCTTCATGTTTTAAAAAATCAAATGGCTGAAAGTACAACACGACTTAGCAGTTCCTACTTCCAAGATATGACATTCACCCTCTCCAATGGAGGCATAAGTTATGATTTCAAAGGTGACATCCTTGCAAAGATGTCCAAGAAAGTTGCAAACTTATTAAGACAAGGTATCACTCACAAGGAAATTCTCCGCCACCTTGAACCAGATACATTTGAAGCATTCGTTTCTGCATGCAAACTTGAACCATTCAAGGTTACACCAAAGAATGCACACGAATTGTACTCACTTGCTCAGGAATGGGAAATTCCATCACTCGAAAAATTTGCTAACGAATTCATCCAATCAAAGAAATTAGAAGCACCAGAACCAGTTGACTATCTCCAAGTCCTTAAGACCAAAGCAGCTGATCGTACTTACACCAATGATGATATTAAGAATGTTTCATCAATCATCAATGATGCAATGGAAAGTGAAGACTTCACTGATCTTCCACCTGAAATCATTTTCCAATGCCTTCTTGCAGCTGATCCATATGACATTGATCCAGAAAACCTTCTTAACTTAACATTAGAACTTTTCGATAAGAAAGCTTCATCTGCTGTTCCAGTAACAACCCTTATTGATTTCGAAAAGATGAATGCTGAACAAAGAAAGAAGTTGATTCTTAACGAAAAGATGAACACAATGAACTTCACTTATTTCGTTGCCCAATCACTTAGCCACTTCCGAAATCATGAAAAGGACACATCAAGCGCTCTTCAGCACCGCGTTGGAATCAAGATTCTTGAATTAGCCGAAAGCGCCGAAAAAGCACGCAAGAAGGGTGAAGAAGACTACAACGAATCACATGTTCCAGACATGGAAGCTCTCAAACACCAAATTGAAAGACAAGAAGAAGAAATCAAAACATTGAGACAGCAATTGGAAGCAGATAACTCCGCATTCCAAGATGCTGAATCAAAGAGACAAGAAGAACTTGACGGCTTCACAAATACAGTCAAAGAAATTAACGACCAAGGTGAAGAATCAGGATTATTCGTTATGAACGAAACTGAACAAACACAAAAGCTTATTGCAGAACATATTGACACTCTTCGTGATGAATTTGCTAAGAAATTAGAAGAAGCTAGAGCCGAAAATAGTACAGAATGTGATGGCATTCTTGAACATACCAAAGAACAAGTTCAAGAACAAAGCACACATATCGATGCCATTTCAACTAAGTTTGATGACTTCAAGACAAACATTGATGCTATGGACACAATTGTCAAGAGCACAAGATCAACATTGGCTGCTAAGATTGTTCGTGACAAACTTCGTATGGATGAATTCATTCGTGATAATGAAAACAGGTTTGAAATATTCAACAACTCAGAAGCTAACTGGGAACTTACACCAGATGATGTTAAAGGAGCTGAAGAGATGATTGATGATTTCGAAGGTGAATTGAACAACCTTTGCCCAATTCGTGGTAACGCACAAACTAGCCCACCACCATCACCAAGAGCCCAACCAAAGGCTGAAGAAAGCCAAACTGATAGATTCCAACTTGAAGAAGAAGACTTCAATGAAGAAGAAGAGGAAGAAGAAGAAGAAGAAGCTTTAAGTGTCGTTAGTGGCGCTGTACCAAATTAATGACTCTGATTTTTTAAAGAGCCTTTTACTAAATTTTTGAGATTAATTTTATCTTTTTTTTTTCAAACTTTTTCAATTTATTAGAAGATTGATACAAAGTTGCATCAATTTGGTTCAGAGTTGCAACTCAAATCACTATGTAAGCCACTTACATCATTTTCATTTTTGTAGATAAAAGACATTATTTATTTATTATAGTTTTCCTTTAGTTAACAAACAAATATCAAAATAAAAAAATATTTTAAAATTCTATTTCGCCTGAAACTGAGGGTGATACTTAATGATAAATTGAGTGAGAGCATCTTCAATTGGCTCATCTTCATTGGCTTTGATTAATTTCCTAATTGACATTTCCATTCTATCGCTTTTATCCAATTGAGATTTAACCTTTCTCACAACATCACGAAACGCTTCCTCATTCAATTGTTGATCAACATTTGAAAAAGTTCTAAAAGCACTTATAAAGTATTCTATAAGTTCTCTTTTACTTTTTTCTGATTTTTGTCTCTCTTCTTCAATAATTATTGCGTATTTAGAATCAATGGACATCATTTGAGCTTTTAATTGAGCCTCACTCAGTTTACGTGATCGCTCAATTGCTTCAATTTTTAAATCATTTGAATGACTTATTCGCTCTTTTTCAAATTGAAGATGACTGAGCTCAGTAACAACTTTATCATATTTTTGATGCGATTCAACCAATTTTTCATTCAATTTTTCAATTTGATTTTTATGCTCTTCTGTTAATTTTTTCAGTTTGTCAGATAAACTCTGCACAGTCTCGTTGTGCTGATCTTTTTGTGATTCACTTTTTTTAGAAATTTGATTAATCTTTGACTCATAATCTTCTTGTAATTTTTCAATTTTTTGTTGAAGAAGAGCATTTTCATCATGCGCTTCTTTAGCCGCCTCTTTCCATGTTTGTACGGATTTGTTGAGCGAATTAACTTGAATTTTTAATTCTTCATTTTCAAATCCAATTTTTGAATTATTAACTACTTCCTTCAAATTATCATCCTTAATATTATTTTGAATATAACTATCATCGTCTTCAATAATGGCTATTTTTTGATTCTTTTCATCCTCTTCATGCTGCTTCTTTCGGAGCTCTGGAATTTCTTTTATTTGATCAATGAGGCTCTTATTCTGAACTTGTAACTTGTTAATTGTATCTTGTAATCGTTCAATCAATTTTCTGGAATTCTCTTTTGATTTCCGATTCAATTCCATTTTTTCAGAATAATCTTTTTCTTTTAAAGTGACGTATTCTTTAAATTGCTTTTTCATAGCCAATCTTTTTCTATGCTCTTGTTCTAACTTTTCAATTATTTTAATGTTTGCTTCTTTTGTTTTTCTGTTGTCTTCAATTAATGATTCTAGGTTATCGAATTTTTCCATTTCGAGAAGACGTTTATATTGATCCTTTAGTTGCAAAAGCTCACGATGATAATCTATTCTTTGACTTATCACGTTTCTTATAAAAGCTGGTACATTTGATTCGGAAATATTTTTATTATCATCATTTGCTGATGAACACTCTGCTATTGTATCATTGTCCGTTTCACAGGCTGAAATAACATCAGATTTGAATTTTTCAAATTTTTTTTCTGTTTCTTCTTTTTCGTTACTTATATTTAATATTTCTTTTTGCGATGAGATATCTTTTTGCTCAATCCATTTATTAAGAACAAAAAAAATGTTTTTAATTCTAGATTCTATAGATAACGAGTCGTTTTCTGCAAATTCTTTGACAATATCGTTTATATCATCAGGTAATTGGCCAATTGCCCATTTAAACTTAGGTTCAACAGTTATAACCTTTTCCGACGCTTTATTATTATCTCCATTAAACAAATCTTCATCTGCGTTTCCATAATTATTATTTGAATCAGTGTATAAAAATGTTTTATTTTGTTTACCTCCAAATCTTTTTGAATTGATTATCTCATTCATTCCATTCAATAGAATATTTTGCTTTTCGATGATCAATATTAGTTTTTCTTTATTTATTGTTAAATCCGAAATCTCTTTTTTTTGATTTGTAAAAAGTTTTTCCAAATTTGATAAAGCTTTTTGAGAGTTGTTATATTCAACTTCAAAAAACTTCATTTTAGACTCAAGCTCAGTTTGTGGAAGGACGTTCTCTGCTTCTTTTTGGTTCAGCTTTTCCTTTAATTCATGATTTACAAGTTCTAATGTTTCAAGCTCTTTTTTCTGCAATATCAAATTTGATTGACATTCAGAAAGCTGCTCATTGGTCCATTTCAGTTTATCAGCAATTTGAGCTTTTGATGATTCAATATCGCCCATCTGTTTCCTTAAATCATCATATTTCATCTTGATTGCTGCATAATCATTTTGTTGATCAGATAATTTTGAATTTGCATTTAGTAATTGACGCTTTAAATCACCAATCTCTGAATTTTCAGCTATTTCAACAAGAGAAACTTGACAACTTGCGTTTCGTAATTTTGATTTATTATTATTGTTATTTTTATAAATTGTGGGTTGATTATTGCTAATTTCCGGAATTTGTTTCTGTTGGTTTAATAACTCGAGTCTTTTGATTTCGTTTGCTTGTTGCCTGATGTGATCATTCAGTTGCTGAATTTGCTCCTCACTGAGCAACTTATCATGCTCAAGTTTCTTTGTTAATTTTAAAAAATTAAGATTTAATTCATTTCTCTTTTGCTTTTCCTTTTGGAGTTTGTTTTTTAAAATTTGGATTATTTCTTCATTATCATCTTGAGTCAAATTCATATTCTGACTTTCGTTTGTTGAATTTTGGCTTGACCCTTGCTTTAAATATTCAATTAATTCATCTGATGTTTTGAAAATAGTAGTGAAGTACCCTCCTGAAAGTTTTAATATTTTGGATATTTGATTTTGAAGTGATGATACTTCTGACTGAAAATTATGATTTATCAATTCCAAGTTCTTTATTTGCTCTTGAAAACGTGCGGTGTTTTTTTCATTTTCTGATAAAATACTTGATAGTTTGGTTTGTAATTCTGCCACCTCATCTACATATACGCGGCTAACTTCGCTTTTAGATTTTATCTTTTCGTTTTTTAAATCTTCATTTGTTTGCATTGCTATTTTTAATCGCTTTGTTAGGTCATCATTAATATTCTTTAATTCGTTAT
The DNA here is from genome assembly GCA_039105265.1 of Tritrichomonas musculus. NCBI lineage: Eukaryota > Parabasalia > Tritrichomonadida > Tritrichomonadidae > Tritrichomonas > Tritrichomonas musculus. The sequence goes on from JAPFFF010000002.1 coordinate 8,018,219, forward strand.
TTTGATGCTTAAGCTCACTATTTTCATTATAAAATTCAGTCATATTCGGAACAAAATTAATCGTATCTTGAAATTGTTTTTTTAATATGTCCAATTCTTCTTTTAATTGACGATTTTCTTCTGTAATTAAATCGATTTGTAATTTGTTTTCATGAAAATCAGGATTCTCCTTATTTGAGTCGGCTGAAATTGACATTTAGGAGACAAAGATTTTCTTTTTAGTTTTTATTTGACCTTTCCTTTCAAAAATTCATGTTTCAGACGTTAAGAATACAATTTTTAGCGCCAATTTAAAATCACTATTGAAAATTTAATACGCATTTTTTTAATTTAAAAGTATATATATCCTGGAATTTATTTGTAATTTTTATTATATTCTAATCTATATGTGTATTTAAATACATATATTTATATAATTTCTAATATTTTAGAATTTTATAAAAATTTTTATATTAAATAATACAAATCAAATCTTTTCTTTTCAAAATAAAATAAACTATTGAATACTTGAATGATATTTCAAATTTGTAAAAGTAATCATTTCTTAATGAAAGTCATATTAGAATTGTTGATTTTATTTCAAAACTCTTTCGAAAAAATCTTTTGGATTACATATTGATTAGAAAGTTCAACATTATTATTTTTTCAATTTCTATCAAAAATTATTAGAACAGAAAATTGTGTAAAGAAAAAAATATTTTTTCAGAAATTTGAATGATTGGAGTTTTTAAATGGTATTCAAACATGGAAATAGTTTTTTTCTCATTTTTGGATATATCTAATATATATTTATATTTACAAAAAAGTTTATTTGATATTTGTTTATGAAATTTTGACTATTAATTTTATTTCATTTCACTTAATGCAACAAGAACAAAGTCAAATTAGCATAATGAATGATCATATTGATAATTATATCACCAAGAATAAATCTGTGACAACCAGATGGAATAGAATTATTATTTTAGACAAAAATAAACATCCAATTAATGATCAGATTTATTATTTAGATCATAAAGCTAGACTTTTGACAAAATTTAAAAGGCAAAAGAGGAGAGATCTTGGAAAAGTGACAGGTAAAAAAAAGGTTCCTAAAAATTGGAAACAAATAATTGAAAATTTAGATGACGCCGCTTTATCATCATTAAATATATTAAATGAATCAACAGAATTACTTAGTGAATCACCATCTAATGTGTTGTCATCTTCCGATCAGGATCACGAAACTCAACAAATCGACTTTTTATCTTTTGATAAACTTATTTCAATTGACTGGCTTCTTAATCAGCCTACTGCTGTTTCAGCAATTTGATGATTTTAAGATAATATATAATGTTTGTAATTCTAAAAAAAAATCTTATACTAGTGACTTTTTTTGCAAACTTTTTTGTCAATTAATGTTTAATTAAAAAGGTTGGAAATAACAAAAATAAACATACAAAAAAGAGAAGATCGCGTATAACTATAACATAAAGGCATATAAATAATAAGCCAAAATAAGATCAAGTCTTGTTGGTGACCAGCGTATTGGACCTTCTCTTCATAGAAATAATTGTCGAAGTTATATGCCTATTCTTCTTAGAAGTAGGAGTCTGCTGTTTCTTTTGTTCTTCATTATTATTACCTTTACTATTGGTAGCATTATTATTAGTAGTAGTTGCAGGAGTATTAATAACAATGCTTGCATTATTATTAGAGTTGGTATTATTATTGCTATTATTATCCTCAAAAGTTAGTTGTTCTGAAGACATTGATTTTGAAACTTTTCGATTTGTATTATTATTTTGTACACCTGGGTCTAAAGCAGATGCCTTCTCTTTATTCACTTCATTGTTATTATTAGTCTGCTTTAATTCGAGAGATGGCCTAAAGCCAGTAACAATTGTAGATCTCCTGTTCATTTTATTCCTTTCGGCCAGGGATTCAGAACCTTTTCTCTTGCTCAAAAAGCTGCTACTTGCATTTGCACGAGTACGAATGGTCAAATTTGCTGGATGATCGGGAGGTATAGATTCACGTGATGAAATACAAAAACGTCCAGCTTGAAGCTTTGTTGTTGGAGTAAGTGATCCTTGAGCTGAACTAATTGGTACTTTAGGTATATTTATTGATTTCCTCTTATTAATTTGTGAAGGGCCATTGGCGTTGGGAAGTGCTTTATTAGGTTTGCATGGCTTCAGTCCAAGTGCTTGGCCAACTGGGATTGACATGACTGTTTTTGGCTTAACTCCAACATCTGAATCCGATTTTAGGCAATAAAAGCAAAGTTCTCTGTTTTCGTTATGTAAAATGACACCTGACTTATTTTGTAATTGCTTGCAGTAGTTACTACTGCTAAATAAAGTAATGCACATATGGTTGCAATTGAATGAGTAACCAGTTGGTACGCATTGGTGTGCTCTTAATACGACTTTTAGCTTAGTATTTTTTAAAAAGTTGGTGATAGCACCAGGCCCGTAGAGAACACCACATCCTCGTTTATTTTGTTCGAAAAGGTTGATTTCATCAACTGGATCGGACCAAACAAGGTCTGAAATTAATTCTGTTTCTTCATAAAGCCCGACTGGAAGATCAATCTCTTTAATTGTATTAGTATTGGTTAAATCAGCTGACAATCCGCCATGGACACAAAAAATTTGATTTCCGACGACTGCAGCAAATGGCATATATCCAAAAACGCCATTGCAAGCAGACCATACATCTTCTGTTCCATAAGAATTCAATGTTTCTTCATAGAAACCATAGATTTTATTAACTGCTGAAAATTCATGGTTTCCTCGAAGTAAGCAAATATGTTCGGGAAATTTACAGAAAAGCGCCATAAGAATTGTAATAACTTCAATTGAATGAGATCCACGGTCAACATAATCGCCGAGAAATAAATATTTTGTTTGTGGAGGTAGGCCAAAGATGTGAAATATGTGAAGGAGATCAGTTAAATTACCATGAATGTCCCCAACATAAACAATTGGTGGGACGAGAGTCACAAAGCTACCAACTTTTTCGATTTTTGGCATTGTTTCAGCGCATATCTTTAATATTGTTTGTTGGTCAAAGCGGGGGAAAATCGTATCGCTTTCATTATTTGAATCAGGTCCTTTGGGGCTCTTATCAATATATGGCTGATATTGGTTTAAGACAGCTTCGACAGCATCCATTTTTATATATAAAAAGTATAATAAATTAGAGAACAGATAAATATTCAAAAATTCGAAAATATCTTGAATGTACACTTTTTGAGAGAGAAAAACTCAAAAAGTGTATTCAATTCTGATTTTTACGAATTTCCCTCCACACTTTTTGAGAGCTACGCTTTCAAAAAGTGTGTAGAGAAATTCATAAAATAAAAATTTTTTTTGGAAAAAGTTAACAACAAATTATTTTTGGAAAAGAAATATTGAAAAAGTTCATTGCTCAATTTTTATACATAAACAACATGTTAACTGTTTTTTTTTTTTTTTTTTTGAAAAATTTTTTCAGAAATTTTTAATGAAATGAATGATATTATAGGGCTTTAAATTATAAATGAGCACAATCTTATTATATTTCAAAACCAAATTGGTTCGAGATAATAGCCATTTATATTTGGTGTGTTTTTTAAAATGCTTAGTCTTTGGCAGACTTGTAATTTTGAGAATCGATATCAAAAACGTCACTTTTTTGCATCTGATACTCGATTATCAGTTTAAAAATCTGATATCGAGATTATCGATTATCAAGATATCAGATATGAAATGTGATATAAAAATAATTGTAAACTTGATATCAATTACCGAGATCTCGAGATCTCAAACAGATTTATCTTTTTTTATAATTGGTATTTGTGATTTTATAATATTTAAAAATATATAATATAATGTATTGATGTTTATTTTAAGATTAAAATCAAAAAAATACATTCTTTTTTTATGAAATATTTGAGATTAAAATACGATCATATTTTTATCAAAAAGTTTAATTAAAAATTCTGATATCAAAAACTGAGAAAATTAATTCTCGATCTCTGAAATCGATCTCGAGAATCTGTGTATATTTGTGTATCGATATCAAAAAGTCAACCAATTATCGATCTCGAGAATGGGAGAATAACAAGTCTAGTCTTTGGTTTGAAATATATCTCTCTCATTGAGCTTTTGAAGCATAACATGATATTAATGTCAATGCAAAATCATACAGAATAAGATTGCCATTACTTAAGTCATTGTTACCTCTTTAATTTTTATAAAAATTACTTCATTTATTAGCCACATTTCTCTAACTATAGAACTAATATTAGAGCCATTTTCTTATATTGTACATGAGTAGTAATTAATAGGCGGTGACTCGTACCTCGCCACCACCTACACTGCTCGCCACCAAGCTCAGGTACACCTTTGCTACCTGGACAAATACCTTCTTGAACTTCTCGAACGCATTATAGCACTAAATGAAAAAGAGGCACTTACTATAGCAAGTTCATTTAGAGATGACAAGGGAAATGAAAATAGCCCAAAGAAAGTATGCAACAGCATAGCTCAGTTCCTTGATAGCTTGATGAAGAGCAAGTTCCAACAAGATGAAGATGAAACCAAAGTAAATGACTTCGTTTACAAGTTCACTCATTTCAATGATATTGTCAATGGATAGCTCCAATAAGAAAGTCATTAATAAACATTCATTTATTTAACTTTTTCTTTGTTTTTTATTTTAATCATTTCACTTTTTTTTAAGTAAAAAATATTTTTTTTCTCACACGTGGGGCGAAGCCCTATGGGAACCTACTAGTAGTATATACTACTTAAGCTAAAACTAGCCTAAACCAATCAAAAGCATGAAATTCTCTAAATTCCAGCTGTCTTTGTAAGAATTCAATAGTATCTTTCCATCCTTGATAATCAACGGAATTCATTTTACCATTTATAATATCTGGTTCATTTTCAGAAAACTTGAATTTGAGATTATGTAATAATTATGTATAAGAATCTAAATGGGATAATTACTAATAAATGATGTTTGATCTTTTTTAGAAATAGAATATTACATGATAAATAAGCAAATATATTTTTGCAATACAAAATGTAATTTTGGAAGTTATTAGGTAAAAATAATTCAGTATTAATTGAATGATCATTTGCATATTTTAAAGAATTTAAATGATTTTTAGAGATAACTTGTTCTTCATCAGGTAGAAAACTTGTCGAGTGATTCATGGGAAATAGTGACATATGAAATATATATATCATACTTCCTCAATTAAATGAATTGATGCATTACGGCTAGCTATCGAATCTGAACTTTTTGGGGAGGGACAGGAAAACCAATTTCGCAACATAAATCTATAATTGAAACAACTTTTTCAAAATTTTAATAAAAACTTTTAGTGAATTCTGGTGGATTGCTTTCTTTAATTTACTTCGCTCCTAGATTGAATGTATGGGCAGGACATAATGCAAGTATTGCTTGTTTCAAATATTTATTTATTATTGATGATCTTAAAAAATAGGTTTTTGACCAATGAGCAAGTATTTGAATTGGTATGTTGTCAGATGTTATTAATGTTATGTTTATTGTTTGAGCTTTGAAGTCAACTGTTGGAGCAGTTGTCTCTTTCAGAATATTTTCAAAAGTGGCAGATTCAATTAAGCATGTTTTCTAAATTAAAGGATAATTAGAAGATTGCTTTTATTAAACAAAAGTAAATAATATGGAAAGACTTAATAGTTACAGCTTCTATAACTATAATTATATATGAAAAACTACGATATTGAGAATAAATTTCTTCTCTAAAACTATTTTCTATTCAATTCTTTGGGATCTTATTTTGACTGTTGAAAAAGGAGGTAATAATTAACTGGCTTGAATATTGGGATTAGAATGGCCAAACATAATAGTAGACACCAATATATTGTAAAAAATGTCATCATTTATTATATTCAATGGATCGGTGTCTCATTAAACAATCATTGAAAGCAAATTAATTATATTTTGATATGGAGTTGTGTTAAAAGTTGATGAGAAAGAATGTCTCAAATTTAATGTTGTCTGTATTTGAAAGTTTACATCGAATTTATAAAATCATATTTCTGAATTTGGAATGATATTATTTTGGCTCTGGCTACTTCCTCTAGCATTTTTATCAGTGTTTAATAATATAAAATACTTTTCTGGAAAGGATGCTTGAATACATTTTAAATATTGATACTGTTCGCTATCTGTTTGTAATATTGAAAAGAAAATTATGTGGCATCAATACAAATACAAATAAATGACATTCTGAAGAAAAAAGTCCTTTAGTGATTACAAAAAGTATTTTAATTTCTCCTATGTGCTTGTGGACAAACATCCTTTACTATTTCTTTTTATTGTTTTGGCTATTCGAAATAAGTAAAAATTGACAATTTTTTTTGGCTGAATCACCTATTACAATCATTTTTTTGACCTTATTTGATTCCGAAAAAAATTTTATTATTATCATTTGCAGTTGGCCGTCAATGATTTTTTTCGGAACATTTTATATATCGCATCAATAGACATAATGAATAGTTTTTGCTCATTTATTTATTATTTCAAAATCTACTATTTTAAATGAGATAAATAGATGATTAATATCGCTCTCTGAAAAAGTGGTGTAAGCATAAAGGCGAAATACTAAAGAATAATGAACTATTGTTGAATGATTATTACTCTCCAAAATGGATTAAATTTTGAATTAAACAGTGCTAATTTTACAGCAAAAGTTATTAGTTCCCCAAAATCAAAAGGGAATGTTTATATACCAAAGTATATTGAATTCGAATCTCAAAAATATCCAATCACAAATATTGGACAAAGCTCTTTTAAAAACAATTTCAACATCACAACCGTTATTTTTTCAAAAGATTCGGAACTTCTAACAATTGACAAAGAATCATTTTATAATTCATCACTCGAAAGTATTTGCATTCCATCAAAAGTTTATCAAATAGGTGAATCATCATTTTATCATTGTACTAAACTTATACATTTTGAGATTCCAAATGATTCATCATTGAAGATTATTTGCAAACTTGCATTTTCATATTCATCAATTGAAAGTATTAGCATTCCATCAAAAGTTGAAAAAATCCAGAATGGATGGTGTCGACACGCAGATAAACTTAAGAAAATTTTAATATCTCCAAGTAACCAACATTTTTGTTACTTTGTACAGAAAGTTATTATTGAAAAAACAAAAACATACTATGATTATCTTATTTTTGCACGCCATGATATAAAATCTATCATAATTCCCTCATTTATTAAAAAAATTGGTTCTGATTCTTTTTCATTTTGTAAAGATTTAGAAAACGTTTATTTTACTGATGATTCGCAGCTTGTTTCAATTGAATGCAATGCATTTTATTGCTCATCTTTGAGAAATATTGTTATTCCAATGCATGTTTTTGAAATTGGTGGAAATGCATTTTACAGTTGTGAAAAGCTTAAAAAAGTTGAATTTTTAACAAATTGCGAATTACGTTTTTTAGGCAGAGAAACTTTTTCTTTTTCTTCTATTGAATGCATAAAAATACCAAATAAAATAAGAGAAATTGGAAAAAAATGTTTTTTTGGGTGTTCTAAATTGAAAAAAGTTTTGTTTGAAGAAAATTCTCAATTGAAAACCATCGAAAAAGACGCTTTTTATAACTCATCACTTGAATATATCGAGATTCCTAGAAATGTGGAAAAAATTGAAGAATATGCTTTTTCAGATTGCAAATTTTTAACCAGAATTGAATTTCTTTCAGATGAATTAAAAATTGACTGTTTTAGTTTTAATAAATGCAAGTCTCTTATTCTTGCTTCTTTCCCTAATTTACGGGAACTATCAATCTCTATTAATGCATTTCGATTAATTCCAGAAAATTTATCTTTGTTTGTTCGAAGTTTGGCTATAATTCATCAGGAAGCAACTCAATGCCTGTTTCAATTTGAATTTGATTCTCAAAGTGATTAAATTTTTTTTTTTGAAACTTAATATTTTTTCAAAGTTCTATATCTATAGATATATCTTTTATATGAATTTGCTAATAACTCAATAATTGGATAAAAAAGAATAATATTCAATTTAGCATGTTTTTTTTTATTTTTTAATAGAGAGCATTTATACGCGCTTTGAAATTAATAAAAAACAAATAAATGAGTTAAAAATTTAATTTTTGGTTTATTTAAAGGTAATGAATATTATATTCCATCTTTATGAATTTGTAACTCAATTTCATTTAAAAATACGCTTTATCAACAAACGAATTAGGAACATAAATTAACTCCCAAAAAAATTTTTATTATAGATTAAATACTATTATCAAATAACTTTTAATAAAATATCCTTAAAGAAAATCAGCATATTTTAGATCTAAATATTAATAAATAATAAATTATATATAAAAAAACTTGAAAGTAATAAAGATATTTCATTTGACATATTTTATATTAATGTATATTAATCAATATCAAATTTTAATGAATATAACTTCAAATAAAATTGATTTTTGAAAAAAATTTATCAAAATAATAATATATTTAGTGGATTTTGAAATTGAATTAAATAAACGTTTAATTTCGTGCTAATCAACTTTTTGAAAAAAATGGACGTTAAATACACTATTTTTCAATACTTATCATTCTATCCTTTCTTCTTCTTTTTTGGTATAAATTGTTATAAATTTGATTATTTGCGTTAATGTTAATTTTTTATGCAATTTTTTGAAAGGCTCAGAATTAAACGTTTGAATTTTCTTAACGTACGAAACAATTTTCAAAATGAGCCAAAATGAAATTAAGCTTTATATAATAAATGAAGAGAATTTAACCAATGTCACGTATATGTATAAAACATATGCCGTGGATCTTACTCAGCTGTCCAAATGCTCCGATTTTATAATGGATAATTATAAAAGCGATGAAACTCATTTTTCTATTTATTTTCCTGTGCATCTCAGAGAAATACAGAAATCTTTTAACATTTCAATTGTTAGCATCCAATCATTCATGAGGATACTGACGGGGGAAATTGAACCTATTAATGATGAAGTGTGTTTTGACCTTTATAAATTATCCAAAATTTATAAAATACGAAAACTAAATGATGCTATACTTCGTTTTTGTAGATTCAAAAATCGAACTATTGATGAAATTGCCTATTTTTATGTTAAATTGAAAGAAATAGAACAAGCAGAGCCAGAAGATAAATATTTAGATGAGTTTTCAAAGAAAATCAATATAGTACAAAGGCTAGGTGATAATATGAAAGAATGCTTAGCAAGTGATAATTTCAAAAGACTCTCTCTCAATCAAATATATCAAATACTAGAAAAGTGTAAAGCAATACCTTCTGATGATTTGCTTGACTTTATTGCCGAGTCAAAGAACAAAAGACTTCCATTATTTTGTTTCATTGATATTGCACAACTTTCCGAAGAGAAAAGAGAAGAATTATGTAACAGTATTTTAGATCTACCATTCATCTTATCTCAATTTTGTAAGCTTTTGGCTTCAAATGAAGAGTTTTTGGCTGGGTTCAAAATAAAAGATGATTTATACTATTCAAAATATAATCGCTTGAAACAATCATCTGATAAAGGGAATGTCTGCTCATCATATTTCCTATCCACATTATCAAAAGATAAAAAAGAAGCAAATGAGTATTTAGATAGGTCAACAAAGCAGAGTAACCTTGCTGACTTTTTCCAAAGATATAATGATTATGTTGAATCAACGCAACCCCAAACAGATTATGAAGCAGAGGAAGATGAATACTATTCAGAAAATTCTGGGAGAAGAGGTAAAGATGACTATGAAAGGCAGGAAGCTGATCAATATGATGATGATCAAATTGATAGTAAGCAAAATTTAAGTAATCGCTCGAAAGAATTATCACCTATTAAGAAAAAAAATAAAAATAATTCTCCCAGAAAAAGATCTCAAATCGATGATGAAGAAGAAAACAACTACAGGCAGAACAATAGCACAGCTAACCGTTCAATTGAATCTCCAGCGCAAAAAAGAAGAAGTAAGAGTATTGCACCGAATAAAAAATCCCAATTAATTGAAGATGATCGTCGTAATGCAAACCGCCAAAATGAAAACAAACGTTCAAAAGAGGGAATGCCACCACAAAGAAAAACTAAAAATGGTTCACCTAGGACAACATCAGATCAGATTGAAGTAGACTTATATGTTGATAATCAACAAAATGCAAATCGCTCAAGAAATGGAACCTCATCACCAAAAAGAAATAGAAGTAATGCTCAAAAGACAATATCAGATCAAATTGAAGAAGACGACCAAATTAATAACAGACAGATTCGTAATAATAGATCAAAAGAATCATCAGCTTCACAGAGAAGAAGCAGAAGCACTGCTCCTAAAAAAACAAAGAATATTGAAGACATTGATCAATATGATAATACCGAAAATGACATTCATTTTTCTAGAGAATCACCAACATCAAAAAGAAGAGTTAAAAATCAACCACCCAATAAAAGAACTATTCAACATGAAGAATATAATAATGAAGATAGTAGAATAAATGAGAATAATTATTCTAAAGAATCTCCCTCAAGGAGAAGGATTAGGAATAACTCTCCAAAAACGATTTCGGATCAAATAGAAGAAGACAACCAAGCTAGCATGGACAGAAATGATAACATTAGAACTCGAGATTTATCTTCAAAAAGACGAAGTAGAAGTAGCCCCCAAAATAAAAGGTCAGAGCCAGTCGACAGTTATGAACATAAAAATAGATTAAATGAAAATAATTACTCAAAAGAATCCTCTCCTTCAAAGAGAAACAGAAGCCAGCAACAAAATAAAAGATCAAATCAAAGCAATCAACAGGATTATAATGATAGTAACATAAACGAAAATCATTATTCTAGGGAATCTCCAGTTCTAAAAAGGAGAATCAAGAACCAATCGCCTAAAAAGAGAATGAACCACATTGAAGAAAATGATTTGGAAGATAATCATTATTCTAGAGAGTCACCATCTCCAAAGAGAAGGAATAGAAATCAATCTGTAAAAAAGAGATATGATCAAGAAGACAACTACAATAATAATGACAATAGTTTGAATGAAAATTTCTATGCTCGTGAATCACCATCATCAAAAAGAAGAAGCAGAAATCATTCACCAATGCAGAGATCTGAACAAATTGATGAGTATTGATCAGTAATAATGGAAATTTCTTACATTTCTATAGAATGAAAATTATATTGAAGTGAAAGCAAGAGATTTTACAGAAAAATGATATAGTATTAGTTTGGCTGTTTATTAATAAACTAACCATCTTTTTTTTTGGTTGATAATTCGTTGATGAAAATTTGCTAATATTTATTTTTGTAATAATATTGAAAAATAACAATAAAAATATAAATACAAATAAACTTACATGATATTTTTATTAAGATCGTTATCACTATTTTTAGTTATATATCAAAAAAAAAAAATTATTACTTTAGGCATAAAGAGACTGTTCTTCTTTCAACTTAGCTTCCTTCCTTGCTGCCTTTTTCTCATGCTTCCACTCCTTCTTTTCACGCTTTTTGGCTTTTTTGGCTTCCTTATTTAAATGATGTATTTCATCTTTGCAATGTTGAATTTCTATTTTATCTTGCTTTTTTTCTTGCTTCATTTCAGATTTTATTTGATGCTTTTTATCTTTAGCTGTTTTTAGCTGCTCACGTAGATCGACTTCTCTTGGTGACTTTACTCGCTTTCCATCATTATCTATTTTGGTTCTAAATAGGATATTATCATTGTCATCAACAGTTGTATAAGTCATTTATTAGATTAAAATGAATTAACTTATGATTTAATTAAAAAGTTTGAATTGAATATTTAATTGTCCAATCATATTCAAAAAAACATTTATCGTTTTCAATAAAAAGATATCATTTTAAATCTTTATTAAAAATTAAAAACTGAATATTTTTTTATTTTTTAAAGAATAATAAATAATAAAAATATATTTATATATTGATCAAATATTTATTTATTAAAAAAAGATTAAAAATAATATCACTTAAACTAAGAATAAGATATCATTTATTTTGAACATCAAATCAATTTCAATAAATTATTAAATTTTGATAAAATACATCAATTTTTTATTCAGAATTTACAATATATTTGATTGAATTTTTATTATAAATTCTATTAAAACAAATTTTATAAAATTCAACAGTTTTTCGACAACATTGGCTTTATTTTTTAATTATTTAGAATCATAAGAGATATTCTAAATTATTTTTTTTAATATGAGACTATCCAGCAAATAAACTAAAAATATCATTAATAAAAAAATATCAGTTTTCATTTATCTTATTTCATATAAAATACCAAAAACTTTTTAAATTATATATCGTCATTTCAATTACTACTACGCATTAATCCTGTTTTATTAAAGTTTTTTTTTGAATTTTTTGAAATGATAATCAAACCCCTGAGGAATCCTATCATTAATTGACTAGAAACTCTGATAAAGATACATATCATAAATGATATATATATATATATAATTATTTTCAATGATTAATCAAAATGATTTGTTATATATTGACCTCAAGAATAATTTATTGACAACAATATAAATGCAAAGCATTTTACTTTCAGAAGAATATTTGAAACATTTTTAAAGAATAATTCCGAAAAGGGTGTTTAGCTCAGTGGTAGAGTAGTGTACTTGCCCTACATTGGCCAGGAGTTCGAATCTCCTAACATCCATTTTTTTGATTTTTTTTTTCACCAGCAAAAAAAGAAGATTATGAAGAAACTTGAATAAACACTTTTCTTTATTATTTCGATAACAAATTTACTTTAATATATAAACAATAAAAGCAATAATGCAACATAATACAATTTATATATATTATTTCTGACAAATCTAAAATAATTACAATAATTTGTGAATGGATTAAAATTCTCGAGATTAATATAAATTACGTAATGAGATGATTAATGGACCAACATCTCAAATCATTTTCATGATTGATTTGAATTTAATTCAGAATACAATCATCAATTAAAATTTTATTCTTTAGGAGCAATAATTCGGAATTGTGCCATCATATCATCTATTAACTTTTTGTATGGCTGCCTGACTTCAGGAAGGTCGAGAACAGAAACACGAGTTTTCTGATAAATTGCAAGAAATATTTGAACAAGCTCATAACGCGTGCTTCCAATAGATTCTTTAAACATTGTATAAAGAAGAGGAAGATATTTATCAGAACCTTCAAGAATAGAACTTGGACAATTCCAGATACAACGAGATAGACCACAAATGACTCTTGATTCAACAAAATCATTTTGTAAGAAACTTAATAAAGAAGGATGCTGAAAATGAGTGACACAAATCTTTACAAACTCTTCTTCATAAGCATTAACAATTCTCTGTGGTAATGATGCAATAAATAGAATAAAAGGCTGAAATAATTTTTGACATTTATCATGCGGAAAATTGATAAAGGCGGCTACAAGTTTTGGAATATCACATTTGGATGCTTTTGCCATTTCAGTATCGATTATTTGTTTCAATTCTCTTATGTCAGTGACATTGCTTAGATCAACAACACGATGACTTAAAACTTCTTCTCTTGAAGAAGTATGTAATTGTGCATTTCGTAAGAAGGGAATAATTTTCTTTTTAACCTCTGGAGTTTGACCTGCACCGAATCTTTGAACAGATTTCATTTCTTTAACACAAATTAATGTGAAAAGCTCAGAAGCAGTGTTTTTATTTTCATTTGGATTTAAATTTGAACTGGATGAAGTAGGATTGCTTGAATTCAGTAATGATGGCTTTTTTAAAAGACGGGTTAACATATGAGAAACAATATTATATGGGAGAACGATATCATCACGAACTTCATAAGCTCTAAGTATAAAAGTTTCATATGGAAGGGGATGAGTACACTTATCTGCAATTCGAAGAGATTGATCAATCAAGTATGTTGGATCAGATTCAAGAATTAATACGCTTAAAAATTGTTGAAATTGAGTTTCTGCGTGCCATTGTTTAGAAACCATTGTATTAAGTGCAAATTCAACAATTGATGATAAATGAGATCTCAAAACTTCGGGATGATGAAGAATAATTTCAGATAAAATTGGAGGAATCAAAAAAGTTACTTTTTTATGCGGGGGGATTGCTGTTGTGAGAACACAATCAAGGATCTGAGAAGGCGATTCTTTAAAGCGAATACTCATTGCAAGCGATTCTTTCAATTTCTCAAGAAATGAAACTCGCTCTAACCAAGTTGCACTTGATAAATCTCTTGGTTTTACTGGAAGAGAGACACGTGGAGGAGGAATGATTTTTCCAAGTGGCTGATTGTTGTTTGAATCATAATAATTTTCTGTTTCTTCTATAGCTTGCCTTTCTAACCGCAAAAATTCATCATTTTCGTCATCATCGTTCATTATATAATTATTATTAATTTCTGTTTTTGACTGTCCATCTTTATCATAATCAATGTTATTTATAATATCATTTTCGTTTTCATTTCCATAATACAGCTTATTTTTTCGGCGAGTTTTAATGTTGCTGTATGAATTTGCAGAACGTGATGCAGAGTTCGGTTGATCAATAATTGAATCTGTGCCACGAATAAGAGAACTATTAATTTGAGAATTATCAATTTGCGATTTTTTCTTTGATTTTTTTTCCTTGGCTATTATTGAAAAGCTAGAGTCATTGTTCATATCATTATAATCATACGGTTTACTTGAATGAACACTTGAATTATTTTGCTCTTTCATAATTTTACGACGAAGAGAAATACCAGCATATGAACGTGGAGAACCATTTACAATTGAATTGGAATATTGGCTTTTTTTATCAGTTTTTTGAGAGTTACGCTCATCAGCAGCTTTTCTACGCATTGCAGCTCTTTTTCGGGCAAGAGTTTCTGAATCTCTTTCTGCAATCGTAATTTGTTTAACATCTGTAGCTGCTAAAGTTGGATCAGTTAAATCATATCGAGATTCATCAACAAGCCTTTTAACCGCCTCGTAAGAAATTCTGGTACAATTTATTGCAGCTCTAACTAAAGCAGGATCAGCAGCATCAAGAACTTGCTTAGCAGCATTTCGTATTTGCGCCTTTGGATCATCAAGAAGCTTGACAATAGGCGATAGAGGTATTTTATTTGCGAATTCTGGTAAAATATCTAATATTTTTAAACGAATTTCAGTTGATCTTCCGTCAATTATAACTGCTTCAATATCTGGCCAAAAGACTTCTGAATCAGTGATTTCTAAAATTATTTTTAAACATTTGATTGCAGATTCTGAAATTGTTTTGTTAACAGCTAGAAGGGACAATAAAATACTTGGAATTGCCACGTCAGGACAAGAAATTGCATTGTTATATTCTTCAAGAAGTTGTAATATTAAAGTGAAGGCATGCGAGCGTATTTTAAAATGTGTATGCGAAAGTAAAGGGACAAGAGAATGATATAATTTGTCAACAAAAGAATTCTGTAATTCATATTTTTCAGCTAAGTTTGCAGCTGTATTCATCGCACCAAGAACATCAAGAATAGTATTGCTATTTAAATTATCTAACAGTTCTTTCTCCATTTGATGTTTTGGGCGTTTAACTTTTTATTGATTTGTACGTTATTACATTATCAATATTAAAATTTAAATTCAATAGATCAAATTCAATGAGATTTCACAAATTAAATATACATAAATATCGTTTTTAAAAATGAATTAAAATATAAGATTTATACAGATATATATTTAAAATAATTGAATAAAAATATTTTCATGAAATCTTATCGATTTTATTTTTTTACAGATAGAAATCACAAAAATAAATAAAACATTGAATCGTTGAGGTCAAATTTTATTATTTTTCACCAAAACTTTTTCCGAAAAATACTCTATTGAATCATATATTCTATGAGTTGGTTCAATATTGAATAATTTACATTTTCTTTTTTGGGAGGACCTTAACACAAATTAGTGTGAAAATAACATAAAAAAAAAGATATCTTAAGATTAATTTATACAACATTGAAATTTATTATACCAAATTTATACAAAATACTATTTTCTTCAAATAAACATTTTTGTACTTGATAATGTAAAATTATCTGATTATTTGTTATTCTTTTTCAACATCATATCAAGATATCTTCTATTTATTTCATTAATATCAGGTTGCTTAGGCATAGTAGGTTTACCACCATATTTTGAAGCAATCTTTTCAGCTTTCTCTGCTCTTTCTTTTTCAGCAACATAATTCTTTGCTTGGTGAAATGAGCTTAGGAAGGAAATAATATAATTAAGGAAGTCACTAAAGGAAGTAGAAGATTCTTCTCCAAAATAAGTAAGCAAATTAGAAAATTCTTCATGATATTTTGCAAGCAATTCGGAGCCTTCATTAATTTCTGGAAAGATAACCTCTTTCAGCTTTGCTGCAGCAAGCTTAAATTCATCACTTAAATTCATTGATGGGTCATTTTTGTCCGCTGTTATGTTGATAAAATCAATCTTACTTTTCAATGGAATCAATTGAGAGCTTATTGTTGTCAAATCAACACTAAGCGCATCTTTAATATTACCAAGTTCTTCATCAATATTCAATACTTCTGGATAGTGCTTTGATAAATGCTCTACAAGGTATACTAAAAATGTCTTTCCTTGTATTGCTGAATTCATATCTTTTAATTTAGGTAGAAATGATATTTTAAATCCATATGCAGCACCATAACTACTACCACCATTTATAATATTGCCAATTCTTAACGTAACAACCATGATTCTCTTTAATGATTGAGAATTTTTAATTTGATGAATTGTATTTAATAATAGTTTTAAATTATCAATGCACTCTCCTACTTCTTCAGTGCCTTTAGTACTTAAATTAATAATTTCTAGGCTATCTTTGTATACTTGATAAGGGAATTCTTTGATAAGTCTTATAAAATGATCAGCTTTAGAGAGCTGATTAACGTCTCCTTTGAATATATTGAAGCTTTCAATTTCTTCTTGTCTTGGAATGATATCATATAACCTATCAAGTTGATCACTTGTGATTGAAAGATCGATTTTTCTGACTCGCTGAACAATTTCTATAGGATCTATTTTGATTTTCACCAGGGCAATATCAAATATTCTCTTTCTTTCATCATTTAGAAGGGTCATAACAACATTTTCTTTTTTGACTTCTTTCTCATCCTTCTTAGGTGTTACTGCTGTTCGACCAGAATCACGGAAAAGCTTGAAAAGCTTGTCAGTGTTGAGCTGGACTTTTGTATCATCAATATTTCCCCATACTGATGATTTTGAATCTTTATCTGGTGTCTTTTCCCAGTGGAGTCTTCTCATCGGTCCAGGAGGTGGTAAATTAGGCTTCTTGCTGGTACTTCCACCTGCTCCTGGTGGTGGAGGTGGCGGGGGAGGAGGAGGAGGCGGCGGTGGAGGAGGTGGAGCTCCATCTGATGGAGGAGGCTCATTTGGATGCTCTTCTTCTTTGCTTTCAGGGGGATTTTGCTTTTCTACTTCGTTATCATCAGGCTTGGAATCTTCACTAACAATTTGATATTCTTCTGATGAAGATGGTTGGATTGGTGGCGATACTAGCTCTTTTTCATTATTTTTTTCTTCTTCTTTATTTTCATTGATTTCATTATCAGGAATTAATTCTTCAACTTCATCTTCTTTAAGATCATTTAAAATTTTTTCATATTGTTCACTTTTTTCATATGAAGCACTCAAACATTCAATAGCAAATTCATCAAATAAAGGTGACTTTGCCATGCATTTATAATAAGAACTGAAGTTTGTTCTCAATTTTTCTGTCGCCGCATTAAGTAAGATTGTCAATGTTTGGCAGCTTTGAGCATCTAAAGGCGATTCTTTGGTATGGAAAATATCAATATGCTTAGTAATAAGAATAATAAATTTAAGAATGAAATTGGAAAAGAAATCATCGCCTGAAAAGAAACCGCTTTTCTTCTTCCATTCTCTACTAAGTGGCAATCCAGGCTCTACATCACAGAGCAAGCTTAGATTAGATACAGAATTATTACCTGATGATTTAAATTGAGATAAAATTACTGGATCAATGTTCTTTGATTGAATGCAATTTACTAATAATGCAGAGCGCTGAAGAAGTTCAACCAGATGCATATTTGGACAGCATAACATTAGCAATCGGGCAATCCTCATCACACTCAAAATATACTCCATTGATGCTTTTTTCTTTTCAACAACTTGATCAGCATCAAAAATTTGATCTTCATCACTTTTAATTTCATTACTGGTTTCTATTTTTGAATGTAGTACTTCTTCATTTTCATCTTTTTCTTTATCAATATTATTATTATTATCATTATCATTATTATTATCATTATCATTATTATTATCATTATCATTATTATTATCATTATTATTATTATCTTCATGATTGATAATTTCTTCTGATTTTCTGGGGCCAAAGATACATGCCAATTCAAGGAAAAGACGATGGAGCATTTCATAGCTGCTTGATTCTTGATCTTCATACTGGTCAGATGTCATTGATAAAATCATTGAATCAACTATTTTATCATCAATCAAAAAAGGCTCGGTTTTAATAGTAATTTTAGATTTTCTAATGAACATTTGAGTTAAGTGATCTCTCCGTTCTCTAATTTTTTGAACTTCATCAACAGAAAGCAAGCCATCAACTAATTGTTCAGGCTTCCTAGGATCTGAAAGCGGTGTTCCAATTAATAACTTATAATCTTCATTAGATTTATTAATGAAATCAAGAATATGGCAAAGGGTTACATGCAAAATCGTCCATTTTTCACTCGAACTACTATTTAAAAGATTATTGACAACATTAATCATTTTTTTTATTGTTGATGGAAAATCAGAATAAATTAATCGATGTCCAACATAACATTTAAGAGCTGGATCGTTATTAACAGTTGTTATAAGCGCAACAATAAAATCAAATAATGATTCGGAATAAATACTATCTTGGTCATATGTTAAAATTTTTAATAATCGAAAGAAATCAGAAATACCTCCGTTACTCTCCCTTTTTTCTATCATCTTGATTGCTATTGCATTTTTACCAAGTGATTGTATTGATATAATCATACTGTGGAGAATCTTGAGACAATACATATCAAAAATAATATCAATCGAGTTAAATATGTTCAAAATTAGTGAAAAAATGTCAGAAGATAACCACTTTGAATTATTTCTGTATATATTATCTGTATAAGGCGTTTCTTCAATAAAAAACCATAAAATTTGAAGTAATTCACTAACAATAACATAATCTGGATCGCGAAAAGTAATAAATGACTTTCGATGCTTATTTAGTGTTGTTTGCAAAAAATTAAAAATAGAATTATGGCCTTCTGCCTTGATAAATCGTTCTGTCCATGAATATGGTGCCTCTTTTAAACACTTTAAAATTAATTTTGGAAAATTGCGGTAAATATTATCATCAAATGTATTGACAACTGATTCAGGTGAAGGATAATTTGGGTAATATTCTCTGCGATTATTTATGTATTTATCTGGTTTGAGATTAGTGCTTTCTTCTCTGGCATCTTCTAAATAGAGATTAAATAACTCACTTATCTGATCATTAGTGGGCCTCTTTAAATTACTATCGTGCTCAAAATGAAATTCTTCTAATCCTTTATAATCTTCTTTTTGAGAATCAACAAAGTTGTTATAATTTCGTGGACCATTTCTTGTAAATCGGGATTTTAGCCAATTCATAATGAATTTAAAATCTTTTGGCAAAATTTTTAAGGGGGGCGTTTATTTTCAGTTTTCACCATCACCAATGATCATAAATCTTATTTAGACAAAATATATGTAATAATTATTTTTATATATTCTAAATAATAGCACAAAATATTAACATTTTATTATAATGATGAGATAAAAATATTTTTTATATTTAATTGAATTTTTGAAAATATTTATTGAAATATTTTCAAAGAAATCATTGAATTTTTTAAATGAAAAAATCTGAATAAATTTAGGTTTTAAAATTTAATTGAAATTCAGTTAAAAAATAATTATTTGTAAATTTTATTCCAAAATTCTTTCTAAAATTATCATTTTGCATATCATTAAAAGATATAATAATAATTTTTTGATTTTTTTGGTTAACTAATATTATGTAATGATTTTGCAAAATGTCAGTTTTCATTAATCAAAAAAGTTTAATTAAAATAAATATGTGATTATAAAAGCAATTTTTAAATATATATGTTCATTTTTATATAAAAAAACCAAAAATTAGCATTTTTATTGTGTCTTGTTATTTTTTGCATAATTCCACAACTTTAAAAAAAGATATAAAGGAAAGCTCAACATTAATTTTTTTGGATATATATGTTTTTCATTTTGATATACTTTTTAAATAAATTGATCAAAAACTCGATTACTACATAGCTTTTTAATGATATCGCAATTATATAGAAAAACGATGCTTTTTTAAAATTGCATGTAGTCTTTCAATATTGTAAAATGAGATCCAAAACTTTGATGATATGTTATTCATGTAAATATGAATAAAGTAATGTTGAGATATTAAATTTCAAAGTTTACTAAGGCATTTTCCAAAAATATATTTCCATTTTTCTCAAGGCCGTTATAAATTCAACATAAAACAAAATTATGCTCACTTTTGTTATAATTTTTATTATATATTTTTCTTTATAAAATAATATAAAAAAGAATCAATCAAGCAAAACAAAATAATAAAATTGAATGAAGGAGTGCAATTTATTTCAGACAAAAAGACGTAGTAGTTAGGTTAAGGGGGGCTACAGGGACAAGCCCTTTCGCCCCCACTTACCGGTTTTGAAGGTCGTCTGAGACCCTCCTAACAGCCCTCCAGAGGCCCATTACGAGCATCCCAACGAGTCCCAGATCCGGAACCTCCCGAGAAGCTCAAAATCATGCAAAAAACGACAGTTACGGACCTCTACACGAGTTTTCCCACCCACGGTCATCTCCACTGCTCCAACAGCTTATCGGGAACAATAGGGATTTCGTTATAGAGACATCTTTTTAGCCTCACCTCAAATGAGTACCCGCTACTACATTCACCATGACGACTTCAACCTTTCAGCGAGTGTTCAGATGACGGATCAGTACCCGAGTGACATCAAACGAATTTGGTCTACTTGCGGCGGCTCGCATATGTTCCGTAAACGATTCTACTTCTTCAGCGAAAGCTACGGAAAGGTATATAAGCTCGGAAGTGACCCTATGAGCTA
The DNA here is from genome assembly GCA_039105265.1 of Tritrichomonas musculus. NCBI lineage: Eukaryota > Parabasalia > Tritrichomonadida > Tritrichomonadidae > Tritrichomonas > Tritrichomonas musculus. The sequence goes on from JAPFFF010000002.1 coordinate 8,039,473, forward strand.
TCATGAACGGAATGGTAGTCATGTGTACTGCTTAGTCGATGACATGAACAAACGCTGTTGCTTCTGCGTCAACGACTACTTGATTAAGTGTACGTCGGATATGCCCAAGATCGAGTTACCTAAGAAGTATCGCTAAACGATCTTCATTTTTGGTCTCGGAAGTGGAGTTCTTGGCGTGAGTATCGTCCCCGGATTATCACTTACGATACCTCCGACACTGAAATGCCTCAAACGATTTCTCTATCGATTTTTTATCCCGTAGTCATACACATAAGATGAACGCCTGTGAAGATGTATTCGAAGCTATCGACATCTCTGAAGTTCATTCAGTCAACGACATCATCGAATTCATCGAAGACTACTTCGGTGATGAGATAGAGCTCGATGTTGAGGTTGAAAACGAATCCGATTTCGACAGACTCTTAAACGTAGCCTACGACGACGACATCGGCATGGACAGAAAGATTGAAGTCATCAAGACCATTATCGGATTGGTGTTGGATGACTAAATCGGATCTTCATTTTTGGTGTCCGTCCCCGGGATTATCGAAGTCCACTGTTTTGCTTCTCCTAAATGAGTTACCGCAGAGATATCCAAGTGAATGAACAGACCCATTTACCGCTTGAAACGACGTATAACTCGTCAATAGATGGAGTCGTAGATGAAGTCTACCCTAACAGGATCCATTTTCAGTATCCACCTGAATGGCATACCTCTAACGTAGACGAGAAGATCATCGGTATCAGAGCCATCCATCTCAAACGCAAAAGCAGGACAGTTCGATTCTTTCTATACGTCAGGAAGTACAAGAAGGATGAGTTCGAAGACAATAAGGATCACGGAAGATCCGAATACGCGCTTCGGTTGATGGATGAAATAGCAGACGATCTTCCTGATGATTTCTGGTGGTTTATCGAGAAGAAAGAGAACAAAGAACTACACCAGATCATCAACGAGGCTTCTCGAGCGAAGTACAGTAAAACCTACTATTATCTGGACAAATCCCAACGATTTGACATCATGATTTCGACCCTGAATTACGCTCAAGTGTACCAATTCCTGTCATACTCGTTCTCTAGTGAGGAACGTAGGCGTATCGATAATCAAACAAACAACAACAGCTCACTTGAAGAACGTGCCGAGATCCAGTTATCGAAAATGAAAGCCGAAGACGTCGGCGTGTTTCGAATCCCTATTCAGATCACGATTGACGAAGACGACTCATGGGAAGACATCTCTGACAAGTTCATGGGATGTATCTCTAATGCTAGCCTATATGAGTATATCCGTTCTAAGGTGATCAAGGCTAACGATGACGAAGTGGTGATAAAGCTGACTGAATTGAATTCCATTCGCGACGATTACGACTTGATGATACTGCGCAGTGATGAGTTTCTCGAAAACCCGATTCCGTTCTTCGTTACGAGTGACGACATCATAGTCAACAACGATTCCAAGCATATGAAACAACTCATAATCGAGCAGCCCGATAACATACTGATCAATAACGATTACTATTGCGATTACTTGATCACTCCAATCAACGATTCCTCCTACACAAAGGTTTATTCGACACCCGAGCCTGAGATGCGCAGCTCCATATATCCGTATCTGCGTAATACCCATGAAGTAGACTTCGACGAAGGACGCTTCATTCACGGCTCCGATACACGAAACTTCCTGAACATCGGCCCCAATCCGAATCAAAACCATGTCGGATACACCAACGTGTACCATCGGAATCTGCGCTTCTGCAACATCAGAACCGATTTGGATTGTCGAATAGCTGCCTCATTCGCAAGTCAATCGAACCATAACATCATCGGATGTACTAACGAGACTTTCGAGAACATCAAGTACTACAAGATCAACGATAACGGTAATTCGTTCTGGATAGAGTGTTACGACAACGATGATATCAATATCCCGATCAACTTCAACAATGATGTGGTCCTGACAATGGATGTTGTGTTCCTGCAGAACCGGAAGCTACTGTACTCTTAATCCATCGTAAATGAGCCGCATCAAGTTCAAGACCATTGATGAAGTGTATGCCAAGTACCCGACCAATACGATATCCAAGTTCAAGAGAATCGCTAATAGGTATGGCTTTACTGATGATGAAGCTAAGGAGTTTCTGAGTAACAGAGTCGTTCACGATCAGCACGTTCCAGCGACCAAATTCATGCACATCTATTCGAAGATCCGGCATGGCTTCCAGATGGATACATTCATTGACAACCCCAATTACTTGATGCTCATCAACATCAATACCCGAAAGGCTTACGCGTATGAGATGAACGGTAAGGGAGCCAGGGAAGTGCTGAGATCGTTAAACGAGTTCATTAAGGTAGAACCCGAATGTAAGTCCATTGAATCCGATGAAGATACGGCCTATTTATCGAAATCCGTCCTCGACTTCATGAGAGAACACGACATCGTCTATACAACCACAACGGATAATGACCATAACAAACTCGGTATCATCAATCGATTCATGAGGACCATTCGTGACATGAAAGCTAACGAACCTTCCGCTGATGCGCTATCCTTAGTGGAGTCCTATAACGACATGCCTCACCGATCTCTCGATTACAAGTCCCCTAACGACATTACCGAAGAAGATGAGTTGGAGTATATCGATAAGATGAGTCATCAGGAGAGTCCATACAAGTTCGAACCTGGCGACTTCGTCAGAGTAGTTCTCGATAAGAGTCCGTTAACGAAGCACCGTTCCAATCTATCTAAGCAGTCCTACATCGTCGACTCCAAAGGCGGCAACCAATTCGTGATCCGTTCTAGCGATGGTTCCGTGGATACTCTACCGGGATATAGGCTCGTGAAGGCTGCTAAGAACGTTCCGTTAGCGACGACCATTAAGAACGGCAAACGCGGTATCGTTAAGGAGATTCGATCGTATAATCAGAAACGAGACACCTACACGATTACGTACGAGGATTCCGACGTGGCAGATACCATCAAAGCGAAGAACATGCGGGAAGGTCATCCAACGAAATTATCGACTATGGAGCGTCAGTACTGGGTTAACCGAAAACGGATTCCCGATCAGATAAGGAAGTTCATTTAACGTCTCGTAAATGAGTGAGATCAAGAAGGTTGAAGAGCTTATCGAAGATTCGTTACGGAAGAACCAACGGGACATCGAGATGGCCCTCATTAAACCCCTCGCTCCTGAATACCCATTTTCGACAAACGGTATCTACTTCCTTATCGGCAAGATGGGAGCAGGTAAATCGTTCTGGATATGGCGTCACATCATGATAACGGAACGTCTATTCAAGAAACCGTATTACAGTAAGATCATCTTCTGCTCGACGTCAGGGAAGCTCGATAAGACCGCTGAAGTGTTATCCAAGAACGTGAAGACCCCTATCGAGTACGTCAAAGAAGACGACCTTCTCCCATACCTCAAACGACATCTCAGACGGAAACTCAAATACTATGCAATGGTGAAGCACGTCCTATCTAAGATGGTCGAAGCGAATGAAGAGATGGCGAGAATCATCTCCAAGCATTCGTTAAACGAGATCGAAGACAGAATCGCCTATATAGCGAGTAAGCTCGTTCAGTACCAGACCGCTTCGTACCCTTACAATACGTTGCTCGTTCTCGATGACGCTGCTGGATCTCCGTTACTCAAGAACGGTAACAGCGAACTCTGTCGACTACTCACCAAGACGAGACACTTCAACCTAACCTGCATCATAGCTGTTCAGACGCTCCGCTTCGTTCATCTCAACGTTAAGAGGTTAGCCACAGACATCATCTGTTACAGCGGTTTCAGTAAAGAAGACTTCACAGCGATGCTTCAACAGACACCAAACAATCTCGATATCAAGTCGACGACATCCGAATACCTTAACCATAAGGGCCAGCATGACCGATTCATCATCAACATCGTTGCCAACGAAGCACACTTCGAAGAGTAAACCCGATGTATTTTTGTTTCACATAAACCATGGGGTTCAAGAGTTTCATCACTAACGGTTGGAATCGCCTGAAGAACGATGTCCATCAAGGACTTATCGGCGCAAAGAACGTCGCTCATAGAGTCTGGAGTGCTACCAAGAAAGGGCTTATCGGTGCCAAGAACTACGCGATGAGTAATCCTAAGGCCGTCGGTACCATGTTACATGCGATCACTCCTTTCGCGACTGCATTCAATCCGACATTAGGGGCTATCACGTCAGCAGGTGCCAACATCTTCAGTCACATGCCGAAAGGTTCCGTTACGGATAAGATCGTGAAGATCAGTGAGCAGTTCGCTCGCGGGGAATTGAAGCCAAGCGGATCGACGACAGCACAAGCGGCAGCAGATTCCAGAAAGAAGTCGACTAAGGCGATTCCGTTTAGAGGTCTTTAACGGCCCATAAATGAGTGGAGCCCGCACTAATGCATATCGTTCAAGCAATTCCGTTATCGTATCTGGTCCTGGCACTATGTATAACGAAGTCACTAGACCGAGATCAACTTCAGTACAATACCATAGTAATACCAACACTCACGACGTAACGGTGCCATATATCAGAACTCGTAAATCGAAGTCTAAACCACGCAAAAACAAACGTAGGTGAGTATTGACAGTGAGGATATTTTTGTCCAAACTAAATGAGTAAGTACGTCCGCGGAGTGAAACGAAATCAGATCATCCAGCGATGGATACAAGGTATCGATGACCCCGATTACGAAGTGTTCCCGACGAAGAAAGAAGGGAAGTATATCGTGAAGTTAAGGGAGAAGAGTGAGCCCGAAAATGGGTCCCTCGAGAATGAACCCGAAATTGAGTCCAAGAATGAATCCGAGCCCGAAAACGCTACTACGGAAATTCCCACAGTCGAGATATCACCCGAAAACGGGTCCCGCGGAATTCCGCTCCACCAGATATCACCCGAAAACGAGCCTCCAGTCGCAGCAAAACCTCGATCGCGAAGCACAGTCCCTCGAGACTCGACAATTAATCTCGAGATACTCGAACAGTTACGTAACCTCGGTGAAGAGCTCCGCAACGATCGCTTCAAGAAAGAGCAGAAACAGTACATCAAGCACGTCGTCAACAAAGAGTTATCGAAGTCCCGTATACGTAGTCGATACGTCCCAGACATGTTCCCCGAGAATGAACCCGAACCGGAACAACCTGAGCCAGTTTGCCAAGCAAACCTAGCTCCGCTAGAGCCCGTCAATGAACAACCCCTATTTCGATCTCGTATACGACGTTGAACGTGAATCCGCCATCAACGACCCCCTTATTTTTCTTTCACCTTAAATGACGTTCAACAACGAAGTCTTCCATAAGACATCAGCTGAGGTCAATACCCAGGTAGCCAGCTATTTCGATATAGTCGATAATGCTATTGCCATGTCCGATACTAACAAGAAGTACGTTATCGACGCCCAAGCATCATACAGTCCTTCAGCACCCATTCATGCAGGTTCGTTCACGACATTCATCATCAGCCCTACTTGTGATAACACCGCCGACATCTATAACGGTTTCATCAAAGCCAACATGAAGATCGATGTCGACTTAAATATTGCCCCAACAACCGCATTAAACGCCATAAACGGTCATGACTTTAATGGACTATGGGTTGGGTTCAAAGACGCCATGGATGCTGTCGAGAAGTATGAGATCTTAGCGAACGGTATCTCTATCTATACCCAGAACTTTGGCCCTGAAGAATCATTCCTAACTGCATGTGGCGCCAACGAAGCATCTAAACGAGGTGACGTTTACTCCAAGGTTCGTCATAAAGACATCTTTAAGCACAAATTCGATCAAGCTCGATGCGGGTTCTTCATCGAACTTCGTAACGCGCAAACAGCTTACCCTAATATCACTATTCCATTGAAGATCGATCTCCGTCGATTCCTGCCCCTCAGCAACATCAAGTACTTACCATCGTTCGCAGGTAAGCTCGAACTCAAGATCATGTTCGGCACCCAGGGTCTCGTATACTGTCCATGTGGACTGTCTGACGATGCGATCCACGACCCAGTTCATTGTGTATATACGCTTGCCCCAATCAGTAACGAGTTCATTCAGATCGGTACGCAATCAACTATATGGATTACCGATAACGGCGGTAACAACATTGCTGCCGGAGCCCGTATCCTCAACGTTAGACGCAATTACGAGATACATGACTGCTACAGCGTTATCCCTAACTTCGGTATTGACGGAGATATCTATCAAGCACTCGTTCAACGATACACTCAACAAGAACTCATCTTCCCCACCCAGATTCTGACATTCACATCGATGAGTAAGACAATAGGTGCCGGACACGGATCTACGACGCAGACAATCACTCCCCGATTCGTCGACTCCATCTTCTTCCTATTCCCCTTAACAGCCAACCATCACACCGTATTCAAGAACCCATTGTTCACCAACTTCCAGTTGAGGTGCGGCGGTTACGGAGTCGTCCCAACCATCCCATTCGCGACAAATGGTTCAGATCCCATGTTCATCGAGTTGTGTCAGAATGCTATGAACGTCAATGGAGAACAAACAGGGTTCAACAAAGAGGTCGTTCAGTCACTAACCAACACAGAAGACTGTCGACCATCCATCGGTAGGGTCAGTCATGATAAGACATCCTTCTTCATCGGACTTCCAACAGAGACCGATAACACATTCCAACAGGGACAGACATCAAACACTCCAATCACTTACGAAATCGTATGCGATATACCTATAGGTGGTAATTGGTATACCACCAACGTCACGACCCCACCTATCATGGGCTTGCTTCAAGACACCGTCATATCCATTCATGTACAGCCTAATGGTATGCCACCCGTCGTTGAGATCGGCAGCTATGACATCACGAGCAGGTGAGTTTATCGACCCTGAAATGTCGAGCAGGTCAGTTCAAGTGATGTCTCATAAGCAACACACAACACCGAATCCTCCTATAACCCAACCTAAATGTGTTCATCCACCGACACATACCAAAGAGAACCTTTCTCAGTCATCGAGACGCGTCAACGCTAAGCAGTTAGTGGTGTTCAAAGACGACGTGAACTCCTATTGACCGATCCCTACTGGGGATTCATCTCATTTTTCTGCCCCAGAAATGATTAAGAAGAGGAACCTCAACACTGGAGTCAATGCGAACGTATCCCTTGAACCGACATCGGCATCACAGTCGAATAACAACATCAATAACAACATCTTCATCAACAAGCGCGACGACGGGAAGGAAGACATCGTTATCACCCGTGAACTACCGATCGCGCCAGAAGAACCCGTTGTCAACACCGACGTCCGATCACTCATTCTCGAGACCTACGCGAAGATACTACTCGATCAAGACAAAGCCCTCATCAGTAACCTCGTCAGCAAACGGACCATCATCGTACCTATCCAAGACCTCGCCTCAATCATCAAATCGGTTACAGGCGGCAACGTCGAGATCTACACTGATGACAACCCTGGATGTTGCGTCGCTAAGGTATCACCGATACAGAAGGTCGATGCCATTAAGATCGTAACTGAGTCCGGAGAGATAGTCACCGACTTCAAACAAGTCTACAACAAAGAGTTCAACGACCTCGTCAATGTATATCACTTATGTCTGAAGTACGTCGTCGTCTAAAAATAGTGTATCGTCATTTTTGGGCTCAGATCGATTCGAGTGCAGCTAATCGCGATTCCAACGCTGTGATGTAACTCCATAGTTGTTCGATTTGGCTATTCAACGCCAACGAATCATGATGATCACCGGTATCGGCACGTAAATTTCTATATTCTGATGGGTTCTTACCTTTATGTTTCACGAAACCTTTGATAGTGAACTCACCAGTACTGATATTCCAGTTTATCGTGTAGTCTTGAGATCTAAGTACGGCTTCAGTTCCATTCACGTTGTAAATCATTGTATGCGTATCACTGGCACTGGAATTGGTTTTGAATATGAAGTCGAGATGTTCAGCACCATCATCAAATACGGCATCGACTACAATATGTGCACCTTCCGTGAAAGGGAGAATCGATGGTAATTTCAAAGTTCCAGTAACTCCTATCGTCAACGATGTCTTATCAGTAGAACAGTATGATAGATCGTCATATGCTCTGACATTGTCAACATCAATGCTTGGTATCTCATCTTTACGTGCATATCCATCGAGATCGCCCATAGTAGCATAATCATCTGGCATCTCACTCTTCAGCATGTAGTCATCTAGGGTAGCAGCCTTAACATAGTCCGTTGGTATCTCATCTTTACGTGCATATCCATCGAGATCGCCCAGCGTAGCATAATCATCTGGCATATCTGTCTTCAGGGCATAGTCACCCAACGATGTCTTCAACGCGAACTTGTTATCACAGTCCATCTTGTCGTAGTACCCAGCTTCGACTTGATCCATTGACATGTAATTGGCTTCGAGATACTGCTGGAGATCATTCACCATGGTCTTCGTCGCTACCTTATCCAACGCCGTGTTAACCTCGTCGACAGTCGGGAACTCATTCAACGTGGTTGTCAGTGATCTATCATTCTGTTCGAGTTGATCGTGTAGGGAATCTATCTTCTTCTGCATCGCGTCAACATCACACCTATACGCAATGTCGTTAGTAGTGAAGCTCAAATGTCTGACAGCAGTGTTCTCCTTGATCGTAATACTCATGACTTGAACGTTGAGCGGGTTCCCGATCGTAATTACCTTACCATTCATCGATGCTGTCGGGAATGTGTCCGTGCCAGTATACTGAGAGATAGCACCGTTGACGATCTTGATAGTAACCACGTTCTCTTCGTAATCGACGTCGTTGTATTCGCTTATCTTCCTCACCAGCAGTCTAGCTTTGATCGATCCATCTGTAATCGTGTCTTCAGCAATGAGTTGAATTGGATCTATCTTACCGAAAACATCGATGACGTCATCGCGAACCAACTCACTCTCATGGATAGTATCTTCAACCGCAGTCGCTAGTGTCTTGATCATCGGCTTCATCGTGTGGCGGAATCGTTTGCAGACATCCATCGTCGATGTCAGTGTCATAGCCACCTTAGATGGATCATCTAGTTCATCCGTGAACGACATCTCGGTTATAGGTACGTACTCAGCATCACACCATTCGACGATCTTGTTGAGTCTATCCGCGTTCGACATCTCCGTAGTAGCTGCCCTTCCAACCGGCATGGACATCATGTCCCCGAAGAACACGTCAGCACCTATGTCCGGCAACTCATCAGTAAGGGCTCCAGCCATGTCTTCAACTACGTCAGCTCCGACGTCGGTAACCTTCGTAACCGTATTCACCAACTCTCTAGCCACTCCTTTCGACGCGAATGACAGGGCCTTTCCAGCGACACCTATCCCAGTTGCACCCAACACGCATCCCGCAACACCTAGTGCGATACCGACATTCGCTTTCATATCGATCTTATCGACCTCTTTCTCGAGGTACTTCGTCTTGGCTTGCTGATCAACCATCTCCGAACTGAGGGCATCGACCTTGCTCTTCACCTCCTTGACATCGTAGGTGACTACATCAACGTTGTTCGTTACTAGGTTCAAATCGGATCTCATGGTAGTGATGTTGTCAGCGGTGATGATCTTCGAGGACGTAATGTTAAAGTCCGTGTAGAGGGTAGTAGCCGCGTTCGGATTTGGGGATACCTCATAGAACTGTTGCTTGATGATGTACTCAAATGCGTTCGTCGATGGATCCCAGTTGACTTCATCTATCGGGTCTGTGTAGTCGTGACGGAGATAGAGAGTGATATCTCTGCCGGAGTCATTCTTCGATCGCATACTCCATGCATAACCAACCCTATCGACTGTATCCAAAGCACCCTTTATGTCAGCGTATCCGTTGTCGTTGGTGCTTGCTCGATGAACTCCACCTTCGTCATCGAACGTGAATGATAACCTGTTGACGAGCTCTTGGCCAGGCAATGTCAGATCGAGGTATATCTGTTCAACGTCCCCTATCTTGAGTTTCGAAGTCGAGTAGTTCCCAATCGTACATGACACTGAGGCTAGATCGTAACCGTCCATCTTGACTGAAGAATCAGCTGTTGAGAACCCGATGCTCAGGCTGTAATCAGAACCCTTGACGACAGACCCGTCTTTGAACTTGATGTATGGTTCGTAAACGCCACCCTCGTCACGCATGCATGAATGTAGTAGCGAGTATGCAAGCCCCTTTGAGTTATCCGGAATGGCTCTACTGTTGAGGGTATCTCTCTTCACGGCTATGATGCAACCTCTTGAACCGTAGTTATCCGGCTTTGGATCTCGTTTCTGGCACCTGCTGATGATCTTGCTTTGGAAGCGACCTTGAATGTCATCCCCGATCCACTTGCTACCGTCCCACGTCAACGACCATCTATTACCGAAACAGTACTCAGTGAACTTGAATGTCAGGTTAGTTGGGAGATCATACGTCTCGGGGATCTTGTAGACCATCTTGTAACACTCGCATTCATACTCCAGATCTGAGTCGTTGTACTTCACGTGTTCATCGTAACCGATCATCGTTGGACGATAGAAGTAGTAGACATCCGATTTCTGGAGCCTCAACGCGTTCTCAGCGTCGATGATATCGCATTTGATCACCGGTTTCCGTGCCACCAAGGCGTCATCGTTGAGTAAGTTGTGGATGGTTATATCGCCTCTGAGATACCATGAGTACGGCTCGATGTTGAGGTCTTTGTCGAACATGATCTCTGGGTCATCTCGTTCACGAGTCGAGTACGTATAGCAATCACGGGCTTTGTTGTGAGTGAGCTCTGGACAGATGAACTTACCGTTGGAGTACGAGATGATGAAGTCGTTTAGGATGTTCCCTTGCCAGTCCATGATCAACAGACTTCGTAGATGGACCTTGAAGACGGAGGTGGTCTCGGATAGCTTGCTCCTCAGTGCACTCGGTAATGAGATCTTCATGATGATGACTGGGTCTAGAACACTATCCGTTGAAGCTGGCTCGTAAGTGGTGATGTCGTTATGTTTGACGTAGTAGCTTGGGTATCCGGGTACAGTATCGAATTCACTGTCCCCAGGTTGAGTGGATTCCATTTCCTGGATCTTGTACGACAACAACGCTAAGGGACCTTTAACCGTATCTCGAAACGTCTTGCAAACACTGATGCATGAGTTCAGAGAGATTGCTTCGTTAGATTCGTCTGGAATTGATATGTCAGGGTCAGTGCTCGAGCACCAATCGATAAGGGGTTGTAGACTGATATTTGACTCGCCCTTGACTGAGAATCCACTAGCCTTACGTATCTGCATAGCAGAGTTCGCTCCGTGAATCGCTCGGGGTATATACAACACGGCGTCGACGATTGGGACAAGTATCCGGGAACCTCTACACACGACGTAACGGTCTGTCAGTGACGGATGATCCAGTAACCACTCAACATCCATGCCGATCTCTTCTAACCTGTTGTTGATATTCGAGATGAATCCGCGTAGGGTTGATCGTTGATCGTGATCCCTCATCCACTGGATATCGTGATCGGTGAGCGTGAGTTGGTTATCCGGGTTGGAGATCGTGATTTGATTATCGTTGATGGTTACTTGGTTGAGGTTTCTTCGATCAATGATGCCGATGACGTTGTTGCTGTAAAGTACCTCGGTGTGGTCTTCGCAATCATTGAACCTTAATGCGGGATTCTCGTTGGTGAGTCTATGTCGTTGATACCAATCCATCTGTTCGAGATCGCCGAGCGTGATAGTGGTTCCGGGAATGACAACCTCAGCGTCAGTAGTTGGAGTGAGTTCGTGATTGACGACTACTACGTTGTATTCATTAGCGATGAGCTCTCGAGTGTTGTCTTCGACGTGAATGCCGTCTGAATTGACGTTAACGGAAGAATCATGACTGTGAATCGATATCCCATCACTCCCGACGGATGTGGTAGTGAGCATGGTTACATCAATGATCGCAACGGTTCTACCATTCGAGTCTCTCACTTCAGTCCAATCGACACCGGTATCTGTATCACTGTTCCTGACGAAACGGAGTTGATCATGAGTGTTCTCGAATAGGATACGATCGAGAGGTAGCATGCGCTCTATCTCCAGTGCTGTACGTCCGTCAAAGCTCCATGTTGAGGTGGTATCAATGTGGCGTCTGTTAGTGAATCTTGCGTGCTCGGGTGTTGTGATTGATTGCATATGATCGCGTCTTCTGATGTAAACCACTTCACCGGTTGCTACACTAGTGATGAGAATGAGGTCGTTTCCGATCTGTTGAACGTGGAAGTCAACTCCATCCATCGCGAGCAGCTCTTCTTCAGTGTAGTCCGATAGTGATTCGAGTGTGTGATCTCCGAAGGCATGGGTAGTGGTCTCATGAGTCAGTCTAGTAACAGGACTCTCGAAATCGTCCAGTTCCATCTCGCATCGCCAGTTCTAAAGAATCGGCGTTCTCGACTGTGTGATCGACAATGGTGTTATCTCGATGTTCTCTCCATCTACGTCGTAACTCGCGAACGGAGTCGGTGATGGTATGTATCGATTGGATTATGGTACGAACGCCTTCAACCATTTCCGGTACTCGATCGAGGGTCAACCCGCCAGCGATGATGGTCGTGGTTGCATTACCTATCTGGGTCAACGAATTCAATGCGTTGAGTACTAGATCTGTGGCGGTCAATGAAGCTGTCGCAGCAGGGATCTCCGTCTGTGTTGGGATGAATCGTTTGAGTACCTGACCAGCAGCACTCGTGTCCATGTCGAGGAGGAACTTGCCACTAATAGGTGGTTTGCCGCCAGGATAATCATCGTCGGGGCCACCCATACCTGGGAACGTGAAGTCTTCGGTTCGATACGTGTTGATGTTCATGTTCTCCCCAGTGATGGATAGAGTCGAGAGGGCTTTGACCATACTAACAGCTCCGGTGAGTATGTTGAGGATATCACCAGCGATCGCCAAGCCTTTACGAATGGAATCGGTGTATTCGTTATACGCGGCTTGTAACCGAAGTTGCTCTTGAATCCCATTGATGATGGCTCTCAACGTTGAGTAATCATAAGCGAGTACGTCAACGATACCACCGACGACGTTCAGATCTCGACGCATAGTCATGATGTTATCAGCCCAGATGATCTTCGATGAGTAGATGTTGTTATCAGTGGTGATGGTAGTACAGTTTCGTGGATCGGGTTTGACCTCATAGAACTGTTGGACGATCATGACGTCGAAAGGGTTGTACGTCTCATTGGCGTTCTCAGGCTTCTGTTCGAAGTACTCCTTCTCGATGTAGATGTGGATGTTCTTCTGGTTTGATGATTCCGGAATGGACTTGTTTGAATGCTTGACCTCACGGATGTAGTTGAATGACTCGATGACGGGGTTGTCGTTCCAGGTGTGAAGGTAATGGAGGTTGATAGGGCTGATCGGATGTAGATCCCACCTCAACGATGTTACATGTCCGTTGATGTTGATATCGGCTAGTACGTAGAGGAGGTCCTTGGAGGACACATCGCTACTAACTTTGACCGCGAACTGTTGAACGTCGAGGCCGTCGTACTGTGGTGCTGAATCCAACTTAATGTCGGTGAGTTCGATGACGGCTCCATCCTTATACACCACCCTCCAATTGGTTACGTAGTCGGATAGAGCAGTGGCGTAGTTCTTGGGAAGGTCATCACCGACAATACACCTAAGCCACTTCGCGATGTAATCGCTGTGAGGGACGACTATAGCAGGACTTCCGTTGTTGTTGGTCTTAGACGATAGCTTCGCGATTGAGCGATTCACGACGTTGTTCCCGGTCCATGATGTTCCATCCCAGGTGAGAGCCCAGGTGTGTCCGAAAAGGTAGTCTCTGAACTCGAACTCCAACTGTAATGGGATGTCGTAGTCGGGATCGATGACCCAAATCATTTCGTAGTACCTCTCTGACTGAGTGATTGACGATGGCTTGTAGAGGTAAAGCTGGTCGGATTCTTTGAGCTCGAAGTACGTTTCGGGTTTATTGTTCTGGACTATGTCATCGATCTCTTTCTTAGTGTAGACACAGTTGATGCGAACGTTATCGGGACTGTAGTCTCGGGTGATTCGTAGTTCATCGTCAATGACACCGATTTCGTACCCACGATCCTTCAGGGCCAACGCTTGCACGGCTAATGGGGCAATCATCTTTTAATCGCCGTAAAATGATTTTATCCCTGCAGAGCACTGGTCCGGACTACAATCATTTACGAGCTAACGTTCAGATACCGTGGAACTGCGAGTACGTTGAGTACTATGTCGAGTCGATTAACGTTAGAGACATCTGTGTCGTGACCGATGAAGACTATATCGAATACTATTACGAAGACGGTCATGGATTTGCCCACGACACGTATAGATATCAATTCAAGAACTCTTATCACGTAAAGCCAGAGCAATTCAGAAACATATTCGAACATGTCGATCCGTTATTAGGTCAGGTCATGACGGTCGCTGTCGACTCGACCTTTAGACTACAGCTGCAAATGAACCTGAACGTGCATTTCGAGGAAATAACTCGTTTAGCAGGGTTGGTTACTGGGTTGCAGCACGAAGACGGTAGCGAAATCTATGACGCGGGAGATACCATCACGTTCGAGAGACCCGTGAAATCCTTGTACGACAAACTCTACCTGGTTTCGAAGCAAGGTCAGTCAATTCAGTCCAGCGTCGAGGGTCGTGAATACACTCCATCGATCATAGCCAGCATCGATTATCCGATAAGGGAGGGGACACCCATCTTATACAACTTCGAGATGTACGGTAAGCCGATCAAGAACATCGTGAACATAGATTCGTTCAAGCAAATCGAGTTGGAGCTCGTTGACTTCCAGTATCAACCGGTTAAGCTGATGAGCCCCATGTTCGTTACCATCAAGGTCAACCCGGCTGATACCCCAAAAATGAAACTACATTAGGGATTACTCGTTGACGTTGTTTTTGGCATCGAGTTCTGCTTTGAGGGCTCTGAGTTCGAGCAACTCTTTCTTCTTACGCTCACGGTAGGCTTTCTGTTGAGCACGTCTGGCGAGGATACGTTCTTCATCGGTGGCATACTTGCGCTTACGTCCACGGTTGGATTTAGGCGCTGGGGCGGTGATCTCGTTAAGGAGGTCGGTTGAGGAGGATGGTTTGATGACGTCTGTCTCGGTGGTGATACTCATTTAATGTGAAAGAAAAATATTGGTACTGATGTCGTTTAGAGATCGTGTTGGCGTTTGAATTTCGAGTACATTATCGCAACCACTTTGTTGTCGACATCGCGTGTATTGACATACTTATTCCCGGACTTGGTCTCACAGATGTGTAGTATTCGATACTCGATGCCGGTCCAGAAGTAAAACACGTCGTCATGGAAGTAGTAGTTCTCGAATTCGTGATGACCGTTGGTCGTATCATAGAAGTCGACGACCATAGCATCTTCAGGCAACTCGTCAACGTATTCGTATTTGACATTACCTTTGTGACCCGTTCTGTTAAGTTGATTCTCGGTTGGAGTAACCCAGCGTAGATTCGTTGAGTGATAGTCTGTTCGATCGCGGTTGCGGTGATCTACCTGAGTCATGTGTTCAGGGTCATCGTTATCGACCCATTGTTTCGCGATGACACGATGCTTTAGATATTTCTTGCCGTTAAGAGCGATACATGGGTAGCCGTTAGTGCCAATTGATTCAGAAACGACGTGTCCGTTAGACTTTCGACGAATTGGATATGGATATTCGACGCAGATCTCGTAGTCGTCATCGGCGACCAAGGTCTCCCAGCTTGCTTGCTCATCAATTACTGTAGCCATGTTTGAATTCGTGATAAAAAGTTGGATTAGAATTAGTTTGACGTGAATTCGGATACGACTGATTCGATCATGATTTCTCGTTCCGCGGAATTCCGCGGTACCCATTTTCGTGTACGATATGATGCTCCATGATCACCGCTATCGATTGGTGAAGGAACGAAGTCAATCGGTTGAGTATTCGTCCGCATAGCGGGGTACGAAGTATCGAGATATGATCCTCGGAAGCTGGGTACCATTTCGAGGAATCTCGAAGGTGAAATCATTTGACCTTGGCGGTTAAGGCGAATCAAATTGACCTTCCAACCGCTATAAACGATATCCCGAATCTATCGTCAAAACCGCTCTAAGTGCCTCCTATCGCGAGATACCTGCATTCGCGGCTAGACCCATTACGAAGATGTACCCAAAGGGACCTAGATTTATGTCTGATCAGATACGGCTCAGTGGCAAGGCGTTTCCACGGTAATCCGGAGTACCTGGTTCGATTCTGCTACGGGCCGTTCTTTTATTCGAATAATTCTTCGTCTTCTTCTAAGAGATTCCGTATATGATCTCGTCTCTAGATGATGTTCGCTAATGCGTTCTGGTCGCGCGAAGTTGAAAGAAGAGCTATTGTGGTTCCACATCTAGGTGATGTTCGCTAACGCGTTCCGGTCATGCTAGGTTGAAAGAAGAGCCATAATACTCCGTACTTCCGAGATGTTCGCTAACGCGTTCCGGTCGTGCTAGGGTGAAAGAAAGGTCGTATACGGAACTCTCTTTCTGCTCCAATCCCAGGTGGAGATATCTTCACAGTCCGATTGAATGCACTACATCTCCGCCTGGGAACGGTTTTTGCTCCCTTTTTGCTCAAAAATAGATCAGATCACTCGTCTTGGGAGTCCAGTTCACGGAAGTCGTTGATGGAATGAACTCCCCTGAGAACGTCGTGTGCTTTGGTGTATATCGTTTCATATCTCTTCAACTCAGATCTGAGACAGAGCTTGTCGATGTAGTAATCGTAGTAGGTCTTATCTTCGAATTGCTTCGGAGTCAGGTCAACGGTCATCAACATTGGGTCTCGGTAGACGGTTCGATAACGACTCTCTCTGACGGTGATGTAAGGGACTTTCCCGAACAAATCAATCAACTGGGCATATCGAGAACGGTGGATCCGTATTTGACTTGCAATGGACGAACGCTGATACCGAATTCATTTGGGTAGATCTTGCTGTCGAGGTAGACGTAGAGTTTGGTGCTGTCTTTGGGTTGAACTGTTTCGACGAACTGCTTGAGGGACATGTGTTTGTGGTGGCGTAAAAGAATTAGTTTGGAAGCAATTCGGTAATGAGATAGAGTTCGCCGTCCAACAAGACAGCTTCTTCACCGTAACCGTTGTACCATTCATCGAGAACGAGACCTGTTGTCGTGTCGATCACTTGGTGAGGTTCAGTAATAGAGATCTCGTACTTGCCATCGAATCCGGGGATGCTTACGAAGGTGGGTTCCATTTCGTTGGCACAAAAAGAATTGGTTTAGAACTGGACTTTGCGGAGGAACTGTGGTCGAGTAACCTGATCGAAGGTCTTCGTCTTCACGAAACAGTTGGCGCCATCAGTGAGATCGAACGTGACGGCTTCTCCATGATACATTCGTTCATACAGCTCTTCAACGGTGATTCCGAGTCGTTTACACTTGTTAAGGATACACTGACGTGGTACTCCCTTACAGCGGATGTGGTAACCTTCGTTGCCGGCTTCATCTACGAGGATGTCGAGGTAGGACTTCTTCCCCAAAGCGATCAACTTACGGGAGTGTACGTCACCGACTGCACCAGGGAATGCATCGAAGTCGCAATGGAACTGGGTCATCTGTTTACCGATCAACTCACTTCCGTACTTGGTTTTGTAGATCGCTGAGAGCTTGGAGACGTCGGACTCTTTGAGATGCATGCTATCGGTGTCTTGGTAGTAGATGTCGATATCGTTCTGTTCCGCTGTGGTCATGACCTGATTCATGATATGCTTAGACCAGGATAGAACGGAGGCTCCGAACTGCGGTAGGTTGAAGTGGTTGTTGATGGGCTTGATCTTCTTGACGAACGCTTTAGATGAGTCAGTGAAGGATACTTCTTTGATGTAGTTGTAGTTGCGGTAGATGTAGGAGATGAGCTTCTTACGATCAACTACCTTGACTTCATCGGCCATGGGTTTCAGGATCGACTTGCCATAAATGGAGTTCAACAACAACTTGATTGTCTTCTCGAGTGGATTCTTCTCGGACTTGTACTTCGATCGAAGGTCGAATAAGGTCTGGATGAAGGTGTTGATCTTGTTGTTGAATCCATCATCGAAGTAGTATCCACGGATGAATTCGTATTCGATGTCGTAGAATTCGATGAGATCCATTAACGTGATCTTGTCTACGTAGTAGTGATCAACTGGTTCGTTACAGAAGATCTTCGATCCAGCTTCGTTATGTTTGAATACCTGACCGAATCTATATGGACGATTGGACTTGCACGAGAGCTTGGTGATGTTGATCTCGATGAAGAAGGTGTCGTAACTCATGAGTTGTTCATGAGAGCAGTTGTCGGGAATCACCTTAGGAATGCCCTTTGCGACGCCATCCATAATCGACATGGCTGATGGATAGAGACTGACGGCGTCAAAGTCTTGGATACGCCCCTCTACGTACTGCTTCTCGTTGTCAGCCGTCATGGTACGTCCACCACTGACACATCGTTGAATAAAGTTCTGTGGTTTACCAGCCAGTTGGAAGCATCCCTCGAAGCAGCCGTAGATACGGGCGAAGTCGTAACCGACAGCTGAGATGGAGATGAATTGATGGATACCTATCCAGGGCTTCTCGGTCGTCTTGAACACTTCGGCCAAGTCGTTGTTGAACTTCGTCATACCGTCCATCAATGTGACGCAGTCTTTGATGCAGTAGAACCGGGCATACTTCATGATGTCGATACTGGAGTCCGATTCGTTGTAGGCTTTGGCGAACTTGGCGTTCTTGAGTAACTGTTCGCGGTCTTGTTCGAGGACGGAAGTGCTCTTACGGTCTTCGTTCTCGGCGACGTATTGGGCGAAGAACTCATCAAATGGGATCCATCGACGTTTGATGTTCGCTTGGGTATAGATCTTGTATGCGATGATCTCTTTGTGTACCTTGAGGTTGAACATGCTATCGAAGTCACATAATGGAGCGGGGATGATGGACTTGCTGTTGCGGAACGTTAGATGCTTCTCCCTGATCTTCTTCGGCTTCGAGATCTTGGTTTTGGGGTCGGTGACCTCAATCGTCTTATAGCGATCCATAACGACTTGGAGTAACGTACCTGATCGTTGAGTGACTTGGACCTCCCACCCTGGTTCGTTAATGAAGAAGCACGCATCGTATTTCAGGTTATGGAAGTACGTAAGGGAGTTGGTCGTGAGGGAGTTCAAGAATTGGGACGTAAGGTTCTCGCCGTCGAAGTGCGATATGTTCTTGTCATCACAGAGGCAACATAGATAGGGTTTGTGTTTGTCGCCCGTTACGTCAGTCTCGTAATCGGCGTAGTAGATGTGCGTCCAATCAGTGATATTCTTAGCGTCTGTCGTTTCGGCTTTGCAACACAACTTCTCGTCGTAGATGAGGTCAACGTAGTCGTTCAAGTGGTTATCGAACTCACAGGTGCTGAGGATAGCTTGTTCGCATTGGTTGATCTCTCTGAAGAGATTGCATTCAAACATCGTTTCCAAGACAGTCAAGAGACCTGTTCCCTTATCGGATTTGTCTCCACGCTTGTTCTTGATCATGAATCGTTCAGGGATTGGATACTTAGAGTCAAGTTCGTCTCGGTGTTCGATATAGTACTTCGTGATGGGAAGTACCTCATGATCATCGATCATGTAGTGTTCTTTGTAGAGCAATAACCTAACGACTCGATCTGCTACGACTTTGGCGTTCTTGCGCGTGTCGACTGAATCTCGTTTACGATGTCGTGATTCTCGGTTGTCGTTAACGCGACTTACCACGAAATGACACTTCATCTGGGTGGCGATCTCAGTGATCTTCTTGTTGGGGATTGATCGTGTAAGCATGACGTTACGGAGCTTCTGAATCTCATCATCCGTGAAGACACCTGATTGAATGCAAGCATAGACGAAGCAGTTGTCACGGTAGTTCTTCTTATCGATGGAGTCGTAGATCTGATACCTCGTCAAGTCCAACCCTTTGAGGAGATTGATGAAGGGGAAGAAGGCACCGTCTGGAGCGTCACGATAGTCATCTACGGATTCTATTACGTGACCTTCTCCGTCGAGGAACTCAGTCTTGCCGGTCTTCTCGTTCTTGGTCATCTTGATGAACTTCACTTCGAACCTGACTGGAATGTAATCCCAACCGATGAGATTAGGATCACAATCGGAGTAGTATTCTTCTACTGTGATCTCACCGAGGATACATCTGATCATGGTTTCGAGATCCAATTCTTTGTTGATGCTGAAGACTCTGCCGTGTCCGTCCATGTCATATCCGTAGACGAGAGGTTTCCATTCGCTTGACTTCTGCTTACGAATCTGTCTCAAGACCTTGACAAAGGCGTACTGTTTCTCAGAACCGTCATCGATATCGACTTCGAAGGATTCATGGTTCTTGACCGCTAACATCATCTCCCTCATGTCTTCTCGATATGCGTCTTTGTCGTGAACGTTCTCTTCGTAACGACGTCTCTCTTCTGTCTTCGATGTCGTGTATCCGGTATCGATGTCTCCGAAGTAACGATTGAATAGGGCATCATCTTTGAGAGACTGTTCGCGTTGGACTTTCTGTTCCAGTTCTTTCTGTCGTTGTTCTCTCGTCGAGGTCATGCGTTCAAAGAAGTCGTTGTCGGCTTTTCGATTCAACTCTACCTTGTTGACGTAATCCCTGACGCGAACACCTCTGAAGTCGATTTCCAGCTCACGGATCATCTTCTTAAGGATTGGCTTCAACTGACGGACAGTCATAGATCTATACTGATTGAAACCAGGTAACGACAAGATCTCCGACTTAGAGAGCTTACTCAATAACTTGGCCATTTCAGGTAAATAAAAAATTAATGTTGGACTACGGAAATTCGATATGGATGGATTTGATGACTGTTGGTGTCCTGAAGGAGGTATCAATCCACTTCTGAGTCCAAAAATGAAGATCCGATTTAGTCATCCAACACCAATCCGATAATGGTCTTGATGACTTCAATCTTTCTGTCCATGCCGATGTCGTCGTCGTAGGCTACGTTTAAGAGTCTGTCGAAATCGGATTCGTTTTCAACCTCAACATCGAGCTCTATCTCATCACCGAAGTAGTCTTCGATGAATTCGATGATGTCGTTGACTGAATGAACTTCAGAGATGTCGATAGCTTCGAATACATCTTCACAGGCGTTCATCTTATGTGTATGACTACGGGATAAAAAATCGATAGAGAAATCGTTTGAGGCATTTCAGTGTCGGAGGTATCGTAAGTGATAATCCGGGGACGATACTCACGCCAAGAACTCCACTTCCGAGACCAAAAATGAAGATCGTTTAGCGATACTTCTTAGGTAACTCGATCTTGGGCATATCCGACGTACACTTAATCAAGTAGTCGTTGACGCAGAAGCAACAGCGTTTGTTCATGTCATCGACTAAGCAGTACACATGACTACCATTCCGTTCATGATAGCTCATAGGGTCACTTCCGAGCTTATATACCTTTCCGTAGCTTTCGCTGAAGAAGTAGAATCGTTTACGGAACATATGCGAGCCGCCGCAAGTAGACCAAATTCGTTTGATGTCACTCGGGTACTGATCCGTCATCTGAACACTCGCTGAAAGGTTGAAGTCGTCATGGTGAATGTAGTAGCGGGTACTCATTTGAGGTGAGGCTAAAAAGATGTCTCTATAACGAAATCCCTATTGTTCCCGATAAGCTGTTGGAGCAGTGGAGATGACCGTGGGTGGGAAAACTCGTGTAGAGGTCCGTAACTGTCGTTTTTTGCATGATTTTGAGCTTCTCGGGAGGTTCCGGATCTGGGACTCGTTGGGATGCTCGTAATGGGCCTCTGGAGGGCTGTTAGGAGGGTCTCAGACGACCTTCAAAACCGGTAAGTGGGGGCGAAAGGGCTTGTCCCTGTAGCCCCCCTTAACCTAACTACTGACGTTTACTTTCAATAAAATACGTTAATTTTGAATACAAAATGACGTTAATTTTTTGATATAAATATTAGGAGTTTAGCTCCAAAGCACAAGGTTTTCTCAAGTAGCAATGAAGCAAGAGCCGCCATAGCTATAGAAATTAAAAACGATCCTCATTTTGAATCAAAATTAATCGAAAAAGTTTGTCCTAAATCAATTTCTCGAAATGTTCTTAATGAGATTAGGAAAGATGAAACAAGTAGACATGAAAGAAATTGTCTAAAGAAAACTCCCAACGAGAAAAAGAAGAAAAATTACTCTAGAATTAAATATAGAGAAAAATGCAAAGAGAACCCAGGTGATTATAAATCAAAAACCTGATTAATTTTAAAACTAATTAATAAACATCAATTTATAAATTCGGTTTGTATTATATAATTATTTTGTAAAAGAATTGATAATCACCATCAATTGAAATTTTTTAGAAAAGGTGATATTGTGTAATGAAACAAAAGATCATTCAATATTTGATTATGATAATATGAGAATATTTGATTTTATGAATTTAATTGGCGTGAAAAAAAAAAAAAAAAGATAATCATCATCGAATGAAAAATATAAATAAAGGCGAGATCATATGATTGTTTTAAAAGTTATCTAATAAGAACTTTACAGATCTTTGAATCTGCTCTTGTAAACGCTTAAAAATGCTAAAAGCTTTATCAAAATATTTATAGACATTTGAATTAATATATTGAATTTTTTTGATATGTATCATTGAAAAATATAAAAATGCATTTATCTTCATAATCAAAAGATATTTTTAATATTAAATTGTTTTTTTCTGTAGTAAAAAAATAATTATATAATATTTAAAAATATATTTTATTTAACATGATTTAATTATCTAAAAAACATCAAGTAGACGCCCCCCTTAAACATAGGTAACTTAACGATCATTTTTAACGTAACTATTATAAATTGCATTTTCTTGATTAAAAAAAGGTTAGAAAGCCCGAGGTTATCGGATGTCGGTTTTTGGCAGTTTGGCTTTGGGAAGTCCAGCCCATTGCCTTTTTTTAATTTGGGAAACTAAAGTACTTCCTAAAACGATAATCCACTTTGTAACGTATTTTAATTGAATTCTTCTCAAAAAGTTTTATCATGTTGATTATCTTTTTTAGCTAAAAAATAATAAAGAAAAAATGAATTAATAAATAAAATTTTAATATCTTGTTGGATGACCATGATTTTTGGTAACTTCTCATAATCGCGAAGGAACTGAATCAATTAAATAAGAAACATCTAAATTGTCCCAAATATTAACTAAAGCATCAGTAGCATATGTGTGGGCTTTCGTACTGTTATAAAAAATGACCTCTTCATCATACGTTTTCCAGACCTCTATCATCAGCGCCATGACTCAGAAAATCGCCACTTTTTCAAAATTAGCCTTTCAGTTCGCTCAAAAATGGCATAGATGATTTGAATAAATGACGAAAATAAAAGATTGATGCCATAGATGATTAATTGTTTATGAAGAGTTGTTTAATGAGTTCAATTCGTTCTCAAGTTGATGAACTTTATTTTTGAGGCTGGTGATGTCTTCAATAAGAGACTCACGAACAGCAAGACCATCAGAGCCCATCATTCCTGATTTGAGAAATTGTTTGTAATTTTGTTAAAACAAATAATCAAATGTTGAATATCATCATTATTTTCATATATTATAGCATTTTGTTCATTTTGAATTTTAATTAAATTATCAGTATCTTCAATTTCTCCTACTTTTGGAACATTGTTTGAGAAATTGTTTATAAGGGACATTGGTATCTGTCCTGCATGGGATAATTGAAAATAATTGTTTTCGATTTTCGTTTTTTTTCCATTGTTTATGTAAAATTGGTGAGCAAAACGAATCCAAATATACCTATAGTCTATATCTTGAAATTTTGGATGTGAATCAAAGTACATTATTAAACACTTTTGCATGTCCTTAACTTTTGTTATATTTTTTGGTAATTCTATTACATTTTGTAAAATGCTAAATTGTTGTTTCGAACATATTAAATAATGATAAATCATCAGCATTTAATTGTAATTCATTGATTACTTGTTGGAAAAATTCATTAGAGAGCATTTTTCTTTATTGAAGTCATCTCATCCGTTACATTATTCCATTCAATTTCAAACGTATTTTATCTGAAATAAATCATTTTCAGCAATTCTTTTAATAATTATTTTCTAAAACAATCATTTTTATATGTTGTCCAGTTAACGCTTTTTTTTTTTTTTTTTTTAATTGTGAGTTTGGACATCTGACTATTATTCATTTGAAGATTAATATCCTTATCTTGTTTAACAGATTGGTTTTCAATAATGTTTTTATAATCAGATGATTTGATCACATTCTTCTTAAGTGATACAGTAGTTAGGTTAAGGGGGGCTACAGGGACAAGCCCTTTCGCCCCCACTTACCGGTTTTGAAGGTCGTCTGAGACCCTCCTAACAGCCCTCCAGAGGCCCATTACGAGCATCCCAACGAGTCCCAGATCCGGAACCTCCCGAGAAGCTCAAAATCATGCAAAAAACGACAGTTACGGACCTCTACACGAGTTTCCCACCCACGGTCATCTCCACTGCTCCAACAGCTTATCGGGAACAATAGGGATTTCGTTATAGAGACATCTTTTTAGCCTCACCTCAAATGAGTACCCGCTACTACATTCACCATGACGACTTCAACCTTTCAGCGAGTGTTCAGATGACGGATCAGTACCCGAGTGACATCAAACGAATTTGGTCTACTTGCGGCGGCTCGCATATGTTCCGTAAACGATTCTACTTCTTCAGCGAAAGCTACGGAAAGGTATATAAGCTCGGAAGTGACCCTATGAGCTATCATGAACGGAATGGTAGTCATGTGTACTGCTTAGTCGATGACATGAACAAACGCTGTTGCTTCTGCGTCAACGACTACTTGATTAAGTGTACGTCGGATATGCCCAAGATCGAGTTACCTAAGAAGTATCGCTAAACGATCTTCATTTTTGGTCTCGGAAGTGGAGTTCTTGGCGTGAGTATCGTCCCCGGATTATCACTTACGATACCTCCGACACTGAAATGCCTCAAACGATTTCTCTATCGATTTTTTATCCCGTAGTCATACACATAAGATGAACGCCTGTGAAGATGTATTCGAAGCTATCGACATCTCTGAAGTTCATTCAGTCAACGACATCATCGAATTCATCGAAGACTACTTCGGTGATGAGATAGAGCTCGATGTTGAGGTTGAAAACGAATCCGATTTCGACAGACTCTTAAACGTAGCCTACGACGACGACATCGGCATGGACAGAAAGATTGAAGTCATCAAGACCATTATCGGATTGGTGTTGGATGACTAAATCGGATCTTCATTTTTGGACTCAGAAGTGGATTGATACCTCCTTCAGGACACCAACAGTCATCAAATCCATCCATATCGAATTTCCGTAGTCCAACATTAATTTTTTATTTACCTGAAATGGCCAAGTTATTGAGTAAGCTCTCTAAGTCGGAGATCTTGTCGTTACCTGGTTTCAATCAGTATAGATCTATGACTGTCCGTCAGTTGAAGCCAATCCTTAAGAAGATGATCCGTGAGCTGGAAATCGACTTCAGAGGTGTTCGCGTCAGGGATTACGTCAACAAGGTAGAGTTGAATCGAAAAGCCGACAACGACTTCTTTGAACGCATGACCTCGACGAGAGAACAACGACAGAAAGAACTGGAACAGAAAGTCCAACGCGAACAGTCTCTCAAAGATGATGCCCTATTCAATCGTTACTTCGGAGACATCGATACCGGATACACGACATCGAAGACAGAAGAGAGACGTCGTTACGAAGAGAACGTTCACGACAAAGACGCATATCGAGAAGACATGAGGGAGATGATGTTAGCGGTCAAGAACCATGAATCCTTCGAAGTCGATATCGATGACGGTTCTGAGAAACAGTACGCCTTTGTCAAGGTCTTGAGACAGATTCGTAAGCAGAAGTCAAGCGAATGGAAACCTCTCGTCTACGGATATGACATGGACGGACACGGCAGAGTCTTCAGCATCAACAAAGAATTGGATCTCGAAACCATGATCAGATGTATCCTCGGTGAGATCACAGTAGAAGAATACTACTCCGATTGTGATCCTAATCTCATCGGTTGGGATTACATTCCAGTCAGGTTCGAAGTGAAGTTCATCAAGATGACCAAGAACGAGAAGACCGGCAAGACTGAGTTCCTCGACGGAGAAGGTCACGTAATAGAATCCGTAGATGACTATCGTGACGCTCCAGACGGTGCCTTCTTCCCCTTCATCAATCTCCTCAAAGGGTTGGACTTGACGAGGTATCAGATCTACGACTCCATCGATAAGAAGAACTACCGTGACAACTGCTTCGTCTATGCTTGCATTCAATCAGGTGTCTTCACGGATGATGAGATTCAGAAGCTCCGTAACGTCATGCTTACACGATCAATCCCCAACAAGAAGATCACTGAGATCGCCACCCAGATGAAGTGTCATTTCGTGGTAAGTCGCGTTAACGACAACCGAGAATCACGACATCGTAAACGAGATTCAGTCGACACGCGCAAGAACGCCAAAGTCGTAGCAGATCGAGTCGTTAGGTTATTGCTCTACAAAGAACACTACATGATCGATGATCATGAGGTACTTCCCATCACGAAGTACTATATCGAACACCGAGACGAACTTGACTCTAAGTATCCAATCCCTGAACGATTCATGATCAAGAACAAGCGTGGAGACAAATCCGATAAGGGAACAGGTCTCTTGACTGTCTTGGAAACGATGTTTGAATGCAATCTCTTCAGAGAGATCAACCAATGCGAACAAGCTATCCTCAGCACCTGTGAGTTCGATAACCACTTGAACGACTACGTTGACCTCATCTACGACGAGAAGTTGTGTTGCAAAGCCGAAACGACAGACGCTAAGAATATCACTGATTGGACGCACATCTACTACGCCGATTACGAGACTGACGTAACGGGCGACAAACACAAACCCTATCTATGTTGCCTCTGTGATGACAAGAACATATCGCACTTCGACGGCGAGAACCTTACGTCCCAATTCTTGAACTCCCTCACGACCAACTCCCTTACGTACTTCCATAACCTGAAATACGATGCGTGCTTCTTCATTAACGAACCAGGGTGGGAGGTCCAAGTCACTCAACGATCAGGTACGTTACTCCAAGTCGTTATGGATCGCTATAAGACGATTGAGGTCACCGACCCCAAAACCAAGATCTCGAAGCCGAAGAAGATCAGGGAGAAGCATCTAACGTTCCGCAACAGCAAGTCCATCATCCCCGCTCCATTATGTGACTTCGATAGCATGTTCAACCTCAAGGTACACAAAGAGATCATCGCATACAAGATCTATACCCAAGCGAACATCAAACGTCGATGGATCCCATTTGATGAGTTCTTCGCCCAATACGTCGCCGAGAACGAAGACCGTAAGAGCACTTCCGTCCTCGAACAAGACCGCGAACAGTTACTCAAGAACGCCAAGTTCGCCAAAGCCTACAACGAATCGGACTCCAGTATCGACATCATGAAGTATGCCCGGTTCTACTGCATCAAAGACTGCGTCACATTGATGGACGGTATGACGAAGTTCAACAACGACTTGGCCGAAGTGTTCAAGACGACCGAGAAGCCCTGGATAGGTATCCATCAATTCATCTCCATCTCAGCTGTCGGTTACGACTTCGCCCGTATCTACGGCTGCTTCGAGGGATGCTTCCAACTGGCTGGTAAACCACAGAACTTTATTCAACGATGTGTCAGTGGTGGACGTACCATGACGGCTGACAACGAGAAGCAGTACGTAGAGGGGCGTATCCAAGACTTTGACGCCGTCAGTCTCTATCCATCAGCCATGTCGATTATGGATGGCGTCGCAAAGGGCATTCCTAAGGTGATTCCCGACAACTGCTCTCATGAACAACTCATGAGTTACGACACCTTCTTCATCGAGATCAACATCACCAAGCTCTCGTGCAAGTCCAATCGTCCATATAGATTCGGTCAGGTATTCAAACATAACGAAGCTGGATCGAAGATCTTCTGTAACGAACCAGTTGATCACTACTACGTAGACAAGATCACGTTAATGGATCTCATCGAATTCTACGACATCGAATACGAATTCATCCGTGGATACTACTTCGATGATGGATTCAACAACAAGATCAACACCTTCATCCAGACCTTATTCGACCTTCGATCGAAGTACAAGTCCGAGAAGAATCCACTCGAGAAGACAATCAAGTTGTTGTTGAACTCCATTTATGGCAAGTCGATCCTGAAACCCATGGCCGATGAAGTCAAGGTAGTTGATCGTAAGAAGCTCATCTCCTACATCTACCGCAACTACAACTACATCAAAGAAGTATCCTTCACTGACTCATCTAAAGCGTTCGTCAAGAAGATCAAGCCCATCAACAACCACTTCAACCTACCGCAGTTCGGAGCCTCCGTTCTATCCTGGTCTAAGCATATCATGAATCAGGTCATGACCACAGCGGAACAGAACGATATCGACATCTACTACCAAGACACCGATAGCATGCATCTCAAAGAGTCCGACGTCTCCAAGCTCTCAGCGATCTACAAAACCAAGTACGGAAGTGAGTTGATCGGTAAACAGATGACCCAGTTCCATTGCGACTTCGATGCATTCCCTGGTGCAGTCGGTGACGTACACTCCCGTAAGTTGATCGCTTTGGGGAAGAAGTCCTACCTCGACATCCTCGTAGATGAAGCCGGCAACGAAGGTTACCACATCCGCTGTAAGGGAGTACCACGTCAGTGTATCCTTAACAAGTGTAAACGACTCGGAATCACCGTTGAAGAGCTGTATGAACGAATGTATCATGGAGAAGCCGTCACGTTCGATCTCACTGATGGCGCCAACTGTTTCGTGAAGACGAAGACCTTCGATCAGGTTACTCGACCACAGTTCCTCCGCAAAGTCCAGTTCTAAACCAATTCTTTTTGTGCCAACGAAATGGAACCCACCTTCGTAAGCATCCCCGGATTCGATGGCAAGTACGAGATCTCTATTACTGAACCTCACCAAGTGATCGACACGACAACAGGTCTCGTTCTCGATGAATGGTACAACGGTTACGGTGAAGAAGCTGTCTTGTTGGACGGCGAACTCTATCTCATTACCGAATTGCTTCCAAACTAATTCTTTTACGCCACCACAAACACATGTCCCTCAAGCAGTTCGTCGAAACAGTTCAACCCAAAGACAGCACCAAACTCTACGTCTACCTCGACAGCAAGATCTACCCAAATGAATTCGGTATCAGCGTTCGTCCATTGCAAGTCAAATACGGATCCACCGTTCTCGATATGTCCCAGTTGATTGATTTGTTCGGGAAAGTCCCTTACATCACCGTCAGAGAGAGTCGTTATCGAACCGTCTACCGAGACCCAATGTTGATGACCGTTGACCTGACTCCGAAGCAATTCGAAGATAAGACCTACTACGATTACTACATCGACAAGCTCTGTCTCAGATCTGAGTTGAAGAGATATGAAGCGATATACACCAAAGCACACGACGTTCTCAGGGGAGTTCATTCCATCAACGACTTCCGTGAACTGGACTCCCAAGACGAGTGATCTGATCTATTTTTGAGCAAAAAGGGAGCAAAAACCGTTCCCAGGCGGAGATGTAGTGCATTCAATCGGACTGTGAAGATATCTCCACCTGGGATTGGAGCAGAAAGAGAGTTCCGTATACGACCTTTCTTTCACCCTAGCACGACCGGAACGCGTTAGCGAACATCTCGGAAGTACGGAGTATTATGGCTCTTCTTTCAACCTAGCATGACCGGAACGCGTTAGCGAACATCACCTAGATGTGGAACCACAATAGCTCTTCTTTCAACTTCGCGCGACCAGAACGCATTAGCGAACATCATCTAGAGACGAGATCATATACGGAATCTCTTAGAAGAAGACGAAGAATTATTCGAATAAAAGAACGGCCCGTAGCAGAATCGAACCAGGTACTCCGGATTACCGTGGAAACGCCTTACCACTGAGCCGTATCTGATCAGACATAAATCTAGGTCCCTTTGGGTACATCTTCGTAATGGGTCTAGCCGCGAATGCAGGTATCTCGCGATAGGAGGCACTTAGAGCGGTTTTGACGATAGATTCGGGATATCGTTTATAGCGGTTGGAAGGTCAATTTGATTCGCCTTAACCGCCAAGGTCAAATGATTTCACCTTCGAGATTCCTCGAAATGGTACCCAGCTTCCGAGGATCATATCTCGATACTTCGTACCCCGCTATGCGGACGAATACTCAACCGATTGACTTCGTTCCTTCACCAATCGATAGCGGTGATCATGGAGCATCATATCGTACACGAAAATGGGTACCGCGGAATTCCGCGGAACGAGAAATCATGATCGAATCAGTCGTATCCGAATTCACGTCAAACTAATTCTAATCCAACTTTTTATCACGAATTCAAACATGGCTACAGTAATTGACGAGCAAGCAAGCTGGGAGACCTTGGTCGCCGATGACGACTACGAGATCTGCGTCGAATATCCATATCCAATTCGTCGAAAGTCTAACGGACACGTCGTTTCTGAATCAATTGGCACTAACGGCTACCCATGTATCGCTCTTAACGGCAAGAAATATCTAAAGCATCGTGTCATCGCGAAACAATGGGTCGATAACGATGACCCTGAACACATGACTCAGGTAGATCACCGCAACCGCGATCGAACAGACTATCACTCAACGAATCTACGCTGGGTTACTCCAACCGAGAATCAACTTAACAGAACGGGTCACAAAGGTAATGTCAAATACGAATACGTTGACGAGTTGCCTGAAGATGCTATGGTCGTCGACTTCTATGATACGACCAACGGTCATCACGAATTCGAGAACTACTACTTCCATGACGACGTGTTTTACTTCTGGACCGGCATCGAGTATCGAATACTACACATCTGTGAGACCAAGTCCGGGAATAAGTATGTCAATACACGCGATGTCGACAACAAAGTGGTTGCGATCATGTACTCGAAATTCAAACGCCAACACGATCTCTAAACGACATCAGTACCAATATTTTTCTTTCACATTAAATGAGTATCACCACCGAGACAGACGTCATCAAACCATCCTCCTCAACCGACCTCCTTAACGAGATCACCGCCCCAGCGCCTAAATCCAACCGTGGACGTAAGCGCAAGTATGCCACCGATGAAGAACGTATCCTCGCCAGACGTGCTCAACAGAAAGCCTACCGTGAGCGTAAGAAGAAAGAGTTGCTCGAACTCAGAGCCCTCAAAGCAGAACTCGATGCCAAAAACAACGTCAACGAGTAATCCCTAATGTAGTTTCATTTTTGGGGTATCAGCCGGGTTGACCTTGATGGTAACGAACATGGGGCTCATCAGCTTAACCGGTTGATACTGGAAGTCAACGAGCTCCAACTCGATTTGCTTGAACGAATCTATGTTCACGATGTTCTTGATCGGCTTACCGTACATCTCGAAGTTGTATAAGATGGGTGTCCCCTCCCTTATCGGATAATCGATGCTGGCTATGATCGATGGAGTGTATTCACGACCCTCGACGCTGGACTGAATTGACTGACCTTGCTTCGAAACCAGGTAGAGTTTGTCGTACAAGGATTTCACGGGTCTCTCGAACGTGATGGTATCTCCCGCGTCATAGATTTCGCTACCGTCTTCGTGCTGCAACCCAGTAACCAACCCTGCTAAACGAGTTATTTCCTCGAAATGCACGTTCAGGTTCATTTGCAGCTGTAGTCTAAAGGTCGAGTCGACAGCGACCGTCATGACCTGACCTAATAACGGATCGACATGTTCGAATATGTTTCTGAATTGCTCTGGCTTTACGTGATAAGAGTTCTTGAATTGATATCTATACGTGTCGTGGGCAAATCCATGACCGTCTTCGTAATAGTATTCGATATAGTCTTCATCGGTCACGACACAGATGTCTCTAACGTTAATCGACTCGACATAGTACTCAACGTACTCGCAGTTCCACGGTATCTGAACGTTAGCTCGTAAATGATTGTAGTCCGGACCAGTGCTCTGCAGGGATAAAATCATTTTACGGCGATTAAAAGATGATTGCCCCATTAGCCGTGCAAGCGTTGGCCCTGAAGGATCGTGGGTACGAAATCGGTGTCATTGACGATGAACTACGAATCACCCGAGACTACAGTCCCGATAACGTTCGCATCAACTGTGTCTACACTAAGAAAGAGATCGATGACATAGTCCAGAACAATAAACCCGAAACGTACTTCGAGCTCAAAGAATCCGACCAGCTTTACCTCTACAAGCCATCGTCAATCACTCAGTCAGAGAGGTACTACGAAATGATTTGGGTCATCGATCCCGACTACGACATCCCATTACAGTTGGAGTTCGAGTTCAGAGACTACCTTTTCGGACACACCTGGGCTCTCACCTGGGATGGAACATCATGGACCGGGAACAACGTCGTGAATCGCTCAATCGCGAAGCTATCGTCTAAGACCAACAACAACGGAAGTCCTGCTATAGTCGTCCCTCACAGCGATTACATCGCGAAGTGGCTTAGGTGTATTGTCGGTGATGACCTTCCCAAGAACTACGCCACTGCTCTATCCGACTACGTAACCAATTGGAGGGTGGTGTATAAGGATGGAGCCGTCATCGAACTCACCGACATTAAGTTGGATTCAGCACCACAGTACGACGGCCTCGACGTTCAACAGTTCGCGGTCAAAGTTAGTAGCGATGTGTCCTCCAAGGACCTCCTCTACGTACTAGCCG
This sequence comes from Tritrichomonas musculus, assembly GCA_039105265.1. NCBI lineage: Eukaryota > Parabasalia > Tritrichomonadida > Tritrichomonadidae > Tritrichomonas > Tritrichomonas musculus. The sequence continues at coordinate 8,072,301 of JAPFFF010000002.1, forward strand.
ATATCAACATCAACGGACATGTAACATCGTTGAGGTGGGATCTACATCCGATCAGCCCTATCAACCTCCATTACCTTCACACCTGGAACGACAACCCCGTCATCGAGTCATTCAACTACATCCGTGAGGTCAAGCATTCAAACAAGTCCATTCCGGAATCATCAAACCAGAAGAACATCCACATCTACATCGAGAAGGAGTACTTCGAACAGAAGCCTGAGAACGCCAATGAGACGTACAACCCTTTCGACGTCATGATCGTCCAACAGTTCTATGAGGTCAAACCCGATCCACGAAACTGTACTACCATCACCACTGATAACAACATCTACTCATCGAAGATCATCTGGGCTGATAACATCATGACTATGCGTCGAGATCTGAACGTCGTCGGTGGTATCGTTGACGTACTCGCTTATGATTACTCAACGTTGAGAGCCATCATCAATGGGATTCAAGAGCAACTTCGGTTACAAGCCGCGTATAACGAATACACCGATTCCATTCGTAAAGGCTTGGCGATCGCTGGTGATATCCTCAACATACTCACCGGAGCTGTTAGTATGGTCAAAGCCCTCTCGACTCTATCCATCACTGGGGAGAACATGAACATCAACACGTATCGAACCGAAGACTTCACGTTCCCAGGTATGGGTGGCCCCGACGATGATTATCCTGGCGGCAAACCACCTATTAGTGGCAAGTTCCTCCTCGACATGGACACGAGTGCTGCTGGTCAGGTACTCAAACGATTCATCCCGACACAGACGGAGATCCCTGCTGCGACAGCTTCATTGACCGCCACAGATCTAGTACTCAACGCATTGAATTCATTGACCCAGATAGGTAATGCAACCACGACCATCATCGCTGGCGGGTTGACCCTCGATCGAGTACCGGAAATGGTTGAAGGCGTTCGTACCATAATCCAATCGATACATACCATCACCGACTCCGTTCGCGAGTTACGACGTAGATGGAGAGAACATCGAGATAACACCATTGTCGATCACACAGTCGAGAACGCCGATTCTTTAGAACTTGGCGATGCCAATGAGATGGAACTGGACGATTTCGAGAGTCCTGTTACTAGACTGACTCATGAGACCACTACCCATGCCTTCGGAGATCACACACTCGAATCACTATCGGACTACACTGAAGAAGAGCTGCTCGCGATGGATGGAGTTGACTTCCACGTTCAACAGATCGGAAACGACCTCATTCTCATCACTAGTGTAGCAACCGGTGAAGTGGTTTACATCAGAAGACGCGATCATATGCAATCAATCACAACACCCGAGCACGCAAGATTCACTAACAGACGCCACATTGATACCACCTCAACATGGAGCTTTGACGGACGTACAGCACTGGAGATAGAGCGCATGCTACCTCTCGATCGTATCCTATTCGAGAACACTCATGATCAACTCCGTTTCGTCAGGAACAGTGATACAGATACCGGTGTCGATTGGACTGAAGTGAGAGACTCGAATGGTAGAACCGTTGCGATCATTGATGTAACCATGCTCACTACCACATCCGTCGGGAGTGATGGGATATCGATTCACAGTCATGATTCTTCCGTTAACGTCAATTCAGACGGCATTCACGTCGAAGACAACACTCGAGAGCTCATCGCTAATGAATACAACGTAGTAGTCGTCAATCACGAACTCACTCCAACTACTGACGCTGAGGTTGTCATTCCCGGAACCACTATCACGCTCGGCGATCTCGAACAGATGGATTGGTATCAACGACATAGACTCACCAACGAGAATCCCGCATTAAGGTTCAATGATCGCGAAGACCACACCGAGGTACTTTACAGCAACAACGTCATCGGCATCATTGATCGAAGAAACCTCAACCAAGTAACCATCAACGATAATCAAATCACGATCTCCAACCCGGATAACCAACTCACGCTCACCGATCACGATATCCAGTGGATGAGGGATCACGATCAACGATCAACCCTACGCGGATTCATCTCGAATATCAACAACAGGTTAGAAGAGATCGGCATGGATGTTGAGTGGTTACTGGATCATCCGTCACTGACAGACCGTTACGTCGTGTGTAGAGGTTCCCGGATACTTGTCCCAATCGTCGACGCCGTGTTGTATATACCCCGAGCGATTCACGGAGCGAACTCTGCTATGCAGATACGTAAGGCTAGTGGATTCTCAGTCAAGGGCGAGTCAAATATCAGTCTACAACCCCTTATCGATTGGTGCTCGAGCACTGACCCTGACATATCAATTCCAGACGAATCTAACGAAGCAATCTCTCTGAACTCATGCATCAGTGTTTGCAAGACGTTTCGAGATACGGTTAAAGGTCCCTTAGCGTTGTTGTCGTACAAGATCCAGGAAATGGAATCCACTCAACCTGGGGACAGTGAATTCGATACTGTACCCGGATACCCAAGCTACTACGTCAAACATAACGACATCACCACTTACGAGCCAGCTTCAACGGATAGTGTTCTAGACCCAGTCATCATCATGAAGATCTCATTACCGAGTGCACTGAGGAGCAAGCTATCCGAGACCACCTCCGTCTTCAAGGTCCATCTACGAAGTCTGTTGATCATGGACTGGCAAGGGAACATCCTAAACGACTTCATCATCTCGTACTCCAACGGTAAGTTCATCTGTCCAGAGCTCACTCACAACAAAGCCCGTGATTGCTATACGTACTCGACTCGTGAACGAGATGACCCAGAGATCATGTTCGACAAAGACCTCAACATCGAGCCGTACTCATGGTATCTCAGAGGCGATATAACCATCCACAACTTACTCAACGATGACGCCTTGGTGGCACGGAAACCGGTGATCAAATGCGATATCATCGACGCTGAGAACGCGTTGAGGCTCCAGAAATCGGATGTCTACTACTTCTATCGTCCAACGATGATCGGTTACGATGAACACGTGAAGTACAACGACTCAGATCTGGAGTATGAATGCGAGTGTTACAAGATGGTCTACAAGATCCCCGAGACGTATGATCTCCCAACTAACCTGACATTCAAGTTCACTGAGTACTGTTTCGGTAATAGATGGTCGTTGACGTGGGACGGTAGCAAGTGGATCGGGGATGACATTCAAGGTCGCTTCCAAAGCAAGATCATCAGCAGGTGCCAGAAACGAGATCCAAAGCCGGATAACTACGGTTCAAGAGGTTGCATCATAGCCGTGAAGAGAGATACCCTCAACAGTAGAGCCATTCCGGATAACTCAAAGGGGCTTGCATACTCGCTACTACATTCATGCATGCGTGACGAGGGTGGCGTTTACGAACCATACATCAAGTTCAAAGACGGGTCTGTCGTCAAGGGTTCTGATTACAGCCTGAGCATCGGGTTCTCAACAGCTGATTCTTCAGTCAAGATGGACGGTTACGATCTAGCCTCAGTGTCATGTACGATTGGGAACTACTCGACTTCGAAACTCAAGATAGGGGACGTTGAACAGATATACCTCGATCTGACATTGCCTGGCCAAGAGCTCGTCAACAGGTTATCATTCACGTTCGATGACGAAGGTGGAGTTCATCGAGCAAGCACCAACGACAACGGATACGCTGACATAAAGGGTGCTTTGGATACAGTCGATAGGGTTGGTTATGCATGGAGTATGCGATCGAAGAATGACTCCGGCAGAGATATCACTCTCTATCTCCGTCACGACTACACAGACCCGATAGATGAAGTCAACTGGGATCCATCGACGAACGCATTTGAGTACATCATCAAGCAACAGTTCTATGAGGTATCCCCAAATCCGAACGCGGCTACTACCCTCTACACGGACTTTAACATTACGTCCTCGAAGATCATCACCGCTGACAACATCACTACCATGAGATCCGATTTGAACCTAGTAACGAACAACGTTGATGTAGTCACCTACGATGTCAAGGAGGTGAAGAGCAAGGTCGATGCCCTCAGTTCGGAGATGGTTGATCAGCAAGCCAAGACGAAGTACCTCGAGAAAGAGGTCGATAAGATCGATATGAAAGCGAATGTCGGTATCGCACTAGGTGTTGCGGGATGCGTGTTGGGTGCAACTGGGATAGGTGTCGCTGGAAAGGCCCTGTCATTCGCGTCGAAAGGAGTGGCTAGAGAGTTGGTGAATACGGTTACGAAGGTTACCGACGTCGGAGCTGACGTAGTTGAAGACATGGCTGGAGCCCTTACTGATGAGTTGCCGGACATAGGTGCTGACGTGTTCTTCGGGGACATGATGTCCATGCCGGTTGGAAGGGCAGCTACTACGGAGATGTCGAACGCGGATAGACTCAACAAGATCGTCGAATGGTGTGATGCTGAGTACGTACCTATAACCGAGATGTCGTTCACGGATGAACTAGATGATCCATCTAAGGTGGCTATGACACTGACATCGACGATGGATGTCTGCAAACGATTCCGCCACACGATGAAGCCGATGATCAAGACACTAGCGACTGCGGTTGAAGATACTATCCATGAGAGTGAGTTGGTTCGCGATGACGTCATCGATGTTTTCGGTAAGATAGATCCAATTCAACTCATTGCTGAAGACACGATTACAGATGGATCGATCAAAGCTAGACTGCTGGTGAGGAAGATAAGCGAATACAACGACGTCGATTACGAAGAGAACGTGGTTACTATCAAGATCGTCAACGGTGCTATCTCTCAGTATACTGGCACGGACACATTCCCGACAGCATCGATGAATGGTAAGGTAATTACGATCGGGAACCCGCTCAACGTTCAAGTCATGAGTATTACGATCAAGGAGAACACTGCTGTCAGACATTTGAGCTTCACTACTAACGACATTGCGTATAGGTGTGATGTTGACGCGATGCAGAAGAAGATAGATTCCCTACACGATCAACTCGAACAGAATGATAGATCACTGACAACCACGTTGAATGAGTTCCCGACTGTCGACGAGGTTAACACGGCGTTGGATAAGGTAGCGACGAAGACCATGGTGAATGATCTCCAGCAGTATCTCGAAGCCAATTACATGTCAATGGATCAAGTCGAAGCTGGGTACTACGACAAGATGGACTGTGATAACAAGTTCGCGTTGAAGACATCGTTGGGTGACTATGCCCTGAAGACAGATATGCCAGATGATTATGCTACGCTGGGCGATCTCGATGGATATGCACGTAAAGATGAGATACCAACGGACTATGTTAAGGCTGCTACCCTAGATGACTACATGCTGAAGAGTGAGATGCCAGATGATTATGCTACTATGGGCGATCTCGATGGATATGCACGTAAAGATGAGATACCAAGCATTGATGTTGACAATGTCAGAGCATATGACGATCTATCATACTGTTCTACTGATAAGACATCGTTGACGATAGGAGTTACTGGAACTTTGAAATTACCATCGATTCTCCCTTTCACGGAAGGTGCACATATTGTAGTCGATGCCGTATTTGATGATGGTGCTGAACATCTCGACTTCATATTCAAAACCAATTCCAGTGCCAGTGATACGCATACAATGATTTACAACGTGAATGGAACTGAAGCCGTACTTAGATCTCAAGACTACACGATAAACTGGAATATCAGTACTGGTGAGTTCACTATCAAAGGTTTCGTGAAACATAAAGGTAAGAACCCATCAGAATATAGAAATTTACGTGCCGATACCGGTGATCATCATGATTCGTTGGCGTTGAATAGCCAAATCGAACAACTATGGAGTTACATCACAGCGTTGGAATCGCGATTAGCTGCACTCGAATCGATCTGAGCCCAAAAATGACGATACACTATTTTTAGACGACGACGTACTTCAGACATAAGTGATATACATTGACGAGGTCGTTGAACTCTTTGTTGTAGACTTGTTTGAAGTCGGTGACTATCTCTCCGGACTCAGTTACGATCTTAATGGCATCGACCTTCTGTATCGGTGATACCTTAGCGACGCAACATCCAGGGTTGTCATCAGTGTAGATCTCGACGTTGCCGCCTGTAACCGATTTGATGATTGAGGCGAGGTCTTGGATAGGTACGATGATGGTCCGTTTGCTGACGAGGTTACTGATGAGGGCTTTGTCTTGATCGAGTAGTATCTTCGCGTAGGTCTCGAGAATGAGTGATCGGACGTCGGTGTTGACAACGGGTTCTTCTGGCGCGATCGGTAGTTCACGGGTGATAACGATGTCTTCCTTCCCGTCGTCGCGCTTGTTGATGAAGATGTTGTTATTGATGTTGTTATTCGACTGTGATGCCGATGTCGGTTCAAGGGATACGTTCGCATTGACTCCAGTGTTGAGGTTCCTCTTCTTAATCATTTCTGGGGCAGAAAAATGAGATGAATCCCCAGTAGGGATCGGTCAATAGGAGTTCACGTCGTCTTTGAACACCACTAACTGCTTAGCGTTGACGCGTCTCGATGACTGAGAAAGGTTCTCTTTGGTATGTGTCGGTGGATGAACACATTTAGGTTGGGTTATAGGAGGATTCGGTGTTGTGTGTTGCTTATGAGACATCACTTGAACTGACCTGCTCGACATTTCAGGGTCGATAAACTCACCTGCTCGTGATGTCATAGCTGCCGATCTCAACGACGGGTGGCATACCATTAGGCTGTACATGAATGGATATGACGGTGTCTTGAAGCAAGCCCATGATAGGTGGGGTCGTGACGTTGGTGGTATACCAATTACCACCTATAGGTATATCGCATACGATTTCGTAAGTGATTGGAGTGTTTGATGTCTGTCCCTGTTGGAATGTGTTATCGGTCTCTGTTGGAAGTCCGATGAAGAAGGATGTCTTATCATGACTGACCCTACCGATGGATGGTCGACAGTCTTCTGTGTTGGTTAGTGACTGAACGACCTCTTTGTTGAACCCTGTTTGTTCTCCATTGACGTTCATAGCATTCTGACACAACTCGATGAACATGGGATCTGAACCATTTGTCGCGAATGGGATGGTTGGGACGACTCCGTAACCGCCGCACCTCAACTGGAAGTTGGTGAACAATGGGTTCTTGAATACGGTGTGATGGTTGGCTGTTAAGGGGAATAGGAAGAAGATGGAGTCGACGAATCGGGGAGTGATTGTCTGCGTCGTAGATCCGTGTCCGGCACCTATTGTCTTACTCATCGATGTGAATGTCAGAATCTGGGTGGGGAAGATGAGTTCTTGTTGAGTGTATCGTTGAACGAGTGCTTGATAGATATCTCCGTCAATACCGAAGTTAGGGATAACGCTGTAGCAGTCATGTATCTCGTAATTGCGTCTAACGTTGAGGATACGGGCTCCGGCAGCAATGTTGTTACCGCCGTTATCGGTAATCCATATAGTTGATTGCGTACCGATCTGAATGAACTCGTTACTGATTGGGGCAAGCGTATATACACAATGAACTGGGTCGTGGATCGCATCGTCAGACAGTCCACATGGACAGTATACGAGACCCTGGGTGCCGAACATGATCTTGAGTTCGAGCTTACCTGCGAACGATGGTAAGTACTTGATGTTGCTGAGGGGCAGGAATCGACGGAGATCGATCTTCAATGGAATAGTGATATTAGGGTAAGCTGTTTGCGCGTTACGAAGTTCGATGAAGAACCCGCATCGAGCTTGATCGAATTTGTGCTTAAAGATGTCTTTATGACGAACCTTGGAGTAAACGTCACCTCGTTTAGATGCTTCGTTGGCGCCACATGCAGTTAGGAATGATTCTTCAGGGCCAAAGTTCTGGGTATAGATAGAGATACCGTTCGCTAAGATCTCATACTTCTCGACAGCATCCATGGCGTCTTTGAACCCAACCCATAGTCCATTAAAGTCATGACCGTTTATGGCGTTTAATGCGGTTGTTGGGGCAATATTTAAGTCGACATCGATCTTCATGTTGGCTTTGATGAAACCGTTATAGATGTCGGCGGTGTTATCACAAGTAGGGCTGATGATGAATGTCGTGAACGAACCTGCATGAATGGGTGCTGAAGGACTGTATGATGCTTGGGCGTCGATAACGTACTTCTTGTTAGTATCGGACATGGCAATAGCATTATCGACTATATCGAAATAGCTGGCTACCTGGGTATTGACCTCAGCTGATGTCTTATGGAAGACTTCGTTGTTGAACGTCATTTAAGGTGAAAGAAAAATAAGGGGGTCGTTGATGGCGGATTCACGTTCAACGTCGTATACGAGATCGAAATAGGGGTTGTTCATTGACGGGCTCTAGCGGAGCTAGGTTTGCTTGGCAAACTGGCTCAGGTTGTTCCGGTTCGGGTTCATTCTCGGGGAACATGTCTGGGACGTATCGACTACGTATACGGGACTTCGATAACTCTTTGTTGACGACGTGCTTGATGTACTGTTTCTGCTCTTTCTTGAAGCGATCGTTGCGGAGCTCTTCACCGAGGTTACGTAACTGTTCGAGTATCTCGAGATTAATTGTCGAGTCTCGAGGGACTGTGCTTCGCGATCGAGGTTTTGCTGCGACTGGAGGCTCGTTTTCGGGTGATATCTGGTGGAGCGGAATTCCGCGGGACCCGTTTTCGGGTGATATCTCGACTGTGGGAATTTCCGTAGTAGCGTTTTCGGGCTCGGATTCATTCTTGGACTCAATTTCGGGTTCATTCTCGAGGGACCCATTTTCGGGCTCACTCTTCTCCCTTAACTTCACGATATACTTCCCTTCTTTCTTCGTCGGGAACACTTCGTAATCGGGGTCATCGATACCTTGTATCCATCGCTGGATGATCTGATTTCGTTTCACTCCGCGGACGTACTTACTCATTTAGTTTGGACAAAAATATCCTCACTGTCAATACTCACCTACGTTTGTTTTTGCGTGGTTTAGACTTCGATTTACGAGTTCTGATATATGGCACCGTTACGTCGTGAGTGTTGGTATTACTATGGTATTGTACTGAAGTTGATCTCGGTCTAGTGACTTCGTTATACATAGTGCCAGGACCAGATACGATAACGGAATTGCTTGAACGATATGCATTAGTGCGGGCTCCACTCATTTATGGGCCGTTAAAGACCTCTAAACGGAATCGCCTTAGTCGACTTCTTTCTGGAATCTGCTGCCGCTTGTGCTGTCGTCGATCCGCTTGGCTTCAATTCCCCGCGAGCGAACTGCTCACTGATCTTCACGATCTTATCCGTAACGGAACCTTTCGGCATGTGACTGAAGATGTTGGCACCTGCTGACGTGATAGCCCCTAATGTCGGATTGAATGCAGTCGCGAAAGGAGTGATCGCATGTAACATGGTACCGACGGCCTTAGGATTACTCATCGCGTAGTTCTTGGCACCGATAAGCCCTTTCTTGGTAGCACTCCAGACTCTATGAGCGACGTTCTTTGCGCCGATAAGTCCTTGATGGACATCGTTCTTCAGGCGATTCCAACCGTTAGTGATGAAACTCTTGAACCCCATGGTTTATGTGAAACAAAAATACATCGGGTTTACTCTTCGAAGTGTGCTTCGTTGGCAACGATGTTGATGATGAATCGGTCATGCTGGCCCTTATGGTTAAGGTATTCGGATGTCGTCGACTTGATATCGAGATTGTTTGGTGTCTGTTGAAGCATCGCTGTGAAGTCTTCTTTACTGAAACCGCTGTAACAGATGATGTCTGTGGCTAACCTCTTAACGTTGAGATGAACGAAGCGGAGCGTCTGAACAGCTATGATGCAGGTTAGGTTGAAGTGTCTCGTCTTGGTGAGTAGTCGACAGAGTTCGCTGTTACCGTTCTTGAGTAACGGAGATCCAGCAGCGTCATCGAGAACGAGCAACGTATTGTAAGGGTACGAAGCGGTCTGGTACTGAACGAGCTTACTCGCTATATAGGCGATTCTGTCTTCGATCTCGTTTAACGAATGCTTGGAGATGATTCTCGCCATCTCTTCATTCGCTTCGACCATCTTAGATAGGACGTGCTTCACCATTGCATAGTATTTGAGTTTCCGTCTGAGATGTCGTTTGAGGTATGGGAGAAGGTCGTCTTCTTTGACGTACTCGATAGGGGTCTTCACGTTCTTGGATAACACTTCAGCGGTCTTATCGAGCTTCCCTGACGTCGAGCAGAAGATGATCTTACTGTAATACGGTTTCTTGAATAGACGTTCCGTTATCATGATGTGACGCCATATCCAGAACGATTTACCTGCTCCCATCTTGCCGATAAGGAAGTAGATACCGTTTGTCGAAAATGGGTATTCAGGAGCGAGGGGTTTAATGAGGGCCATCTCGATGTCCCGTTGGTTCTTCCGTAACGAATCTTCGATAAGCTCTTCAACCTTCTTGATCTCACTCATTTACGAGACGTTAAATGAACTTCCTTATCTGATCGGGAATCCGTTTTCGGTTAACCCAGTACTGACGCTCCATAGTCGATAATTTCGTTGGATGACCTTCCCGCATGTTCTTCGCTTTGATGGTATCTGCCACGTCGGAATCCTCGTACGTAATCGTGTAGGTGTCTCGTTTCTGATTATACGATCGAATCTCCTTAACGATACCGCGTTTGCCGTTCTTAATGGTCGTCGCTAACGGAACGTTCTTAGCAGCCTTCACGAGCCTATATCCCGGTAGAGTATCCACGGAACCATCGCTAGAACGGATCACGAATTGGTTGCCGCCTTTGGAGTCGACGATGTAGGACTGCTTAGATAGATTGGAACGGTGCTTCGTTAACGGACTCTTATCGAGAACTACTCTGACGAAGTCGCCAGGTTCGAACTTGTATGGACTCTCCTGATGACTCATCTTATCGATATACTCCAACTCATCTTCTTCGGTAATGTCGTTAGGGGACTTGTAATCGAGAGATCGGTGAGGCATGTCGTTATAGGACTCCACTAAGGATAGCGCATCAGCGGAAGGTTCGTTAGCTTTCATGTCACGAATGGTCCTCATGAATCGATTGATGATACCGAGTTTGTTATGGTCATTATCCGTTGTGGTTGTATAGACGATGTCGTGTTCTCTCATGAAGTCGAGGACGGATTTCGATAAATAGGCCGTATCTTCATCGGATTCAATGGACTTACATTCGGGTTCTACCTTAATGAACTCGTTTAACGATCTCAGCACTTCCCTGGCTCCCTTACCGTTCATCTCATACGCGTAAGCCTTTCGGGTATTGATGTTGATGAGCATCAAGTAATTGGGGTTGTCAATGAATGTATCCATCTGGAAGCCATGCCGGATCTTCGAATAGATGTGCATGAATTTGGTCGCTGGAACGTGCTGATCGTGAACGACTCTGTTACTCAGAAACTCCTTAGCTTCATCATCAGTAAAGCCATACCTATTAGCGATTCTCTTGAACTTGGATATCGTATTGGTCGGGTACTTGGCATACACTTCATCAATGGTCTTGAACTTGATGCGGCTCATTTACGATGGATTAAGAGTACAGTAGCTTCCGGTTCTGCAGGAACACAACATCCATTGTCAGGACCACATCATTGTTGAAGTTGATCGGGATATTGATATCATCGTTGTCGTAACACTCTATCCAGAACGAATTACCGTTATCGTTGATCTTGTAGTACTTGATGTTCTCGAAAGTCTCGTTAGTACATCCGATGATGTTATGGTTCGATTGACTTGCGAATGAGGCAGCTATTCGACAATCCAAATCGGTTCTGATGTTGCAGAAGCGCAGATTCCGATGGTACACGTTGGTGTATCCGACATGGTTTTGATTCGGATTGGGGCCGATGTTCAGGAAGTTTCGTGTATCGGAGCCGTGAATGAAGCGTCCTTCGTCGAAGTCTACTTCATGGGTATTACGCAGATACGGATATATGGAGCTGCGCATCTCAGGCTCGGGTGTCGAATAAACCTTTGTGTAGGAGGAATCGTTGATTGGAGTGATCAAGTAATCGCAATAGTAATCGTTATTGATCAGTATGTTATCGGGCTGCTCGATTATGAGTTGTTTCATATGCTTGGAATCGTTGTTGACTATGATGTCGTCACTCGTAACGAAGAACGGAATCGGGTTTTCGAGAAACTCATCACTGCGCAGTATCATCAAGTCGTAATCGTCGCGAATGGAATTCAATTCAGTCAGCTTTATCACCACTTCGTCATCGTTAGCCTTGATCACCTTAGAACGGATATACTCATATAGGCTAGCATTAGAGATACATCCCATGAACTTGTCAGAGATGTCTTCCCATGAGTCGTCTTCGTCAATCGTGATCTGAATAGGGATTCGAAACACGCCGACGTCTTCGGCTTTCATTTTCGATAACTGGATCTCGGCACGTTCTTCAAGTGAGCTGTTGTTGTTTGTTTGATTATCGATACGCCTACGTTCCTCACTAGAGAACGAGTATGACAGGAATTGGTACACTTGAGCGTAATTCAGGGTCGAAATCATGATGTCAAATCGTTGGGATTTGTCCAGATAATAGTAGGTTTTACTGTACTTCGCTCGAGAAGCCTCGTTGATGATCTGGTGTAGTTCTTTGTTCTCTTTCTTCTCGATAAACCACCAGAAATCATCAGGAAGATCGTCTGCTATTTCATCCATCAACCGAAGCGCGTATTCGGATCTTCCGTGATCCTTATTGTCTTCGAACTCATCCTTCTTGTACTTCCTGACGTATAGAAAGAATCGAACTGTCCTGCTTTTGCGTTTGAGATGGATGGCTCTGATACCGATGATCTTCTCGTCTACGTTAGAGGTATGCCATTCAGGTGGATACTGAAAATGGATCCTGTTAGGGTAGACTTCATCTACGACTCCATCTATTGACGAGTTATACGTCGTTTCAAGCGGTAAATGGGTCTGTTCATTCACTTGGATATCTCTGCGGTAACTCATTTAGGAGAAGCAAAACAGTGGACTTCGATAATCCCGGGGACGGACACCAAAAATGAAGATCCGATTTAGTCATCCAACACCAATCCGATAATGGTCTTGATGACTTCAATCTTTCTGTCCATGCCGATGTCGTCGTCGTAGGCTACGTTTAAGAGTCTGTCGAAATCGGATTCGTTTTCAACCTCAACATCGAGCTCTATCTCATCACCGAAGTAGTCTTCGATGAATTCGATGATGTCGTTGACTGAATGAACTTCAGAGATGTCGATAGCTTCGAATACATCTTCACAGGCGTTCATCTTATGTGTATGACTACGGGATAAAAAATCGATAGAGAAATCGTTTGAGGCATTTCAGTGTCGGAGGTATCGTAAGTGATAATCCGGGGACGATACTCACGCCAAGAACTCCACTTCCGAGACCAAAAATGAAGATCGTTTAGCGATACTTCTTAGGTAACTCGATCTTGGGCATATCCGACGTACACTTAATCAAGTAGTCGTTGACGCAGAAGCAACAGCGTTTGTTCATGTCATCGACTAAGCAGTACACATGACTACCATTCCGTTCATGATAGCTCATAGGGTCACTTCCGAGCTTATATACCTTTCCGTAGCTTTCGCTGAAGAAGTAGAATCGTTTACGGAACATATGCGAGCCGCCGCAAGTAGACCAAATTCGTTTGATGTCACTCGGGTACTGATCCGTCATCTGAACACTCGCTGAAAGGTTGAAGTCGTCATGGTGAATGTAGTAGCGGGTACTCATTTGAGGTGAGGCTAAAAAGATGTCTCTATAACGAAATCCCTATTGTTCCCGATAAGCTGTTGGAGCAGTGGAGATGACCGTGGGTGGGAAACTCGTGTAGAGGTCCGTAACTGTCGTTTTTTGCATGATTTTGAGCTTCTCGGGAGGTTCCGGATCTGGGACTCGTTGGGATGCTCGTAATGGGCCTCTGGAGGGCTGTTAGGAGGGTCTCAGACGACCTTCAAAACCGGTAAGTGGGGGCGAAAGGGCTTGTCCCTGTAGCCCCCCTTAACCTAACTACTGATACTCATTTTTGTTTTAATGATTTAGTTTGCCCATTTGAATTAGATATTCTTCATCAAATAGTATTACTTTTGACGGTTGGTCATCCCAAAATGGGAATCCATATTTAGGAATTACAATAAGAACCTTAATTGATTATGAATTCAAAGATTATTTTTTAAATTTAGTTGAATTGTCTTTGGAAGATGCAGCTAATATTTCAACGAAAGTTTTTTTTTCTTTAATGGAATATGGATTAGATTTACAAAAAATTACATCATGTACAACCGATAATTGCGCAACAATGCAAGCAGCTGTAAAGGATTTGAATATTGGGCATATTCCATGTGTATGCCATATTTTAAATTTGATATTCAAAGAATTTATTGATAATTGTTTACTCTTTTGGAATCTCTTTCAAAATATATTGTATGGATAAAAACTGATAAAATCAAAAAAGTTCCATCTTTTGTAATTACAAGGTAGACATCTTTTTGCGATACAATTTTAACTTTTTTAGAAACAAAAGAAAGTGTATTAGATTTCTATCTGTTAAATCATTTTAATTCACCATCAGAGAAAGATTGGAATAATTTATTGCATTTGAAAAATTTGTGTTTTGAATATAAAAGAATAATAGAATTTTATGAGAGTGATTCTTTTTGTGCATCTGGCTTTTTCTTATGCTAAGTTGATATATTAAATGATTAATTTCTTGAATTAGACAAAACTATTTTTAAAAATGCATCAAAAAAGCTAGACAAAAAATAAAAGAATTAAAATTTGAATATCCACATTCTTGGAGAATAATTGATCCAATGCCATTAATATCAAATCCTTACATCCCATTAAAGAAAATATTAACAGAAGATGAAAAAATATCAATCTAAAGTGGAAAAAAAAAAAAAAAAAAAAAAAAAAAAAAAAAAAAAAAAAAAAAAAAAAAGAAAACCATCAGTAGAAAGACCGCCATTTATGGATAAATATTTTCATGATTGAGAAGAAGAGGAGGAAGAAAATACAGGTATAAATGCTATTTTAAAATCACGAAAATTGAACCATAGTTCAGATGCATTATTTTTAGCGTGAAAAAGGAGAAACAACAGACAAAGAACTTGTATTAAGCTTTAGCAAAATAGACAGATTTCCAATTTCATAGACAGACTCGTCTAAAACAAGTATTTATGAATTTTCTGATTTTAATATCTTTTTGAATTGGAAATAATAAAATTAAAATTTTGTGATATTTTGTATTATTTTATTTATAAATTCAAAGCTTTTTTATCGTTCTCTTTGAAAATCATAAAATTCTTTGAAATTTTTATATAAATATAATTGAATTTTAATGAAACTTTTTGAAGTGGAAACTTTTGTCTCTTGTCATGACAAAAATTTATCATTCAATTTTGAATGGTTTACATAGACAAGTTTTGTCTAAACTTGTCTAGACAAAAGTGAATATGTCTTAGGCCATTTTTACATTCAATTTTTAATTAAAAATCGTAATATTGATAAATACACTTGATTTTATTTAATAATTACAAAATCAATGTAATATATAATACTTTTAATACTTTTAAGCAATTTTTTTTTTCATATTTTTAACTCCCGCTTTTTGAGTATGAGACAAATTTCGAGACAAAAGTTGATTTCATGATTGTACGTTAGAGACAAATGAAAATGCTTTCTTGCATATGTAACATTCGATATTTTAGGAATTGTCATTACATCTGTTGCTTCTGAGCGTTCTTTTACTAAAGGACGACTTATTATTAATGATCAAAGGACCAGAATAACAGCAGATCACGCAAAGCAACAGATGATTATTTAAATTAATAAAAATACTGCAAAAAAAGCTCTTTCGAGAACCAATATATATGAATTAATATCATCAAATAATAAATAAATTAAAATTATTTTTTTACAATATTATTATATTTTTAAATATTTACCCCCCCCCCTATAAATAAAACAAACCTATGACTTTTGATAATTTAAAAATATCCAGTCAATTTCGGGTTTTGTCCGAAATTTAATACCAGGCAAACGGTTTGAAGATATTACGGTTGTTTTCCGGTTAATGGGATCTATACGTTAATGACCGTTCTTTGCTCTGTGAGGTGAATAAAGTGACATTGACCAGTCGTGACCTGTGCGACCAGAACCCATCACTGTAGAAAATTCCTCTCAATTTTTAAGCTCATTTCCCTCAAGATTAGAAAGAAAAATTCTTGCTAAATTTGATAATTAAAATGCTTATATTATCAAGATCATATATGTATGATATCAGTCCAAAATTCAGGTAAATAAATATTTTTACAACTACTACAACAATATTAAAATCAAAAATCTTTGAAATAATAGATCTTTTATCTATTTTGGAAAATAACAATCAATAAATTCTTTATTTTTATTTTTGTTTATCTTCTTTCATTGTTTCTGTGACGTATATTCATAAAATTTTTGGAAACAAATAATGACACAAATAATTTGAGCAAAACAAACTTTTTCAAAGTGAGACATGTTCAATAATTTCTAGCATTTTATTGCATTACAATGACAAACAAATATGATAAAATTTTAGATCCAAAAGATTTTGAAATGGAAGAAATCTTTTAAACGGAAAATTCCACATTTTATAAGTCTATTAACTCAAAAGCAAAATTAAAATATATCTTTGAATCATTTTCAGCAAGAATAGACGAGCTATCTAGAGAAAAACGTCAAGATTTGTGCAGATATATTCAAATCGCATTGAAAGTAAATCACCCGTCTATTTTGAAATTTATTGGATACGTTTTTCAAAAAACTATATTCGGTATTTTTTACGAATACCCTTCAGAAAACACTTTAAGCAAGTTGATTAAATTTTATGACGAAAAAAAAGTAAATTTTAAAAATAATTGGAATGACACGAAAGTTTTAATTAATTTGTACGGAATTGCATCAGGAATGTCATATTTGCACGAACATAATATTATTCATTGTAATTTAACTCCAGAAAACATATTTCTTGATAAAAACAACTATCCCAAAATTTATAATTTACGCATCTCAAAAGAAGTAACTGCAAATTCAAAGAAAAATATTGAAATCAGAGGAACTAATCATTACTTAGCACCAGAAGTACTTGAATCGCTTGAATACAGTGAAAAGAGTGATGTTTACTCTTATTCAATCATAGCATATGACATGTTAAGTAAAAAAAATATTTTCTGACGATATTGAAGGAAATCAAGGCAAACGCCCTATTATTGATGAAAATATTCCAAAATGCTACAAAGAACTGATTGAACGCTGTTGGTCTGAAAATCCAAATGACCGTCCAACTTTTTCAGAGATACTGACCGAATTACGAGAAAATAAAGAATTCATCACTGAATCAATTAATTCTTCTGAATATGAACGTTATATCAAGCAAATTGATAAATATCGAAAAACATTTAAGCCTCAAAATCTTCATCAAATAGACGAATATTTAGATCTTTTTATTGATCCTAAAGAATTCAAATTGAAAGACTTTAGACAGACTGAAAAATTGACATCATCTGATTTATGTAATTCATACGATGTTCAGAAAAAAGGAAGCAAGCTTGATTTCCTTGCCCGAGTTTACTTGTTTGAAATCAGGTTCTTCATGAGAGACCAAATCGTTAATCTTTGCCGAGAAGTGAACAACATGTTGCAATTGAATCATCCATCAATTTTGAAGCTAGTTGGCTTCAGTTTTGATGATTTCGATAACTTACCAAGGCCAGTTGTTATATTTCAAAGTCATAGAAAAACTCTTGCCAAAATAATAAGAGATGAAAAAGAAAATCTATCTTGGAATGAAACAAAGATATTGATTAATATTTATGGAATTGCAGCTGGAATGGAATATTTGCATCAGCATAACATCGTTCATAGAGATTTGAAGGCAGAAAATATTTATCTCGATGAATCATATTATCCAAAAATTGGAGGATTTCATCTTTCAAAAGAAATGAAACGAGAAGAAGATGAAACGAGTCAACATTTGAAAGGAACGCCAGCATATATCTCACCAGAAACATATTCAAAACACATCTATAATGAGAAGAGTGATGTTTACTCATATTCATTAATCATTTATGAACTTTTTTCAAAACATCGTGCTTATGAAGAATATGACAATGTTGAATATCTTTCACGAGATATTAATGAAGAACACAAACGACCTACTATTGACGAAAACATTCCAAAATGCTACAAAGAACTTATTGAACGATGTTGGTCAGAAAATCCAAAAGATCGTCCAACATTTTCATCTATTTTAAAAGAACTTCGAACAAATAACGAATTTATCAATGATTCTATTGATTCAAGTGAATATGAACAATATATCAAACATATTGAAGAATATCCTATAACATTTGAACAAGACAGGAGGAATAGTCAGCTTGATGATATTATGAAAACAGAGGAGATGCATTTTATAAATATGCAATTATGGCAAACAATATATATGCCATTCGATAGATAATTAATGCACTAACTAATATATTCTCTTAAATTTGTTATAACTAGCCTACCTTTCGAAAAAATGAGGTGACAAATTCAATTTTTTAGATACCCTTTTTCGTGATCTGGCAGTGACTGATTTAAAAGAAATAGAAAATAAGTATTAATATCCTAAGTTGTTTTTAGATCATTGATCGGAAACTAATAAATCAATGTTGATCATATGAAAACGAAAAAACATCAATTTTTTCACAAAACTTCAAACGCAAAAAAAAATTTACAGATCACCCGGTATCGAGATTTTTTAAGCATTGATAAGACATAACATGTTCATAATAAAAATATTATGAATTTGTGAATTTTTTTTCTAGATAAAAAATTTAAGCCATTTTAATTTTGCTTAATTTTCGTTTTTTTGACACTTTGATCCAAAAAAATGATGTGAATCTTTTTTTATGTAAGTATTTAAGTAAAAATAAAAAATAAAATAAATTTGTTAAATAATATATTTTAAATAGCAAAAATATTTTCTGGCGAAACTAAAAGCCATTTTGTTTAAGCGTTTGAATATTAAATTAAATTGATTTTCCAATTCATTGCAAATAGCAAATCTTACTTTTTTGATAAATATGTATGTTTTAATAATTTTTTTGTTATATAAATTATAATTATATCAAAAGATTTTAAAATTTTCCAAGATATTTGTGTTTAATTTGAAAAATACGTTAAATATAAAATAAACGTACATTTTGATCATATTTTGGATCATATTAAATTTTTTGCAGAAAGAATTGAATCATTAATATATTATATTAATTTTATATCTATTATAATTTATAAATTCATGTTTTAATTTAAAAATTTCTCCTGTAATTTTGGAAAATTTACATTTTAAAATATTCTGTATCTCTGAAAAAGTTTTTTAAAACTAAAGTTTTCCTCAAAAATTCTCTAAAGATTTATTATAGAAGTTTTTTATATGAATATCTATCATTTTAATAAGTGGTATAATTAAAATAATATTAAATTTTTATTCATTCTACATTTATTGATTGAGATATATGAAATGCATAATTATTTGCATGCTTTTTATTTTGAACAGCTAAACTTTTTGCTACACTTAATTTATTTTACAATATTTTATTATATGGTTTTCTCTTTTTTATGTAATCTTTAATACAATGTATCAAATAAAAATATGATAGCATTAAGCTTTTGATATTCGAAATCTATGTTTACAACATCAAATTATTCAAAAATAATTATTGAATAAATCGAAACGAATCAAAAATATTCTTTTTTGAAGAACTTATTGCCTATTTAATTTTTTAGATAATTTTAATAATATTAAATTCAAATATTCTGATATATTGAAAATATGAATAGAATATGATCGTTTAATATATAGCTTTATAAATAACTGATTTTTTTATGTTATTCTATATAATATTCTTTTTTAAAAAGCATATTTATGGATTTAATATTTATTACATGATTAAATATTTATGTAACTCAATACCGGGTGAAAATTATAAAAAGATATTTAAGAAAAATATTACCAAAAAAATTGTTTTGGCAATATTTCAAAGAATATTTAAAATTAAACTATTTTGAAATATTATTTCATCTAGTTATATTAATATTATTATTAATTTTTTAATAATATTCAAGTATCTTCAAACGGTCATGAAATCACATCATATATTGCCAACCTATTTTCTCAAAATTGAAGGACTAAATCTTCATAAAAAGTGTATATTTATATTCATAAATAAGTATAAAATGCTGTGGCAAAATATTTATCCAAACCCTTCAGCAAATTCGTTTTTCATCTCCTCTATGAAAACCAACCTTTCAACTTTCAGTGATTATGTTATTAATTTTAAAATGGAAAGCATTTATTCAACTAATACGAGAAATATTTCATTGAAAAATGAATATTTCGATATGAAAGGATTTGTATACATTTCTGAAAAAGAAGAGAATGAAGAAAAGAATGAAAATTTTGATGATATAGCAATCAAAAAATCGAAAATTTGTTTTCTTTTGAGAAAAATACGCAATATTTTAACAGGCAAAATTTGTGTATCTAAAGAATATGTAAAAGATGGAACTCTTTTATACAAGTATCATATTATCAATTTCATTCGTTCGTTGAAGATCATGTTGCAATTGAATCATCCGTCAGTATTGAAATGTATTGGATTCTATCCGACTGAATTCAAGAGCCTCCCAACTGTTATCACTGAATATGCTTCGAATGGAACTTTAGATAAAATGATTAATAAAAAATCAAATCCTGAATGGAACGAAACAAAGATATTGATTAATATTTATGGAATTGCAGCTGGAATGGCATATTTGCATCAGCATAACATCGTTCATAGAGATTTGAAGGCAGAAAATATTTATCTCGATGAATCATATTATCCAAAAATTGGAGGATTTCATCTTTCAAAAGAAATGAAACGAGAAGAAGATGAAACGAGTCAACATTTGAAAGGAACGCCAGCATATATCTCACCAGAAACATATTCAAAACACATCTATAATGAGAAGAGTGATGTTTATTCATATTCATTAATCATTTATGAACTTTTTTCTAAACATCGTGCTTATGAAGAATATGACAATGTTGAATATCTTTCACGAGATATTAATGAAGAACACAAACGACCTACTATTGACGAAAACATTCCAAAATGCTACAAAGAACTTATTGAACGATGTTGGTCAGAAAATCCAAAAGATCGTCCAACATTTTCATCTATTTTAAAAGAACTTCGAACAAATAACGAATTTATCAATGATTCTATTGATTCAAGTGAATATGAACAATATATCAAACATATTGATGAATATCCTATAACATTTGAACCAGCTGATCTTCACCAAATCGATGAGTATTACATGACTAATATTCATCTATTTCCTAGTTTTTCTGATGTCAGCCACTTGAAAGATATTTATGAAACTGAGATGAACAACATATTACCAAATTTGCATATTCTTGATATCAAGAACTATTCCAAAGAGAAAAAAATCTTTCAAAATAAGCTTATCAAAATTCATGAAATTAAAGAAGAAGGAACTGGAAATCTTTTTTATTGCAAAGAACCTTATTTCGATGAAGTTTGTGAAAATGATGACAAACGTGCAATTCAAAGCGTAATGAATTATTTCTATTTTGAAATAAGTTATAGTTTCTTATTGTCACATCTTTCTCTTCTGAATTTTGTTGGATACTCGCCAACAAATTATAAAGGCAAGCAAATTCCAATGGCAATTTATCAACATGCTTCACATGGATCATTAAGAGACATCATTTTAATCGAAAAAGAGAATGATTTCATTGAAGGTTGGGATGATACAGCAAAATTAATAGCTATTTATGGAATAGCTTCATTTTTATCATATTTGCATTCAAAAGGCAATATCCATTTCAATTTAACCCCAGATAACATTTATCTTGATGACTTCTTCTTCCCAAAAATAACAGGAATTATGATTTATCAAAATCAATCAGATTTTTTCTATCATTCGAATAAATTGGGCACTATCAAGAATATTATGGACATGTCTTTTTCATCACCAGAAATTATGGAAGGAAATGTTTTTGATAAATCTGTTGATATTTATTCATTTGCAATGATTGTGTATTCAATAATATCAAAAGATATTCCGTTTAAAAGGAAAGCTCCATTTTCAATTCAATATGATATTTTGAATGGTGTGAGACCTGAATTCAAAGATGACTTTCCAATATGTTATCAAAAACTTGTTGAAAAATGTTGGTCTCAAAATCCTAAAGATCGTTTAACAGCTGATGAAGTTGTTTTTGAACTTAAAACGAATCCTGAATTTGTCACAGAAAACATTGATAAAGAGAAATATTATAATTTCATTAAATTAATTGAAGAATCATTAACAAGCAAAGAATCCAATATTGAAGAATTGCTTAAGATGAAAGATTATTCATTTCTAAAAGTACGAATTGGCAAAGAAATACAAAAGAAGAAATTTTCATTGAACATTGGATCAATCAACTTAGAAAACTTCGAAAAGAAAACTAAAATTGGTGCGGGTTCATTTGGCAATGTTTATAAAGTCCTAGAAAAAGAAACAGGCACAATAGATGCAGCGAAAGTTTCTAAATATGACATCAATGAATGTGATGAATCGACAATCATTAATTTTGAAAGAGAAATCCAAATTATTTCTGAGTTGAATTTCCCATCAATTCTTAAATTTGTTGGTTACAGTCCAATCAACTTTAAGAACAAGTTGAAGCCAGTTGTAATCACCGAATTAGTAACAAATGGAACATTGGGTAGCATCATTGATTTAGAAAGAAAGAGTTGTGCAAATCACAATTGGGATGATACTAAAAAATTGATTAACATTTACGGAATTGCGGCAGGAATGAAGTATCTTCATCAATTGAACATTGCTCATCGTGATTTGAAGCCAGAAAACATTCTAATGGACGAATTTCTATTCCCCAAAATTGCAGATTTTGGATTATCAAAGCATATAACAAACAATAATGATGAAGATAATTCAATTGCTGGTTCAGATTTGAAAGGAACTTATGCTTATTGCGCACCTGAAATATTGAAATATAATAATTACACTTTATTTGGTGATGTTTATGCATTTGGAATCATTGTTTATGAAATAATGACAGATGAAGAACTTTACAAAGGTCTTGATCTATACCAACTTTTCAAATTAATAAATGAATGTTATCGTCCAGAATTCAAATATCCTATTGCTGACTGTTATCGTGATCTTATTGAAAGATGTTGGAGTGAAGATTATAAAAGCAGACCATCATTTGAAGAAATTGTTGAGCTTCTAGAAACAGACAAAAACTTTATTACTGAGAATGTTGATGAAGAAGAATATCTGGACTATGTTTCATACATTAAAGAGAGTTTCTCATCCAATGAAACGAAAAAATCTAAACATAAACAATTCAATAAAGTTGAAATGAAAAATAATGATCAAATAAAGAAAGAAGAAGAAGAAAAATTAAAAGAAAATCCATTTCATGATTTCTTTTTGGATTTGTCGAAATTTGAACGAGAAAAAATCATCAGCAAAAGTGACTATTCGAAGTTGTATAAAGTGAAAGATAAAAGAACGAATATCGTTTATCAAGGAGAAATATCAATATTCGAAGTTAATAATGTTTCTAATGAAGAAATGAGTTGTTTTGTTAATGAACTTAAAATTATCACACAAATGGATCATCCAACATTCTTGAAATTGATTGGATACAGTCCAATTGATTTCAAAAATAATCCAAATCCAACAATCATCAGCGAACTTTGCCTGAACAACACATTGAAGGACATTTTTGATCTTGAAAAGAAAATAAAAAAGGTTCGAGGTTGGGATGACACTAAAAAATTGATCAATTTGTATGGAATTGCATCTGGAATGTCATATTTGCATTCACATGAAATTCTTCATCGAAACTTGAGAATGGAGAACGTTTTCCTTGATGATTATTTGTTTCCAAAGATTGGCAATTTTGGATTGTTGACGAGATTTTTGAATCTTGACATGATGTCACATCAATCAATGACAGGACTGAAATGCACTCCAATTTATTTATCACCTGAAGTTCTGCAAACCAAAAGTTATTCGAAAGCTAGCGATGTTTACTCTTTTGCATTCATTGTTTATCAAGTCGTTACTGGTGAAGTTCCATTTAGTAATTTGAGCAGCTCTCATAAGGTCTTCAATGAAGTTGTTTTGAAAGGTGAAAGACCTCGGATTAAGGAAACAGTTCCTAATGTTTATAAAGAATTGATTAAAAAATGCTGGTCGGAAGATCCAAATGAAAGGCCAACATTTGAAGAGATTTCAACCCTTTTGAAAACAAATACAGAATTCATCACTGATGAAATAAACAAAGAAGATTTCATTAAGTACATAAAAGAAATTGAACAGAAACTAGAAAAAGATAAATGCAAATCAATTTCAGAAGAAAAAACACAAAAGATAGATGAAAATGATAATAATAATTCAACTAATTCAATAGAAAAATCACAAAAAGTTGAAGAAGACAACAATGAATCATCAAATACAAAAGAAAACACACAAAAAGTAGAAGAAAATGATATTAATTCAACAAATTCATTCGAAATATCACAAAAAATTGAAGAATGCAACAATGAAGCATCAAATACTGATACTGGAAATTTTGAAGAATGCGCCATTCAATTACTTAATGATGACGATGAAAGTCCACAGAAAGCTCAAGAAGTGATTTATGAAGAACCAGAAAAAGACTCAGATATAATTGAAGAATGCATATCATCCAAAAACTCTAAGGAATTAATGAGTCATTTGAAAAATAGCAGTGACTTTGAGAAGGCATCAACTGTTTTTGATCGATGTTTTCATTTATCGAAAGACTTTTTCATTGAGCTTTGTCAAGAAGGAATAACGAACAACAACGCCGTTGCACATCACAAATACGCTTTATATTTAATTTATCAGCAGAAGAAGTACGATGAAGCAATTCCACATCTGAAAGAGTCAATTAGACAAGGATTCACACGTTCGTACTTTTCACTTTCACGACTTCTTCAATCACATTATCATAATGATAAGCACGCATTTAAAGTAGCATTTGAAGGCATGAAAAAAGGCGACAAATATTGTCAATGCTTGTTTGGCTACTTCACTGCTAAAGGAATTGGAACATCGAAAGATCACAGCAAAGGAGTTGAAGCGATGCTGAAGAGTGAATTCAACGATTTCTATGAAAATTTGCCAACTGACATTGCAATCTATTTGTCCAAGATTGAAGGACGCGAGGAAGAGTCCTTCAAATGGTTTGAACGAGCATTCGAAAAGCATCAAACAAAAGAAACAATCAACAATTACGGAGTTTGTTTCTTGAGAGGATTTGGAACTGAAAGAAATCACGAAAAAGCATTCGAAATCTTCAAACTTGGAGAGGCTCAAAATGACTGTATTTCAATGTATCACATCGGATTCATTCTTGAAGGAAAAGAGCCAATTAAATCATTAGAATATTATAAAAAAGCTGCTCAGAAAGGATTCGTTCCTGCTCAATTGAAATATTCGTTTCTGAGGAAAGAAAAAGATGCTGAAGAATCGATGAAATTCTGCAAACTCGCAGCCGACCAAAATGACTCTGAATCACAATTTGTATTTGGTTTCATTAATGAAGATAAAGATCCAGATGTTTCTATTGAATATCACAAACGAGCTGCAAATAACGATAATGTTAAATCACTCGAAATTTTGAGTAAAAGATATTCGTTGGAAAGCGATTCTGAAAATACGCATAAATACATGAACAAATTGATTTTGAGAGGAAATTCAAAAGTTCCCATTGAATACGCAATTGGCCTTTACAAATCGAAGCACTACAAGCAAGCATACGGTTATTTTGAAAATATTTCTAAAACAAATAATCCTATCGCTATGTATTATTTGGCAGTTATGCATTATTATGGCTTGGGATGCGGCGAAGATCGACATAAGACATACGAAATGATGGCCGAGCTATCGAAGAAAGGAATTGATAAAGCAACAGAATTTCTTGAAGAGAAATTTAAAAAATAAATCAATCATTTTCGCAATTTCAAATTACTCTTGAGAAGAAAAAGATTTTAATAAATTAATGAAAGATATCTTCAAAATGCCTTAGTAATAATGCAAGTATAAGAATTCTAAATAGTATAATCACTCTTGTGCTCTCTAAATAGAAAAAATTAACATTATTTTTACCGTAAAAAAAAAGTTTTTTTTTTAATCATTGAAATAAATTCTGAGAAAATTTTTATCTATTGAATTATTTGAATTGATTTGAAAGGGACTCATAAAATTTTAAGAGATTTACAACAATAAATTTTCACTTCTATTTCATTAAAGCTTCCACCAAGCCTCAATGAAACCACGTGGAAAGAACAAAAGCATTATTTCAAACACTTTTAAATTCAGCGGATGTCAAAAAGCAATTCGAAAACATTATTGAAGAACGTAAACGTAACAAAACTCATCTCAACAAACTTTAAAAAAAAGAGAGGATTTTATGAGCCATGAAACTAATGGCAAAAGGTCATTTATAATCCCATCTCCAAACGGTCATGCATATACTACTTTTAATCCCATCGCACACTTTGTTTTTTTATGTTATAAA
This sequence comes from Tritrichomonas musculus, assembly GCA_039105265.1. NCBI lineage: Eukaryota > Parabasalia > Tritrichomonadida > Tritrichomonadidae > Tritrichomonas > Tritrichomonas musculus. Next base: position 8,098,866 of record JAPFFF010000002.1, read on the forward strand.
TATTGAATACTTCAACAAAATTCAATGATTTATTTAATTTAAAACAAATTGTTTAAATTGTTAATTAAACATTTGGAAAAAAATATGATAAATAAAAGAATTGATATATTGGAGTGATACAGAAACAGAAAATGAATTTAAAAATAGGTTTCATATTAAATACAATGGATGCTATTCAAAAAGTAAAAACAATTATTAAATCTCTGAAATTTAACTGGTAAATCTTACTGCAGTAGGATATCACAAGTTAAACCTCCAAGATATAAATTGAGAACATACATGCAGAAGATGCTCAAAATCTAAGTACTCGAGTTTTTGAGTAAAAACTCGCCATAGTATCAATATTAAAATTCTATTGTAGTATAATTAATTTTTATTAATCATTTAGACTTCAATTCCTCGTTTTAGGGGTTTGTTTTGAATGGTTCTTTAGATAGAAGGTCAACAATTTCTTGATGATTTTTTTCTCTTGCATAGTCAATGGCAGATTTGTGAATATTTCATAAATTCTATAAATCATTCAATTTTTCAATTTCATGAAAAAAGTTAGATTTGAATTGTATCAATGCTTTTGTTTTAAAATGCTTTGAATGTTAATATTAATGCCTTCTTGCTTTATTAAAAGTTCAACAATTTCTTTGTAGCCTTCTTTGGCAGCAAGAATCAACGCTGAATAATTAAATGTTCGAGTTAAATTCCATAAATCATTCAATTTTTGTGTACCAAAACGATTTATGAGCCCATTACTATAGCCTTCTATGATCATCACTGCAAAAAAATGCTTTATTTATTGGCAAGTACGAAAGTTCATTTCGTGAATTTCTCGAAATTGACCTTATAGGTGAAATTAATGATAAAAATGATGGTTGTTTTATGTTCAATAAGTTGGAAGTCATCACAATTCCAACCATGGTTGATTATTTGAGATATGGGTTGAATTTGAATATGATAACCGCCATTGACTTCACAAATGCAAATATTTTCAATAAAATTAATTTAAAATGAATTGATATTTGAATATTTTTACAAACACTTCACATACTTATTCAATTTTGTTTCACTTCACTCCATTTCAAAAGATCCGAATCAGCAGGATGATTTACAAACAATGCATAATGTCAGTTGGATCGGTTTTGGAAAAAAACGTTAAAGATCAGAAATTGAAATCGCTTTGAAAAAGTTTTCCACTTCACATACTTATTCAATTTTGTTCATTTTAACAGAAAGACTAATTGACGATAAGCAGCATACAATTAACCAAATCGTCATGACTTCAGATGCACCACTTAGCATTATAATCGTTGGCGTTGGTAACGCTAACTTTTCTAATATGAATAAATTGAATGCAAACGAGCATCCTCTGAAGGCAAGTAATGGAAAATCGATGAAAAGAAATGTCGTTATTTTTGTTACTTTATCTAAGATCCAAAATTGTTCTTCTCAACAATTTGAAAACGAATTGTTGGAAGATATTTTATTTTCAAATTCATCAATTTTGTTCTACACGTGAATTCATCCCAAAAATGGAAATGAATTTGACTTCTTGTTTTGTATAAATTTATATTTTCAAATAAGTCCGGTTTTCGAAATTTTTATTATAAAAAAATAATACATTATTCTGACCAATGGCAATAAAAAAATGTTATTTCTCCTAAATCATAATTTCAAAAACTTGTATAGGATTTGTAAAAGTCATTTGATTTAGAAGAATTTAATATAATTTTAAAAATTATTGAATAAAAAAAATTATGCAATTTATATGGTACGCTATCTTTATGTTTTTTCAAAAATAAATGACTATATATAAAATATCCAGAATTTCTTGATGTTTATCATTATTTTATTTTTCTTATTTAATTTTCCTCCTATAATATTAATAAGTTTATTGTAAAATCATAATGATATATTTAAAATAATAATAAAATATGATATTATTTGAGATAAAATCGTTTTTATATCCTTAATCAATAACAAATATTTTCAATAGTTATTTTATAAAATGAATTGATATTTGAATATTTTCAATTAATTATTTTTTTATATACATTTTCTAACTTAAAAAGTTAAAATAAAATTACATAGTATAAAATATTTCAAAATCATTTCATTTTCAAAAATAAATGAATGTTCCTCAAACAAAAAGTAACAAAATATTTCCCATTGGACTTAATATCCACTTATTATCATTTACATTACCTAAAGATGTCATCAAAAGTAAAGATGACATTCGTGTAAGTATTACAACTATGCCAGAACAAAATAAACAGCATTTTCATTTACATGGAAAGAAAATGCATTGTACAAATCATGTTTTTTCTTTGAATATCACAAATCAAACAAAAAGAATTATCATGGTTTTTAGAAAGAAAACATTCCTTTCTGAAGATCCAATTATTGCATCTACCATTATTTATTCATTGGATTTCCCCAAAATACCAGGAGATATTGATCGTTTTGAATCAGAACCAATATCTACAGATGTTAAAACATTAAATATTTATTATCCTCTTCAGAAACAAATTAGAGAGCAAGGAGGAAACATAAATAATGTTCAAGATAAAAAGATCACAAGAAAAGTTCTTGGTCAAATGCAAGTTCAATTAACTTTCACAACACCATATACATCAGTTTCTCAAAAGAAAACAATTAAAAATAATAACAAATCCAATAAAATCAGCAAATCTGACAAACATAATAATAAAAACAATGGAACTAAACTTCATAAAAACAAAAAAGGTAATTATGAAGAAATAAATAGTCAAAATCAATTTGAACACATGTATATTAATTCTAATTAAAATAATTTTCATGTTTTTAACAGATTATTTAATAAATAAATTATGAAATCTTAAAATTTATACTTTTATATATTATTATTATTATTAACCAATACTGGGCTTAAAATGACCAGTATAAACAAGTTTTTTTCTAGGTCAGATGACAACTGGTCATTTGTAAATAAAATGGCCATTGTATAAAAAACGATCAAATAAGGTCAATAATTGCTCTTTTTTTAGTGTGAGAATTCGAAATATTAAAAAAAAAAAGAAAGAAATCACAATTTTGATGACCATTATTCAAAAAGTAAATCAAAATGATAAGAACTCTTTATTAATAATTATCAAAAATGGCCTGTATTAGGGTTGATGCCACAGTACTTTTAGTGAAAAAGTTTTATTGACAAATAACGTACAATGACCACTCCGGCCATTTAAAGCTCAGAACCAATATTTTTATCTATAAAGATGACAAAACAAAAAATAAAATAAAATTGATTAATGCCATTTACTCAAGGACTTAAAAGTATTCAAAAAGTTGATTTCATTCCACTTTTTAAAAAAGATGATTTTGTAAATGAATTAGATTTAAACAAAATTCCATATCATTTTATTTTTTGGTAGTTTTTTTCCTATGCCTATATGACTTATTGAATAATTCAATCATTTTCTCATTATTTTTCTCTTTTGCAAGATCGAATGCAGTCATTTCAGCTATATTTTTTATATCAAGATCAATTAATTGAGACTTTAATAAAAGCTCAACAACTTCAACGGAACCAGATTTTACAGCTAAATGAAGAGCAGATTCATTATTAAAAAAAAATATTGATATTTAAAATTTTATATGAACAAGCTTGAAAATCGACTCTTTGGTTATCAAGAAATACTTTAACAATTGGAAGATATTTTGATTTTGCAGCAATTAAAAATGGAGTTTTATTAAACAAAAGAAATAAAAAAGAAAAATATGTTTTTCATTTAATACGTTAACATCAATTGTTTTCTTTTTTAAAAGAACACGAACAGCTTCAGTATGTAAACGATCAGTTGCCAAATGAAGAGGAGTTGTTCCCCAAGTATCTTTTATATTAGGATCCCATCCTTGACAATGAAGAATCAATTTAATCATTTCAACATTTCCTTTCTCAGCAGCAGTATGTAAAGGAGTCCAACCGAAAGTTTCATGTGTGTCTAATTTCACACCATTTTTCAAACAATGAAGAAAAACACATAAATTATTTGCAGCTGCAGCAGTAGTAATAACTTTTTTATCAAATTTATCAGGCTCTTCAAGATCAAATTTTTTCCATTTAATTAAATAACTAAATAATGAATAATGATGCATTAACGTTGCTGATTGAAGAGCAGTATCAAAAGAATCATTAGTGCTTTGTAAATATTGAACAATTGTCAAACTTCCTCCAAGAACAGCAAAAGTTGACAATGTTCTATATTTATCATCTTTTCCTGTAAGAGGAGCTTTTTTTGCTTGCATGTATTGGAATGTGTTTTCAGAACCATAAGCAGCAGCATACATAATCATTGTTGGCTTATCATGAACAAAACTACAAGGACAAAAAATATCAGATAAAACACGCTTATTCATTGAAATGTGTTTGGTATGATTATAGTATTTTAATGCTTTTATTTCATCATGTCTCAAAACATAACTGATGCTTTTACCGCTTTTATCATTATCTTCAACTGCATTTTGATGAAGTATCCAATTGTCGTTTACAAAGTCATTAAGATGATTATAAAAATGTATAAACGCATATGGCAAGTTGGGATAAGATTGTATCTCAATTAATATTTCTTTTATTTGCTCAAAAAGTTCATGATTTATTTTATCAATTTGTGGAGCAAACCAAGCAAAAAGCAAGCATAATGTTTTCTTTTGTGTTTGGTTATGTTGTTCATAATATTTTAATATAAATGAAACAATTCTTTCATCAGAAAATAAGCCAATCATTCTACAATGCGAAAGAAGACATAATTTCGATATATCTCTAGGAAATGTCTCTCCTTGAATCAATGATTCCCAAAGCAAATTAATAAAAACGTCAGGAATAGATGATAATTTTTTATGTTTAGCTTTTAATGAATATAAAGACATCAGAATCTCAGCATAATAATTTATTCTGTTATATCTACAAGCAGCCGAAAGAATGCACAAGCTGACAATTGTGTAAACTTTTTCATTCTCTAATTTTTTGACAATACTTTTCTTAATAGACTCAAAATTTCGAGGTGTAATACTCATTAACAATAATTGATAACCAATTATTTTATTTGCATAATTTTTGCCTTTACTACTCAATAATGAGATGCTGTTTGCATTGATTGTTTTAATGCTTGGTTCACTGTGTGATCGAGTCAGCATCATCATTTGATTCTTTTTTACTTTTTTGTTAGACTTGCCAAAACCAAGACTACTTCGTGTTGATCCTTTAGAAAGCGGTGATGATGAAGATGAAAATATTTCAGTATGAATAACTTCAGGTGAAATTAATGACCTTTGATATTCATAAAATAATTTTGGATTTTTCAAATTAAAATAAAATTCAGGATTTCGAAGCATATTTTGCAATATTTGCTTGAAAAATGGCCTGTCTGTTGGCGAAATAGACCAACATTGTGAAATTGTATTACGAACCATCAAAGGCATTGAAGCTGGAAAAAGTGGAGTGATTCCGTTTAAAATATTCTCTTTATAAGTTTTGTCTTGGTTTGCTTTAGGAAACCTGATTTCATATGAATATAATTGGTACAATAAAGAGCCATAAGAATAAACATCAGATAAAATAGATGCAGATTCACCTTCAATGATTTCTGGGGCCAAATACAATTGGACCATTTCTTCTTCTGACAAATAATTTTCTGGATTAAAAAAAGCTGAAATTCCTGGATTTGCTAACTTAGGTTCATAATTCGGGCCTAGATAAATAAAAGAAGGATCGAAATATTTATAAAAAATGTCGTTGGAATGAAGAATTCGAAATGAATTAGATAAAGAAAAAAGAAGACATGCTAAATGATGCGGATCAATTGGGGATTCAGGATCATCAAAGTTAGTAGTTTGAATGATATCTGCTAAACAGCCACGCTCTGCATATTCTGTAATAATTGATGCACTATCATTTGATTTAACTATTCCATAAATTAATAAAATGCCGCTACGATCAGGTAAATTCATTAATTCTTCAACTTCGGATGAAAGTTCTGGATAATCATTCTCAATTTGAAACATTAAATAATCTTTAATATTTTCATTCTTCTTTTTAACACGATAAACTGGACCAGCATATGTTCTCCCTACCTGTTCAATAACTTCAAAGTCATCAATGGTCATTTCATCAAATAAAAATACATCTGAAAAAGATTCTTGGCTTCTCATTTACTAATTTATCGTCTTTCATTCAAATATTAAATGCTAAATATTTTAAAATAAACTCATGAATTTAAAGATAATAAATCATTAATAATATTCTATAATATATATTTATCATAAAACAAAATTATAAATATGAATATAATATAAAAAAAAGAAGATATCATTATTGTTTATTCAAAAAATTTCAATTTATAATGATCGTCCTTTCATTATAAACAAAATTCTAAAATTATTCATAAAAGGAGGTCTTCAGAATAATAAAAAGAACAAAAACAAAAAATGTATTATCTATATATCTATTTATTTATTTCTTCTTTTTGGAATTCTTATTTTTGAAAGAATTTGTCAATTTTTTCTTAGGCAGGGCAACCGAACCAGAAACCCTTCTTCTTTGAGCACAAACTCCAGATTTTACTCTTTTCTTTTTGCTTTTTCCTTTATCATCATCATCTGAACTACTCGAATAAAAATCATCATCATCATCATCAGAATAACTAAAGTAGCCGTAATCAGAAGAACTCGTCTTCCTCTGAGTGACCTTGTTTTTAGAAGGCGACTGTCTTATCTTTTGTCTATCAGGAGGATAAAACGATTCGTAAGTAAACAATTCCGAACGTTCAAAAGGACCTTTCTTGCCAATCAAAGATTCAAAGAACAATAACCGCTGAGCCCTTCTATCGTCCTTCTCAACAAATCTTCCATATTTCAGCTCCTCGGCGAATGTCTTAAAGCAGTCATTATTGCCGTTAATCACCGATATTTCAAGGTATTTTATGTAATCTTTCTGGAGCTGGGCACTCTTGCTTTTTTTGGCAGTATTCAGCGAGTCCTTCCTCAGCCTCTCACAAAGAAGACGCGCTTGTATCGGACATCCTTTCTCTGCCATATGAAACTGGAACTCATAGCTCAACTGACTTTTAAACTTGTCGGCTTCACTCGCTTCAACAAATTTCTTTCTCTCAGAGATGTAATCATGACTGACCAATTTCTCAATCCAAAAGTCGAACTTTGACTCAATCAACTCCAAATCAATCTCATCATTATTATCATCATTATCAATGCCAGACTTAGATGATCTACTTTTTGACTTACTTTTTGGTTTGGTTTTTTTGGGAATTGGAAGGTCTTTCATTTTGCTTTGTATGTAATACTTGGCAATGAAAAGACAGTTCAATTCTTGCTCAAAATCAAGAGTTAGCATGTTATGCTTATTTATGTATTCAGCATTTTGAAAGGCATATTTAATAAACCTCTCAAAAGTGACATCAATGTTGGTGAACGTTAAAAATTTCTGGATTTTTAAACTCGCCTTGTTACTCTTTTTTTCAACAGCAAGATCATAGTAATTCCAGCAAAAAGGCGAATTTGATTCAAAGAAGTTATCGGCTACTTCAACAAGTTCTTGAGCGGTTAGGTTGTCACTTTTGCTCATAAAAAAATCATTCGCTTTTACAAGGACTTCTGGCTTTGGTTTGCTTTTTTTAAAGAAAGAGATGATGTTGTAATAGATGCTGATTTCTCGCTGATACTTGGATTCAACTGGCATTGAAAAAGCTAACAGACTCAGTGATTTTTGAACATCAGTCGTCTTCTTTGACAAATCAAGACTTTTCTTAGCAATTTCATCAAAATTTTGTTGTTTTGCAGATTCTGCTTCTGATTTCTCTCGGATGCCTTTCACTCCATTCTCGACAAATGATATGTAATCATTAAATGGCTTTTCTTCTGTGTGGCCAAATACGTTCTCAATTTTTGAAAGGTAGTCTACAACTTCGTCAATTGTTGGCCGGAAGTCTGGATCGGTTTCCCAGCAATCTTGTATTAATTTAACAATCTTTGAATTGTCTTCTAGATAATCTTCAAGAGATGGTCGGATATTTTTCTTGAAATCAGAATAAACTTTTTCTGAATTTATTTCTGATCGAAAATTTTTCGAGAAAACTTGATGTTCCGTTAAAAGATTGTATAAAAAGATACCAAATGAAAAAATATCGGCTTTTAAACTTATGTTTTTCTCTCTAAGACGCCCATAAAGTTCAGGTGCTGTATATGGATATGTTCCAAATTCCGAATATGAAGTAAGACTGTCTTTTAAAGCTGAAAGAGAAAAAGTAAATCCAAAATCGCATAAAAGAGGATAGTTGTCTTTGTTAAGTAATACGTTTTCTGGTTTGATGTCGAGATGAACATATGACCTTTTGTGAAGTTCTCGAATTGCATAAGATGTGCCTAAAGCAATAATTGATTTTTCTGTGGGTGAAAGCGATTTTCTAGTAAGTTTCTCTTTGACATTGCCATTTGGTGCATATTCCATTGAGTAAGAAAAAAGACCATTATTATTCAAAATTACAGAATGAAATTTAACAATTGATGGATGCTGTATTTTTTGTAATATATCAACTTCATTCCCAGCATTAAAAGCTATTTCACCTCGAAAATCTTTGACGGCATATTCCGTATTTGTCTTTTTATGCAATTTAAGGTACACACGACCATAGGTTCCAGAGTTAATGACATCAATATCTTCAAATTCGTTTTCATTCATAATTAACTAAAATTTTATATGGCACAATTTATTTCTTTAAAAAAAGGCTAAATAAAAACTTCAAAGAATTGAAAAGAATTGAAATGTTAACACAAAATTGAATAGATACAAAATTTTCGTTTATTTTCTAAATTTTTTCGTTTTTTATATGTGAATTTGATATTTTATGTTTGAAAAAACTTTTAAAACTTTTTTTGTTTTAATTATCATGATAAAAAGCATTTATTTAATTTAGTTACTAGAATGGAAAAAAACATTAAGAAAAAATTTTGTCATTCAGACTTTTATAACATCTAAATAGATTTTCAAATAAAATAATGTTTAAAAAGGATTGAGGCTAATCAATAATCAACCCTTTTTTAAATAAAATAATTATTTGAATTAAAAAGGTGGCTGTATCAGCCCTCAAAAATTAAGGCGTAGTCAAAATCCGAAGATTAGTCGCCCCAGGGAGTTTTTTGTAGTTTGCGTTTAGCAAACCGTGCCCCTCAGCAAGCCTTCATAGGGAACACTGCGTCCTTGGACAAAGACAATGTTGTTTTGTTTTCGGATATATCATATCATACTTATATTTTTATATCTACTTTATATTTTCACATAACCGTTTTATAAGAAATACCATTCTTGACAACAACAAATGATTAATCCTTTCCTAAAAATGTTCACATTAACAAAATAATACATTTAAGTGATTAAAATGCGAACAATGAAATTAAAAAAAAAAATTAATAATAATTTTATAAAAATCTATATGCTAAATAACAAGAAATTGGCGAAAATGTGGCAGAAATCAGAAAGTATAAAGCAAAAGAGTTTAAAGATTTTTTAAAACTGTATGTTTTGACGACTCCTGCAATGCATGCGCAAATAATTGCTTCTCCAAAAAAAAGAAAAGAATATATCCAAGCCTCTTGCATAGTTCGAGAAATGAGGCCTGAATAAACACCAACTGTAATCGAAACAAATATACCAAAAAATTTGTTTCCAATTTTCTTTGCGGTTAATGGTTCATTTTCAGTTTGGGGAGGCGATACTGATTCGAGAAATGGCGTTGTTTCTGTTGGCTCCCCTTCCCATATTTCATCATCCATAATTCAATAGTAACGATCATTTTGCTCATAAAAAATTGTATAAAAAAGGTTCAAAATCGTTTTTTATAAATATCATTTTACAAATGAAATATTTTAATATTTGTTAGATAAAAAAGAATTCTCTACGTTAAGTAAAATACGTTGAAATTTTTCATCATTTGAAATTTCAATTACTATTGAATTTAAAACTCAGAAAAATGTCTGAAGATGTTTTTTCCCGCCTATTCAAAGATTCTACTGTTGGCCTAAGAGCTCGATCATCCCTTCGATCTTCACAACAGAAAAGAAACGATTCGTCTCAATGGGATCTAAAACTAGCTGCAGAATGCCGTCTTGTTGATAATCAACCAGTTTTTCAACATGCAAACAAACCAATTCAACTTAATTCATTAACAATTCAAAGTTTAAATAAAAGGTCACGCAAAAAAAGCAAAACTGCTCCAACTACACCAAGATTGAATCAATCACAATTACGTCCAATTTCATATGTTTTGAGTCAAGATGGTTCAGTTGAACGAACAGAATGGTATTATATCACAGATTCGGTAGAACCACCTCCATATAAAGGTCCAAAACCCAAAAAAGCTCAACTCATATCAACGCACCAAGGCATTTCTCAAACATACGGAAATAAGTTAAAATCACAAAATGATAGGCCCCTTGGTGTTTCTGATTATGAACTGGATTATATTAGAAAGGAATTGAGAAAAATTCAACGTAAAAAAGTAATCTGGGCACATACAAATAGTACTGCATGCGATCACAGAATGCCGCAGACTGAAAATGAGAAACCTTCTAATGAAGAGCCCGAAATAGATATGGTTGATCTTGTTACTCCTCTAGATATTGCCAAAAAGCCAAAAGCGATGAAAGTTGTTTCATACGCTTGTAGATCATGGGAACATAGTGGATATCCAACATCTCTTTCATTTCTTCTTGAAAAATAATATATATTATTTTATTTGTATGTATAAAGTATTTAAGCTCTTTATCTCACATTTATTTGTTTGTATATATACTTTGTAAATTACAAAAAATAGTCGAAATATTTGATATTTTTTATCAAAAAAAATTTTATGAGGACAATTATAAATTTGAATGTGGTGATAACCAAAATCCATAATGTTCATTATTTTTCTTGTTTTTAAAACTTTTTTTTATAGGATATTGTCAATTCTATATAAAAGTTTACATGAAAAGTATATAATATGATTTTATTATAAAATTATTTTTCTAAATTGGATAATTAAAGAAATAAAATTAACAATCCTTTATTTCCTTAGGATAAAAGTGTTTTAATAAAAAAAAATTTTGGTTTGAATTATTTCATAACAATTGAATTTCAAAGTAATCCATATCATAAAACACATTCAATTTTATTTTTATAAAAAATATTTGAAACGCTCTCAAATTTAAATACTTTGACTTATCAAAAAATTGTTAACCAAATTTTATATTTATTCAATTTTTTCAAAATAAAATAAAAATCATAAAAATTTAAGAATTGCATTATGAATATTCCCCAAAATAACGATGAATGTTTCTCTTTACAAAACAAAGTATTTACGAGATGGATTAATGAAAAATTCAAGCGCACTAATCAAAATATGAAAATAGAAGATATTACAAAAGATTTAACAAACGGAGTTGTCCTTTTTCAACTTGCGCAAACCCTTACAAAAAGTAATAATTCAGAGCAAAATAATAGTGAAATAAAATTAAGCGATAATATAACGCAGAATTATCAATCTTCAATTGATATGTTTACAAAAGATGGAGTAGAATTAAATGAAATATCAGTGGATGATATTAATGAAAATTATGACAAAAAAATTTTGAAATTTATATGGAAACTAATTTCTCACTATTCAATACGTAGATCATTATCATCTTTACAATCAAATAAAGATAACAACCAAATGCAATTAAACACGAATAAATTAGATGAAAATAACAAAGAAACTTTACTTTCTTGGGCTTATGAGCGTGTTTCAGCATATCCATATATCAAAAATTTTCAACCTTATGTTTTAGCCATTTGTGCTTTATTGGATTCATATGTTCCTGAAAAAATTAATTATTATTCGTTGGATCCAAACGATTCAGAGCATAATCTCCAACTTGCTTTTGAAACAATGAAATATCTTGGAATTCCAATTTATTTATATTCAGAAGATATTTTGCCAAACTGCTCCCAACTTGATGAAAAAGTTCTTTTAACACAACTTGCATCATTCAAAATAGTTTTAGACATTCAGAAAACAATGACAGAATCTTTTTCTATTTCAAAATCTGACGAAGAGAGTAAAAAAGTCGAAGAATTAGAAGAAACTTCCTCAAATACTTTTGCTGAATCAGAATATGATAGTTATTCGTCCTCTGAAAGCCAAGACAAACTTAATTCAAATGATTCGCCAATAAGCACGTTGTCCACGGTTCTGTTTGAAACACAAAAAGTAACTCAAAAGCAAATTGAAAAATTGATGGGAAAAGTCGAGTTATTGACTCAGCAATTGTATGAATCAAGAGGAAAAGTTGGAGAATTGACAAGGCAATTGAATATTAGCCAGAAAACAATTTCTGAGTTAAAAGAACAATTAAATGAATCTCAAAGTCAATCAAAAACAGTTGTTGAAGCGGAAAACGTTGATCATTCTGTAATTGCACAATTGAAGCAGCAATTGCTGGAATCAGAAAACAAAATCAAAGAAATGACAGCAAGATTAATGGAGAATGAAGATGAATCAAAGGAAACCATTCAAAAATTGAATCAAAAAATAGTGGATTCAGAAAGCAATTCAAAAGAATTGGAATCAAAATTATTGGAGACAGAAAAGAATGATCAACAAACAATCAATGAGCTAAGTCAAAAATTGGAAGAATCGCAATCCAAGGCAAATGCTTTACTTGAAAACCAATCAGAAATATCTAATCTAACAAATGAAATTGCTCAATTAAAACAAAAGCTATCTGATTCAGAGAATCAAAACAAAGAAATGGCAACAAAAATGCAAGAAATAGAAAGCAAAACACAAGAAACAATTCTTCAATTAAAGCAACAAATTCTAGATTCAGAGAGTCATTCAAAAGAATTGGAATCAAAATTATCAGAAACAGAAAAGAATGATCAGCAAACAATCAATGAGCTAAATCAAAAACTAGAAGAATCACAATCCAAGGCAAATGCTTTACTTGAAAACCAATCAGAAATTTCTAATCTAACAAATGAAATTGCTCAATTAAAACAAAAACTTTCTGATTCAGAGATTCAAAACAAAGAAATGTCAAATAAAATGCAAGAAATAGAAAGCAAATCCTTTAATAATGAACTATCTTTCTCATTGAATCTTTATAACGAAACATTTGCTGGTTCAAATCAAACAGATGAAATTGCCAGGTTGACAAAAGAAAACGAGAGAATTAAAAACGAACTTTTTAGCTCGTTAACAAAAGAAGCCTCATTGACGCAGAAGTTAAGAGAAAGTGAAAACAATTACAACATCATTTTGAAGCAATTTTCTGAAACACGTGTCAGCATGAGAAAAGAATTGTATGATTCAGAAATGAAATCGCATGTTTTCAGCATCAACGCGCAGAAAGAAATCGATGAGTTAACGGCCGAAAACAGTCAATTGAAAGAAGAATTGACAAATTCGCAGAAAAAAAATGAAAACTTATCGAATGAATTGTCTGAAATGAAGAAAAAATCTGATTTTGAGATTAATAATTTGATGATCGCTCTCTCTGATGCTGAAAATAGATGTGTCACGTTTTATCATCAACATCAATCTGAAATAGAGTCCTTAAAAGAAAAATTAGCTGACTCACAAGATCAGATAAGGTTACATAAATATGAATTTGACCAATTAAAGCAAGCTTTTACAGACTCTCAAGAACAAGTATGTAAATATTATCAAGAGCTTTGTGATTTGCAATCATTAAAAGAGTAACTTAAAAAATAAAAATATAACCATGTAATATACCGAAAATATATATTATAAATCCATGTATTAAACTTGTTTTTCATTATCTTCTTTTTTAATTTTTTTCTGAAATATTTCTTTTATCTTTATTTTAATTTAATTTAGTGTATTAATGATAATGAAATATAACATATTGGTATTTGTGTTTTTCACAGTGCCAAATCTATAGTGTTCCTAAAAAATATTGATAAGAAATGAATTCAATAGTTAATCGTCGTTAACAAAAGTTATTTTATTTTTAAAATTTTTAATTTAAAAAGTTAAATTTCTTATCAATATTTTTTCGGCAATTGAAAAAGTTGATTTTTTATTAAAAATTAAAATTAAAATCTTACTTGATTGCCTTGCACTTCGAGGCATTGTTTCAATTTCTTTGGAAAAGAATCAATCAAAGAATTGTTTGTTGCTAAACTTAGATTATTCCATATAAAGAATAAAATTTGTGTTCAGGAAACATTTGCCATTTCAGCTCCAGGGATTTCAGGAAACATTATTGCTTTAACGCATATGAAATACTTGATTTCATTTGTTAATATTTGTGGTCGGCAAGGTTGTGTTTTTTCTGGTCTCCCTTCATCAATCTATTTAGCTACTGCTTTGACGCAATTTAACGAAATACTTAATGCATCAGCTGTTTTGCTTTTATTAAAATTGTGCGATTGCAGAACCACTTGCGATTAAATTATAGCGTTCGTTTGTATTTTTTGGTAAAGAAAACAAATAAATAAAAGGTCAAAAGATTGACCAACAATTGATTCTTAAATTAATGAATAGGTCATTAAATTTGAATGAATTTGAAAGAAATTTTAAAAATCTCTCAAATTATTTTTAAATAAATTTTCTCAATTTTTTCAATGAAACATGAAAATTTCTCTCAATTTTCTTATCAATATTTTTTAGGACCACTATATAATATTTTAACTCAATTGAATTGATTTCTCTCAAATGGAAAATAAAATGGTCTCAAAAATTTTTATCTTACAAAATTCAATGAATTATTACAACGAATTTCCTTAAATTTTACATAAAATTTTCTCAAATTTTTTTATCTAATTGAAAATGCATTTAAATAACTCAGATGAAATAATATAAAAACATTCATGAAAATATCGGGTTTCAAACAAGAGAAAGTTTTAGGAGAAGGTTCCTATGGCAAAGTTTACAAAACAAGACGTTTAAATGATAATCAAATTTACGCTATTAAAGCTATTGATTTAAATAAATTAGATTACAAAGAAATAGAAGATGCAGTCAATGAAATTCGGTTGATGGCTTCAGTAACATCTCCATTTATTATTAGTTTTTATGAAGCATTTGCAGTAGAAGATCAAAAACGTTTATATATTGTCACTGAATATGCCAAAATCGGTGATTTACGGCATCTCATTGAAAGGAGGAAACTTCGAAATTTACCGCTTCAAGAAGAGCAAATTTGGCAATTTTTACTTGAAATTTTAGAAGGATTAAGAATATTGCATTCTTGTGGAGTTGTTCATAGAGACTTGAAAAGCGCTAACATTTTGATATCAGCGCCAGATCTTGTTAAAATTGGTGATTTGGGAATCGCCACTGTTCTCCATAATCATAAAACATCATTGTCAAAAGAAATGGCAAAAACTCAAATTGGAACGCCTTTATATTTAGCGCCAGAAATATGGAAAAAGTGCCCCTATGATCAAAAATGTGACATGTGGTCGCTTGGTGTTTTATTGTATGAAATGATGACGTTTACATTTCCTTTTCTAGGACGAACACAGAATGAATTACAGAGACGAATTTGTGTTGGTGCTTATGAAATCCCAAAAATTGTAGAAAAGATGTATTCAAAGGAATTGATCTCAATTCTCAGACGATTGTTGATAGTTGATCCAAAAAGGAGACCCTCTGTAGATGACATTCTTAATATGCAATGCGTCAAATGTCGTATGGACTTGTTGAATCCGTTCTTGCAGAGTGATTTGTATCGCTGCGCAAGCACCAACGAAATACAGTATGAAGGAGGATGTGCAAAACTGCTCAAAACAATCCGAGTTCCAAGAGGCTATTATGATTGTTATGGAAGAAGGATGATGAACTTGGACAATCTTCAATTGCCAAGCCAGAAATACAACAAAAGACCGCCAGCTATCATGCCAATTGAAAAGAGAATCACAATGAAAAAAGGAGCTCCGTTTTCGTTATCAATTGATCTCTCGTCGTTATCAACTCCTGATCTTACTTTAATCGCAGATCGAGATTGGTGGGCGCGAAATAGAGATGTAATGCAGCCAAATCATCATATCATTGAAAATCGTGAAATTAAAGCAAAAATTGATGATGAAGTTGACTTTCATCATCAAGTTGATCCTTCGCCAAGAAAAGTGCCAATTCCTCCTCCAAAAGTGTCTCCGAGATTGATCCCTGCAAAATATAGATACTTGTATAGACCTGTGCAGAATCAACAATACCAAGATCCAAGATGGCGGAGAAAAATGCCGTCCATAAAAATGCCAAAAGAGCCGAAATGTAAATATAACTATTATAATCGAAATAATGACAATATTTTCTTTGGACGTCAACAAGAAGTTCCTTGGTGGTATGGCCAAGAAGTCAAACCTTGTGTTGAAGTTAATCCAAGATTTAGAAAATATGGAAAATATTGAATTTTTATTCTTGTTTTTATATATTAATTACTAAATGTTCTTATTTGAAATCTTTTATTGCAAAAGTGGAAATATTCATTGAAAAACTCTTTTAATTTTCTTTAAGTATTTGAGTTATTTCTTGAAGAACTGTTAATTTATGTTCAGGAATGGATGTGGAGAAGTTAATAGCTAAAAATTCAACTGACTTGGCCAAATAATCAATGCAATATTTAGGCAATAAATATACATCTTCATCAAACAATTCCAAGAAACGATCAAATGCTCCAAAGAATGATGAATAAAGAAAACAATCATATTTCTCATTTCATTTGGCACTTCAGTAACTCTATCTAATAAATTGTTAAATAAGGAATCTACTGATTCTGGGCTGATGAATTTTAAAGTTAAAATGATTGCAAGGCCGTAAATCGAATCATATTGAATTTTTTTATCTTGATTTTGAATTACTTCACAAAAATACTGAAGAAGCATATTGTAGAAGCTTGTATCTTGCTGAGGACAATGACGAATAAAATCAGAAAAAACAATTGTTCTTATTGTTGAATTTTCATCTCTTTGTGAAATAACATTTTTAATGGTTGGGGAAAAGAGAGAACTAATTGAAGGAAAATAAATGAATAGCTCTCGAAAAGCCAAAGCGATATTAATTTTCGATTCTTCATGATTTTGATGATGTAAAAGCGAGCTTTGAACAGTTGATGCCTTTTTAACGTTAACTTCAGAGATTTCATTTTCATATGCAAATAATCGCATTGAAATATCAAAGAAGGAATATATTACATTAATAATTTCTATAAAATCATCTCTGAATCTATTTCCAATGATTCGGACATAATGAATCAAATTCGCTGTGAATTTTCTTGTGCCGTTTGATTCAATATTTCTAGATTCTATATCAACTGACGCTGACAAGCATTCTTCCAGTATTTTAGACAAAATATCGCCATCAGAAATCGCAATGAAAGAGAATTTTGCAAATTCAAAAATGTCATTTAAAATTGGATCATCTTTGAAATATGACGTTTCAAGTAAAGAAACAGTCAAATCATAAATTTGTTCAGAATAAAGAGGAAGAAGTTCTTTATTCTTATTAAATATTAAATTTAATGTTTTTATTGAGTTTTTGATTAATGTTAATTCTTCAACATCAATTATAATAAAGCAGTTTATTTTTGTGAAAATCATGCAATTTTCATATGATCTAATATCATATGATATTTTTTTTTCTATTTCTTTGGCTGCTAATCGAAAAGCAATCTTTATTATAACTTCAATGAATTTAGGTGAAACATCAACTTTTTCTATGCATGACAAAAAGAAGTTGATAATTCTTAACCTTAAACTATCAGACAGTTGAATTTTCTCGTTTTCATTTCCATTTTCATCAAAAATATCACCAAATAAAAATTGATATGATTGTTGTAGTAAACCATTGAAAAATTCAATGGGTAAACAATTATTCAATTCAGGAAGTATTTCAATACATGAGAAGAAAATGTTTTTATCTAGTTCATGAATGTTAGTAAAATAAAAATGTAGTTTTTTGCCAAGATGCTCAGAAAAAGTTAAAAAATTGTTTTGATAAGCAGATTTCATATTATGATAGAATTGAAAAAGTTCAATTTGATAATCAGTAGGAGTGCAGACATCAATTAAATTGTTCAGAACAAGAACGACATTTTCAATTAAATTTGAAAAATTCAATGAGAACTTTTTCAAAAAAAAAAAAAGGGGGATTATCTTATCAATTTTTAACGTATTATTTTCAAGTAAAAAATTGTTTTATATCAAAATTTAAGATATATTTTCACAATTAAATTATACATAAAAGTTTTATATAATAATATATAGTTTATAATATAAGTTAATTGTTAATAGTCTAATTGAAAATATGGATTTTGATATATTTTTCATTATTTCCCATATATGATTAAGTTATGTTTTCATATTATTAATTTAATAAATATTCAATTAAATTTAATTTCGTTTAATTATTGATGAAAAATATTTATAGTAGAAATAAAAAGATATCAAAGAAATAAATTTTTCTGAGTGCGTTTATTCAAAAAAAAATTAAACTATTTCCAACTCACTTTTTGAATATTTCCAAAAAAAATTGAACTATTTCCAACTCACTTTTTGAATATTTTATAATTATAAATTTATAAAATTAAACTTTTTAATTATTATCAATTTATAATTTTGAACTATTTCCAACTCACTTTTTGAGATATTCCTACATATTTTTATTTAGATTTTTTCAAGCATAAGTAATATTTTTAGCATTTTTAATTTATTAATTAGATTATTTTATCTATGTAATTTTTAAATTTCATTATATAAAATAGATTATCTTTTAATTCAGAAAAACAAATAATCAATAAATTTGATTATTTCAGTTTTTTTTTTTGCTTATATAATAACTTTTTTAGTAACATTCATAAAGATATATTAAAAATTAAGGCTTTCTAATATCTTTACTGATCAGTTTTTATTAAATACATCTAAGATATGATTAAAATTTAGTTTTTGAAATATTTTTAATAAAACCAGAATTTATGAATAGTATAGTTAGTAATTATTTATTATTATTCTTGATATCTTTTCTATTAATTAGTATTGATTTATTTTTTTATTTATTTCTTTATATGAAATAACGTTCAAATAAATAAGATAATATATTTGTATTATTCATATATCTTGGTAATTAAGAAAATTTGTTTTTTATTTTATATATATAATTATATAATATTTAGTATACGTAAAAAATAAACTATACATATTTACTAAAGTTGATAAAAATTTTAAAATATTAACATTTTTCCATTTTTTATTCAATTTTTATAAATAAAAATTGAATGTAGAAAAATAAAATTTGAATGCGACCAAATTTTTTTATTAGAAAAATTCAAACTTTTTCAGAAATTTAAAAAAACATCATTTATCTTTATATCCCTACTATAATTTTTATTGAATATTCTTTAACTTTTATATAATTCCATTAATTAAATTCATTTTTTTATTTAAATTACTTCGTTTTCACTTTGGTAAAATCGTAAAATTGATTCCCCTTTAAAAAAAACTTTTTCAAAAAAAAACTTTTTCAATAAAACTTTCAACAAAACATGAGGATTGTTTTCAACAGGAATGACATTCAGCAAAATGATTATTAAGTTTTGGGCGCATGAAGACCATTCATCATTATTATTTATATCTTTAATAATGTATCCGAAGTTTTCAAAGGCATTAAGTCTAATGAAATTGTCCTGTGAATTGAATGCTGGTGATCAAGCGGTTTTCAAGAACATTTCAATGATTTTGAGAATCATTAAATAACAACCAAACTATTATCCTTTTTTTTTTTTTAAGCCAGATCTATTACAACAATCATGAAAATACCAATACTCTAAGTTTAAAATTTTTCAAAAAAGAAAATTATTTGGAAGATATGATGCAAACAAATTATCACCAAGATAATGAATTTATAGTTCCTTCTGAATTAAAGATTCCAACTGATCCACTGAATTATAAAGATTTACCTGCCTTGCATCAACCTTATAATGGTATTTTCTCTTTCTAAAAAAAAAAAATATTCAAAGCAAAGAGAAATAAAAAAATTAACAAATAATTATTAACTTATACTAATAAAAAACTTGATTGTAAGGAATTTTATGTTTTTTTCATATTATCTCTTTGAGAAAAATGTTTTTCTTTGTATAAAAATTTTGTTACAACACTTTTGAATGTGTATGAAACTGTCCTCTGAATTATCGATTTTTTGATTCAAATAATTGAATGAAATCAGATAGGAAATTCGTTGAATTTTTAAATTCTAAATTCAAATTATCCATTGAAATACTGTCTTTTTTCATCTGATGAATTTATTAGTCATTTTTTAAAATTACATGAGTTACCCATTTGATTTAAAACCTCTTTCTGCTCAAGAATATGCTTCAGCTGCAGCAGATTTCAGACGAATTGATTCAAATGGAAATGGATCGCTTGATGTAAATGAACTTACGAACTATTTATCTTCAAGTAAGCCAGAGCTTCGTTCATTTCCTAGGTTAATCATAAAAATTTTTGGTGATGGAAGATCAATCGATTGGTCAAGATTTTACTATTCATATCGTTCATTCAGTGCATCACCAGATGATGACGAAAACTATATTGGTAGAAAGATTTTTGACTTCATTGACAAGGATGGAAGTGGACATATTGATTCAAATGAATTTAATCAAATACTTAATTACATTGATGCACCAAAAGGACAATTGCAAGCTTTCATAATGGTTGGGTCTTTGACTTACCCGCAATTTAAAAGAAAATTCTACGATTTGTTAACAATGATTTGGCGATCAAGCGGTTTTCAAGGAGTTCCTGCAAATTAATTACACTTTATATGTTCTTTTGCAATTTTAATAAATATACATGTATTAAAAAAAAAATTGGCTTTTTAGATAAAGGTTTAGTATTTTCTTCAAGTAAATGGAAATTGATTTTCATTCTCATTATTTATTAGATAATGTACTTGAGTTTTAATTTATTAGCAGAAATAATCTTCAAAAAATCGTATTTATTTTTTGATAAACGCACATAAGATTATTGAAAATTTGAAATAAATAGATGAACTTTTTGAATAATTGATTCAAAGAGATTGAATGATGTAAAATTGTTATAATGAAGATTTGATTTATTAAATAAATTGTCCATACAATTGTTATTATGTTTGAACAATTTATATATGGTACAATTATGCGTTATCCATCTCCTGCAGGAAATGAAATCAGTACTCTTGATAGTTTATCAATAGATTCCCTTCAATGGTCATTTTACAACTCGATTTCATCATTAATTGTAATAGTTGTACCTTTTATTACCAATTGGTTTTTGAAAACATTTCGTAAATCAAGAAAAAAAAAGTTTTCATTATCTCATGTTTAACTGTTGTTTTTGGCTACTTATTTGCTTAATAAAAATAAGTATGCTGACATGTCTTGCTGCTTGTGATTAATTATGTATTGTCATGGGATCATTTTTTTCAATCAATCCTTTGTATTTAATCAAAATTGCACCAGAAGGGCTCACTAGCTTTTTTAATGGTCTAAATCAGTTTGAAATTGTTATATGTTTAATATTATTTGATGTTCTCTGCCGTCACTATCATATATGGAATTGAATTATGTTGGAGCAGCTAATGCTGCATAGTAAGCATATTTAATTAGGTTAATTGATGAATCACCAGCAATTGAGGTAACAAATATCTTAAACATAGAAATGCTCTCAATTTTACCAATTATTTGGATCTTAATTTATCAATTTGGTTATGCGCTTGGAATGGGCCCAATTCCTTGGTTCATCATTCCTGAATATTTCACTGATGATGTTCATTCTTCAAACTGGTTATTCACATTTATTTCAATTTTTTGGGAGGTCTTTGATAAATAAAGGTATTGTAACGTTTGGATCACTTTTGTTCTTCACGGGAATATCATTTGTTGCATTAATTTTTGGCGTATTTCCCATGCACGAAATTCAAAAAGAAGGTGATGAATGATCTAAGCTTATGATTTAAGTTTATGATTTAACTTCTTACTGATTTTTCATGTTTTAATCATTAATTAATAATAATAAATCATGTTTTTTTGATTTAAATTTATATATTAGCAAATATATTTACAAATAATTATTTGTAAATAATTTCGACTTTAATTAACCAGTTATAAATTCAATTATTTTACAGGAGAGTTGGAGAAAAATAAAAAAGAATCAGTTTAATTTTTCCCTTAATTTGATCTTATTAATGTTTTTTATGATTGCAAAAACAATCCGAAGATTTTTTAGTTTTCAGAGATATAATATTCTTTAAAACAAAATTGATATAGTCTAGACTCTAGAGTAAAACCCCCTACCAAATCTCTATATAAAAGAGTTAGAATCATAATATTAAATATACATATAGATAAAATATTCATTTGATAAAATAATTATTATTATTTAAAAAATGTTTATTTTATATTTAGATATTAGTATTTAAAAATTCCATTTATTCAATTTTTTTATCGAAAAATTGAATAGAAAATTGTATGTGGTTTTTCAACCAACTTACTTTTTGCTACCATTAAAGGCCAAAAATAGGTGAATAAAAATGGTAGAGGGTTTCCATTGGTAGGGGGTTTTCCATTAGACTATATATATATATATATATATTTTTATTTCTAAAAAAGGTTTTATATAAAACGGCGGTTGCTCAGAAAATTGTATGGTTCCCAGAATTTCAATGATTCTTAAGAAAAGGAGATTTAGTAAACAATTAAGTTTTGTGGTATTATCTTTATTAATTATTGATATTTTTTTAGTTTAATATATTATAACATTAAAAATAATATAAACTAAATTAAAAATATTTTATATTAAATATAAATATATAAATAATTATAAGATATTTTAGTATAAAATTAAAATAATCTCATTTTATTCCTACAGAAAAACAACGTTAATTTTTAATTCAATTGCTGCTATGTTTAATCCTTATCCAAATCTTCCTCATAAGATTAGAAATTATGTTCTTAACTCAATCATTGGCCAAGGAGCATCAGCAATAGTTTATAAAGCAACAAATATTTTATACAACATTGATTTTGCAGTCAAAGTTGTATTCAAATCAAAAGTTTCAGATAGAAATACTAGAACATATGAAGCAGAAGTAAATTCATTGGTAAAACTGGATCACCCAAATGTCATACGTTTATATGACTTTTTTAATGAAGATAATAATATGTTTCTTGTACTTGAGTATTGCGGTGGTGGTACATTAGAAGACAAAATTCTGAAAGATGAGGTTATTTCAGAAAACGAAAAATTAAAGATTTGTTCGCAGATAATTTCTGCTTTAAAGTATTGTTATGATATGTCAATAGCGCATCAGGATATTAAAGCATCTAATGTTTTATTTGATAATAATGGTCGAATCAAAGTTGCTGATTTTGGATTAAGCGGGATAATTAATCATGACGCTAATATTGATCTACATAGAGGAACACTCTGTTATTCAGCACCTGAAGTATGTCAAATAAAATCGTTTAATCCATTTAAGTCCGATATATGGTCTCTTGGTGTTCTCATTTATCGTTTATTTACTTACAGCTATCCTTTTGAAGGTAGCACTAAAGAAGATCTCAAAAATTCTATTATAAATGGGTATTATCAAGACAGGCTTTCTGGTCAAATTAAGAAAATTGTCAAAAGTATGCTTGTTGTTAATCCCGATGATAGAATTACAATTAATCGATTATACCATACAGATCTCTTTCATCCATCCAAAATCACTGCATTTCCGAGCTTAAATTCAAAAGTTAAAATTTTACAAAAAGATTCGCTAAATATCAAACTTAGTAAAAGAAGATCATCTTTGCTCTACAACCAAAAGTTTGATGAAAGTGTGACAAAACCTCGTCGTTGTTCTCATTTCATTATCAAACCCGCTAACTCACAAACTTTTGCTGACTTTCCATGAATATTATTTTTCAAAAGTTAAAAATTTATTTTAAATAGATTGATGCTTTTAAAAACAGTTTTATATAAACATTTTATAGATAAACATTTATATTTTTTTTTCTTTCATTCAATCAGATTATAAAATGAATAAATCTATTTGTGTTTATGATTAAATTGTATAAGCATTTTTTATCTCCTATTGATATCATAATAATATTAGAATCGCATTCGAATCATTATTTTTTTTTTTTTTTACATCATCATTTGAATAATTATTAGATCAAAAAAATATATATAAAAATACATATTTATATAAGCTATTAACATGAAAATTGGCATCTAATTTGAATTATAATGGTCATTCATTCTAAAAATATCTTATATCAATTTTTTTTCTCTTTCCTTCTTTTCTTTCTTTTTCTCTTCCTTTTCCTTCTTTTTCTCTTCTTTTTCTTTCTTCTTTTCTTCTTTCTTTTCCTTCTTTTCTTTCTTCTTCTCTTCTTTCTTTTCCTTCTTTTCTCTCTTCTTCTCTTCCTTTTTGTCTTTCTTGTGGCTTTTATGGTCTCCGTCACCATCGCCCTCCAAAGCATTATCGAAAATTGACTGAAGATCGTGTATTTCAGCATCTTCCTGTTGTTTAATATCGATTTTCTTTTCTTTGTCTTTTTTATCTTTGTGCTTCTTCTTGTCTTTTTCGTCTTTCTTTGTTTCATCCTTTTTCAGATGTTTGTGCTTGCACTTTTCTTTAGAATCGTCGGTTATTTCGTCTGCATTTTTCTTCGGTTCTTTTGATATCGCGTGTTCTTCTGATTTCTTTGGTTCTTCTGATTTTTCTTGAGTTTCAGATTTGTTTGGTTCTTCTGATTTTGATATGTTTTCATCTTTCTTTGTGTGCTTGTGCTTATGCTTTTCCTTGTGCTCTTCTTTTATTTCTAAGCAGTCTTCTCTTTTTTCTAATTCGGCTTTCATTTGCTTTTCAGCTTCTTTTTCTTCCTCTTCCTCTAGTTCCTTGGCTTTTCCTTCATCAGCAAATTTAGCTTCTTCTACTTTCTTTGCCTTTTCTGCAAGTCTAGCTTCCTCTGCCTTCTTTGCCTTTTCTGCAAGTCTAGCTTCCTCTGCCTTCTTTGCCTTTTCTGCAAGTCTAGCTTCTTTCGCCAATTTGGCTTCTTCTGCTTTCCTTGCTTCTTCTGCTAATATGGCTCCAGCTTTCTTTGCTTCTTCTGCTTTTCTAGCCTCTTCTGCTTTTCTAGCTTCTTCAGCCTTTTTAGCTTCTTCAGCTAGTCTGGCTTCTTCTTCTGCTTTTCTAGCTTCTTCAGCTAGTCTGGCTTCTTCTTCTGCTTTCCTTGCTTCTTCAGCTAGTCTGGCTTCCTCTGCTTTTCTAACTTCCTCAGCTAATCTAGCTTCTTCTTCTGCTTTTCTAGCTTCCTCAGCTAGTCTAGCTTCCTCAGCTTTCCTTGCTTCTTCGGCTAATCTAGCTTCTTCTGCTTTTCTAGCTTCCTCAGCTAATCTTGCTTCTTCTTCTGCTTTCCTTGCTTCTTCAGCCTTTTTAGCTTCTTCGGCTTTTCTAGCTTCTTCAGCTAATCTTGCTTCTTCTTCTGCTTTTCTAGCCTCTTCAGCTAGTCTGGCTTCCTCAGCTTTCCTTGCTTCTTCGGCTATTCTAGCTTCTTCGGCTTTCCTTGCTTCTTCAGCCTTTTTAGCTTCTTCTGCTTTTCTAGCCTCTTCAGCTAGTCTGGCTTCCTCAGCTTTCCTTGCTTCTTCGGCTATTCTAGCTTCTTCGGCTTTCCTTGCTTCTTCAGCCTTTTTAGCTTCTTCGGCTTTTCTAGTTTCCTCTGCTAATCTTGCTTCTTCAGCCTTTTTAGCTTCTTCTGCTAATCTTGCTTCTTCTGCCTTTTTAGCTTCTTCTGCTTTTTTCACTTCGTTGTCTTGCATTTCATTCAATTTTTGTTCATCTTCTGTTTCTTTTCTCATAGCACCAGTCCTGACGTCATTGGAAACTGGTAATCCATTGATTATTTGCACCATTTTGACACTTTTTTCTTTTTCCAACAATTGGTTTATGTTATTTGTTGGGTCACTTGATTCCTTAGGAATAACAACATCTCTTAAGAATGGATGCTTGAGAGCTTCATCTATTGTTATTCTTTTCTCATTATCGACTGTCATTAAACGTCTTATTAAGTCAGCGCAATTTTCTGAAACAAAGCTTGGTATCTCGTATTGTCCATTTTTGATTTGTTCGAACATTTTTCCAAAATTTTTTTCTGTCCATGGAATTGATCCTGTTGCCATTGCATACAAAATGACTCCGCATGACCAAATATCGCTTTTTTTAGCATCGTATAATTGGCCACTAAGGCATTCTGGTGAGGCAAAGCAAGGAGATCCACATGGTGTTTTTGTAAGACCTTTGGAATTGTCGTCGAGATGCTTTGATAACCCGAAATCAGATATTTTTATGTGTTCCGATCGATCTATAAGTATATTTTCTAGCTTTAAATCACGGTGAGCAACATTTAACGAATGAATATATTTAACAGCAATCAATATTTGCTTAAATAAAATAGCTGTTTCATCTTCAGATAACTTTTGTTTGTTAACTACATACTCGAAAAGTTCACCACAGGGGCATAATTCAAGAAATATGTAATAATTGGTTTTATCTTGAATAACATCAAGTAAATGAATAATATTTGGGTGATTCATGAGACGATGTACTTTTATTTCTTGAGCAAGTTGTAAAGTGAGGTTGCATTCTTCTACACTTTTTTTGGGAATTATTTTGCAAGCAACATAATGGCTCGCTAGAGATTCTGAGCTGCTTTCGTTGTTTTCTTTTTCATCTTTGCTTGAAAGTGTTTTGTTTTTCTCGTTTAAATTGTTATTTTTTGATTGATCTAACGAATTAATTTCTTCGGCAAGGCACACTGTTGAAAAACCTCCTTTGCCGATTTCTTTTTTAAGAATAAAATGTCCAATTCTCCTTTCTTTAAAAACTTCCGGATCCATTTTAAATTATATTAATAATGAAATAATCATCATTTATTTATTTAATTTTATTGTTAACTTTTTCATATTGTTTTATATTTTCGGTTTCAATTTTTGAAAATCTATTTGAATTTGAATTTAAAATTGAAAGCCATTAATAATGGAACAATTGAAAATAATAATAATAATCATTATTTTTTCAATTTAAATTCAATTCAGTTTAAAAAATTAACTAAGGTTTTCTTCATCAAAATAAAAAATAATATGATATTTTATTAATATTTCGATATTTAAATTATATGTATTATGTATATTTTTATTTTTATGATGATTTGATAAAATGAATAAATGTTATGATTCAACTTTTTAATTTTAAACTGTATTTTTTTTAATTTACTTTACAATGCTTATTTAAAATCTATTATTGACTGTTTTTTTATATATATTATCATTAAATTTATTATTGGCAAATCTTCAATATTCAAGCAAAAGTTTAAATAACGTATAATTTTTTTCAATATACATTATTTAGTTAACCATTTTTCAATATTGTTCTTTTCCGAAAAATAACTCTACAATTGAGAAATATCTTTTAATATTTTGATTATATGGAGAAATAAATTAATTAAATAATAATTATTAAGTTTTATTCTAATAAATTGATATATATATATTGGAAATAAATAAAATATATTGAATTTTTCACATTTTTTATATAGTACAAAATTGAATTAATTTTTTGTGAAAAGATAACCGCTTATTTTTTTTTTATTTTATAATTTTTTTAAAATATAATTTAATAATAATGTAAAGCAAACTCTTTTTTATATTAAAATAAAATAGATAATTTTTAAAAATGATAAAATATTTAAAAAAGACTAAGTAATGTAAGATATTTATAAAAATGATAAAATTAAAAAAAACAATTTTTTTCCGAAGTGGAACTCTTTTCATAGAATTTTTTTCTTTATATAAATTTTGAATGAATGCTATTCTAGCATTAAGACAATCTAGACGAACTTCTCGTAAATGTACTATTATGGTTAAAAAAGATAAAAAGTTTGAAATGAAAAAGTACAAGCGAGTTGAAGATATAACAGGAGAGCATCTGCTAGTTGATATTAATTCTCTCCTTGCGGCTCCACCAGGTGTTACTGTCGGTGATTGGCTTATTGTTAATCTTATTGACTTCCTTCAAAGAGTCGAACTTCTTTATTCCTCATGTTCCCTATTTTGTACCTCAGATACATGTCCTATGTTTAATTCCGGACCTCAATATTGTTATTTTTGGGAAGATGATGATTCGCCTCAGCCAATTCAAGTATCAGCACCCGAATACTTTCAAGCATTAAAAAGATATATAAAAAGGAATCTTCTTAACAAAGAGTTGTTTCCTGATGAATCAGAGGAATTATCGCCAAAAGCTGAAACAGTTATTCATACATCATATAGGAGATTGTTTCGGATCTTAGCACATCTTTATATTTGTCATTTTAAAGACATTTCTCAATTGAAAGATATTAATTTATTTGAATTAATGAATACAATTCTAACGCATTATGTTAATATTGCGCTTATCTACCAAGTATGTAAAATGGAAGATTTTGAAATTTTCGCGCCAATATTTAAAGCTATAAATGATTTTCCAAGTGAAAATTTTTATTGTCCCAAATTTTCTACCCACGAGTGAAAAGAAATTATTTTTGTTGACCATAAAAATTTAATTTCTTAATATTTTTTTATTTACTTGAATGCTTAGTAAATTGCACCATTAGTAATAAAGAAACATGCAAATAATGTGGTAAAGTTAGCCGAAATTTAAAGAACTTCGAAAGAAAATAAAGCATAATCTTTGAATTAAAAGTATTTAGTATTACTTTTTATGGATTTTTATGCATAAAATATCCTAAAAATGATATAATGAGTCCTAATATGGAATATAAAAAAAGAAAATTTGTCATATTTATTATTAATATATTATGAATTGAAATAGAAATAAAATAAAAAGTAGAAAATGAAAAACATGAATCTTTTAGCTTTCTTTAATCATTTGAACATGATCAATAACTTCCTCAATTTGATCAAGATGAATGTCAAACCATCTGATTAATAATCTTCTATCTCTTTTTTCATTCCGTGAAATTGGAATATTTATGACTCTTGATAATACCATACTAAGTGACCGAAGCCTATTTACCGTGACTTGATTGCGCCTGCCAAAAAAATTCACAAGAAATTCATATCCACGACTACCTTCTGCTTGGAAATTGCCAAGAATTAGTTCTGTAATTTGCCTTTCTGTATATGTACCACGATTTGGGCCATTCGCAGCACGAGACATTAAATAAATATAAATTGCATCACATATTAAAATTGCATCATAAAAATTAAATTGATGCTCATTGAAAATGGGAAAAAAATTAAAAAAAAAATTTCTATTTTTCATTCAATTTTCTTTGTCATGTTAAACTAGAGGTATTTTATTATTCACTTTTGCACAGAAAAAGTTGAACTTTTCCAAGGGAAAAATGAATTTTGAACATCCCTATGTTAAACCTTACCTCCCTCTCAATTTAAAATAATCATATCTTTATATTTTAAATATAGGTGGACTCGGAGATGTTCAGGTAAAGACCAGATTTAATTTTGTAATGACTAAAACTTTGTTTACTAATACTCATTTTGATTTTCTATGTCTAAAAAGTCTTTTCCTAAATGACAAAAAAAAATTCTAAATCCAAAAAGTTGCTTTCAAAAAGTCAAAAATATTTTCTAAGTATAAAAAGTCTTTTCCTAAAAGTCACTAAAATATTCAATCGCCTCAAAAGTTGTTTTCAAAAAGTCAAACCTTTGATTCCGATGAGTAAAAGTGATATGCTAAAAAGAAGAAGAAGCATTCCTATACCCAGAACTTTTTTAATAATAGAGACATTGGAAATGTTTAAATAACTCGTTGTTTTTGGACCAAAAAAAAAATCATTATATTCAAAACTAAAAATAAATGTATCTTCATTTGTATGTATTCATTTGTATGTATTTTTATTACTGTATGCTTATTTAAATGTACTTTTATTTTAAAAAAATTAATCTAATTTTTATTTAATTATAAAAAATTAATTATATATTTCTCATTTTATTTAATTATATAATTAAGTTGAATAAAAACATTAAGAAATGAAGAATATGTTCTTATGTGATGAAAATCTGTTTTCAAAGGACGTTTGAGTATTTGAATACTCAAATGTCAACAGAATTTATTTTGACCATATATGGTCATTTAAAGAACAAAATCATTTAGAACTAATGAACATCTAAAATATTTACAAAAATGATTTTTTTTAAAAAACAATATTGGTATTTAAAATGCAAATATTGTTTTTAAAAGGTATCTAAAAATAAATATATTATCTTGAATTGAATGGACGTTGCAGTTTTGAGTTCCCAAACGTCGTCAATAACAAAATAATGAAACTTTTAATATATATTTATACATTTATTAAATAGTATTGAATATTTATATTATTTTTCAATATAATACTAAAATGATGAGTTTTTGATATAAATATTATGAGATTTTGTTTGAAAATTATAGAAAAATTAGTAAACAAAGTTTTAGTCATTACAAAATTAAATCTGGTCTTTACCTGAACATCTCCGAGTCCACCTATATGAATTAATTTTTTAAAATTTAATTAATATTATGATAATTATCATATATATTATTAATGAAGAATGATGCAATTAAATTGTTTGATAAAAAAGATAAAATGATTTAAAATATGAAATGGAGGTAAAGTTTTTTGAACTCAGTTTACATTTGTTCCACTTTCTTAACAGAATTTTCCACTTTCGTAACAGAAAATTTTATTATTTAATTATCTTTGTTTTTAATGAGTTTTTACATTTTTAATATAATGCAAATAATTGTCGGAAATACAGTTGTTATTGGGAACAACATTTTATTTGAAATTATAGATGAAGATAATTTTTGCAAATATCTTGCTAAAAAAAGAATTTTTGTTATTTTAAAAGCTTAAAATTCCATTACAAATGTATTTTATTTCATCATAATAATGCAATACTGATTTTTTATTTGCTTTGTCTGAAATTATAATCAAATTTTTTCTTGAATTCTATCCTTTTTTAAAAATTTCTGTTTAATATTCATTTGTATTTATGGTACAATTATAAAAACATGATTTTCTTCTAAAAAAAGAGTTTTGAGTAAATCCAAATTAGACTTGTTATTTTGAGAATCGATATCAAAAACGTCACTTTTTTACATCTGATACTCGATTATCAGTTTACAAATCTGATATCGAGATTATCGATTATCAAGATATCAGATATGAAATGTGATATAAAAATAATTGTAAACCTGATATCAATTAGATCTCGAGATCTCAAACAGATTTATCTTTTTTTATAATTGGTATAGTAGTATATACTAGTCGGTTTCCGCTGGGCCTGTAGCCCACGCGTCAACACGAACTAGTTAAAAAAAAAAAAAAAAAAAAAAAAAAAAAATAAAAAATAAAAAAATTTCTTCTTCTTCTTTTCATGTTATCCCACCCACCCACCTCAATGCTCACCATTTATGAAACGGCACAGGTACCCCACCCCACTACCGCCCATCTATGAAACGACACAGGTACCTGCCCCGAGAAGTCTCTTTTATGGTGAGGCTTTAGATATCAGGAGAATGCGCAGGCAGGGGGCGGGCGAAGCCCGCCCCCTGCCTACTACCATTGCGAGTAACAACTCGCCCCGGCTACTATACTAGGTGCCATATTTTGTTACCAAGAACGCGACCAAAATAAATCATATGCTAACCATAATTACGCAACTCTAACGCAGCTCTTATGATGGCTTTAACCATACCAGCAGTAGCTCTAGGAGGGGAATTCACCCTCTAGCTCATCTAGTAGAATTCTACCAGACCGAAATATTAATAGACGCGCATGACCAGCAGAGCTCACGCATGACAAAAATATAATATTCTTTGTTTAATTTTTTGTACAATTTTTTGTTTATGTAAATGAGCTATATTGATTGGAAACTATTCGATAGCATTCCAGCAAATAAGAAAAGAATAATTAATGATTCACAAGCTATTGAAGAGAAATTAATTAAGAAATTTATATGCCAATCTCCAATTGGAACAGGGAAAAGTACAGCAATAAGAAAATGGATTTACAATACAGTCCCAAATAATAAATTTATTGTCATTGTACCTACAATTAATATTGCAATGGAATTCTATAGCAAATTATATGTTGCATTGAACAATAAATATCCAAATGATGTTGATAATATGATTAAAGTTTGTATGAAAGATGGTGCATTCAAAGAATTTAAATCAGCTATAACTAAATTTATTCCGACAGTTATTACCACATATGCAACTGCATCGAAATGTTTAGGAGGTATAATTGAACACTTTTATCATCATTCAATTGACTTTAACAAACATTACTCATTAATAATAGACGAGGCTCATTTATTGCTAGAAAACATTTCATTAATAGAAACGTGTAGAGAATTCGATAAAGTTGGATTAATTACAGCTACAGCATCTGACATAAATTGCTTATCAGTATTCAATGATTATGTGAAAATAAACCCACAAGTTGAAGATAAATACAACAGAACAATCTACATACACAAACTAAAGAATAATATGGAAGAGAAATAATATCGAAGCAAGTTGTAACTGAGAAGCAAAATTATGATAAAATATTAATAAAAATTGAGGATAAAAAAGAATGTGAGAGAATAAAAGAATGCATAAACAACGAATTTAATTAAAGCACTATATAACTCAGATAAGAAAGAGGTTGAGATATCTGATGAAGGCAAATTTGTCAATCCTGAAGATGTAGATATAATATTCAATGATTTAATGTAAATATTTTTGTTAATTTTTTTGTATGTATAAATGAATACTAATATATATGAAATCAATGATATTGATATAATAAAGAAAGTTATTCATGAGCTGATATTGATGAATGAAATAAAAGCATTGAGAAGGTTATTGAAGAATAATCCATATTGCATTCAATTAAAGCCGAAAGACTTAAATAAAGAATATAATAAAAAAGGATATAAATTCAGCAAACGTAATACAAATTTTGTTCTAATTATTGACAAAAAAGATTCAGTAAATGATAAATGTATAGAGCTAATGAATCGCTTATGTAATACTCAAGCAAAGCTTGTGAATAAGGCCTGATTTATTTTTATCATGCGCGTCTATTAATGCTAGTGCGGGAATTCTCCTCCTAGAGCTATAGTGCATAATTGCACTCTAGAGCTACTGCTGGTCTGGTGGTCTGGTAGAATTCTACCAGACCCAAATTAGGCTAGAAATGCGACAGGGGGAATTCTCCTCCTCGAGTTAGAGCTGTGTTAGAGCCATTGTTAGAGCTGCGTTAGAGCCATTGTCAGAGCTGCGTTAAAGCCATCATTAGAGCTTCGTTAGAGCTTCATAGTTATGGTTAGCATATGATTTATTTTGGTCGCGTTCTTGGTAACAAAATATGGCACCTAGTATAGTAGCCGGGGCGAGTTGTTACTCGCAACGGTGTTTGGCAGGGGGCGGGCTTCGCCCGCCCACAACCTGCGCATTCTACTATATCCTCATAATATGATTTGTGAAATCCTGAATAAAACATTTTCCAATATAAGTCATCCAATAATGATGTAATATCACTCTTTAAAGCTATTTCATCTTGCTTTAATATTTTTTCCGCTAATATTAATTTGGTATTGAAGCCTTCAACATTAAAGTACCAATAACCATCATCCCTTGGTTCATAGGCACATTCATAGGATATTCCATCTATCTCCTCTATCCAATATATTTCTGTTTGAATAGCCGTATTATCATCATGAACAAATAGAATATCAAAATTATGAACCATGTCAGAGTCATCAGTAAATGTCCCAACAAGACGAGTTTCCTATTCAATTTTATTTTGACTTCCCACGTTCCTGAACTATCTTGTACATTTTCAAATGGCACTTCAATAGATTCTTTGTATATCAAATCATTTTTCTCTCTAAATTTGCTAATGTCTTTATTTAATACACACTCCTTCATGGCTTCATCCACAGTAGGGTAGTTATCAAACTCAGCCTCTAGCTCATTGACCTTCTCAGCTAACAATTTGAAACAAGGCTTTAGTGAGTCCCTAAACATATTGCTGATATCCATAGCACCACTTAATGTCAAGGTTCCTGTATCAGGGTTATCATTCTCATCAGTAAAAGGTAGTTCATCAAGTTGCTTATACTCCTCTTCACACCAGGTAATTATAGGGGTAATATCTTTGGTTATGCTTCTTGCAGTAGTACCTGACATGAAGTTAATGCTATTTCTAACCAAATCACTCATACCTTTGGTTGACTTATGCGAGAATAACCTTTTAAGGAATCCTCCACCTTTTATGGTAGGAAAGCTTATACAATCTGGATATAGCTGCATACCAATAGAACCTATTGATCCAGCAGTACCTGCAACTCCAAAAGCTAATGCTGTCCATGAGACTATACGCAAATTATCTACATCATCCTCCAAATGTTGAGTAACTTGTTCAGTCCTTGATACTCTACCTTTTAGACTTTCCATTACAGTGTTCATTTCGTTAACATCATAGCTAATAACATCCACATTGTTGGTGACTAAGTTTAAATCACTCCTCATAGTAGTAATATTATTAGCAGTAATTATCTTAGAGGAGGTAATATTATAATCAGTATATAAGGTTGTTGCCCCATTAGGATTTGGGGATACTAGTTAGATATGGTAGTGGGTGTTTCACACCACACTACACACATGAAACTTACACTTTTGGTCTATTTTAATAACGAAAAT
The DNA here is from genome assembly GCA_039105265.1 of Tritrichomonas musculus. Taxonomy (NCBI): domain Eukaryota; phylum Parabasalia; order Tritrichomonadida; family Tritrichomonadidae; genus Tritrichomonas; species Tritrichomonas musculus. The sequence goes on from JAPFFF010000002.1 coordinate 8,133,665, forward strand.
GACAAAATGACAAACAAGAAGAGATGTCATGATTTACGTCTCGTGGCGCTTATGATTTAATGTATATCGTCACTGATGACAGTATTGTCGTTATTCATTTATTGATACAACAAATGATATTCATAAATTGTCATTCATCAGATGATGCACAAATAAAATATAATTTATTGATATCATAAATGAAACGATTAACTGACCCAATCGATTACACACCAATACCAAAAGAATACGAGCGAATCGAATTAATTTATTTTCAACCATTGAGTGTTCTGTTGAAACGAGATGATAAAACATTGAGTCCACAAATGAAGAAATTGAACGAAGAGACAAAAATAAAAATGTTCACTGATGAAACTGCTAAAGTTTTTGATATAAAAGCATTTATCCTTAAATCTTTATTGTTGAATGCATTTTTTCAGGTTATTATTATTTTTTTCCTTAAAAACAATACTTTACAATTGAAAAGGTTAGTAGTGATGATAGTTCCGCATGGGGACCAGATAAATTTCAAATATAACAGCCACATCTAGCCTAATTTTGATATTCACATAACCATTTAAAATTAAGCTCCAGACCTTGAATTTTTGCTGAAATGTCATAGTCCAAATACAAGGAATCTATGGTCTTTTAAAGGAAATTGCATGTGCCAGGTATCCCCTCCATATCCCCATTCGGCTTCGCCTCAAGGGGACCAATATCCCCATGCGGAACTATCATCACTACTAAGAGGTTCACTTAAGGGGTCATACCTCACACCTCATACCTCACACCTCATACCTCACACCTCATACCTCACCTCAAATTGGTATAGGGGTACCCAAGAGGGGCCTCTCAAAATCCATTTTAGGTAAATTCCATAAATTGACAATCCCAAAAATAATGCTATTCTCGAATCAATTTAATTTTTTATCTGGTTTGAAATGAGTATTGTCCCAACTAACACCCAAGTAGTTTCATATGAAGGTTCTTTCTGCAAGGAATTGGAGATTCGTATGAACAAAATATTGAATAAATCCCAACGTGAACATAATCGCGAGTCAGCTCTCAAGTGCTATATACATAAGGAGCTCTCGCTTGATGAGTACGATGAGTGGATCCAAGATATGAATACCAAAATTGATAGTTATACAAACATTGAATCTCCTGAGCGAGCACTGCTAATGAAGGAGTTATCATATATCAACCGAGATCGCGAACGTCTAATGAAATTTCAAGATGAGCTCGATAAGAAACGCAAAACTTTGATTTACAGTTATACACACCCCCTTGACTATGCCGTTGACATCATCACAAAGGATATCAATATGTTCAACCAGAATTTGCTCAGTTGCATATTCGAATCGTTCGTCAATAAGGTCAAATCCTTATGTCCCAAAGACAAATCATATGAGGGTACCATTAAATTCGTATACTATGATAGAACCTCTACCAAGGTCATAAACCTATTCGATTCATTAACACAAAGATTAATATCTAGCTTCACTAAGCTACTCACTGGAGTTGGAACGCTTGCGCTCAGCAACGAAGTTGCAACGAATGAGTACTTCGCAAATGATATACATAAATATGATTCCCTAGTGAAATTGCGTGAGGAAATCAGCTATGCTTGTTATAATCTATACCTTGGAACAATCATTGATGCAATCGATAATAAACTTGATCAATATCCCCCAACTGAAATGTCATCTAGTGAACTCGTTATTGGGTACTCTAGAGTACTCATGAAGAATCTCAATGAATATATCTTACACGATTTATCCAAAATCATCGATAGGGAAATCAAGGATTGCATTGCAAAAATATGTGAAAATGAGCTCTTAAATTATATCCACATTAAGGAACCAGAGATGGCTGAGGAACCCAAACAGAGTTTGACTGAGGTATCTGCCAAGGAATCTGCCAAGGAATCAAATACTGAATCCCAAACTACACCCATTGTTGAAGAATCCAAGGAATCAAATACTGAACCTGAGATAGCCAAGGTATCTGCCAAGGAATCAAATGCCGAACCCCAGCATACACCCATTATAGCTGAAGTATATGAGATTGATCAGGAGAAGACCTTAGACGATTTCATTAAGGGTCTCCCAAATGATAAGATATGTATAGTAGAATTGACTCAAAAATATAATGCGTACTTCGACACTAATGTAAACCCTCGTGGATTAGGTGTAATACTCTCAAAATCGGGTAAACTGAGAACGCAGTTCCTGCTTAAGACCATTGCATGGGAGAAGAGTAAGAGAGTTATATACTATAGCAAGGCTTGAATAATTTATTTTTGGACTTATGAGGATTCCCAATTAAAGGATTTACCTAAATTGAATTTTATGACCCCCCTCTTGGGTACCCCTATACCAATTTGAGGTAGTATGAGGTGTGAGGTATGAGGTGTGAGGTGTGAGGTGTGAGATGAGTCCATAACTAACTAGTTCTCAATGCAACTCAATTTTTATCCAGCTTGAAATGGAATCAACAGCAATCAACATTCCAATGTCAGCCATTGTCGAACCAATCAATGACGAATATGAATACATCCAGTATAATGAGAAGCTTCGTTTGATACATTCCATTAATGATGATATGTACCAGATGCAATCGATTCTCACTGCATGTAATTCAAAGAAACAAGCTTATAGGTGGAGGCAACTCGCTGAAACCAATGAAATTCTTGATGAATTATCGTCACAGCAAAATTGCTGCGACCTAGATATTGTTCAAGATAGACCTAATTTACCAAATGATTTGAAAGGCACATACATTCACCGATTGCTTGTCAATGATGTTGCATGCTGGGCTAATCGAAAGTATGCCATATATATTGCCAAACTATTGGATTCATATTTTGAGAAGCAACGTGAGCAGCTGGTTAACAAAATCGATGACCTAACTCCAAGGGCTGTCCCCAAGGATCACAAACATAGCTACCGATATATGATATGGCTTGAGGAACTTCCCAAAAATAAGAATTTTGTGATACTCCATCTCGTTCGTCGCAACAAGCATTCATGGAGGCAGGTCAGTAAGATTTATCAAGATGAGAAGAAGCGCTGGGCATATGTTGATGACCTACCAATTGCGATGACCCCGAATGAAGATATCAAACGAATGGCCAAAGCTATGTTCAAAGGGGATGATGTCCGTGTAGGTGGTACTGATATTATCATTAACAAATCATGCCTTGATGAGTTTCATGAAGCTGTAGACAAATACTTTAAAAATATGCATCTTTAAATAATATTTTATTTTTGCATAAATGGATATTTCAGCTACAGAATCTGACACTGATATGCTCTCAAAAATCGTAGATGGTATCACCGATTTGCGCCGAGATGTCAAGCATTTGATTAAACGTTGGAGCAGTAAACGCAAACCTTCCACAGATTCACCTCAGGATTCACCTCAGGACTCAACTCAGGACTCACCTCCTGAAGCAACTGAGAACGCAGTTCCTGCCTCACCTCCTGATGAAACTGAAACTCAATCTATTGAACATCCTCGACCTCGTTTAAATAGAACCCATATATTCAATCGAAGCAAGTTTTTGGATATTGAGGATCACGACCGATTGATCCAATATGTCACATCAAAGGATGTAATCGATGCGGTCTCCAACGTGGAACCTCATAAACGAGTATCTCTATTGCGTAGACTCATCTACGATAACCTAAAGTTGAGTATCTCCATGTATATGACCCAAAAACTAATCAACACCCATATGCCTATAAACGGTCCCCCAAGGGAAACAGCTCCAGACCCAGATGCTGAGATTGATACAACCGATTTCTAATTTAAATTTTTGCAACTCTCAAAATGACAAATTTTGTAACTCTCAAGGATAAACCTAATTGGAACTACTTTAAGGATAATATATTACCTAACATACAGATTATCCAAAATACAAAGGACTGGTTAACAATTAAGGGATTCACTACCGCCAACAACAACTACATCTATATCATCTATACACATGTTGATTTAGGGTATACAATTGAAGATGCCAATAGAGATATGATGTGGACGAATGGTCCTCTATATAATATACAAAATACTTTTATTCGTACCTTCACTGATGAGACCTCCAATATAACACACACATCTTGGAAATACGAATGGACACTATATTTTAAACACTAGGACTAAAAAATATTTTTGCAAAAACCAACCCCATGAGAATGTATAGAATGTATAGAATGTATAGAATGTATATTCATACTTCATACTTCATACTTCATACTGGATGCGTAATGCATTCGATATGAGATGATAAGTGCCCGGGATGATACCACCCCATAAAGAGAAACAGTTTGCATCCACCATGAGGCTGGTTTGGGTTGCAAATGCCGGCAAATGCCCGTATTATCCATAATCCACAAGTAATAGCTTACCCAAGGTGTTTAGTGCGCTTGGGCTCTATCACAAATATGGACCGGAAATAATACGAAAAATCGGTATGGCAGTGGATCGAACCTATGCCTGTAGTTTGCTTGCAAATGTCCCAAAGGGACCCGAAGCCCGGAGACATCCTTCATGATCCAACAACTATACCAGTTAGCGCTAACACATATATGTTTTCGATTTAGCATTTAAACCATTCCAACTACATTGCAGGGAGTATGCACATGATTAAAATTCAAAAATAATATTTAATCAATATTTTTGCGATGACTATTTTTGTATTTTTACGTTCAGGCAAATGAGTAATATTACAAACGGACATTTTGGTAAAATTCCTACAAAAACTGTCAAAAATTATATCAATATTGTTAATAATGAGTTCGGTGGCAACATCCCAACCAACCTCACATATGTCGCTCAGCTGAGCAAGCTCAGTAGGTTCCTCAATGAGAAATCATTTGTAGATCGAATAGGTTTTGATACTAGGTTTGCTCTTCAGGAATCGCATTTTGATACATTCTTTGGACAACTGAGGGCTGAACAAGAGGATGAGCAGTTGAGGGCTGAAACTGAACAGAGGTTGCGTAAACTAGAGGATGACAGACTTGAACAGGAACGCCTTAAGCAGGAACAGGAACTTGCTGAGAAGGAACGCAAACGGCTTGAGCGTGATCGATTGAAACAGGAGAGATTGGCTAAAGAAGCAGAAGAGCAGGAACGCAAACGGCTTGAGCGTGATCGATTGAAACAGGAGAGATTGGAACAGGAACTTGCTGAGAAGGAACGCAAACGGCTTGAGCGTGATCGATTGAAACAGGAACGTGAACGCAAGCGAATTGCCGAAGAGAGGGAACGGGAGCTGAATCGTAAGATTACGAATGGGAATTTCGATAAAAGGTATATACCTACAGAAACTGTCAAAAATTATATCAATATTGTTAATAATGAGTTCGGTGGCAACATCCCCCTCACTGATAAATATATTGTTCAGCTGACTAGACTTTCGGGGTTCCTCAATGAGAACTCATTTATAACTCGCACAGGTTTCAATCCCGATGGTATTCTCGAGGAATCACATTTTGATACATTCTTTGGACAACTTAGGGATGAACGTGCTGAGCAGGAGCGCTTGGAACAGGAACGTATTGAGCGTGAGCGTGCTGAGCGGGAACTTCTTGAACAGGAGCGTGCTGAACAGGAGCGATTGGAGCGTAAACGTGCAAAGAGACATGCCAAAAAAGCTCGTAAACGGGAGCGTGCTGAGCAGGAGCGCTTGGAACAGGAACGTATTGAGCGTGAGCGTGCTGAACGCCTTGCAAATGATAATGATTACTTCAATAAATTCAATAGAGCTGATTACAAGGTTGATAACCTCATTGATGCATTTCAACATAAGAATACTCGAGATAAGTTTAAACAAAAACTTGAACAGGAACGTATTGAGCGTGAGCGTGCAGCCGATAATGATTATTTCAATAAATTTGATAGAACTGATTACAAGGTTGATAACCCCATTGATGCATTTCAACATAAGAATACTCGAGATAAGTTTAAACAAAAACTTGTAAGGGAACGTATTGAGCGTGAGCGTGCTAAACGCCTTGCAGCCGATAGTGATTACTTCAGTAAATTCAATAGAGGTGATTACATGGTTGAGGACCCCATTGATGTACTCCAGCATATGAATACCCAGAATAGGTTCCATCAGCGGTTAGATGATGAACGCAAAGTATGTTCCTATTTCAACAAGTATTATCCTGAGTATCTCAATAGAGCTGAAATACAAGATATACTCAAAAACAGGTCCAAAGTTATAAAACTAGCTCATATTATTGATGGTAGCACTAATATTGATGGTATCCCCAAGGACCCTGAAAATAATGAGATATTCGAGTACCTCAGTGAGTTCGGTCATGAATTCAAATCGAAACATACTGGTTTCCTCATGGTGAATGAACCTGAGGACTATGATAGGGCTGTAGAGGCTTGGAATAAATATAACAAATATGCTGATAATGATTACAATGAACGCGAGGATATTGATACATATGAGCCAATATACATATACTACTTCAATTCGATATCTACATTGAACAGTATATATGATGGTTTGCAACAGGTTTATAAACGCGAGGTAAAACCATTCAAAATCTATTTCCAACTCACAGGTGTATTTGAGTCCTCCAGTGCTGAGAATGACACATTCCAATATACAGCTAGGGAAATCAATTGGAACAACTATAAATCAGCCATTCCAATTGTGGTTCGTGATGAGCAATCACTTGATATCGTGAAGTATTATATTGAATCAGTACTGCACTCATATGAAACCTCAACATCTGGAACCAAGTTGATTCTCGTAGGAACCGTTTCATTCACAGTATCTCGAATGGTCAAGGTTAGTGGTCCCATCAAAGATTTGCCTAAGGAAATCAAAAATAATAAATTCATCATCACAGATAACGCCGATGACAATCTATGTTGGTATCGATTTCTGGCTGCATGTCTCGATGACCATCTAGTTAAACCCAAATCTGGTTGCAAACCCAAATCTGGTTGCAAACCCAAATCTGGTTGCAAAACTAAGCATCGTACTCAAGCAGCTAAGAAGCTCCTATGCGAGGATCACAATATAGTGTATTCTACTAAGCCATCACAAGCTGCAATCGATCTCCTGAACAACTATCCGGGAACATCAATTGAATCCATGAAGGCATCTGCCGAGAAGCATCACTTGAATGTGGACATCTATGAGTACTTGGAGAAACACAAGGTGTATAATCTTCAGGACCAGTGGAAATACAATGAGGATAACTCATTTAGGAAATCCGCATTGCTGTTCACTCAAAATCGAATCATTCATATAATGTACATCAAGGATGCTGAGAAGCTGACCAACATCCATATCTGCCCAAAGTGTGGTTCATATGCACATTACGGTCATCACAATATGAAGCGTTTCGAGAACCATGTTGATAACTGTACTGGTGTATTTCGAAAACAATTCATACCCAATCGTGAACCACTACCATACTGTCCACATATACTCGGCAATCCGGTGTACGAATATTGCTTAGCATATAATCTCAAATGGAAACCCAACATATATTACATCACCTACGATTTCGAAACAGTTGAACAGCCTGTGAATGCATCTATTGGTTCATCCACAACCATCAACTCACGACTGATTCCCCTGAGTGTATCATCATGTGTCAAATCGCAATCGGGTTGTACCACAAGGCACTTCTCATTAAGAGATTCAGCTGAGTTCATCATCAAGTGGATCGAGTGGTTGTTTGAGCAATCCAAGCAAGTGTATCACGATAAGGTTCAATATATGAAATCCTTCATCAATCAACCAGTTGACAATCTCAAAACCATTGATCGCAACCTGAATGTGATAACCGTATTTGGATTCAACTCGAGTAGATTCGATAGCAACCTATTCAAGGAGTATCTCAATTACAGTTCAGGAAGCAATTCCATTGCCAAGCGAAATATGTTATGGAGTGTTGAGCCCAATAGCATCATTGGTACCACATCCTCATTGAAGCAGTTCATATTGAAGTCACCCAAATACGATACCAAGTTGCGATTCATCGACGCACAATCATTTGTCGCTGGAGGTACATTACGACAATTCGGGGTTGATTTTGGCGGGATCGAGAATAGCTCGAAGGGTGTGTTCCCATATGAAGCCATCAACACTGAGAACTACAATGAGGTCCTCTCAAAAGCAGAGCCATTTGAGTATGAAGCGTTCTACAGCTATCTCAACCAGAAGAATCCATTGACACCAGATGATTACAAACTATATCTCGAGGATGCCAAAAACTATAAAACCCGATGGGACTACCTACTTGCATACAATGATAATGATGTCGAGATGATGATCAAACCCATTGACAACCTGATTGCACTCAATGCGCAGTACAACGTGGACCTCATCTCAAACCTATCGCTAAGCAAGAATGCATCCTGTATCAAGTATGCACTCGCATATAAGGAATTTGAGGAAGAATTCCATTCTCCAAATGCCGAATACTCTATACAGAATCCCATTAACGAATTCAAGCCAAATCTCAAGTGGTGGCGATTCAAATGCGAGAACTACTATAACCAGGATGTCAAATATAATCAATCTCATAAGGACAAACCCAGGAACCTCGATAAATGTGTTTGTGAGGAGCAATTCGATAAGTTCATGGAGATGTACAACAATCCAGATACTGGCAAGTGCCATCTCTGTGGTGAGCACTTCACATGGACCAATAAGCCCACTCTCGATAGAATCAATAATGATATCGGTCATGAACTCAGTAACTGTAAACTCGCTTGTGCGGAATGCAACAGACTTCGCAGTCGTGATGACCCCAATATAACCAAACTCCGAATTCAGCTGAAGAAGTACTGCAAGATGATGCATCTCCCAACACTCATCAACGATGAACAGGAGTATTACAGCTTACGGAACAACATCACTGGTGGTCTATCCAATGTCATGCACCGAGTCAACATCAAGGGTCATACCAAAATAAACCGCTTTAGATACAATGCCGTTGATCACAAGGTAATCTCATATGATACTCCACACACGATGACTCATATTGTTGGAGTCGATTTCAACAGCTTATACCCATCTGCATTCAGTTCAACCAAACATGATGTCAATCCATATCACGGGGGAGTCATGTATATGCCAGGTTCCATGATGGAGCGATTCGAGGTGTATAAGGATGGGGTCAAAAATATGAAGACCTACAACACATGTATGGGTATCATCAACAACAGCCAGAAGTACCAAGAACATCCCAAATTCCTGTTCAAAGCGGAGGTCATGTTGAAATGCCCAATATCCAAAATCAACTACTTCATCAATTTCCCACCTGTATTTCGCAATTTCGATATCACCAATGATGAGGCCACAATTGGTCCATACATGCACGACTACATGACTCGCAATAAGCTCCCATCTGTTGACAAAACTGAACGGAAGCTGACCAATAATAAAGCAAAGGATGAGCGTAAAGCTAAGGCTGGTGCTTTTATGTTAAAAGAGCAAAAATAAATTGTGATATAATATAAGGTTTTATTCAGGAATATCAGCCATTTCAATATCAAACTCACCATCATTAAATGCAGATTCTATTTTTGGATGAGAATTTGCACTGAGTGGCTTCTTCGCGGATGGTCGAGCTGCCACCCTAACCTTCCGTTTAATACGATATTTGCGATTTTGTTTAGACCTCAAACCTGGTTTTTTCGCAGGTGTTGTGCTTGTGGATTTTAATGTTGGTCCAAATGATACATGTGAAGCATTGAGGTTTTTACGTGAAACCGGAGACTCGGTTATGGATAATGGTTCTAATTCGGTATCCTCAAAATCATAATACGTTTGCTCACCAGCTCTATTACGTGGAATATCTTCATGATATGTTTTGCTCATACGATTATCATTAGCAATATCTGGATTCAGTTCAAATGGGGGAATATTGATACCACTATTTGCGAGTCTATCACGAAGATTTTTGATGATACGCTGCTGATAATCCCCTGGTATACGATACTCAGTTATGCTACCATTCGGCTTACCGAGTTTCAATGACACAGTATTAGGTCTGGCATCAGTTGAAGTAAGCACACCATCAGCATCAATTTTTGGTTGATTGGATATAGTATTATATCGATCTTCAGCTGAATCAGGTAATGCTTCTGTATCGAGACTCTTCACGGCACTGCCATTGGAAATAGCTCTTGGTGCAAATGATGTTGGTGAATTCATTGTGAGTGATAATGGACGTGTGCCATATTTGTAATTTTGCTTATCAGTTAATCGCGATTGTGTGGGACTGTGATATGTTTTAACGTTTTGAATGATTTGAATCTTAGGTAAGAATGATATATTTTCAAGTGCTGGAATACCAAAATGATAATCACTATTTGTACCTGGGCGAATTGGTGTTTTTTCCTTAATCTTTTCCAGAAATACTGCATGTGGCAATGCTATAAACGCTTCACCATTTTCACAATCACAGATTCCAGTAATATTGGCACTTCGGGTATATAAATCTAAATTTTTATCATCATTATCTCTTGGGTCAGGAGGTAATTTTGGAACATCATTTTTTGGTAATGTTGTTAAATACGCGATATCCTCACCAAATGAGTTGTCCACAGCCCATATATATGATGGTTCATCTGAGCGTCTCGTATAGAACCTATATTTCATTATCTTCTCAAATGGTGAACCACAACCTATATAATTCACATATTTTGGTGGTGAAATAAACTTTGGTATCATATATACGGTATGACCATTTGGACTAACTATAATAGAGTGAATAAACAGATCATCAATAACTTTTTGTTCACCAGGTTTCATTTGAATTTGATACATTTTACCCAAAAATAAACTGCCGTGGTCAATAGATTAGCAAGCACGATAGCACAAATGCATCGGGTTTTATCTCATTACCATACAGGTCTGTGAACCATATTTTGAAATCCCGCTTGGTCCTATTGAGCATCTCATATTTGCGATACTTGGTTTGCCGTCTGTTGGCTAGCATTATGAAGTGGTCACAGTATGGGTCAAATTCAACAATATCCGAGTGTACCATCAAATCACCGATGATGGTCTTATTCAGGATAGCCCCTACATACTGCACTACGATGTATTTCTTGTTGCGACTATATATGAAGTCCTCAGGTAGCTTAAACTCGGTGGTCTGTGTATGGAAATAGCGCTTTGGCATTTATTAGACAGCAAAGTACTGCTTATAGTCTTCACCTAGTGATTCATAATTGGGTGCCACGAATCGGGTGTACATGATGGGGATTGTTATAGTAGCTCGCTCATCATCAGTCTTAGGACTTCGACCAGTTTTGGTTTTGATATACGGCACATAGAACGCAGTTCCTGCTTGCTTATCATCATTCAACTGGAATCTACGATATGGGTTCAGCAATTTGCATTCGACGTTACCATTATGGTATCTTATGAATTCAGCAATCTCATTGAACACACGCCTCTGCTTCTCATGCTTCTTCTCAGTTTTGGATGTATCGTAATGGATCAATATGATATTACCCTTGCGATAGCTCAGTAGTCCACCCATTTGCATATTATTTTTGACTCGACGTAGCCGCCGTTGGCAATCCCTGATGTATCTCCACTCCAAATCAGGGTTGTGCTGCATTTGATTGGGCGTATAGTATATCTCCTTAGGCTCTTTCGCTAGATACGGGTCATAATACTCATCATCTCGGTAATTGGGATTGGGCATTCGTAGAGACCGATGTGGTGTGTTGTTATAGTAGTGAACCATCTGTTGCATCAGGAATGGGTCTCCAATTCTACGATTATCTAAACCGAATGCATTGCGGAGTGTCCTAATGGTTGCATCAACGATTTTGTGAGCGTTGCTGTGTTTGGATTTATCGACAATCACTGCATTACCGTCAATCAACACATTTTTGGTACCTGCATATTTATTTTTGTCTGGACTTCTGTAGGGAATTATATCAAGCACTTTTAGTAGATTATTTTCACCATCACATTTGATGGTATTAAATTTGAAGTCATCATATTTATCGAGAATGATTTTGGCGTATGCATCCTTAATGGTATCAGCTAGTTTGTTCTTAAGTGGTTCCACAATTAGATATCGCGTATTGACATTCACCATGATGAGGTAAATGGTTTCATGGGGTACCAATTTATCACCATTCTTCGTAGTGTACTTCACAAACATCAAATCGACCTCCCAGCAGCCAGGTTCTAATGAGAAATCCGGTTTTGAATAATAATTGCATGATTTCAATTTGAAGTCCTTCACGAATGGTTCATGATGATACTCCGGATTGACGATAAACAGTGATGGGTCCAATTTTGATATTTTGGATTTGAATGGGTACTTGAGCAATGACTTGTACTCATTATCGAATATCTTGAATGATTTCTTGTTGGTATTAGCCATTTCCTGTGGCGGAGGGGGAGCAGGAACCGCGTTCTCAGGGGGCTTAGGGTACGAAGTACCTTCTGGTTCAGGAACTGCATTCTCAGGAACTGCTTTCTCACCCCACAAGAATGATGTTACTTTGTGAAACATTTAATGTGCAAAAATAATGGTCTCTATCGTGACAGCAAAATTGCTGTTACCAGAAATTTAGTGGTTATCGTTTGATAATTCAGCTAACTCATTTTCAAGTTTGGCAACCTTTTCCTTCAAACTATTAATATCTTCAATCAATGATTCACGGACTGCGAGACCATTGCTACCCAGCATGCCACCTTTGATGTTATTGAGGTGACCCTTATACATATAGCACTTCTCCTTGAGATCATGCTTGATGCGCTTCAACTCTGGAATCTCCTTTTTGTATTCACCCAATTCACTCATTTAGATATGAAAAAAAGTGTTTTTTCAAGATTAAATGTCATACGCGAAAGCGCAGGAATGTAATTCATACGAGGAACGCCGTGTATTAAGAGATTCAAATGGGCTCACGTATTTCAATCACCTGGAACGCCACATGCGAAATAGGCGAACTATGAGTTGTACCAAACCCACAGTCCCAAAATATGAAGATAAGGGGTGTGTCGTGCATGACCCAATCATCAAGTCAACATCATCAGCAAATCACCACTCGCTCAATCACCAGGTAATCCCAAATAATTCAAAAATTTAATGTCTTAGGATACCGTTCACCGCATCAGTACACTCATTCACAGTATTGGTGAGCTGATTTATTTTTGTGGTGATCACGCCAATGGTGTTCTCCAGAGTGGTAATCCGTTTGGTGTATTCATCTACAGTTGACTGTAATGCATTGATGTCAGCGCGAATGCTTGCAAATTGGATCTCCACCAGGTTGTCACTATCGGATGGCTTGGTGATCTTCTTGAGAAACACATTACTAGAGCCATCCTTGCCAGTGCGTTTGGTAATCCTGTACTCGCATTCGGGGGTGATTATTTTGTAGGTTTTATTGAGGTAATTGGTGGTCTTCTCATTGAACATGTCCTTGTACTTCTGGTAGAACAGGTCGAACTCCTCTACTGAGTTGAACGTGCGTTGCTCCATCTTGTTATCATTAATAACCCTAATATCGCAATTCATTTCAAAACGGACAAAAATATATTCATATGTATGTGGATATTCTATGATGATCAAACCTTGTCCAGTATGGATTTGCCTATATCATTAGCTTTGCTTACGTAATTGAGTCCAGTGCTGATGGTGTCTACAACTGGTCCAACACCTGGTATGAAGTCGGCGATTGGCTTGATCCTATTGATGATACCCTTACCAATATCAACTGCCCTTGGGATGTTGCGGATGACAGTTTGAGCTGCATTCTTGAGCTTACTGCCGACGTTCTTGAAAGCGTTCTTAATCTTCTTGAAGATGCCAATACCCATTTGGTATATAAAAAATGTGATTTCAAGCTTTTTTCCAAGATACAAAATGAGATACAGGAACGAAAGAGCTCACAATTTGAAATACGAGGTTGGGAATGTCAATGACACATTCCAGAAGATGCGAAATATCATCAATGTGAATGATGGTACCAGAAGCTTCTCATTTAGAACTGTCGATTGCCATGACCAGCCAGCCCCATTTCACCAAGGCCAGTACTCACAGATTTCATTAACACATCCCGACCACTTCATTAGCGATATCGACAAAGGCTTTCTCACATTCCACATCAAACTCGATTTGCAATTGAACACCGATTTGGCCAAATTGCAAGAGATCAATGATCCAAATAACTTCTATAAACTGTTTGTTGGATTCAAGTCCTCGAACCAATTATTCGACAGGCTCGAGATTCTCCATAACAATGTCAATGTCGGATATCAGCAAAATGAATGCATTCGCGAGGGCTTCCTATACTCGGTTTTGAAACCAGAGACTGAGAAGATGCGTCGCAGATTCGTTCACAGCTTATGGGAGAATATCAGCAATTACAGTCAAACTCATGCTGGTTCATACGTTAATCTCAATAGCTTCAAGAATGGTGGTAAGACCACAACTGAATTCGACTTGAATGTACCATTTGATGACTTGCTTGCATTACAGGCATTTGACTTATTCCCCAACGGAATCATTGGTGATTTATCCATTAGATTCCAAGTCACTCCAGCTGGTCTTGTTTGGGCTGCCATTGACCCATACACGGTTGCTGAAGCTAAGGCATTCCTCGAAGATAATGATAGCATATCCCCAGAGGAACTCGATAAACTCAAACAAATCAAAGCATATGGACATCTCAAACATCAATTCACTCAAATCGGTAATGAGGCTATCATCCCAGGACCAGGAACACCTTCACCATCTCCAACTCCAGGACCTTCACCAACTCCAGGACCTTCACCAGGACCTTCACCATCTCCAACTCCAGACCCATCTCCTGAAGAAGAAGATAAGCCAGATCCATCACCAAGTCCAAGTCCAACTCCAGCTCCAATCAAATATAAGCTTAGATACAGAATTGGTGAACAATACAATTTCCAAAGTGATGGTTCATATACTTATGATGATATCGCACAGGATCTTGTCATGTATTTCAGCTATACAGCAGATGAGTTTGCTAAATTGGACCTCAAGCCAACTGCCACTGATGAAGAAATATGTTTAGCCAATCCGGATTACACCAAACCAGCTTTGCAACACAATGATGGTAAGTACTATGTATGGCAAATCGAGAAGACCGTTGCTAAATCTGCTAACCACATCATGAGTGAATATCATGGTGCTAGAAAGCAAATCTTGAGTGAAACATATTCATCACAACCAGCAACACTCACTGTTAACCGAATGACCATCACTCTCTGTAAGTCCAACATGCAAGGCTATGGTGTTTGTGAAGCCACTCGTGCAAGCATTGAATCCATATTACGTGAAGGCCTAGTAATCCCATCTCAAAAGGTTGATTACCATGCATTCCCAATTGCAGCAGCCGCTAACGGAATCAAGTCTACATTGAATATCCCATTAATCAATGTCACAAGCATGTCATTGTTGTTCCCCAAGCATCACAATGATTTGACTGTATTTGAGAATCCGGTTTACCAAAACTGCTTCTTGAATATCGGTGGTAAGAACTTCCCAGATGAGAATGTCAGTACCATTGGCGCCAGATTCTTCGAAAGCCAATTAACTGCTGGAGACCTCGATGGTATCACACTCCAATGTTCAAAGGAATTCGAAGATAGCTTCACCATGCCCAAGAACGATGAAAATGGTGTCCGATATCGAAATACACTGAGTGATGCCACATCATTTGTATTCAATGTCCAAACTGAACGTGCATCTGCTGGATACTGTTATGATGGCTTAGATGGTGGCAAAGGCAATATCCAAATTCAAGTCAATGGTCAACCAATATTCACTGGTGATAATGATACATATTACAAGATTATCGAACCAAGTGGAGCCATTGTTAGACCACCACCTGTCCAACTCTGTTTATGTAGAGACACCTACTTCAAGCTCTCACTCGATGGCCTTGAATATATCGATGATGAATCACCAGCTGGTTCACAAGTTGATCCAGAAATGGCATAAGAAATATGGCATTAGTGGTAAAAATATTTTTGCACTTTGGAAATGTCTCTCCATAAGGCTAGAATTCTATCAAGTGAGAATGATGCAAGTGTTAAGCAGGAGCAGAATGTGAATATTAAGATCGCCGCGAATAGACCTCCACCAGTTCAACCGGTATCATACCCTCAAGTCCCACAGATGCAACCCCAAATGGGATATACTAAAGGTCTAAACCCCGAAGGGGTATACACGCAAAATGGCACACAGGATGCAAATTTTACTACAGCCTCGACAACTGGTCCATATCCATCAGTTGCTCCAATAAACAGTCCACCCCAAGGAACTTCATTCCCTGAGTCTTCGACAATAGATCGATCATTAGACCCCGACACTGACGACTTGGGTACCAAAAATAAATTCCTCGAGATATTGCTGAATATCTATGAGACCAATCCACTGAGGATGAACAACTATCTTGTGTGCCATAGCAATACACTGATGGAGCTCATTAAGATACTCACTAAGGCCGACAAGGTTGAGCTGGTCATCAATGAGGACAGTGGGTGCACTGGTTGTGTTTCAAACTCGAAGTACATGAAAATCGATAAGATATTGGTGTCCAAAAACGGAGTATCCAATGAGTTGAAATATGGATATAACCATGTATGGACCGAGCTCATAAGGCACTCGATATCACTCAAAATTTGTATTTAAATTTGCATAAATGTCCAGCGCAAGTGAAATCATTATGAATATACTATTGGGATTGATATTGGTGACCAATGTAGTTGAACTGCTATTACTGGTATCGGTTACAGCTGAAGATGAACCACCTGAGCTGACCGATGAGCTGAGGCGTACATTGTATGCGTAATTGGCATCATCGCCACTTAGAGCTTTTCGCATAAAAAGCTTTATTTTTGATTAAATGTTGTATTACAAGCGCCTACAACCAACTCTTTTTGACTATACGTCTATTGAATTATCAGACAGTTCCAGTGAAGACCCAATTGATCTTGATACATTCGATAGGTACAAGAAGCAGCAACCGGTATCCAAGAGATTTGATGTGGATGAGGCTATGAGTGAGGCCTATTCCAAGAATAGGGATAAAATCACGAATGCATCCATAAGGCCAATCGCTAATGGGATCTATGCGTGGTACAATACTTTGAACATATTGGTAGCATCACAAGGCAAAGGCAAGAGCCATACAGTAATTCGCGATATCATTCAAATGAGTAGACTCAATAACGGGAGGTTTGGGGGAACCCCTGAGGATTCGCAGAATCCGTTTCACATGATTGTGTATGTGAGTAAGAATGGTATTATAAATGATTCCACATTTGAATCTCAACGCGAGCTCATCAACTTGCCCATTGAGGTCGTCGCTGATAGTAATGCTGAACGGTATTTGAAGGAACTCGATTTATGGAAGGAGTTGTACAACAAATATAGCTCAGTTGGGAAGACTACAGTTGAGGATTCCAAGCTGCAGCAGATGTTTGAGTTCCTCCATATCAGCAAACTAGGGAAACCCAATGTACCACTCAACACCATAATCCTGTGCGAGGACTTCATTAAGAGCAAGCTATTGAAATCATCATACTTCACAAACTATATCACTCAGTTGCGTCATAAGAATTCAATCGTTTACATCAATATCCAGTTCTTCAAGGGGGTGCCAACCGATTACAAAAATAACTGCACATCATTCTTCATATTCAATGGGTTCTCACGACAGAAACTCAATTACATATATCAGCAGGTGAGCATACCTTGTGAGTTCGAGGAGTTGTGGCAAAAATATAGGACATTATCTGGACATGATTTCATATTGGTGAACACAGTTGAACATGATATGCAAGTGGTGTACTCAAAGGTTTAGGCAAAATCTGGGTCAGCATCCAATACCAAATCCTGATGCTTGCCGATGAATACATCAGGTTCTGCAATATTGTATTTTTCACGAAGTTTTACAATGAGGTCCTTGGTGTTTATATTGGTTCTCTCAATTGAGTAGTTGTAATACGGACATTCCTTGAATTCGTGTTTTTCGGTATCCCCATTTACGAAGAACTCGTGCATGTTGGCACTCAATTTGCGTCTACTATTGGATGTCAATTTGACGTATTCAAGGTTCATCTCCTTGAGCTTGTTAGGGTAGAATCTAATGGTTTCAGTATCATTCTGGAGTGATACGTATAGGACCTTCGCGAGGTACAGCGAGTTCTTCAAATTGAATGGTAACTTGTCACATAATATTGCGAAATTACATTTTGCAAATCCATCAGGCTTTGGTAATAGGGAAATCAATGTGTTGATGTATTCGTAGACAGTGAAATGGTTTGTGGTGGATTCCATTTGGTGGTGATAAAAAAATCAATATTCAAATTTAAAAATAGATGATGAATCTCACACCTCACACCTCACACCTCATACCTCACACCTCATACCTCACCTCAAATTGGTATAGGGGTACCCAAGAGGGGGGGTCATAAAATTCAATTTAGGTAAATCCTTTAATTGGGAATCCTCATAAGTCCAAAAATAAATTATTCAAGCCTTGCTATAGTATATAACTCTCTTACTCTTCTCCCATGCAATGGTCTTAAGCAGGAACTGCGTTCTCAGTTTACCCGATTTTGAGAGTATTACACCTAATCCACGAGGGTTTACATTAGTGTCGAAGTACGCATTATATTTTTGAGTCAATTCTACTATACATATCTTATCATTTGGGAGACCCTTAATGAAATCGTCTAAGGTCTTCTCCTGATCAATCTCATATACTTCAGCTATAATGGGTGTATGCTGGGGTTCGGCATTTGATTCCTTGGCAGATACCTTGGCTATCTCAGGTTCAGTATTTGATTCCTTGGATTCTTCAACAATGGGTGTAGTTTGGGATTCAGTATTTGATTCCTTGGCAGATTCCTTGGCAGATACCTCAGTCAAACTCTGTTTGGGTTCCTCAGCCATCTCTGGTTCCTTAATGTGGATATAATTTAAGAGCTCATTTTCACATATTTTTGCAATGCAATCCTTGATTTCCCTATCGATGATTTTGGATAAATCGTGTAAGATATATTCATTGAGATTCTTCATGAGTACTCTAGAGTACCCAATAACGAGTTCACTAGATGACATTTCAGTTGGGGGATATTGATCAAGTTTATTATCGATTGCATCAATGATTGTTCCAAGGTATAGATTATAACAAGCATAGCTGATTTCCTCACGCAATTTCACTAGGGAATCATATTTATGTATATCATTTGCGAAGTACTCATTCGTTGCAACTTCGTTGCTGAGCGCAAGCGTTCCAACTCCAGTGAGTAGCTTAGTGAAGCTAGATATTAATCTTTGTGTTAATGAATCGAATAGGTTTATGACCTTGGTAGAGGTTCTATCATAGTATACGAATTTAATGGTACCCTCATATGATTTGTCTTTGGGACATAAGGATTTGACCTTATTGACGAACGATTCGAATATGCAACTGAGCAAATTCTGGTTGAACATATTGATATCCTTTGTGATGATGTCAACGGCATAGTCAAGGGGGTGTGTATAACTGTAAATCAAAGTTTTGCGTTTCTTATCGAGCTCATCTTGAAATTTCATTAGACGTTCGCGATCTCGGTTGATATATGATAACTCCTTCATTAGCAGTGCTCGCTCAGGAGATTCAATGTTTGTATAACTATCAATTTTGGTATTCATATCTTGGATCCACTCATCGTACTCATCAAGCGAGAGCTCCTTATGTATATAGCACTTGAGAGCTGACTCGCGATTATGTTCACGTTGGGATTTATTCAATATTTTGTTCATACGAATCTCCAATTCCTTGCAGAAAGAACCTTCATATGAAACTACTTGGGTGTTAGTTGGGACAATACTCATTTCAAACCAGATAAAAAATTAAATTGATTCGAGAATAGCATTATTTTTGGGATTGTCAATTTATGGAATTTACCTAAAATGGATTTTGAGAGGCCCCTCTTGGGTACCCCTATACCAATTTGAGGTGAGGTATGAGGTGTGAGGTATGACCCCTTAAGTGAACCTCTTAGTAGTGATGATAGTTCCGCATGGGGATATTGGTCCCCTTGAGGCGAAGCCGAATGGGGATATGGAGGGGATACCTGGCACATGCAATTTCCTTTAAAAGACCATAGATTCCTTGTATTTGGACTATGACATTTCAGCAAAAATTCAAGGTCTGGAGCTTAATTTTAAATGGTTATGTGAATATCAAAATTAGGCTAGATGTGGCTGTTATATTTGAAATTTATCTGGTCCCCATGCGGAACTATCATCACTACTAAGGTTCGTTTACTACAATTCTAGTGTCTTTAAAAAAGACCATTTTTCTTTGTAATACTGAAATATCTTCATTAAACAGAGAAAATTACGAAAATATATTTATAAAATAGAGATTATTTCAAATCAAATTTTGTTTATTCTTAAGAAAAAGCATTTAAACTTTTTCAGAATGATGGACATTCAAGTCAGGCCCAATGATTGAAACAACCATATAAAAAAGAATTTATGCTTTTATATTGTACAATATAGGCTTTTACGCCAAAGCAAAATGGCGTATGTTTTTTTAAAGAAATGGCGTAAATGCCTGCTGAAAAAAGACAAGTGAAAATAAAAAACAATTTTTCTTTATTTAAAAAGTTATTTTTGTCTTTTAATTAATTATTAGTGTTATTTTACTATATTTAATTAAAAGAAAAAATAAAAAATATTTAAAAAAAATTATAAAATCAATTGGCGTGGCGTACGCCACGCCATTATTTTTTCTGAGGATTTCTGAGGAATGTTCTCAATTTTTGAATTGGCGTATAAAATGGGGGATGATTACGCCACGAAAAAAATCATGAGTAGGGGGTCATGCTTTTTTTCATATAAAAATTTGAATACACCAATAAAAAAACATGAGTAGGGGGTCATGCCTTTTTCGATATAATTTTCAAATTTTGAATAAAAGAACTTTAACAAAAAGGAAATTATTTTTTAGTATTTAGATTATTTAAATTAAGATTAGTATATAAAAAATTTTGCTTTACATAAATTTTTAGAACCTTTTTTTTTTGGCGTAAGCTATATGGCGTGTTTTTTTCCAAAAAAATAATGGCGTAAAAGCCTAGTACAATATAATAATAAATAAATAAATATAATATTTTAATTATATATTTTTTGATAAAATAAATTTTGGAAAAAGATATTTATATTTTATTCAAAGAGATTAAATATTTTTTTTTTTTTATCCCTGCATATATTTTTTCAATATTTTTTTTTAAAATATTAGAATATAATATTCTATTCATAAACTTAATATATTAAAAAAAGCATATTCCTTTTAGAAGATATTAGCATTTTATTTTCAAAAAATTTTTTTGAATAAAATGGGCCCGACTTGAATGTCCATTCTTCTGAAAAAGATTGCATTTGTACGTTAAAAACATTGAAAAGAATTGAGAAAATTGAATACATTGGGCCCGACTTGAATATCCATTCTTCTGAATTGAATGTCGCACCCTGTATATATAAATATTTAAATATTATAAAATAATGTGCAATAAGTATATTATATATATATATTCTTATATTTCAAAAGATATAAATATTTTAATAATTCAAAAATATAGTGAAGTCCGCGTCAGCATCTCTGTCATGTTTTGTATGATATTTGATGTAAAAATATGGATGAAATTGAGTATTTAAAATTCAAAATAACTACTTAATTAAAGGTTAACATTAATGCTAATGTTATTTATTTAAAAATTAATATAATATTTAATACATCATGATAATTATGGTGATTCGGGGAAATGATAAGAATCTAGAGCATCAATTTGATCAACAGTTAATTTAATTAGTTTTCCTGTATATTTGCAAATAGGATTGATATTTGATGAAACATATTGCTTTAATTCTTTTCTATCATAAATCTGGCCAATGTCAGGAACCATCACAGGATCCTCCATCTTCCTATTAGAGATAACAGATCTCATATAAGGAGGATAATTAGTGCTATCGAATTGAAGCGAATAATTTTCATTTGGATCGACTTTATTAATGTAGCATCCAGTAATAAATTCGTTGTAATCATCTTTTCCGACCTGTTCAGCAGATTCTCTAGCTAGTCTTTCATATTCATCTCTAGTATTTTGGTCACTATAAATATCTAATATTCTTATCTGTGTAGGTGTCTCAATGCAAGGGAAGAGGAAAAGTTGTTTGATTTGTTGAATGATTTCTATAACTTGTTGAGACGATATGTAACCTTTTTCAATGATATCTAAACATATTCGTCCTTCAGAAGACACATTCAAATGATAAGGAATCGATACAAAACGAAAGATTGGTGGTTCAACTGGATAAAGTTCTGGGAAAGTAACTAGTAACTTGAACCATTTTCCTAAGTAAGGCGTATCATCTGGTGCTCTAATAAATACTACCCAAATATCACAATTGGAGCTAAGAGGATAAACCTTAACATCTCGATCATAACGTTCATTATCATTACCCTCTTTCATTACTTGTGCTGCATAAAGAAGTTCACGAAGAATTCTTCTTCTTCTTGGATTAGGAACCTGCGTATTCTTGTTAGTAAAGCAAACGTATTCGGGTGTTGATAATTTCGGCTTTCCTGCAATCTTATACATAACGGTGCTGCTTGTGTGTTTGTCAAATTCAATACAGGTGACAGCTTTGTCAAGAAATTCTTTGGTAATGTCTTTTAGCTGAAGTTTGGCTAATGTTGTATTCCTGTCATCTTTAATGATTGGCTTTAATGAAGATTTTCTTTCTTTGATGTCTAAAAAGGCGCTCTCTTCAAAGAGTTTCAAGCCATCAAGTGCTTTTTCAACATTATAAGCAATACCGCCTGTTAAATGTGACAAGACAGCCAATTGTTTGCATTGTTCTTCGGTACTAATGATGATACTATCAACAACAATTTTTTTCTCAAAAAGTTTCTGTGCAACTTCAGGATATTTTTTCTTTGAATTAACATCCTCGCCATCTGATATAACAATTAATCTATTGACAGCATTAGGGAATTTTGGATTTCCTTTTTCATCAATTGTGTATTCGATGATGTTATCGCAAGCATCTGATAATGCATCCCAAAGATAAGTCTGGCCAATTGGAATAATATCTTTAAGGCCTTTATCTTCAAAATCAGGAACAAGAGGACTCAAAGGACAGCGAAAATCAATTCTTTGATTGAATGCCATTAGACCTAGTAAGCATGGAATTCTGTATCCATAAGTTTTGTTTGCAAAATTGGTAAGATATTGGGTGGCAATGACTATGCGGGATTCTACGCCTTTTTTAACAAGTTCTCTATCTTTGTAACCACTTAATGGCCATCCCATTGATTCTGATGCATCAAAGCAAACATAAATAACTTGTTTAACTTGTTCTGGATCAATAAGATTAGCTACTTTTTCGATCGTGCAATCTCCAGCGTGTCGTGCAAAATCTTCAATATTCACTGATGAAGCTACTCCAACATTAGGATCAATTATATCAACCATGTTGGTCATGTCTGCACCTTTTAAAGCGGAGTCAGAAACATAGAGATAGCTATGATCTTTTCCTTTAATTATAGTGCAGCCAGTAACAACTCGAACTGAAAGTGGAGCCAGAGGGGTGAACGAAACGAAGCTTTTGTTTGCATCTTCGATAGCTTTTGGTTCAAATTTTTCTGTTTTAACGTAATTAAATGGATCGCCTGAGTCGTTTTTCCAAAAATATGCGATAGATGGTTGATTCAATTTTACTAAAAACTGGGCATTTGGATTTTCTTTTTCGGCTTTAAGATCTACTATAAGCATTGGTAAATCTTCTGGAATATTTTCGATATGTGTTATAATATTGCAGCATCGTAGCCCATAATTGAATATTTGTCCAGGAGGAGTAACTGAGCTTATTATATGAGTGAAATATGTGTGAAAAGTTGAACAAATTGTGATAATATCCCGACCAGTAACATCATTTCGGTCCATGACTCGATGTAAACTTGTAATAAGCGGTGGAAATCGTATTAACGCTGCAGAGGCTTTCAAAAGTCTATCACTTTTAGTTCCATCGTTATTAAGATAACCAAGAAGGCACGCCATATCGTATAAGCCGGATAATTCAGAATCGCAAAGAGGAGATAATAATAGTTTTTGCTTATCATTACTAGCATTGCAAAGCCCATAGTGTATTTCATTCAAATCTTGATCTGATACTTTTCGTGTTAAAACGCCATAAATATATGGTTTGACTTGACGGCCTGAAGATTCGGTGTAAATGTCAGCCAGAGTACCTCCGAGAAAAGGAATTCCTCCTGCTAAGTACACAATTAAATCCATATTATTGGTATTAACTTTTCCTGAAAGTTGATCCATTAAATATCTTTTGCAGTTTTCTGGGTCAAAGGTCATTTGAAGATCTACATCAATTCCTTTGAGTAGCATATCTGAAGAACCTGTAGAAAAAAATCGATATTTGTTTTTTGCTGGCATCGGTCTTATATCTGCAAAAACTTTGTCGATTATTCTTGCATCACGTGGATTTACTACCAATGACATTCTCCTCAAAAAAACAAATGTCAAAATTTTAATTTAAAACTCAAAAAAATCAAATTTACCAACAAAACCTATTTGGTATTTTTAGATTTTTTTAAAATTTTAATTAATATATATTTTTGTATTTGTTCATGAATTTATTTAAGCTTGTAAAATATAGCCAAATGTAAAAAAAAGACCTGGTCTTGGTGATTCTTTCTGGTCTTTTGGCGATTTTAATTAATCTTTTAAAAAGTTATTTCTTATGAATTATTAAATAAAATGATTAAATGATATTTGATGAAATAATAATTCAATTTACGAATCAACATTCAATAAATTCAATGAATTTATTTAATTACTCGGCTATATATATTCATAAAAATATAAATACTATTAATATTTCAATGCATTATTTCAATTCATTATTTATTATTCGGCTATATATATTCATAAAAATATAAATACTATTACTATTTTAAATACATTTTATATCGGTATATATTTAAAATATAAATGAAAAAAAATTATTTTCAATTGAAAAAATGCTTTTATTGATTTTATTATATATTTATATCTTATTTTTTTTTTTTTTTATTTTATATATGATATTTTGAAAGCTTTACAAATCACCATCGCCAAAAAAACCGTTTTGGTGATCTCCAAAATATATGTAAACTATTCAAAATTGAATGCTGTCGCCAAAAGCCCAAGACCTGGGCTTTTGGTGAAATCGGATATTTGGCTTTTCATCATCAATATAAATGAGCTTTTTATAATTATTTTATATGTTATATTATACAAATCATACAATTATTTTGTAATATTCAAAAAATAACATTTTTTTACTGAGAAAATCTTATCGATTATTAATATGACTTTTGATAAAACTCATTTAATTCCTCTTTCAAATAATTCAATGGTTTATGACAATAATAAATATTAATAAAATTTATTTGACAATAATATGGTTACATTTGGTGATTTTTAAAACCCAAAAAACGTTTATTTCACCAAATTTACAAGCTTAATTTATTATATATTTTATTCAAAAATTATTAAGATATTGTCATAATAATGGTTATGTAGTGTTCTGATATTATTTAGTCATTAAGTATTGAAAATGATATATTCAGAAAATATGATTGCTAATTATTTTATCGAAAACTGTCGAATATGTAAAGTTTGTTATATATTTAGATTATTTTATATTTGATCAAAATATAAAATGAGTATATTGATACAGTATTTGATAATTCAAAATCAACATTCATATTATGATAAGTTAATGAAGGTAAGATATGTTTGGGACCAATGAGGATGTGGTTTTTAACCATAATTAACAAAATACATTATAATTAACAAAATACATTTTAAGAGAATATTTTTTTTGAAGACGTTAACTCTTAAAATTGAAAAGTTTAAAAGTTTTTCAAATAGGTTATTTTTATTTCCTTTTAATTTTTATAAAACATCACAAATAAATTCAAATAATTGAATATGATAATGATTATTTTATTCAATCATTTTGAATAATTTTGATTTTTTGAATTGACTTTTCATTAAAGTTTTATGATTATCTTTTTATATAACAAAAAATACAAATGTGAGAATAGGTGAAAAGGAATTTTGGAAAAAAATTTATTTAATAAATGCATTTTGGCCCATATCATCATCAATTTCAAAAGATAAAGTGCAAATTGTTGCTATAAAGCAGCATACAATCAGGTTTTTTGAAATCAATATTATTAATTATTATTTTTAATCAAACACAATAATAATATTATAAAAAAAAAAAAAAAAAAAAAAAAAAAAACAGCAAAGTCAAATGAAACAACATTATTTAGTATTTTAAATAATTGTGCGAAAAAAAGTAGAATAAAAATAACTTAAAACAACGTCATCACCACATTGGCATATTACATAAAAGGAAGAGATACTTCAATGTCGTGATGAAATCTCTATATTTTGTATTATTTGTTTGTTCATGATCATGAATTGTAGACAAATTAATTGAATCTTAAACTGATATTTGAAAGTATATCAAGCCATTATTTCAACATAAATTTGATTAGATTAAAAAACGACCAAAATCAAAGAAACTATTTAAACTCAATATTAGTATTCAAAACAAAAAGAAAAAGTTTTTATTCAATTTCATTGAGTATCTTTTTAAATATTCCAAGAAATTCTACTTTATTTTTTGCCATATTAACATCAGGCATGAAATCTTTAATTATTTCTTTTTTAAAAGAGTTCTTTAGATAAGTATTAAGAATTACTTTTAAAGCAACCAACAAATTCTTATCAACGCAAAAAATGTAAATTTCAGGAAAAGAATTGATTTTTGAATTAGGGAAGTGATTCAATAAATAGTCAGTAGCGTAAGAATTCCCTTTCATTATTGCCATTTCGACTCCCTTCACATTATCCCCCTTTGCGAACAAATCCAAATTCATTGTTGGATAAAGGGAATAAATATTTGTTTTATTATCATGTCATTATCATAAACTATAATTAATTAGGCGGGAGTACGGCAGATACTTTTTCAGAGTATAAACTATTTAAAAAGGGATTATCGTACTCCCGACTAAATAATTATATTTTACAAATATTTGAATATGAAATATTTTTGATCAATTTGATCTTGAGATATATCATGAATTACATTACAGTAAATCCAATATTAATATTTTTTTTAAAATATCAAAAAAAGATAAAGAAAATTTTGAGAGATCGAAATATATTTACTATATACAAACAAGCAATATATGCATTAATTAATTCAAAATGAGATAAGATCATCTTCAGCAATTGGAACAATTGGGCATGACCAAAGATCGTCACAAACTTGGAAATTTGAAAACATATTTTCGAAGTCGTCATTCACACTGAAATTCGATTCACTTTCGTTTTTGAATTGACATTCAAAGACAGAATTGTTTGTGTGCGTGTCTTCAACAACATTTTCTTCATTTGGCTTGTTCTCTGATTTTTCATCGTGCTGAAGATGGAGGCTTTTTTGCGCCGTGCGGCTGGCGAGTGTTGAATGGCGATTTTTGACGTTGACTGGAGATCTTGATTCAAAGCTGCGTGAAATCAGTGCCCACTTTGGGCCATGCATTTCATAAAGTCTAATTAGTGATTCATCTTCTTCTGGTGTCCAGGGACCATTAATAAGATCTGGACGAAGGTAATTGTTGTATCTTTCACGGCATTGACGAGCTGTTCTACCTTTGAGTTGGTGTGCAATTTCACTCCATTTTGGATTTTTTTGTGATTCTGCAAGTTGCTTGAGAAGCTCATCTTCAGCTTTTGTGAAACGTGTTCTCTGCTGAACTTCCACTGTTGTTGTTGGCACTGGAGTGAATGTGCTGCATGTGCTATATGGGAAATAACATTGATTTGGAACAAAAATCATTTTTTGAATAAGGAAAAATAAAAAATGAATTATTTTTTTCCATTATTTTGTTTCAATTTTTTGATTATAATTTCTTCTCAATTTTCTATGGTTATTTTTTATTTCTATTATTTATTTTTGATTTTTGTAAGCGTTTCAATATTGATAAAAACCAAAATTTTATTTGTTTATATTCATTCAAAAGTTTATATATTTTTCAATTGCTTATTCAAAAAAAAAAATATTTTCAATGTCCTGAAAAAAATACATCATTTTTAAATCGTTCATTAATCAAAATGTTTACCTCAAAAACACAAGATGGCTATCCAATCAACATCCCCAAGTCCTTCAATGGATACGATGTTCTGAAATATCTCGGATGTGGAAGCACATGCGCTGTTATCTTAGTTGAAGATGAGAAAACAAAGCAAAAATATTCAGCCAAGGTCATGTCAAAGAAAGACATTGAAGCAAGAAATCTTGTTGAATCAACAATGCTTGAAATCAAAGTCCTCAAAGAACTTGATCATCCACATATCATCAAAGTTTTCGATTCATTTGAAATCAAATCAGCGAACGACGAATACTACGTCATCATCATGGAATACTGCGAAAATGGAGACTTGCTTTCGTATGCGACAAGCTCAGGCTTCAAGAGCGAAAAGCAGAAAAAGAAGATCATCTATGAATTCTTAGAAGCGATCAAATATCTTCACAAAAAGGGGATTTCTCACGGCGACATCAAATCAGAGAATGTTTTGCTCGATTCGAAGTTCTCTCCAAAGTTGTGCGACTTCGGATTTTGCCGAACCAAAAAAGTCGCCGGCGACGAGGCCAAAAAAGGCACTTTTTACTACGCGGCGCCAGAATTGTTCGTCCGCGGCGAATTTGACACGATCAAGACAGACATCTGGGCAATTGGAATCACTTTGTACTCACTTTTTGAATTGCAGTTCCCTTTCAAAGACGGAAACCAAAACTTCATCATCAAGCAGATTCTGAGCGGGCGATTGTCGATCAGCAAAAGCCTCGATTTCAAGGTCCGCCAGATTGTGCAGGACTGCACGCAGATGACGGCGGCAAGCAGGCCAACAATCGATGACATAATGAGCTCTGATTATTTCAGAGATGTTCAGTTCGATTCAAAGTTGAATCAGCACTTTTCACCAAAGCAGAGTGTCATCGAATGGAAGCCAAAATGCAACTTCTAAATCATCCATTCTTCTTTGTTTGTTATTAAAAATAAAAAAAGCTTTTATTCGTAATTTTACATATAATTATTTTTACTTCTTCATCACTACTTTCAATTCAAACAGCCTTTGGAACAGAGCAATAGAAAATCAGCAGAAATAAAAATGATATATATCTAGATATGTATACATTCATGATATAATCATGATGATCAATTATATTACACATATTTATAATGAATACATATCAAGAATGCATTCTTGATATAATCAAGTCTTTATAAGCATATTGAATAATCATGTTATTTAAAATAAGTTTTTGGGAAATTATCAAACCCAAATAATTAAATGAAGTTGAATAGATACATCACATATAGCATTATGTTAATCAATGTCATAATGCAAAACTGATCAAATATCTTGAGGAATATCATGTTTTATAAAGCAACCTTTAGAGATTTAAGTAAATGTCATAACAACAATGATTCAAAAAATCTATTAAATAAATAGTTTTTTTTTTATAAAACATAATTAAAAAAAATTAATAATCAACAAAAAAAAAAGTCATTCTAATCAACCTGCTAAATGTGTTATTAATTTGAAATTATTTCAAATTCTAATCCTTGCAGTAACTGATGATCCTCTCTTTTTACTGATAATTTTCCGCACATCAAGCCCGTTAATTGTTAATTTCTGGGCTTCTTCATTTTTTTTGAATCTTGAAAATTTGCCAGTAATTCTTGGTGAAGTCTGTTTAAGCTCTGATGCAGCAATCTTAGTTTTTGCTGTTGAAGTAAAAGTATATTTCACTGGTTTTAAATTTGTTGGTTTATCTTTATTTATTGTTGTCTGAAGCTGCTTCATTTGCATTTCTAAGGGCTGAAGAACTCGTCCTTGCTGATTTTTTAGGAATAATTCTGTAGTTCGTTGACGGTCAAAGAAGCATTTTTTCTCTCTCTTCTGTTTTTCAACAAGAGCATCGTATTCATTAATCATTGTTTGCTCTGCTCTTTTCTTTGCTTCTTCTGACTCCCTCATTTGTTGCATATCTGCAGTTAATTTGACTCTTTTTGCTTCATCAAATTGATGAGCAATAGCAAGGTTCTTTTGTATTTTTCGAAGTTGTAATAAGCTTGGAGATGGCTTATTATATTTAAACATATTGGTTGACGTACTCCATTTTTGCTCGAAAGCTTTTATTTCGTCATTGTGAGTTTTCTCAAGCTTTTCTTGATTTTCTTTTTGTTGATCACGAAAAACAGTAAAGATTTTTTTCCATTCGCCAGCTTCATTTTCATATGCCTGTTTAACTTTAGTATAACGGCCTTTTATTGTTTTCTTTGCTTCTTTTCTATTAGTCTCAAAAACGCGCCACTCGATTGCAGTTGAAAGAAGATTCATTGCATTTTCAAGATCAGAGGCTCTGTTATAATCTTCTTCCATTGTTGCTTTGACAACTTCGCTTCGAATCATCCTAGTAACTAAAGGCTGCAAATGGATAGGTGGAATTATGTTGTTATTTAAAAATTGTTTCATTGCATTAATGGCTTCTTCTTTTTCAGTATCTTTTTCAGAACTTTTGGGTTGGTTATCTTGATAATTTTGCATATTTTGAGTCGTTGTCTTCTTTTGAATTGATTCTTTTTTTGATTCAGTCTTAATCGGTGGATCATGAATAACAAAGCCATTATCAATAACTAATTCTGTTGTGCACTTATTAGAATTTTGGTCGCTTTTAGGTGTAAGGTCTGTCGGTGAAGATTCTTCGAAATTAGCACTAGAATATAATCCTGTTGGTTCACATGTATTCAAATTTTTTGTTACTGAAGAAGAAGAATTTGTGCTGCTATTATTTTTTGATCGATCGGAATTTAGTTTTGAAAAACTTGATCTTTTATATTTATTATTAATAACTGGTTCATGATAATCTTTGTTGCTATTATCGCTTACAGATTCTTGTTGTTTTGCATCATCTGGTTCATCCATATGATTTTCGTCGTTTTGAGAAACTACGATATTAGGAACAGGAAAATAGACTAAATCAGAAATCCTCTTCGAGTTATCGGTGTGAACTTGGTCATGAGCTGGTAAATGAATTGTCTTAATATTCGAGTTATCAGAAGCGGACGGTGTTTGCTTTATTTTTGATTGTGAGGGTAAAGGTGGAAGCAAAGAGGCTGCAATTTGATTATTTTGTGATTCTAAAATTCTTTGATTGCTGGTGGATGTAGGCTCTGAATCTGGCGTAATATCTATTTGGTCTGAAAAGAAATCAAGATTCAAATGAGATAAAATCTAATTTTTTATGAATGTAATCAATTTCAAAAATTTAATCATTAAAAAACGTTTTTTATTCAATTTTGGTTTTAATAAACGGATTTCTATTATTTCCAATAAAGTTGAAGATTATAGAAAAGCGTATAAAAACTGAGTTTATTGATGCCTGGAAATTGTTAAGATATACAATATCTCAGATATAGCATTTATTAACCTTTTACAGTTAGAAATTAAACATTGAAAATAAAAGTTTAAAAGATAAAGGTTGATTAGTTGAAAAAAATTATTTATATATGTATAGAATATTTTAATAATATCATAAAGTCTTCTTTTCTGTAAAAAATAATTTTACTTGATTGATTGTTTTTTAATGAATACTAAAGTTTTTTTTTTTAGATTAATTAATAAAGATCTGTTTGGTTATTATTTTTTGGGATCTTTTAGAATTCTGAGATTTAGAAATGTGGATGGATCTTTAAAAAAAATTTCTGATACTTTATTCTTTTTTAAGAAGGGATGACAATTTTCAGAGTAACGATTGATGGTTTATAATTTTTTTTAGCAGGGATGATTATTCATAAAAGAAATTTTTTGTTGGAAAATTTTATGAAATTTTAACGATTTGATACAAAAAGTTGTTAGTTTACATCGACCATTTATCGGACGTTTTATCGATAAAATTTTTTCTTATAGATAACCATTCCTGTTTTTTAGTTATTGTTTAAAATAATATCATAAAAAGGAGTAATTTTATTAGAGAGGAATATCTCTCAAATTTTAGGAAATATTGAAATTTTCACTGTTTATATGGCCAAAAACTACGATTAAAAATTGAATTTCAATTTATATTGAATGAGAACTCCAATTTTTACATGAAACATTTATACACCATAACATTTGATTCCGATTATAGTAGTGATGAAGAAGAAGTGAATAGCATTTCTCATTTACCTCCCAAAGTTCCAAATTCGCTAAATTCAAATTCCAGAATCAGTCCCTTCCCAAAATCCACGCCAGTAAAGATCACGACGAGAAATTTATCTGAAGAAGCTGAAATGCAAAATCTCCAGCTACCTGAAGATGAATACAGCAAAAGTATTGAGCATAAAAAAAAGCAACATTCTAAATGCTCTCATTGCAAAAGCAATAATACTAAAAGTGATTCACTTGATCATATTGAAAATCAAAAGATTTTCAATAAAGATCCAACTAAAGAGGAGAATGAATATGATATTGATAATAATGATAATAATAATAACGAAGAAACAAAAAATATAACTCAAAGCAAAACATATGAACATAACCATTCTTCATATTCAAAGCATGATCCATCAAATCAGCAAGATTTGCAAAAAAAAGCTGTCCGCCGGCCACTTATGCACCGCCCGATGCATCCTAAGATTTCTAATGATCTTGCTGAAGCAGATATACTAAATGATGATAACCATGATTTAAGCTCCAATAATAATAATAATCAAATTAATATTTCTG
Source organism: Tritrichomonas musculus (assembly GCA_039105265.1). Classification (NCBI taxonomy): domain Eukaryota; phylum Parabasalia; order Tritrichomonadida; family Tritrichomonadidae; genus Tritrichomonas; species Tritrichomonas musculus. The sequence continues at coordinate 8,166,552 of JAPFFF010000002.1, forward strand.
TAGCAGGTGATAAAAATAATTCTGTGGATTTAATTAGCGAAAATAATATGAATATTGATCCAAAACAGAAAAATACTTCTTCTACTAATATTCAATTAAAAGAAACAATTAATACAAGTGCATATTTAAGTAACGGCTTCCCTTCTCAGCTTGGTGATCCACTTCACTTTAGTATTATTCGGGTATCCAAATCAAAGGCCATTTTTAACAGAAAAACGTCTTTTATATTCTCAGATAATGAAAACAGATGTTTTTTCGAAGCAAAGTCAGAAAAAAGTAGTCCAACAATATTAAATATCACCAAATCATCGAGCCATGATCAAGCAAATAGTCAATTGAATGAAGATAGTTCAGCTCATCAAATTGGAGTGATGATTTGTTCACCAGAAATGGAATCTTTTTCACTCCGTTTAAATAATCAATATGGCCGAGAAATAATGTCAGCCAGAGTAGACTCTAAAAAATTTAAAAATTCATCCAGCTCATCTTTTTTAGACCATAACAGTCATTTTTCTCCCTCAACTGGTAGTGAATTAAATCCAAATTTTGATTTAAATGGTGTTTTACGGCTATTAAAAATAAACTTTTTCTTTGAACCTTCAGATAAAAAAGAAAAAAGATTACAAAATGCAGAATCATTTGGGGTTACTCTTGATTATGGGGAAAGAAATGTACTTCAAAGTACAAAGAACTTTTTGTTGATGGACAATTTTAAAAGAGAATTCGTAGCGGTAAGAAAAATTGAGAAAAATCAGCTTTGTGTGGATTTCCAGCCAATAATTACGCCACTTTGTGCTTTTGCGATTGGTTTAATTGCTTTCTTGTACAAAGTATAATTATGATGATTGTTTTTATTTGTTTAAAATAATTATTAAATATTATGAAATACATTAAAGTAATAGGTTGTATATTTGAAAAATTGTGTTTTAACTTTATGTATTTATTTAACATTAAAATCCATAAAGTGGCGAGAAAAAGTTGCCAACGGCGGGAAATAGTTGCCAACGATGACCTTTTTAAGGATATATTTAAATGAAAGTTATAATTAATTATATTTAAATTATATTAAATATTATTAATATGTAATAAAAAGTAATAATTAAAAAAATATGAAGATATATATATATCTTATATTCAATGCTCAATTGAAATGCTAAGAAAAAGTTAACATAAAAATTTTTAAAAAAATTAACAAAATTTGTTTAAAAAAATGAAACATAAACATTTTTTTATAATTTAAAATGCAACAAATAATGAAACAATGATTTCTTTTTTATATCGCATTGTTTAAATGCTGAAAAAATGCTTTTAAGGCCACCGTTGGCAACTTTTTCCTGTCGTTGGCAACTTTTTCAGGCATCTATAATTAAATGATGATCATTATGAAGTTGCCCATTTTATAAAATATATTTTAACATAATTGAAACTCTCAAGAAAATATAACATAAAAGTCTAAAAAAACGAAAAAAAAAAAAAATAAAAGGAATTTTTAAAAATAATTATTTATTGATTGGAATTTTTGATTTTGGATAAGCCTTTTACTAAAAGGACTTGATCAATAATTGAAGGGTATTTTTGAATTAAATCAATAACTTGATATTTGTTATCAAAAAGCTTTTTGAAGACATATTGTTTCTTTCTTTTTTCATTTCTAGAGAGGGGACTCCAATTAAAAGTACTGGCAAAGATGTTATATAAGTAGTGAAGGGTTGCTTTGTTAAAACGAACGCCACTATTTCCAGAAATTTTACGTTGTAGGTATGCTTTCATTTGATCGACACTTGTTATATGATTGCACGTACTTATAGTTCCTACGGTTAGGAAACAAGAACAGCAACCATATGTTGAGACTTGATATCCAACGAAAGCGTTTTGCTGGGGCATTTGAGTTAAGATTTGTCCCTTACATTGGAATGAATTAGTCATTTGTGAATAATCTTTTGGGCATAGAACTTGATTATTCTGAGGTAGACACGAAGCATAAAAAGGAGAGAGGGGAAGAGAAGTTTGACAGTTATTTAAAGGGTAAAACTGAGCGCCTTTTGAGCAGCTAAGATCGTTATTGTTTGATTGAAACACATTGTTCAATAATTCATTGGGATGAATAGGAGATGAATCTGAATTGTTTTCTGGTGGTGAGGCATTGGTAATGGGAGTATCTCGCTGAAGTTTATCTGGAGGTAGGTTCATTGGACTAGTATAGCCATCAGATGGACTAATTGTTGAATCGCTTGTGGAATCGTCAGCAATTTTATCTAGAGAAACGCAAGGAAGATCATCCAAAGGGTTGTTCTCATCGGTATCGCTGAAGAAATCGTCAGAGAAGAATTCAGAAACATTAAAGTTGATGTTCTGATCTGAGTTAAAATACATATGAAGTTATTGGAGGTTTGTCTCAAATATTTTTTCAATTTTTTATCTTAAAAAATGAGAGCAACCGTCGATTTTTAAATAAAACGGTTTCTATGATTAATATAGTTTGACGATAAACCAGTCGACATCACGAAAAACTTATCAACATCATCAACTTTTTCATTAAACTCATAGAAATATTCGGAATACTTTTCTATGATGCTTATTCAAAAACTGGTAGACATTATAAAATTTTAAAAAATTTTTAGAACTTTTTAAAAAGAAATTTGAGTTATATTTGAGAGCCTTTTTCAATATCATTTTTCATTCAATTTTGAACATCTTTATGAAATATTTGAGTGCGGTTTTATGAAAAAGTTTACGATGTCGACCGGTTTTTCTGATGTTTACTCGTTTATCGTCTTACTATAATTATAAAGTCTAGAGTAAAACCCCCCTACAAAATGGAAACCCCCCCCCGACCAAATCTCTATATAAAAGAGTTAGAATCATATAATTATATATACACATAGATGAAATGTTCATTTGATAAAATAATTTTTATTATTTCAAAAAAGTTTATTTTATATTTAGATATTAGTATTTAAAAATGCAATCTATTCAATTTTTTTATTGAAAAATTGAATAGAAAATGGTATGTGGGTTTTCCACCAACGTACTTTTTGCCACCATTAAAGGCCAAAAATAGGTGAATAAAAATGGTAGGGGTTTTTCCAGTAGACTATATAAGTTTTAATTTTGTTAAATCAAATTTAATTTTAAGAAAATGTCTACAATTGTAGTCAATTTTTAAATTTGAGTGTTACGTTTCCAAAATGCGAAAATCTAAAATATTCTAGAAAATAGGTATGTTTAAAACTGATAGAACAACTTTACTTTGATGCTAGTTTACAGTATTGAATTTAGTTCATAAGTTTCAAACAATGTCTTTGCTTAGTTAGATGAAAAATGTATTTGGAAATTGAGCTTATTTGCTATTAAGTGCTTTATAAGGTTCACTTTGTAGTATAATAGTAATGAATTTTTGACTTATCTTCTAATTTTTGGTGCTATTTCAATAAATCAAGTAAACTTTTTTTATGAAAAAGCTTTATTTTTGGAGAACTTTGTTTACTTCTATACAAGTAGAGTGATTTTTAGGTAGCACGATGTTTATAAAGATTGAGGAAATCCTTTTGTTTTCGATTTTTAAGCAAATTAATAAACTGAATAATGACCAGCCGGGACGATCAAAAAATATAGAAAAAAATTGAATATGAATATATGAAAAAGTTCAAAAAAAAAAAAAAAAATCTACCAAAAATATTAAAGCTTTTAAAACATCTCGTTAAGGAAAACATAATTATCTATACAAATCATTAAAATAAAATGATAATTAATATATAAGCAATATTTTGTAAACATAAAAATGTAAAACTATCTTTGTCTTCTGGAAAATGGAAAACAATTAAATTTTGCGTTTTATAATCAGGGTCGTTTGTTCCAGTTGATACCAAATCATTTACTTCATCCTTGTTGTAAATGCAATTGAATTTAATTGTATCATTATCATCATTAGTTATAGTAGTGTCTATAAGTGGCCACGCTCTCAATTAAGTGGCCACGGTGTCAGATTAATTCAAAAAGTTTATATAAGATTTTAATTCAAAAAGATTTAAAAATGAAAAATAAAATAGCAAAAATATACAATTTCTATCAATATTCGTGATTAACTAATAATCATTAGAGATCAATTAAAATATTTATTAATCTTTTACATTGTATAATCAAGAATCAATATCTTAATTTTTACTAATACAATCAAAACAAAATCAGCAAAACAAAAGTTTGATCTAACTTATCATTATTTCTTTCTAATCTTTTAGATCAATATTTAGTAATTATTAGAGGGTAATGTTTCTTTGAATCAGGATAAGACCATCCAAATGAAAGCATTAGTTGGATTTAATGATTTGTTTTGTTGATTTTCTTGATAGCGCTAGTAAAAAATAAGATCCTGAATAAGTTTAAAAGCGATATTAGAGAATAAAGCTGCTGCTTTTCAGGAAATAAATGTAGGTATCAAATTGATGCTGAGAAAAGCATAAGCAATTTATTTTTGGAATGTCGATATAGCGAACGTAAGAAGGCAGGGACTAGATGATGCTGAGTTATGATTTCATAAATGTAGATAATTTTTGAGAAGAAAATAGTGGTTACTCATTGAATTTTATTGATCTTTTTATTCAAATAAACGGCACCATAATGCCGTTTTATACCACAATTATTTGTGTGGATTTTGGTTTTTTCGACACCTTAAAAACGAATTTTTGCATCCACATTTTTCTTAAGAAAAAGTAGGAATTGTGCCATTTTACACCTACATTATTGAAATGAATTTCTTATTTTCTGACACCTTAAAGATGGCCACGGGAATAAAAATTTATATCCTTTGAATTTTTTAAAAAATTGAGAGCATGCCATTCTATTCCCTAATAATTTTAGTGGAGTTGATTGTCAAATCACCGTGGCCACTTAATTGAGAGCGTGGCCACTTATCGACACTACTATATATTTATTTGTTCGTTTCCTTCATCATCTTCACCAACGAAAATCTTAAATCCCTTGTCATTTAAAATTTCAGTTTCGTTAGATTTGTAAGCGTATAACGCAATTGTCATTTTATTCATTATTAAAATATGTTATATTCTGTTCATTCGAAACCGTCTGATTATAAAACAGTATCATTAAACATTGACATTCCGTGGAATTGTAGTTATATCAAATACTATATTTCATCCATTAACTCAATATCAAATATTTTATATTCAACGACTAATGAAACTTTTAAATTCATTGATGATGAAAAACAATTAATAAAAATAAACATTTGAAAATAAATATTCATATGTATCAAAGAATTAATTAAAAAAATGAATTCAACACAGATAAAAAATGATGAATGTGTAAATATTATAACATTTAGTGTAAACGCTGACAATACAATAACCATGCTTTCAACAAAAGATATCATCATTAAATCTATCAGTCATCGAATACAACTAATAACTGGACTATATAACACTACCAATTGAAATCAAAAATAACACACCATACATAATTCATGATTTACCAGTTATAAATTATGCGAATAAATCATATCTTGTATCACTACAGGGTCAGCATGTTTATAGTTCAATTGGTGAAAAGGAATACGCACCATTAGTTATTGCAAACATTGATTCAATGATTTTAAATCAAACTCCACTCATTGTTAACTATGACCAGACCAAGCAAATAAAAACTAATAGCGATTCATTAAAATATCTTGAAATGTGTCTCGTTGATTTTATGTATCAACCAATTAAATTAATGAGTCCATTATTCATCACAATCAAAATCAAACCATCAACTGATGCAAACGTTGGAGATATCATAAGTAAATAAATTTATTTATGTTCTTCAATTTGTTTCTTCATTTCAATCAATTCATTTTTTTTACGTTGACAATATTCTTTCTGTTGTCTCTTCCTTGCTTCTTTTCTCTCTTCATCATTAGCGTATTTGTTTTTCCTTCCTCGCTTTGTTTCAGCTTGTGATTTATGTTCTGTCAATTGTAGATTTTCAATAGACTTTGATTTTGTCATTGATTTAATGATAGGTGTTTGTTTATAATTGGTGAAATCAATTTCTATCATTTTAGACATCAATAAAAAAATCATTTATTATTTTTGATTGGGTTATAAATCAATCTATATGTTCGACCATTACAACATTTATCTATTATATACTCATCAATATTAAACGTTTCATCAGTGAACATTTTTATTTTTGTCTCTTCTTTCAATTTCTTCATTTGTTGACTTAACGTCTTATCATCTCGTTTCATTAATTCGCTCAATGGTTGAAAATAAATAAATTCGATTCGTTCATATTCTTTTGGTATTGGTGTGTAATCGGTCGGGTCAGTTTATCGTTTCATTTATGATATCAATAAATTATATTTCATTCATTGTTATTGGTGGCGCGTTATCATTTATGATAGCAACACATGAAATCATTTTTTTTTTTTTTTTTTTTTTTTCTATATTTGTTTCTTTCGCTGAGCTTGATTGTGATATTCTCAAGATGTAAATCTGTAATATCATCGTTTAACATAAATACTGGCTTTTTATAGGTGAATTCAGGTATGAATTGGTTAGCAACTAACCTATGCATTCTGTGTTGATGTCCATCATTTAGATAAACAATGATACCATCTCTTGATGTATATATTTTTTTAATTGACTTTTTTGTTTGCTTATCTCTGATGTCATATGGTTATTGAAAAGCGGTTTTCAAGATCAATATCCTTTATTCAAGCTAATTCAGGGTTTTCTTATTGATATATCAATTGAACAACGTTAGATCTTTAATATATCCTCTTTCAGGCTAATCTTCTCTTAATTTTTCCAAATTCTTTTACGCTCAAACTCAATTTTTTGTTACAAAAGTAGTATACGTTAGGCTGTGCGCCCTTAACGGTCGCCCAGACCTAACTGCGCCGACCGTTATCACTAGGGAACTTTGAACAAAAAAAAAACATAACCATTTTAATGTTTATGCTATATCCAATAGGGTAGCATATGGTGTTCTTGTAAATATTTCACATTTTGGATTTTCAGAATTTGAAATTCCATTTTTGAAAAATGAACTATTGAAAACTATTGATTGAGCAATAGAAATAACATTGAAAGTTGTTTTGTCTAACGGAAAACGTATATTATTCAAATAAATTTCTGTTGGTTCACATTGATATTCCGATGAAGGCGAATTTGCAGAATTAAATGAAACATTGACTTTGATTTCTTTCTGAGTCACAATATTATTTTTAGTTTCAGGATAAGAAAGATACATTGTTGCTTCATAATTGTCAAGTGCTTTTTCTAAATTATATCGAATTATTCCTTCAGATTTGTTATCAAAGGTATAATTAACTTTTGCCAGTTTTATCAAATTATTCATATATTTTTTATTACTTGATTTTAACTTTTTAATCCGCTGCTTCACTCCAAAACCAGCATTTTCTTCATTATTTCCAGAGATTTGAAAATCAAACATTTCACTTAAATTTGATTATATAAATTGCTTTTTTCTTCATCTAATCTTTTCTTTTTTGATTAATGTTTTACCTTTTCTTATTTTTACCTTTAATTTTTGGCCAACAAAAAATTAAAATGTTTTTTCTACGTTTAAACCCAGTTTTACGTTATAAAATAACTAATATTATTCTAATATAGCAATAATTATGGCTTTTTACCCGAAATTTAAACAATACTCCAACATTTTATTAAAATCTAATAACCTTCTTATATCGCTGCCAATTTTATTTATTCATTTAATTCTACAATTGGTCCCAATTTACATGGGAGGTGATTCATATTTAAATCTCTTTTAATTCTTTGAAAAAATTACAAATAATATGATTTTGGAGGAAAAAAGTGAAATTTTTTAATTTTTGTTTTAATAATTAAATACATCTTTAAAGCAACATTATATTTTCTCATACCAAATTGGAAAAAACTCAAAGCTGCCAGAATAATTTGCAAATTATTTTCTTAGAAACAAGGAAAAAAAAATTCGGAGCCCTATTAATCGCATAAATATCAGGTACTTAGGGTAAGCAATATTAATCAATAAGCGATTTTTGCATATCTCTTTCATTTTACCAGAATATTTAGATAATTGAAAATTTTTCATCTTCTTTTTTCTTCATTTTACTATCACTAAAGCATCTTGACATACTATTAATAAAAATGATAATCGTTTTTGAAAATCTTTTTTTCTTCTTTACTTATGAGCTATTTTTTAATTTTATACGTTTTTCCATTCAATTATCTCTCACAATTTCATTCAAATTTAATTCGTTAAATTTAATCTTAATAACGTACAAAAAAATTATCATTTGTAGCGAGTTGGGTATATTGATAAAAAAAATATTTAAGCATTTATACTTTTTAATAAAATAATTAAAATAAATAATCTTCAATACAAATCAAGATAAAAATATTTTTAGAAAAAGGTGATGTGAAAACATTTTTTGTCCAAAAATATTTTTTTGTCAACCAACTCTATTCAAATTTTCAAAAAATAAAAAAATAAAAATAATAATAATAATAATAAAAACGCGGAAACCGTTTACATTTAATCATCGGAGGTAAAAAGTTGCTTTTTTCAAGATCATTTATTTTTTAAGGGACCACTATCATATTTTTTTGTAAACATTTCAATATTGAGAAAACTCATAGAAAAGAAAATTCAATAGTTGTTATCTTGGAAAAAGTTTAAAACTTTAAAATTTCACCATTCCGATCATTTTTGTAAAATTTTTACTCCTTTCAACTTTTAAATTTTTATTGAAAAAAGGGAATAGGCTTAAAAGAAGAATAGAAATAAATGATATGTAATTTATATAATTTATATATACCAAAATATAGCAAAAATACTCAAGAAATAATTTTTTTTAAGTCAATTAATTTTGTGATAACTCATAGAATTTTTAACATAGAATTTGATAGTGGTCCCTTAAAACATTAAAATTATGCTTGAACAAGATTGTATTGGTCTCGAAAAAAGTGTATGATTGATTATTTTTGCTTTTACAAATAATAAATTCACAGATACTTGTAGGGCTAATAGATTGCCCGATTTGCCGATTACGTTTCCAAAAAAAGAAGAATATAAGCTAACTTACAACTGATAACGTTTCGATAGTGTTTAAACCAATCGATAAGCAATTAATAGAGTACCCGCAAGAGAACATAAACAGAACAACCAAAAGAATAAAAGAAGAGAAAGAAGAGAACCTTTTTAGAAATGCAAGAGAAGAATTAATAAACGAAATAATTAGCGAGAACCACATTATACGACAGCTCGTTAAATAACAAACACAAATGTTGGAAGACAAACGAAACGAACTAATAAAGCAGAAAGAAGAAGAGTTTAACCAACAAATGCAATAATATAAACTTACGAAGAAGCTACAAAAATAAAGAACACATTTATTCAATTGTTTAACGAAACTCTTAACTCGAACAAACATAAATTAATGGAGTTAAACGATAAAGACCATTTATTTATTTATGCTTATAAGTTTATCTTTACTCGGTCTGGTAGTACGGCTTTATTATTTTGCAGCAAACAAGACAAAGCGAATCTAATTTATCGATTTACTGGTTTGTTAAGTCTATTTACAATTATCTAAGAGAGAACAACAACAAATGGTCCGAATTAACGAATAACATTAATGACTCTTCGTTCGGGATACAAATAATAGAAATCGAAAAGGAAGATGTCTATTACAATGCTTCTCGTAATCTGTGCGCAAAAAAATATCGTTTACAACACTACAACAAGCAACGAAATACATTTAAACCAACCTTTTGACTTCTGGAACTCTACAGCAATCGAAACAATAAAGAAAGAAGCACCGAACAATATTAAAATCGATAATATATTAACACATAACAGTTATTGTAAAGGAAAACACGATCCAATAGATAAACTAGTTAAAGAAGGAGATGTTATCGAAATCTTTAATACATTCGATTATTAAGGTAACTATTTAATTAGTTTTCGATTAGATGGCAAGGAACAAACCGAGAAGAGTAACCGATTCCTAGATGATATGATAAAAGATAAGGAAAGTGTTTTTAAGGTTGTTATTGGTGTACAGAAGCCGCACCCAATTAGTAAATGTTGTTGTTATATCTTTATTTCTTAAAGCAGAAAGCAGACATAACCAAGTTATCAACAATAAAGGAAGAATGATAATTAATCGATTTGTATTTAGACAGGAAACCACCAGGAAAACCGCTCTGTAATCGACTCGTAATTAGTGGGTTTATTTTCGTATAACGTGTAATAACCTTATTTTGTTGTGTTGGATTATTAGAAAATCTTTATCGATTAAATCCAGAACTCTTAAACCGAATAGCTATCTTTTAATGTTGTTTCGATATTTGTTACTTTTATTGTATAATGTAAAAGTAAGTGTATATCGCATTAAATAATAATTATTCAAAGAATATAGATGAAATGATAAAAGTAAGTGTTAAAGATGGTGCGTTTAAAGAGTTTAAAACAGCTACCACTCACTTTGTACCTGTAGTAATAACAACATTCTCAACAGCATCTAAGTGTTTAGGTGGTATCATAGAACATTTTACCATTGCATATTGATATTCTATAGTAAAAAAATAATGACATTTTAAGGTAATATAATAATATGATGAATTCAAAATCCTCTTTGGACTATATAAATTTGAATCTTCAATTTTCTTTGTTTGCTATAGGGATGTTCAAAATTCACTTTTTCTTTGGAAGAGTTCGACTTTTTCTGGGCAAAAATGAATAATAAAAATCCTTAGTTTGCTATAATTTGAAATTACTGAAAAATAAGAATTTGATACCAAAATGAATATACTTTATGAAAGTTGATCTTGATTTTTAATTATATTATTACAATATGTGACATAATAATTAATTATTTCTTTGTTAAGGGACCACTATCAAATTCTATGTTAAAAATTCTATGAGTTATCACAAAATTAATTGACTTAAAAAAAATTATTTCTTGAGTATTTTTGCTATATTTTGGTATATATAAATTATATAAATTACATATCATTTATTTCTATTCTTCTTTTAAGCCTATTCCCTTTTTTCAATAAAAATTTAAAAGTTGAAAGGAGTAAAAATTTTATAAAAATGATCGGAATGGTGAAATTTTAAAGTTTTAAACTTTTTCCGAGATAACAACTATTGAATTTTCTTTTCTATGAGTTTTCTCAATATTGAAATGTTTACAAAAAAATATGATAGTGGTCCCTTAAATTATTTTTCAGATAAATAATGTAAATATTTAAAAAATTAAATTATTTCATTTTTACTATTTATAAATATTACGAGGTTTGAATAAATATTATAAATAAAAAATTACAAAGATATTGAAAAACGCTTTCCTTATCTTTTATCATATTTATTACCTCGATATGCCTATTAAGTGACTAGTTTCCAAATTTATTGTAAACCTATCAATATTGAATGAACTCATAGAATAAAACTTTGAAAGATAGCTTTTCGGAAAAAGTTTTGGTCAAATATAATAAATTTTTCTCCTTAACGATCAATTTTATATTATTTTGGTAACTTTTTGAATGGATTAATTTTTTTAAAAAATGAAAATTAGTAAGAAATATTAATTAAAAAAAATATAAAATAAATTGATAAATAATAATTTATTAAAATAATAGAGTCCCACAAAGAAGTCTCAGATTGCCCGGAAAGCATAGGTTATTTATGGATATTTATACATTTACAAAAAACCTAACTTTCTCAATAAACCTCTTTCTTTTGTGGATAATACAAGGTTTACGTAGAAATAATTACATTTTCAAAATGACCTAAGGTATTTCATGAACGTAAGGTTTACTGATTACTTCAATTATATACGAATATATTAGATTTATATAAAAAATTGTAGATTTCTATGATAAACTGGAGATTTCCATGTAAACCTGAGGTTTCCAAAATAAATTGAATAGTTTATTCATTATGAAAAAGTTCGATTAAAACGTACATTTTTTTATAATCATCAACATTTTGGGTTCCAAAATCATTTTATCATGATTTATTTGCTTTAACTGACATTATAAACTTTTAATTATTGCTTTTTTATATTTTTGTATGATTTTTTGAGTAAATGGATAATGATATCATTTATTAAATGCTTTTTTATGCTTTAAGAGAATCTTGTAAAGAGATCAAATGCAATATTTGTATTTTTATATATTGTTTGATAGTTTACAATTCGAATCATAAGATAAAATTTTCTATTCAAAATTTTATTTTGGAAATCTCAGGTTTATTTGGAAATCTCAGGTTTTCATGAAAAAATGAATATTTCTCTGAAAAAGTTATGTTATTCATAATTTTCTGAATTTCATGATAAACATGAGGTTCTTTGTTCACCTATGCTTATTCATAAAAAATAAATGTTTATATGTTAGTCTTATATATATATGAAAATGTAGACATTTACTGGCGACCTGAGACTTCTTTGTGGGACTCTAATAAAAAAATATTTCGTTTTTTCATTTTTCAATAGAAAATTATTATATTATCAAGTTTTTTTATGAATCCAGCATATTTGATATATAAATAAAATAATGCATGAATATTAAAATCTAGATCAAACTATTTAATATATTTTTCAGTCAAAAACAAAAAAAACTTTTTTTTGTGAGAACACATAGAATATTTTTATTCAAATTGGAAACTAGTCCCTTAAACCTTTATTCTCTAAAATGGTTGATTCGTTTATGATTTTAATCTCTTCAATAATACTTTTAAAAAAATAGCCCTGAACTTTCTCTTAACATTAATAAACACAGTATTTACATTGTTTTCAAAATTATTTAAGAATTTAAGATGAAATATATAATTTAATATCAAAACTTGAGTAAATTTAATTTTCTACTAATATTTTGAATAAATATCATTTCTTTAATAAATAACTGTTTGTTTTACATGTTCAAATGGCATTTATAAACAAAATATTCAACTTTTAAATATTCAATGTTTCTAATTGACTTAATATTCAAGGATCTTTTTGTTTTTAGATTTATTTTTTTACCGGTAATACTAATTTTTCTTTTTTTCATTTTTTTATTTAGAAATTTTTATTTATTTAACAATAAAAAACGTACTGGTATAAATGCACATTATCATTTCCCACTTTTTGAATAGATTGATACAAAGGTGAGGTACTTTCCCTTTCAATTTTGTGAGAAATGAAAAAGTCGCATTAGTACCTCACCAAATATAGGTCGGTTCAACGGACGGTTTGTGTCAAAAAAGCAAAGCCAAAATCAAAAAAACGTTGGAAATGCTTGGTTTTAGGATATATATTTCACTACTATATTTGGAATAAAATATAAAATTTTGGTGAGATTTCTTGAGTTGAATTTTTTTTTATAAACTTTTTTTTATTTTTTTTCATCCATGCATTAAAACTCATGTTAATTTTTTATTATATAATTTATATAAATATATTTAATTGATAATAATTATTTTTTACTCAATAGTTAAATAATATATCAAGATATCAATATTTTATAAAAATATATTTACAATTCAGTACTTATAGAATTTTTTGAGCGGTAACTTTTCTGAGGAGAAAATTCAATTATTATTTTTATTCATTAACTAAAATAAATTAAATTTATCTCTGTTAAAAAAACATAATTTTAAATTATAATTATTTATTTTAAATTATATTATTAATATTGTTAGTAATAATAGTAACTATAATATAAAAATATAGTTCATAAATATATAAAATAATGATATCTAATAATTATTTTTGAATATCATTGAAAATTCTTATTTAGAAAATTAAAAAAATGCAAATATATGAATATACATGAATCATTTACGTATTGTTCAAAAAAAAGTTATGATATTAGGATAATTATTATTTTTAAATATTTATTAAATAATGATAAAGATTTAAGTATACTTATACATTGGAATATCTTTTTTTATTCTAAATTTTTAAACGTCAATTTCTCAAAATTCAACTCAGGGATTTTTTTTATATTTTAAAATTTTAGTCAAAATATAATGTTATATAATATATAATAATATAAAGCTAATTTAACGTTTTTTTAAATTCTCTGACACAAACCGTTCGTTGAACCGACCTATCACCAAATTTGAATAAAAATTGAATGGTGATATGAAATTGACCTTGGTATTTTTTCATGAAGCCCCACAATTTGGTGTCTTATTTTTTTTTAGAGATATTTTATTATTCACTTTTGCCCAGAAAAAGTCGAACTTTTCCAAGGGAAAAGTGAATTTTGAACATCTCTATTTTTTTTCAAAGCTCAATTTTTCTTATAATTGACCTTTTTCTATATGGCACAATGCCTTACATATGAAACAAGGAAGATAAATAATTCAAACAATTTTGAAAAACTTTTTAACACTAATGCAAATCTATCCACCGATTGGCTGACTATTTCTAGCATTAGTTATTCCGCTGAGATTTATGATAAAAATGCCTCAGTTACAATAAATATGCAAATTTGTAATAATTCTCACGAATGTACTGAGTTTTATTGCTTGATTCCATATCTTTATCCTCATAAGCTGTCTCTTTTATCCATTGAATATGAAGGGGACAAACACCATTCACTTAATCCATTAAAAGAATTTTCAAGAACAAAATTTGATGACTCTGTTGCAGAAGGAAATTTTACAATTGTATTAGATCCTAAACAAGAAAACGAGACCTATATTACACTAGCCAACTTTCAACCAGGAAAAAGCTGTACAATACAATTTAAACTTGTGAGCAATCTGAAATATGATTCCAATTTTTATATTTTCGAAATTCCATTAATTTCTAATTGCAATGAAACGTTATATCCGAACTATTCCATTGAATTAAAAATTATGTTAAAAGAACTTACTTACCAAGGAATTCAGCTTGAATACAATAACAGTGATCATAGTGAATCAATAAAAAATCTAACCGAAAAAACAATTAAAGATATCACACTACAATCAAATTTTATATTACGAATTCCACATAAACAAACAGTTATTGACCAAATTTCAACTGTCAATGAATCACCAGACATAGTGTTTTTTATCAATGATCATTCAATATTAGATCCAAAACTCAATTCTTCTATTCTCTATTTTCTTAAAAATTATGGAGAAAGATATAGATTTAATATTATACGAATTGGGCCAAATGGGGCTTGCTGCTCAGAGAAAATGAATGAAAAGAATGTTGAAAGTCTTAACAATGCCGAAAAGTTCCTCGAAGAACCAAAACCAACAAATAAACATTTAAAAATCAACGATACATATTCAAATGTATTCGGATACTCTTCCAATCAAGAAGTAGAAACACAAACTACAGACAATAGTCAATCATCAATGGTAAAACCACGAGAAAAGCTGATAAAAGATGTTGATCGTCACAATACAATTGCAATTTTTATCGGTTCATTCGACCGAGATCTAATTACACCGCAAAGAACGAAAACATATGTGATCGATCCATATAATCTTCAGAATACAGAAATTTTTGCCTCAAATAATAATTTCTTTTATATTAGTACAACAAAAGGAATAGATGATGCATTCGATTCCCTTTTGAAAATGCTCAGAACAAATCCAACTAAAGATTCATGTGAAACAAAAGAAGATATTGATGAAATAAAAGTCGTTGAAGAAGTTCTTTTAGAAAATATTATCAATTTAAAGCATTTTATCAAGTTATGCATTCAAAATAGCTACGATGAACAAGAAAGTAGAAGCTTTTTTGAAAAATTACTTGAATTTCTAGATCTATCAGAAAAAGATGACAAAATTAAAACATTGATAACAAAAAAACTAAATTCAAATTTTATTGATATTGTATTTGGTAAACTCGTAAAAGAATCTAAAGTAAAAAATAAAGATACTTTACGTCGTAAATACGGTCAGCATTTACTTAATAACATAGATGGTTTTCTAGAATATGTATTGGATTTCAAAGAATATATTAATCAAATAATGCCTGAAGAATTTCTTGATCCTGAATTCTTATATACTCTAGTTAAAACAAATGAGCAAATAATAAAAATTATAGCTCAATACAAATTAGAATCGACGAAAACTAATTCAGAATTTCATAACTTTATATTTGGCGATATTTTATATGAAAAATATACAACAATTGTAAGAAATTTTCAAATAGTGAGTGGCCTACAAGCAGGAAGGAGTAATGTTCCATTAAAATTCCCAATCCAAGGTATAAATAATAACCCTCAAAGCCGAGAAAAACTAAGAGTTCCTGAAATGCACAATAGCCCAATTATCTCCATCAATAAAGATTCATCTTTAATTCAAGACTCATCTTACGTTACATCAAACTATCCAAACAAACAAAAAGAAATGACAATCAGAACTATCGCTTCATTAATCAAAAGTGAATCTAAAAATACTAATATAGGAGAAGATAAACAATTCCAATATCAATATGATGAACAATATAAGGAACAAGAGAGAGAGAAGGAAATTTATTTAGACAGGAAAAATTTAGTAAATGAATACTTATCAGATAAAGAAAAATTTAAAAAGTTGAAAATTGATATGAATAATAACGAAACACAAAAAATAATTGAAAAGGATAAATATCATAATTCATATGAAGAAGGGATTGGCTATTATAAAAATGAGGAATTTTCAAATAGATTCCAAAATGGACAAATGATAGATTTACCTGAAGACAGAAAAACAAATTCTAGCGTAGAGAGAATTTTTGCACAAAGCAATAATTTGGAACCAGTACTTGATTTGTTTTCAGAGGGCAATGATAATGAACCTAAACTTGGAGCTTAAAAACTATTGTTGTAATTTATATTTTAATTGATCAACTCGATATCTTATCTTCCACATAGATCAATCTAATTCTTTATATATTTGCGATCCGGACTTAAATTGAGGTAGTCTGTACTCTTAATATCTCGTACAATTGTTTTATCTATCTCTTAGATAAAATGAAACTTAAAAAGCATGCTATATTTTGTAATTAATTGATTAATAAAAACCATTGCGAACAAAACTTGCTCTTATTCAAAAAACTTTTCCAGATAGCCATTTTTATTCATTGGTAAATAATTGACAATGAATATATTTCGAATTAAAATTTTTAAATTTTTAAATAGAAAGATTATTTCAATGAGAAATATTTTATTGAAGGGTATTTAAATATCAAATATTTATCAAAATCAACATTAAAATATAAATATTATAATCGAATTCATAAAAATAAAAATCAAAAAAAAAAACAACTCTGAACAATTAAATAAAATCTGTTCAAATATAAACATTTTTGATTACCTCCAGAGCTTGACCTTTTTATCTTTTCCACCAGAAGCAACAGGAGCTCCTGATGGGCACCAGTCAACACCATAAACTTCATCTTCGTGGCCAGGAAGGTCATTTATTAGTTTCTGATTTATAATACTCCATACTTTGAGCGTTGTATCTGAGCTAGCGCTAACAAGTTTTCTTGAATCTGGTGACCAAGCTAGTTGATAAACAGGTCCCATATGCGAACCAGTGAATCTTCCTCTTCCTTTTCCAAGTGTACATATGAATTTACCTGTTTTTCCATCAAATATTTTAACGGTTTTGTCAAATGATGCAGTTGATAACCAATATCCATTTGGAGAAAAGCAAACATGATTAACAGTCTTAAGATGACCTGTTATCCTCTGAACTTCTATAAACTTCTTACCGGCCAAATCAAATTTAAGAAGAGAAATTGTACAATCTTCGCCACCAACAGCAATCATTTCCACAGGACTTGATTTTCTATGTTCCTCAAGGCGTTTAATGGCTGCAGTTTTTGAATCTTTTGAATCTTTATAAAGTTGACCTAATTCATATCCACCAGTTCGTAATACAAAAGCTGTAGATATTGCTAAGGTTCTCCATGCTCCACTATGTGCAGAATAAGCTGCAATTTCTGCTCCATTATTTGTATCCCAAGCTTTTACTGTTCGATCATGAGATGATGAGAATAATATTCCATCAGCTCCCCATGCAAGACCCATTATTTTTTTCTGGTGCCCACTGGTCGCAACAAGTTTTCTTCCAGTTTTAGAACAATATATATTAAGTTCACCCTTTTCAGTGGCGGCAGCAATTCTTGGATATTGATGAGAATCTTGAAAGTGTAATGGTTCCCACTGAATTGCAAAAATGGCAGCTTTTGAAACTTGAATTTCGTTATGAACCGAGAAATTAAAATCTTTTTTGTTTCGATGAATTATTCGTATACAACCATCGGTTCCAGCAACTGCAAGCATTTCAGAATCTTGATGCCAGTTAATACATTGAATCCAAGTTTTAGCTTTGATTGGCAATTTTTGACGCATTGATTGAGTAGAAATATCCCAAAAAATAACAGATCCATCGCCTCCACCTGTTGCCAAATCAAGCCCAGTATTTGAGAAAGCAATACATAGAACTGTATGCGAATGTCCAGGAAGAGTGGCAGAGCAAAAACTAACAGGGCGAACTCCAAAAGAAGATTCTGGTCGATATACGATTTTTACTACGTTTTCTGAGGATACGTTTTGTGCGACACTATCGAGCGCACCAACAATTTGTTCTTCATCAACATAGAAAGAAAAAGGAGTAGCTTCTTCGTTTTCTAAAAATTTGTTTACCAATTCTGTCATTTGTAAAGTAGAAGTACTAACTGGAAGCGAAACTTGTGGGCCTGTAGGCTTTCCATCGTTATCTACAAATTGCGCAAGAAATTCCATTGCAAATTTTGTATTTTTTGAGATAAAAGTTATATACCATGGTCATCTATTTAACAAAATTTTGAACAAATAGACTCTGAATTTTGATTTTTACAATTCGTTTAAAAGATAATGAATTATTCTGTTTTATATCTTTCCGCTGCTCTTTATTTGACATCTCCATTTTTATCTATATCAAAGAGTTCAACAAATTATGATTTATGCCTTCATCAAGTAAGATTATTCAAATCTTTTTCTCATTTTTTGTATTCTCAATCAAATCTCGCAAGCTATCAATTAAAGAAATCATAAATTAAATTTTTTTTATCTTCTTCAATAAGAATTAATACAGAGGATTATTCTGCTCGTTATTTTTACAATTCAGATGAGAAAGATAAATCAATTACTTTTACATCATTTTCTAATATTATTATTGTTGTTAATAACAATAATACTAAAAATTCTGTTTCACATAATAGCGGAGGCCAGCAAATTATTTCAAATTTTATTGCATATTTGAAATATTCTACTTTTTCTAATAATATAGGCGAGTCGATTCTTCATATTTCTCTAAAAAATGATAAATCATCCATTGAATATATTAATATTTTAAACAATTCTGCAATTTTGAAATTTCATGGAAATGTAATTTTTTTTGCACAAACTGCTTTTGGCCATTTTGTTTTTATAAATAATTAGTATCCACTTATCACTACAGGCAGCCAGGGAGTTCTTCTTGTTGATTGCGTTTTTGATATTCCGAAAGAATTTATTGAAGATGACAAAGATGATGAAAATATCGATAATGATAATTTTCAAAAAGAATTTAAATTTTTTAATGGAAATGTTTCATATGCACACTGTGTTTTCGACAAACATCCAACACCACAAATATACTCTCAGGCTCCTTCTCAAATTTTAATAATAATAAAAATGAAAGTAGTGGCTCATTTTTATCTATGCTATGGTCAATAATTATTATTGCTTTTATCGCTGGCATTATCTTTTTGAGCCTTTATATGCCTAAAATATATATAAAGCGGAAAAAATATGATGATGAAGAAAGAGATGAACGTGCTCCATTTATTAACAAATACAATCAAAAATATTTTTAAGGAAATGATACCAACATTATATTTTTAATCTTGTTTGTAATATAAAACTTTTATTATTATATAAACATATCATTTTAGTTTTCTTAATTATTGATAAACGATTTAAATAATCTTAATTACATAAATATAATAAATAACTTTGTGGAAAACGATGTATATTTTATTTTGGAGTAAGCCATAAAACTATGCAAGAAACGTTTTCAGTTGCTCCTTTCTTTAATGCTTCTTTAGTAATAGATTGAGCAGCTGATGGAGCTGTTGTATGTGAACATGCTAAAGCTGCAATTCTTTTATCACTAAGTGTATTAAAGATACCTGCGCATCCAATGACAATAACCATTCCATCATGACGTTTGACTTGCGAAAGATATGGTTCATGCGAAATAACTTTTTTGAGATAACCATCTCCTAATGATCGAGTAACTGGAACTTCACCATTAACTAATCCATCTTGAATAAAACCACCACGAGCTTCAACTTCTTTAGCTTCGTTTTCATTTAATGGGGAGTGTAACTCTGACATGTGAACAAGATCACCTTCTTCAGTAATTAATAATATTTGTGTATCACCTAAATTTGCTGTATAAATATCATTTTTCCAAATCATAACTGCAGCCATAGAACAACCTTGGTCAGGCCAGTTCTTAACTAAAAAGTCGTTAACTTCTTCTATTGATGGAGTGATCAGAGTTTTTGGATTTATATCGTTTGAAAAATCACGAGCAAAAACACGATGAAGATTATTGCCTGCATATTCACAAACATCTTTATTTCCATGTCCATCAAATACAGCATAATATGAAGAACCTGAACCTGAAAAATCACCTACAGCAACAATTGAGTCCATTCTAATTGGGTCTTCATCATTACATTCTGCATGTCCATAGTTGTACATATGGCGTCCAAAGGCGAGGATATTATGCTGCGTTTCTGGAGGTGAGACCAAACCAGTGGCTGGGTTGAGTGTTATTGTTGACCTAGTCATTGGGTAGACAAAATAACGAACGAATACAAAATCGATTTGAATGAAAAACGATCATTTTTACTTTTCAAAAGTTCCATCAAAACGTTTATATAAAAAGTACGTTAACTTATATACGAAACTCTACTTTGGTTCTATAAGTGACACCGTTTTCGATTTTTCTCCTCATATAATTTTCAAATCTGTAAAAATTGAAATGTTAAACAAATAAGATTTTCTTGTTATTATATTCTCTAGCTGGTTAACTGAGTTAACTTAACCTAACTCAAATAACTTTTTGTTAGCTTATTGAACTATCATTTTTATCGGTAAAGCTAAAGTTTAGAGTATAGTTACCTACTATTATCTAATATATATAATTATAATTTTATTCTGTTTTTCAAACATTTTGATTGAGATAAAAATGGAAACTTCGTTTTGAAAAATTACTATAATTCTTTAGAAAAAATTGATTCATATCTTTCAATTATAAAATAATATTCTCAAAAATAAATTTTTATTAAAAGAAAAAGTTAAAAAATAAAATATTTTTGAGTGATTATTTGATGAATGTTTATAAAAAAAGTATTTGATATCATCTCATTTTTTTGATGATTAATCAAAATATTCTCAATTTAAATACCAGAAACGATTTTACGAAGAATAATAACAAGGCTCTTTATAAGAAAGGAAGCCATAATTTTTCTAAACCTACTCAATGTGCAAATCAGATGAACGGATCTCCACTTTCATTACAGAATATTGAGTCTTGTTTTTCATCTAGTTTAACTCATCTTGATATTTCAACTTCAAATACATCAATTGCTCATACTATGGAAATTTTAAAAACCCAAGGAGGCGGCCATGCAGGCATTCTTCAAGGAAGGAAAGGAAAATATGCTACAATTGCAAAACCTTTGAATGCTGAGCGTGAAGGCCTTTTTTATAAAAGAATAAAAAATACTCCATTATACCAATGCGTTCCAAAGTTCTTTGGAATGAAAAAAGAAAACTCCAATATCAACAATAATAATGATATCAAACAAAATAATCAGAAGACTAAATATTGGCTCTTATTACAAGATTTGACAAACAATATGTCATCTCCTTGTATTGCTGATTTGAAAATTGGAACCAGAACATATGAAATCAATGTACCTCTATCAAAGCAAGAAAGACAGAAAAGTTTGTTGAAAGGAACAACGACTCTTACTCACGCTGTTCGTTGCATTGATATTTGTATTCGTCAAAATAATGAAGTTTTACAAAGTTGGAATAGAAAAGCTGGAAGAAAAATGAATTGGAACGATTTACAAAAATCTTTAGAACATTTCTTATCAACAAAACAAAGAGTTATTCAATTCAAGGATCATCTTAAATTTTTAAGAGAAAAATTAGTAGAAACTTATCAAGTTTTACCTAATATGAGGCTTTACTCAGCTTCAATTTTGGTTATTTACGATGGCGATAAAGAAAATGGACCAGTCATTGTTAAATTAATCGATTTTGGCCATGGCTATACAGATTTAGCCAGCGAAGGAGGCAATATTCATGATCCTTCATGCGATGATAATGCACTCCTTGGAATCGACAATCTTTTATTAGTGGCTGATTCATTTTTACAAAATATACAATAAATGTATATTTTGTTTGTTGATGTATATTAAATAATTTGTTTGAGACTTAATTATATACATATTTTTTTTTATATTAAATTTTAAAAACTAATTTAAATCAATTAACTGAGAATAATCCAAAAGGAAATCAACAATTCAAATGAATGATTTATCAATAATATAAAAGATATGGTTGCCATGGGGTTCGAACCCACGCCCTACTGGACCAGCGCCTTAGACCACTCGGCCAAACAACTTTTATGATCATTCAAGCAATTTTTTTTCTTTGTTCAAAAAAAACTTATACTAAAATTTTGATGT
Organism: Tritrichomonas musculus; assembly: GCA_039105265.1. Lineage (NCBI taxonomy): Eukaryota > Parabasalia > Tritrichomonadida > Tritrichomonadidae > Tritrichomonas > Tritrichomonas musculus. The sequence continues at coordinate 8,189,275 of JAPFFF010000002.1, forward strand.
ATTATTTTTTAAATATATATTTGGCTGCTCAAAATTGTCATATTAAAATGAATCTTTGCTATAATGGAGATATACTTCCAAAACCAATCCCAGAAAAGGTTTCTCAAATATTTGAAAAGACAAGAGTTCTCGAATTTAATAAAGATGATCAATGTTTTATTTTTGATTCTGATTTCGATAAAAAAATCGTTGAATTAGCTATGAAATTTTATGAAACGCCAAAACCATTTACAGATGAAAGTTTAGATTTATTTCTCAAAAATAAAAAAGAACTTTATAAACTTTCAAAAATATTAAATTTACCATCTCTTCAGAATTTTACTGGATCACATATTAATCCAGAATCATACCATCAAGTTTCGACAGATATAGAAGATGAAATTATAATTTTTGGAGAACAGGATTTCAATCATCATTATGAATTTCGAAAATCAAAGTTACCTACTTTTCCAACAATGAAATATACACTAAAAACGAAAATAAGTATAAATAATGAGGATAAATTTATGCGCCTTTATGCCAAATTTCAATCCTTACAAAACCAAATTAATGAACTTAATGAAGAATTCGAAAACCAGAAAAATCATAAAGATCACAAATCCTCAACTATAGAATCAGAAAATGAATCAGAATCTTCACTTTTAACTGAAGATTCCGTATCACCTTCAAAGAAAACTAAAAAAAGTGCTAGAAGAATATCAAGCTTTAGGAAATCATCAATAAATACATCAAGAAGGAAGAAAAAATTTACGCCAAAAGTTCAATACGAAAAAACAGTAATCTTACCTCCAAAACCAGTTGAGCCGCTACCAAAACTTAAAAACCCATTTAGTGATGATAAACTTGATAAAGTTAGTGATCTTTCCAGTTCAAGCGATTCGAGCGAAAATACTGAAAAGCAGGATTCATTGAAAGATCAAGATGATATAACATTACAAATGAATAGATATATTTTAACTACATACAAAAATCTTCAATTTAAAGAATCACAGATATCTGGATCATCTTATGCTTATTCGTCATCACTAAATGATAAATGCGGAAACGTTGATTTATTAGCAAATACTGATGGATGGTTTTACCAATCAGCGGATGAAGAGCATCAATATGTAATGTTTAAATTTGATTCACCAATACTTATTGATTATTATTTCTTTATGACTTATGCTTTACCAAAAGGTTTTGCTCATTTAAAAAAGTGGAGGTTAGTTACTTTGAAAGAGAAAGAAAATAATAAAACAACTATAGAAAATATAGATGAAAGGGAGACACTAGAATTAGATGGACCTAATAGGATGTGCGGTTTTCATGTTGATTATAATAAACCTGTTGATAATATTATTATTCAAATGGTTGGAGATAATATCTTCCAAAATAACAGGCTCACATTACAGAATATATTTTTTGCATCAAATCCCCCTCTTAAATACGACTCTCCTTTTAACTTTCCATAATAAAATTTTGTTATTTTATAAAATAAAACTTTTTGAATTGATATTCAATTTTTTAACAAATATGACTTTTGATTTTTTAATAAATGACAACTATTAATCATTCTTAAATCTAATTTTTAAGATAATAACAGTAAGCTATTTTTACAAATATACTTTCCAGTTATTTTCATTATTATAATCATTATGATTTGAAGTCCTAAAAAAAAGGTTAATACAAAATTCAATTGCTCTCAATTATAAAAATATATTCATTTTTATATTCCATTGATAATTATCAATAAAATGATTAAACAAAAATATATTTATATTTATATTAAAATACAATATATATATAAATGAAAAACTCATAAAAATATTTTATTAGTTCGATTTTATTTTTATTTTATTATTTTGCGAAAACTCATAGAATTTATATGGTGAAATCATAATTCAAAAAATTCGAAATTTTGTCAATATTTTAATGAACTATCGGATAAAAATCATATTACTTGGGGACAGTTCGGTTGGAAAAACATGTTTATTGAAAAGATATATAAATAATGAATTCCGTGAAACGCCAAGCACAATTGGTGTTGATTTTGTTAATAAACAGGTTGAAATTAATTCAGAAGCTATTGACGTACGAATATGGGATACTGCAGGACAAGAAAAGTATTCATCACTGATTCAAACCTACTTTGTTTCGACTGATGGTGCCATAATTGTATTTGATCTAACTTCAAGACAATCTTATGAAAACGCTCAATCATGGATTGATAAATTGGTTGACATGTTAACCTATTCACCTGCAATGATACTCGTTGGAAATAAATGCGATTTATCAGATCAAAGAGAGATTTTAGTAGATGAAGCTATCAATCTTGCAAAACGAAATAATATACAATATATTGAAACTTCAGCACTGACTGGGGCCAATGTAAAAGAATTATTCAATCAAATTGAATCTGATTCTTACGCAAACAAGAAAAAAAGGGGATCACAGAACGGTGATGATTTGGAAAAGATAAGTAAAGATACAAATGGTTGTTGTTAAAGAAAAATTCTTAAAAGAAGATAAATGAATTTCCCATTAATTTATTCTCATAACTTTTGCGATAAAAGCTTGTAATAAAATAACTATTTTATACAAATACTCAAACATTTCTTATAATTTGTGACATTTATGAATGTTATAAAAAAATGATACAAATGCTCATAATGAGAGTAAAGATATCACTAATATTTATTATAGTAAATATTTTTTTTAACCAGCTTTAAGTCCACGAGCATCTTGGCAGACAGCACATCCGAAGCAAAAGTTGGCCTGGATGCAATCTCCACAGTCACCATCAACAGCTTCACCTGCTTTCTGGTGCATATATTTACGAATCCAGTATTCTGAAGTCATGTTGACAACGTGACAAATTGAGCAATTTTCGTTACGAATTGTTGCGTGATTTTGAGCATTTAAACAGCATGAACAAAAGAATCCATAAATGCAAACTGAGCAATCACTAAAGCAATGAAAAAGACCACCGCCGTATGACATTTTAATTAAATGAAATGCTTTATCAAATCAATTGATTTTGACTACCTTTTTAAAAAATTGAATTTATCTCTTTATATCTTATTTTCAATAAAAGGAGATATCTCAGAATTTTTTGCCGATGGTTGTTTACACCTCATTCAAAAAGTTTAATTTTAGTTATTTGGTTTATCAAAATCCTTTCGTTATTTTTTATAAATTATTTTATGCATAGATATTTGAAAAAATTTTGAATTGATATTTGACTTTTCATTTGACTCCTTAAGGCTATTATTGCTGGTAAATTGATAATAATCTTTCGAAAAAATAAATTGATATCATACCTATATCACATATAAATTTTGAGCCAGAAATATCGTTTTTTGTGTAAACTTTTCAATATTGAAAAAACTCATAGAAAAAAATATTCAATATTGAATTTTAGGATAATAATGACGTTATTTCACCAGACCGATCAATTTTTTGAGATCATATTGAAAAAATAAAATGCTTTAAAAAACCTGTAGACGCCTGATAAATATTTTTACGCTACTTTTTAAGTGTTTTTTTTTTTTTTTTTTCAAAAGTAAGGCCAAATTCAAAAAGATGAAATTTTGACCTAATATTTTATTCTCAGAATTTTTTTATATGATTTTTAGAAAAAGTTAGCTTATTCAATTTTTTCAGGCGTCTACAGGTTTTTCAAGGCACAATAGGAATAAAAGACATATATAAAGCATAATTATTATATACAATAATATAGCCAAAATACTCAGTAAACTAGAAAAATAATTTTGTGATAACTCATTGAATTTTTTTCTCTGAATATTCAAATTTTGATGGTTGTCTCTCAAAAAATTAAAACAAATTGTAACTTCCCCTATTTTTAGTTATATTATTCATTTATAAAGATTTTTGTATATTGGAAAAGTTAATGGATTGGCTTGTATTTGTGAGAAAAAGGTTAATTTTTAGTTAAATTAAAAAACCCTACCTATCTCATTTCATAAACGAAAAATAATTTTTTTTAAGAATTATTAATATTTAAAAACAAACAAAAATTATAAAAAACATATTAGATCTCCTTGAATCATTGTACAAACAGTTTTTTTTTCCAATAAAATATTAAGGAATTTTTCAAAATTTAACTGGTTGAGCCCTTTTAAAATTGGAATTTTTACTTTATCATTTTTCCTTTGGTAGATGATTCTCTATTGATCCAAATAATGTAGAAATAAATCTCATTCTTCTAATAAAAAATGAGAGAGAAAAATTTATTTAATTTTTATAAAATCTGTGCTCATCTAATATCTCATTTTTGAATATTTGGTATCCACTGACACAAAACGATTTCAAGATCAATAATATAATCAGAAATCTTAGTATTACATAGAACAATGATAAAATAAAAAAATGCTTTTGAAAAATGTCGGTTTATGTCAATAAAATTGTCTTTTTTAATTTTTTATGGATGAATCTTCAAGAATACATTGAACAAAAGAAAATTATTCAAAAAAATCTTCTGGAATTTATTGAGAAAGATGAAGATACTGAAGCAATTTATCAAAATCTGCTTCAGTGCTTTAAGGATATGAAAATTCTCGAAGATCAATATGAAATTAAATCAACTCTCTACATAATTTCTAACATAGCAAACAATCATCATCGAGACCTTGATTTTTTCAACAAGCTGGAAAAAGTTTTACTTTTTTTTAAAGATTCAATGAAAAACAAATTTACAAGTGTACAAATATACGACATTTTCCAATCCAACAACAGGATACTTCTTTTTCTTCTTCAAGAAGGGATACTTACCATAACCGAGCAATCAATTTACAGCTTCTTAGAAAATAATCCATTTAATCAAACAAAGTATCTTGTTTATTTTTTGCCAGAAATAAAACAGTTTTTCCCCAATGGTTTTAATGGAATTCCATATCTCAATGAATACCAGCCTTTTTATGAGAAACTTCCTGATCATTTCGACGAAAAACGAAAAATTGGAGAAAATGACACTTTTTTATGTGAAGTGATACGAAAAGATTCAATAGAACAGTTCATTACATATGTTAAAACGACCAATTTAGAATTGAATTCACGAATTGAAGAATCAATATATGAAACGAACACGAACTTTTTGAATGAAAAACCGACATTAATTGAATATGCATCATTTTTCGGTTCTATTCAAATTTTCAGATATTTACATTTGAATGAAATTGAATTGAGGCCAATTCTATGGTCATACGGAATACACGGAGACAATCCAGAAATTCTTCATTTTTTAGAAGAGAAAAAACTCATCTCACAACCGCAAATAACCGAAAAACCAATTCAATCGAGTGATGAAAGCGAAGAAGAAAATTTTGATTTTTTAAATACTTTACAACTCTTTGAAAAAGTGGAAGAATTTTCATATCAAGACTGTTTGAAAGAAGCGGTTAAATGTCATCACAACGAAATTGCAAATTACATTCTAACGAATTACTTAGAAGGAAGTGACATAAGTTTATTTGATTTTGATGAAAACATCACTAGTTATGGCTTTCATTTTTATAATTTTTTGATGTTGAAAAATGATGCTGATTTTGTGAAAAATGAATGGTTGCTTTCTTATGCCAGCCAGTTCGACCATTACAAAATTGTTGACTTTTTAATAAAGACAAAAAATATAACAACAATACAATCAACAATTCCAAATAATTTTTTTTTTTTCATTGTGTTTCAATTTTTTTTTATTTTTAAAATTTTTTTTTTTTTTTGTGAAATTTTGTTTCAATTTTTGAATACGAATCCGTTATATTTAGCTGCTAAAAACAATCACAATGATGTCATTAATCTATTGTTTACAATTCCCAATATTTCAATTGGCTACGGTTTCTTTGAAAATTGTAACAAATTGACTCACATCACAATTCCTTCTTCAGTGACAAAAATTGGCGACAAAGCCTTCAAGCAATGCACGTCACTGAGGGAAGTTACCATTCCTGAGTCAGTCGTTGAAATGGGAGGAAGTTGCTTTAAAGAATGCTATTCTTTAATTAAAGTGTCACTTTTTTGTCAAATAACAGAAATTAAGACTTATTCTTTTTCTGAATGTAATTCATTGAAAAAGTTGGATTTGCCGTTATCGGTCACAAAAATTGGAACAAATGCTTTTGAGGGTTGCGAGTCACTTTTTGAATTGACCATTCCTTTATCGGTAACCGAAATTGGCGTTGATGCATTTAAAGGCTGCATATCTTTGGAAAAAGTGACAATTCCGGCGGTTAGAGTTATTTCTAAGAATTGCTTTGAAGGATGCTCTCATTTGAAAAAAGCGGTTATTCCAAATTCAGTTGTTTCTATCAGAAATGAAGCTTTTTTCGATTGCTTCTCATTGAGCGAAGTTGTCATTCCCGATTCAGTGAGCCATATTGGAAGCAGCGCTTTTGCTGGCTGCTGCTCATTGACAGAGGTTGTGATTCCTACTTCGGTGAACTCTCTTGGTTTTGGAGTGTTTGATAGATGCCAAAATTTGAGAAAAATTACATTGAAAAAATCTTTGTTGAATTACTTGCAGATTAATCAGAATATCGAATTTACTTTTCTGTAATTGATATTAATATATAATAATACTAATAAAAAATAAAAAATAAATCAGAATTATATTATGTTTAACAAAATATTTATGTTTATTATTCTAAGTTTTTATTTCAATTTTCTTCTGAAAAAGTTTGCCTTATTGAAAAATAACGAAAAATACGTTTCGATCTTAAACTCAAAATATCAACAGATCGAATTTTTCATAAATTCTCAAGAAGACCGCTTGACAGCTCATTTCAAAGAGTTAATTTACTTCAACATAATAAATTACACATAATTTTTGCATTTCTGTATTGAATATTTTTTGTATTGGTTTTAGAGGAAATCTTCAAGTAGACTTGTTATTCTCCGATTATCGAGATCGATAATTGATTGACTTTTTAATATCGATACATAAATATGCACAGATTCTCGAGATCGATTTCAGAGATCGAGAATTTTTTTTCTCAGCTTTTGATATCAGAATTTTCAATTAAACTTTTTGATAAATATATGATCGTATTTAAATCTCAAATATTTCTGAAAAAAGAATGTATTTTTTTGATTTTAATCTTAAAATAAACATCAATACATTCTATTATTTATTTTTAGATATAATAAAATCACAAATGCCAATTATAAAAAAAGATAAATCTGTTTGAGATCTCGAGATCTCGGTAATTGATATCAAGTTTACAATTATTTTTATATCACATTTCATATCGGATATCTTGATAATCGATAATCTCGATATCAGATTTGTAAACTGATAATCGAGTATCAGATGTAAAAAAGTGACGTTTTTGATATCGATTCTCAAAATAACAAGTCTATCTTCAAGTACATGAAGTAAATATTTTATAGGTATCAATTCAAAAGTAAAATCAAAATAAAGAATAATAAATCATTAATATTTATTTTATCTTTTTGAGTTTTATCTGAATTTGACAAGAATCTGCTAAGATAAATTCATTTTTAAAAATGGCGGTTATAATGTCAAAAGAAAAAATCCATTTATGTTTTTTTGCCCAATAAAATTATCTTGGGCAAAACAGTCAAATGGCTAAATAAATACCCGCAAACATCATTTGTGATGGTTTATTCATTTTTTCAATAAGGTTCATACCAAAAATTCTTAATCATTGGATGAAAAAAAGACATATTTGATGAATAAAACTCTCATTTAATTAACCAACACTTCCTCTTTTCCTTTCTTTTCTTTTTTGACCATTTCTGAATGAATAAAAAAAAATAAATTATTAATAATTGGAATAACTAAAAAAAAAAAAAAATTAATATACTTTAATCAACTATATATTTATACAAAAAATATGATCTAAATGTATGCTTACTGTGATTGATTATTTAATTGAAATAGATTATTTAAATAATCTAAATACAATGAGTTACCACTTTGAATATTATTTTGATTGCTTAATACTATTGAAATAACAGGATCTGGCTCTTCTTGCTCAATTGGTTGAGCAATATCATCTTCGTCATCAGTAGAAATACTTTCTTGGTCATTGATGTATATTTCTGCGCTTTCATTATTTTTACAACAACGCGATTGTTGCTTTCTCTGTTCAAAAAGTTTTATATGAATTTTCCTTCTCATCTTACTTATAATTTGTTGCTTTTGGTTTGAAGACATATTGATTTTTTCTTCTTGGTTCATGTCAAAACACGCAATATCATCTCCAACTTGAAGGACTATTTTTTTTATTCTTCTTTCAAGTTTTTTCCTTCCCATTTTATAATATGTGAAAGATCAGCTTTTTGAATGCTTCATTAACAAAAATTGAATTATAATAAAATTTTAAATTTGAATGCATTTATTTTGTTTGACCATATTGTTGATTTGGTTTAAAGACAAATATATATATATGAATAAATAAAAATAATTTGCCCATTTAATAAAATAAAATTATTTAGATTTCTTTCTTTTTTTTTGAAATTGACTGATTTATAAAATATTTAAAATAATTATTAGTAATATTCAACACAAATGTGAAATTATATTTCATTAAATTCGTTAAAAAAACCAAGATATTCTCTATTTATAGAAAACGTGCTTCTATACAATATTTTGAACGTATATAATACAGAAATTGCGTTGTAATTAGAAAAAGTTATAAATCAATCAAATTTTTTATATACAAAAATAACATCGGAATCAATTCATGAAAATAAACAAAAGAAATCAAATTTCCTTAATTATTCCAAATTTGCCTTTTTCAAAAAAAAAAAAAAAAATTTTATTTGCCCATTAATAAAAAAATACTGATTTTTTCTAATAACTAAATAATAATATATAAATATTTTAAATACATTTTATTAAATAAATAATAAAAAAATATAATACCAATTATTTCCATACTTTTTTAATTTAATGAAAAGATATGTCTTTATTTATTTAATCCAAAATTGAATATAAAACTTTAATAGTTGACTTTTTGAATTATTATTTTATTTTTTATTTAAAATTCTGATATTTTTATTTTTCCACATAATATAATACAATCATTTTATCTTTAAAAAAATATAATAAACTTGAATTTATTTTTATAAATATAATTATATAAAGATATTTAAATTATATATATATTTCAATTATTTAATAATACATTATCTAACTCATTTTTTTTTCGTTTTAATCTTTTCTTTTTTTTTTTTTTTTTTTTGCCTATTTTTTGTCTATTAGATTGTAATACGATATATGAGATTACGGTAGAATGACAATTTTCTAAAATTTGAAAATTCCTTTTAGTATACTTGGTAAAGATAAAATATTCAATCCGTTTAATTGCTCTTTTTTATTTTCTTGTGCGATAGAATATTATATTTCAAATATTATTTTTTTTTGTTAACTAGTCAAAATACTCCTTTTATACCAAACTAAAATTATTACCACATGAATCATCAAATAAATAAATACGAAACAAAAATTTTGTAAAAAAATTTTTTTATCTAATATAAATTAAAACAAAACAAAAAAATAAATAAAGAAAAATAAGAGAAATTAACTTTCATTTTTTCTTTTTGATCATTCTCTGTCCGATTGCAAGCGCTTCTTCAATTTTTGCAATATTAGTCCTAATTTTATCCAAATGCTCAACTGTTTCTTTATCTTGCTCCTTTTTTCTATAATCAAAATCATCTAAAATTGCTTCCGATGGTTTTGGACGTGGTGGATGATACATACTTCTTACTTTTGTATCAACAATAATTTGCTTATCTGCATCATCCTCGAATTCTTCTTCTTCCTCCTCAAATTCTACTTCCTGGCTTACCTGATCATTTTTCTGTTCTGTTTCATTTTTGCTTTCCTCAGCATCGTCGTAGGAAGCCACAATTCGATACGGTAAATTTAGCTCAGAAAATAAATCATTGAATTTTGAATTAACGTCTTCCATCAAAAGTCGAATTTTATCGACGACAGTCTCAAAGATAGAAACGCCGTAAACCATCTGCCTCAATTCAGTCAGTTGTATGAAGAGATCCTTACGCGCATTTTGGATAGTGTTGGTGTAGGCCATTGGGTGAGGAACAACGTCCATAAAAAAATTATAAATTGACCTTTCAAGGTGAATTATTCCATATGAAAAATCCGAAGCTCTTGAATGAAGCTTCCTCGCTTTTCTCGCAATGGAAAGAGCTACTGAGTAGGCCCTGTTCATAGAGCCAATCGGAACATTCGCTTGCGGTGAAACAAAAAACGATGAAACCGTTTTCTTCATGAATTGTGATATGAAAAATATACGTGATGAAATTAGGGAATTTAAAGGAATGATGCCGTCCATCGAAACTCTGTTAAATTCGCCTAAAAAGGAATCCCATTGCTCAATAAACTGTAGACCAAGCTTGCTTACTGCATGAGTTGGTCTTAGATCTGACCCAACGTTTTTATTACCTCCATTATTTTGAGTTATTTCAGTATCGTTTTTTTCTGTTGATATTTGGTCGTTAGCGTTTTCTTGATTTTGTGTGTCTGTATTGGAATTTTGGTTATTGTCATTGTTATTATTATTATTATTGTTGTTGCTATCATTATTGCGGATTTTACGTCTTGCTGACGATGATCGAGCTGGAGGATTAAAAGTTGGTGGGCGAGGTTGATGCGATGCTTGGCTCATTTTACGTGGATTTCCTCGTGTTGGACGTGCATTATTAAAAACCATTTTTGATAATCGAAAAAAATCGGCTAATTGACTTTCAGCATGAAGGAATTCTGTCAAAAGCTGTGGATTCGTGAGACTAACAAAACATTTTGATGCTAAATCATGCACAGCTGCGGAAAGATTTTGCCAACTTTGACGTGATGGACCTAGCTTTTGTGTTGACGAAAAATAATTTTGATGATCTATTGGTACAATTTTTTTTCCTCTTAAATTCGTGCGATTATCATTTTTATTTTTTGTATTTGAGTTATTATTTTGGTTTCGATTAAAACGTGAAAAAAAACTATTATTTGTTTTTCCTGAATTGATATTATTATTCGATTGACCGCGAGTACTGACTTTAATAACTGGAATGGACTGTGAAAAACGAGAACCACTATTATTTTGATTCATGTTTTTCAAATTTTATAATATCTTTTGGGGATTTTATAGAAAAAGCTACAATGACAATTGTAATTTTAAACAAATATGGAAAAAGTAAAATTGCTAAAAATCTCATATACGTTAAATAAAAGCAAAATAACGATCTAAGCTTTTAACATTTTTTTTAGATTATTTATTAATATTTTATAAATATTAGTTTTATATATATACAATTATAAAAATATTAACTAAAAACTATATATAAATATGAATAAATTTATTTCAATTTAATCTATTATAAAATATAAACAATTCAATTTTCTCAACCAAAGATTTTTTATATGTGACTTTTTGATATAAAAATCTCTCAATTATCCACAATTAAATTTTACAAAAAATTAAAAATCTCTCAAATATCCACTATAAAATTTTCAAAAAAAAAAATGAAATCTCATTTAAATAAGGAACATGATATTCCTTAGAATGAAAAACTCTTTGTCATCAAAAAGAAAGAAATCAAATAAAAAATCACAAGACCAAATAGAAGATGATTTTGATCCAAACCCGATGCTGAACGAAAATGGTATAAGATCAGATAAGCTCATTGGAAAAGGACATTTTTCAAATGTATACAGTGGATATTATCATGATAAAACACCAGTTGCAATAAAAATTATAAAAAGAGGCAATGACAGAACTGAAGAAAATGAATTAGAAATACTCAAGAAGCTGAAAGGAAAAAAACATATTGTTCAACTATACGATGGATTTATTGAACAAGAACACGCAATATTCGTCTTTGAGAAGATTGATTCTCTATCTGAGAATGAAATTCTATCAAAACGCCTAACTATTGAGCAAATTAGATTTTACCTTAAATGTGTTCTTGAAGCACTCAGAGAGGCACACAGGATGAGCATTATACATCGAGATCTAAGATTCCAAAACGTATTAGTAAATAAAAAATTTGATAACGTTACAGTAATAGACTGGGGCTGCGGAACCAAAATAAGTAGTACAATGAGCTCTTCTGCAGGGTCAAGATCAACACGATCTCCTGAAATGCTGATGGGATATAATAATTATGAAACAAAAGGAGATGTTTGGTCAGTCGGAGCACTTATTCTTTATATACTCACAGATGGCAATATTCCATGGGATGCAAAAAATACCAAAGATGCATTTATTAAAATGGCGAAATATTTTGGTGCGCAAAATATATTAAATCTTGAAGAAACCCTTCACATAGACTTCTATGCTAAAAAGCTTCATAAACATATAAACGATGAAGTCATTCCAATATCATCAACATTTTCACCAAAATATGCTGACCTTAACAATAAAGATTTGATTGATTTAATCAACAAGTGCTTCATCCTCGATTATCGTTTGCGTCCAAAGGCATCTGATCTTCTCGATCATGAATTTTTTAAAGCATGAATCAAAATAACTTTTTGACTTGCTTTATCTGATATTTTAATGTTTAGAAACAATAACTATTTGAAAAATACTAATGTTTGATCAGCTATCGTAATGTTTTTTAGATATAATTTTTCTATTTTTTTTGAAAAATTTAATAAAGTTTAGTTTAACTTATATTGTTTAAATCATTTAGTTTAATTTTTTTATTTATTATTATTAATATTTATAAAATTGTAAAGTTATTTTACTATCACTTCTTTCAATTAAATTTAAATGTAATGATTCAAATTTTCAATTAATTGAAAAAATTTATTCAATTTGAATAATTATTTATTAATTCTAGTTTCCTTTAAAAACAAATTGTCTAATTAAGCTCTTTCCATTTCCTTAATAATGTAATTATTTGATATGAGATAGATTCAATCAATTGATTACTATAACTTTTTAAATAATGAAAATTTTAAATCACACAAAATTCGGTTCAACCATTCAAAGTTGTAAATCAAAATAGTTCCATTCTCAAAAATTGAAATAAGAGTTATTTGAAGGATATATATATATATATAATTACTCCTTTTGTTTTGCATTGATGATAAAACCATATATCAACCAGCCAATTTTATAGTTCAAAAAAAGATGAAATACCAAAAAAGGGTTCTATATTAAATTCTTTCAAAAACTACTGTTTATTTAACCCGCTATATTTAAAAATTCAATACCATTTCAATTTTAAGTTATTGTTTTCTAATGCTAAACATCACGTTATTATCATTAGCATGCCTTTCATACACTTCCCATTCACCTTTTTATTCAATTAATCGTTTAAATCACATGAAGACATCGACATATTTTCAAAAATCCTTATTTTCACGTTTTTTTTCGACAGTAATTTACTCAAATTCAAACAATCACAATACAATTATTAGAAATACTGTTTTTGATCACATCTCTAGAAGTGCTGTTGTTTTTATCGATGGAGATTACAGTGATACATGCTATTTTGATAATCAAAATCTTTTCACTAAACCAGATTCAAATCGTCTTGTTTTTAAGAACATTCAAACTTCATATGACAAGTATAATTCAGGTTGGGTTGTGAGACGTCCTTTTTTCTTTTCAGATCCAAACAGAAACAACGCGGGATGCGGTGACATCACAATTGCAGGTTGCACTTTTTCAGAGTGCTATTCAACGGGCAATGATCACAACGGCGGTGGTGGCATTTTAATTGAGCAAGATTGCAAAGTCATTATTCATGAAACTATATTTAATGCTTGTCATACTGATCATCTTGTTGGAGGTGCAGCTTATATATGCAAAGTACGAGGAACTCATGACAAAAATGGAGGCACTTTCAAAGATCAACAAACGAAAGAAGCAGATATTCAATACTGTTGTTTTCAACATTGTTATGGAAACAAAGATGATATTTATGGAGTTGCAATGCTTGTGTCAGCACAAGTAACAATCCTTTTATATTCATCAACAACAAATTGCACAACTGATGTAAGAGCATATGGCGCACAATTTGATATACAAGCAGATAACATCACTTCACTAAACACAAACACAACTGGTTCCTATTCTACTTATTGCGGTGCTATAGAATATCGAGATGCTACAAAAGGTAAATTCATGTATCAAACAATGACTAAAAATGATTGTAAATATGCTACTTCATTTACATCTCTAACAATAGATGGAATGGAAATTTCATCTTGTAACTATGTCAATAATACAATTAGATACAATTATGGGGGAATTTCTGATGCATTGGTTCATATTAGAAACAAACCAATAACTCTCGAATTCTTTTATTTCATCGATACAATCTATCCTGACAACGATAAAGGACAGTTCGTTTCATGCGATAAATCATATTCCGTCACAATGAAGTTTTGCTATGCAGATGATCCTGATCCTAAACGAAGGGAGAGTTTTTTTGTAACTGAAAATTGTAATTGGAGTGTTACTGATTATGCTACCTTTGATATAAAACAGTTGAATCTTGGTGATTGTCAGGGTGAACAACCACCTGCTCCTATTATTATTACATCAATATTTACTCCATCAGCAGATTTCACTAGAAGTCAAGCTTTCACAAATTCTTTTGCTTTCAGTGTATCTCAGCATTTCACAAATTCAGAACCTTTCAATCCAACTGATAAGTTCAGTCAATCAGAAGAATTTACAAATTCTCAGAAGTTTTCACTTACAGATTCTTTTTCAAAATCAGATAAGTTTTCATATTCAAAAAGTTTCTCAAAATCAAATGCTTTTTCTGGTTCAGATCAATTCAGTAATACAAAAGCATTTACAAAATCTGACCATTTTTCAAAGACATCCAAATTTAGTGATTCAATAGTCTTCACCAAATCAGATCACTTTTCAGAATCAACAAAATTTACTAAATCAAATCAATTTTCTAATTCACAAAAATTTACCAAATCTAATCAATTTTCTCATTCAGAAAAATTTACAAAATCAAGTGAATTCAGCAAGACAGATATTTTTTCAGAGACTAAGAGATTCACCAATTCATTGATATTTAGTGAGTCCAATGATTTTAGTAGATCAAAAATGTTCAGTAGATCATCTTTCTTTTCAGAATCCAATAAGTTTAGTAGATCTGATGCTTTTTCGAAGTCACAAATGTTTTCCGAGTCAGATGACTTTACAAAATCTGTTGCTTTCTCTTCATCAAATGCATTTAAAGCAACTGAAGTTTTCACACATTCAGATTATTTCTCAAAATCAAATGAGTTTTCACTATCAACTGTTTTTTCAGAATCAAATAAATTTAGTAATTCTGGAAGGTTTTCTGAATCAGTTCCATTTTCTGAATCAGATGATTTTTCACAATCAGTAAAGTTTTCAAAATCATTTCAATTTTCAGAATCATCAAAATTCTCAAAATCAAAGGTTTTCAGCCAATCTGGAGTATTTACTGAATCAACAGTATTTTCAGAATCAGAAGATTTTTCACAATCAAACATTTTTACTCAATCAAATGGATTCAATCCAACAGATACATTTTCTTTATCAAATATTTTTTCAAAATCAAAAGATTTCAGTTTATCTGATGCTTTTTCAAACTCAATGAAATTCAGTGGTTCGTTTGGATTCACAAAGTCAATTGCTTTTTCAGAATCAACTGAATTTTCAAAATCATCTCAGTTTTCTAATTCGATTGATTTCACTAAATCTAACTTTTTCAGTGGATCAGTTGATTTCACAAAGTCAGTCCTATTTTCTGAATCAAATGACTTCACTAAATCAGAGAAATTCACCAAATCAGTGGCTTTCTCAATGTCATCTCAATTTTCTAATTCGATTGATTTCACAAAATCGAACTTTTTCAGCGAGACAGGTGATTTCACAAAATCAATTCAATTTTCTGAATCAAGCCACTTTTCAGAATCTGGAGAATTTACAAAATCATCTGATTTTTCAAAGTCGTCTCAATTTTCAGGTACAAAAGATTTCACAAAATCGAACTTTTTCAGTGAGACAAGTGATTTCACAAAATCAATTCAATTTTCTGAATCAAGCCACTTTTCAGAATCTGGAGAATTTACAAAATCATCTGATTTTTCAAAGTCGTCTCAATTTTCAGGTACAAAAGATTTCACAAAATCGAGCATTTTCAGTGAGACAACTGATTTCACAAAATCAATTCAATTTTCTGAATCAAGCCACTTTTCAGAATCTGGAGAATTTACAAAATCATCTGATTTTTCAAAGTCGTCTCAATTTTCAGGTACAAAAGATTTCACAAAATCGAACTTTTTCAGTGAGACAGGTGATTTCACAAAATCAATTCAATTTTCTGAATCAAGCGACTTCACCAAATCAGACAAATTCACAAAATCAGCGGATTTTTCAGGAACAGCTGGTTTTTCAAAATCAGCTCAATTCACTGAGTCAACAAAGTTCACCAAATCAAGTGATTTTAGCCCATCTAAAAAGTTCACAAACTCATTTCATTTCAGTGAATCAAATGACTTCACTGATTCAGGAAAGTTCACAAAAACAGCTGATTTTTCAAAATCGTCTCATTTTTCTGAATCATCAGAATTCACCAATTCAAACAAGTTCAGTGAATCCACAAGATTCAGCGAATCCAATGACTTTACACAGTCAGACATATTTACAATGTCACATAATTTCAATGCAACTGACACTTTTACGCCATCAAAAGCTTTTTCACCATCAGCTGATTTTACATTGTCAACTGCTTTTTCTGAATCAAGCGATTTCAGTGAATCAGGTCACTTCACAGAATCAGGAGCGTTTTCATCATCAAAAGGATTCACCGAATCTTCTGACTTTTCTTATTCACAAGTGTTTTCTAATTCAGTGAAATTCACAAAATCTGATGGATTCCATCCAACTGAAAAGTTTTCATCATCGGCGAAATTCTCCCTTTCAAAGGCATTCAGCGAGTCCACTGATTTCACTAGGTCGGCAATGTTTACAGAATCAACAAAGTTCACAAAGTCATCATTTTTCACAAACTCTTGCAAATTCACTGAATCTGGCAAGTTCACAGGTACTGGTGACTTCACAAAGACGACAGATTTCACTGGGTCTGTTCGATTCACAAAATCAACACAATTTACAGGATCAAAAGATTTCAGTGATTCTGCTAAGTTCACAACATCATTCTTCTTCACGCATTCTAAAGAATTTTCAGGAACAGGTCACTTCACTTCATCATCATTGTTCACAAAAACTACTCAATTCACTTCATCTTCAGATTTCAGTGAATCAATGAAATTCACGAAGTCGAACGACTTTCCAGTCAGTGCTAACTTCAAGCCAACAAAAGGTTTTTCAAAATCAGATCCATTTTCATTCACAAATGAATTCAGTCAAACAGTTCACTTCACCAAATCAACTGAATTCAATGAATCAAATGAATTCAGCAAATCAGGCTCTTTTCCAGCATCACTGGCATTCACTTCGAGCAACAAATTTAGTCCTTCATTAGAATTCAGTTCTTCTGGAGATTTTTCAGAGTCTATTCAATTTTCTGAATCTTCAGAATTCACTTTTTCAAACGCTTTCACAAATTCTGAAGCAATTTTAGATTTCGTTTCAACTAGAAAAGTTGTCATTCCAATTAATTTTGAAAAGACTGATAAACATGGTCAACCTAATATTGGTTTGGCAGCAGGATTGACTGCTGTTGGAGCCGCTGTCATTGCGGGAATTGTCGCTGCTGCAATTCTTCTGAATCGAAGGAGAAGGTTGGCTTTAAACCCGGAATCTGATCAAGAAGATATAACTGTTCTTGATACGAATAGTATTTCTAATGTTATAGATAATCCACTTTATAATTTAATGAAAAATGAAGATGACCCATTTGAATCAGATTTCAGAGAAGAATTCGTAACTTAAAATTTTTATGAAAAATTGATTTTAAATTCAAGTTAGACGTATTTAACAAATTAAATCGATCGATTTAATCATTGTTCTTTTACTAATATTTTATTTTAATAAATAGTTTTTAGTTATAACTTTTATCTTTTAAAAATTATATTTCCAGCTTTAACAAATCAATATTTTTTAATTTATAATCATTACTATTTAATTATATATTTTGGGATTTTAATTTAATTAGAATTATTTTTTAACAAACCTTCAATAATTCTTAATATATATTCCATTGAATTCAATTTTTTTAAAATTAAACACCATAATAAGATAAGAAGCCAATGATTTCTATGATGTATTAAAATATGAAAAAAAGCATGAACTTAATATTTCATATAAAGTCGAAACTCAAATAAACATAATAGAAATTAATAAATATTTAATGAACCTAGCACTCTCTATGGAACATGAATGAATAATCTTTAAATTCTATTTTCAATTTTTGTTATAAAAATTTATAAACGCTCTACATAAACCAATCAAATTTATGAATTATCTAATTCAAAAATTGAAAGTCAAAATTTTAGAATTCTATAATGCTTTTATTCATTCTCTTTGTTGTATTCAACGATAATTTTCATTTTAACCCAAGCTTCTTTACAAAAACTTACAAAAATCGTTTAAATCCAGATAAAACCCAATTTCAATGCCTTAGATCTGATAAATTTGTTACTATGAATCAAATTAATGATGGATCATGCGATTGCTGCGATGGATCAGATGAATTTATTAATCTTACTTACTGCTTCAATACATGCCCACTTCATCTTAGTGATTTTGAAAAATCATTTTTAACAAACCAATACTACTCGGCTATAGAAAAGCGATCATTACTTTCAAAAAATTATACAAATGAATTTCAACTTTTTAAGACCGAATTATCAAATAAACATAAAGAACTTGATTTACTTGAAAAAGAGTATATTGAATTAGCCCAGAATTATAATAATTCAAAACAAACGCTGAAATCTTGGGTTTATAAAACTCTAGGCTTACCTCCATACGATCCTATTAAAGAAAAAGAAGAAAAAGAAAAGTATATTAACAAAATTAATATTAATAAATACTTGAAAAAATTAAATGAAGATGAAGTAGAAGAAGGCGAGGAAGAAGAAGGTGAAGAGGAAGTCAACAATGAAAAATCATCCAAAATTACTCAATTAGAAATAGAACAATTGAAAGACGAAAGAAGATTAAAATGGGCTGAGAAGAAGCATTATGAGTATGATAAACAATTAAAGAAAGCTATTAAATTATACCAAGAAAGTAATAAAAAGTCATCATTTTTCAGTTCCAATAAGGAAGATACATATCCAAAAGAATATACCAACTGCCATGACTTAAAGAAAAAACTCAAAAACACTAAAATCAAATTCGAAGCACTTAAAGATGAAGTTCGAACCGGAGACATTCGAGTTACCCAAGATTTCGGTTCAGATAATATTTGGTTTGGCCTTTCAGAAAAACAAATCGAAGTTGAAATACCTCAAGAAAATGCTTATGTTTCTTTTGGATTCATGGATTCAGCATCATTAAATCCAAAGGAAAATAATAATAACCAAGCATTTATTCTCAAAAGAGAGATTGGTCCTTATCGCCCTCCAATTAATAGGATGATCCATTATGGACCTAAAGAAATTACTGATAATTGGAATGAATACTCATTCTCAGTTAGATTAATCTGCTATCCAGAATTCCATGTTTTTGAAACAACAGCACCAATTATATCAAGAATTAAATCAGTAATTGGACTTCCTGAAGCTTGCAATACGACAAAAAGTGAAGACGATCTACAAACATTTTTGCATGAAGTTGCTCCTTATATTAATCAATTAGTAGATAAGAATGATTTATAAAGAGTACTATTGAAATTGGAAAAATACAGAACATATCGCATCAAACCAAACTTTAAAAAATATTTAGATAAAATTTTGGGATTTAAGCCATTAAGTTTTAGTAGTAGTAATAATTAAAGTCATTATTGTTATTCTTAATACACTTTATTTATTACTATAAAAAATATATCAAATTATTAATATTAAGTCTAAACATCTTCATTTAATTTGCTTCAAATTGAAAAAAATATAAATTAGTTTATACAAATAAATGACTAATGCTAATACATATGATCATCAACACGTGAAAAATGGAATTGTTTTTTTTTTTTTTTTTTTTTCTAGAGAAGTTTACCTCCATTTCAAATTTTAAATCATTTTATCTTTTTTATCAAACAATTTAATTGCATCATTCTACATTAATTATATATTTAATAATTATCATAATATTAATTAAATTTTAAAAAATGAATTCATATTTAAAATATAAAGATATGATTATTTTAAATTGAGAAGGTGGTAATGTTTTTTGAACAAGGTATATGTTTTTTGAATATATCAAATTTTAATCTGCAAAAATTTGATATTTTATTTTTTTAATAATTTATATTAAATTTATAATATAAAAATATATTAATTTTTAATGATAAATCCAGTTATCATTAAGATAATGTCTAATTAATAAATATTTTAAATAATATAAAATAAATATGTATATCATAGTTAACAATACATAATTTTAGTTTATTTTGATGCAATTTGATTTCATGTATTATAATATGTTAAATATTAAATAATAAAATGAAAAAATTTTTTACCATAAAAATATTTTTTTTTTTTTTTTTCTCCTCCTATGCCTTTTTTTGAATTATACTCTAATTAAACGAATCTATCCGCTTATTTCATCAGTTTGTTAATGCTATTTAAATAAAAAAAAAAGAAGAATTTATTCTCAATTATTTCATTTGATAATATGAATTATAATTCTTAATATATATTATATATATTATATAATATAATTATATATCTTATTTATATTTACATATATTTAAAATACATTGATATATACATATTTTTGTTAAATTTTATATATAGGTTCTTTTCTCAATTATTTAAACATAATTATTCCATTATATTATTAATATTTTAAATATATAAATATATATATAAATGAATATAAATATATTATAACTTAAAATAGGTCAATAAATAATAAATAATGTTAATACTAGCAATTATATCCATTTTTATGAGTCATGACCCTTCTGATCCTCTTATTAAAATTGAATTCTTATTTAAATTGAATGGAAGGGAATCAGCCTAATGGAATCATACCTCCATTCCCTTCAAGTTCGAGTCACAGTTTCGAATCTTCCCATTCATTTACAGGACTAAAGTATTATGGATTAAAAAAGACCAATTATTACAAACTTTTTCAAAAAGATATTATTCAACTTTCTAATTACATTTTTTACGTCTCTCCTCCCTACATAACAGTTAATAATATAATATCAGGCATACGAATTATGCAATTGTTGTTTCCTTGTTTTATCCCAGCTTTTTTAAATTTTTGGACAAAAGGAACAGTTGATCAAGTGACATTAAACATCCTATCAGTTTTTTGCTATATTATACCCCCAACATCTTTTTACAAATCAATACATTATTTTTTAATATGCTATATTATAATCGAATTATTAGTAATTTTAATTGTACTAATCTCATCATACAATTTAAAAAGATATGCCAGATTACCAGGATTTATACCACCTTTTTTATACTTCTATCATATCTCCTTTGGCCACTATTTTCACTCCATAGTATTATATTCTATATTTCAAATTATCTCATCTTTTATAGCCAATGAGAAACCGGCCAACTTTTCAACCAGTGGGATTATAGCCCTTGTTGTCATCTCATTTTTTTGCGTTATACTAAATATTTTTTTTATGGTTAATTCAATTAGCCAAACCTTAGTTTTTAGGCCAAAATCATTGCCATCAAACACCTCAGCACCACAATTTATAATTTTTTGGTTAACAATCTTAATAAATATTTTTTTTGGAGTATCAGTTCATCTACAAAAAAAGTATCAAATCATATTTTTAACATTGAATACAATTTTATACGTTATTTCCGGTTTTTCAGTGTTTATGCAAGGTGGTTTTATACAAATTTTCACGTCAAACATAGTTTTATCATCATCCATCACTGGAGCAGTTTTCACCTTTATTCACCTTATCATGATCGTATTCGACAAGAAGGGAACGATAGCACTTTTTTTCTGTTTGATTGCCTTTTTTATATTGATGTTAATAATCAACTTTTTCATAATACAAACGGTTACTATGAATCATCTAAAACTACTCGATTCAATTCAAACTGACAAGACACTTTTTTCGTACGTTAAGTCACCTAATAAATTTCTCCTTATCGCCAACACAGGCATCAAGTATGCCCATCCAATTGTCCTTGATTTGACCTTGTTTATACTAGCTACAGAAAAGTGGCAGAAAAATTCGTACGTTTATTTAATCTATGCAAAATTCATTTCAATTTACCCAGAAGAAGCGGTTACATTGAAATATATCTACAAATTTGTCAAACTACAGAAATTGAAAGGCTCAGCTGCACGCTGCATCAAGCGCCAGACAGGAATGATTCTGAACCAAAGAGAAGGAGGACTAACCGCCGAACTAAGGTCAAAAATTAACCTTATCAAAAAACAAAATCAGCTTGCAAAGCATAAATTAGGACACGTCTGGGACGTCGTCATTCGTGGAAACCTCAACGAGATCGAAGTAGCTACAAAAAGGGCCATTAATTCAATCAATGATACCAATGCAGAATTCAAGCATCTTTTGCACGAATTTCCAAACAATAGAAATGTAACTTATTTTTACAGTACCTTTTTGAATGAGTTAATGGCCGACCAGAACATGTCAGACGAGATGCATAGAAGGTCAAGATTGCTTCTCCCCGGAATTTCTATCGTAGAGGACCAGACTCACGAATACGGATTGAAGCAGTTCCCAAATTTGCCGAGTTCAATCAAGGTTCAAAAAGATCAACCAATGATGACGTCAACCGTCGAAACCGCCCAACTATTTCAGCATGATCAAAGCGAGCTGAGCTTGAAGCGTGATCGTCAGAAAGATCTCGAACAGATTGCTGGAATTAGACAGAATATTGAGAACTTAGTCATTCCTTCAATTCGCGGCACAAAAATAATGAGAATTTTATCGTCACTTTTTATGTTCATAATTCCATGCATAATTGGTCTTATACTAATTGAGTACTATATCAAAAAGTTGCAAAGACCAATGAAATTCTTGGCTTCACTCTCAATGCTAAGAACCTACGCTTACCAGGTTATAGCCTTCTCTCTTCGGTTCGTTGGACAATGCTTGGGTGTTTTCGAAGAGGTCAAAGAACACCCCGAAAAACCGCCAAAAAGTTTCGGTAACACTTGGGACACTAAGGAACAGCTCGAGTACATCCTGGGGATCACAACTAACGCTTTACAAGACTTTGGCTCTTTTCGTATGTTTGAAGAAAACGACCGTTTAATCAACCAAGCACAAGCACTCATTTTTCAGAACACTGTTCCGTACGTTTATTACACCTCACCGACCAATGTGACCACCTCGAACATTTCAATACAAGCGGCCATACTTGACTTCACCATCCAAACCAAAATGATCTTAACCGCCACAAATATGACCAATTCAATTTTGAGTTCCGGGGCCATTTTGAACCCGATAAATAACGTGTCTCCCATCTCAACGAATATCAGAGATGCAATGTACTTGATGATCGAGTACATGAACAGTAACTACAGTCGAGTGAAGAAGTTTGGAAATATACTGTATATTGTACTGATAGCCGCCGAAATTCTGATATTTATAAGTACGTTAATAATTCAATTGAAATGGATTAATTCAAATAAAAAAGAAACCTACCAATGCCTCTTCTCTCTGCCTAAAAATGTGGTATCTGAACTGGCCGAGAACAGAGGAAGTAAGAAGAAAGATAACCAGGCGGAGGAAATGAATAAACAGGACGAAAATATATTGAAAATTTTCAATTCAGGCGGTTCGTCAGAAGATTCTTTTAGTGATGCGGCTTTGTTGGTGGCTGGGTCAATTCTGGTGCTAATTTTTGCGGCTATTGTATCGGTGTTGTTTGTTTTATTGGTGATAAATTTGACTAAGTCTGTTAGAAACTCGGCTCCTCATCTACATTATTTAATGGGATCATATTCAATGATATTAAGTTCAATAAATTGGTTGCACATAATTCTTTTCGAGTTTGGGGATAATCCTATACCAAATCTTGACTTTAATTACTCGTTATCTCAGATGTTATATATATTTGAAATAAGTAAGCATTATTTTCACATGATAAGCGCTGGTGGACCTTCAAGTAGCGAAGTCCCTTTTAGAGGGTTTACTGATGGAGTTCGAAATGCTTCACCTAAAAATTGCTCTTCTTCAAATATCTCTAACGATTTCGATTATTCAAAGCAAAAGAAATTTTTGAAAGATCAATTCAAATTTGTAATAGATAGAACTTTTTCTAAGCCATTTATAAAATCTAATTTTAATAGTTTAACTGATGTTTTACAGTGCTCCCCAGTAGATATGATATTCACCCTTATTGAACCAATTGTTCTATACTCAATCTTACCCTTTCAAAAAGGCATTGTAGATAAGGTTGATCCAAAATCACCTGCTTACGGATCAATATGGATTCAGTTAATTACTCCTCTTTATGATCTCTTTTTTGAGCCATTACATAATCAAATTAATCCTTCTATTACTGACGATCTTAAAAATATACGTAATCAATATATTCCAATTATTGCAACTTTTCTTGTAGTAGGAATTTTAATAGAAATAATTTTATATATTCATGTTATGTTTATCGAAAATCATATTCGTTCCGTTCTTTCTCTTCTTCTCCATTGTCAAACAAATGTTATTTTTTCATCATCAAAAATAACCAGAGTTCTTTCAGGCGATTTTTCATCTCAACAAAATGATTCATTAGATCGAAATAATAGCTTCTTTGATACTGTTTTCACAAGCCTTCCTGATGCTATTATGTATGCTAATTCAGATATGATTATACAAAATGCAAATCAAGCATGCAAACATACATTTGGCGATATCGTATTAGTTGGGAAAAATATTAGAGATTTTTTCATGTCGAACAATTTCAGTGGAAACACCGAATCGTTATTTTTATCAGTTACATCAAATCATACAGAAGAATTATCTTATAAAACTGCCAATTCAAATTTGATTCTCAAAGCTACATCAATGATTGCTTGCGGCAAGTTTGTTATTTCATGTAGAAACGTCACACAATCTCATAATTATAATACCCTCATTTTAGAAGAGAAACAAAACAGTGATAAATTACTCAGTACAATCCTTCCACCATCACTTGTTGGCCGAGTTCAAGAAGGTGAGAAGAATATATCATTTTCAGTTCAATCAGCATCAATTTTATTTTCTGATATCGTAAATTTTACACCTTGGTGTGGTTCTTTACCTGCTCAAACAGTTATGAGCACTTTAAATATATTATTCAAAAGATTTGATTCTATTTTAGACACAAAACCAACAATGACAAAGATCAAATGTATTGGCGATTGTTACATGGCAGCTGGTGGCATTTTTGCTGAATTAAACCAGCCTGCTGTTCATGCAAGAGAGGTTGTATCATTTGGTTTACAGTCAACAAGAGAAATTCAACAAATAAACGAAGAAATAAATCAAAATCTGAAAATAAGAATTGGAGTAAATACTGGTGGTCCTATAGTGGCTGGAGTACTTGGAATTGGTAAGCCAACTTTTGAAATTCTCGGGCCTGCGATTAATCGTGCTCAACAAATGGAACAGAATGGATTTCCGATGAAAGTACACATATCAATATCTGTGTATGAATTAATATGCGGTTTTAATTTCAAATTTGTTAATCGAAGACAAATTGAATGCAAAGGTGAAATGGTTGAAACTTATTTGGTTGAACCTTAATTGTTATTTATGTGTTATAATAAAGTTTTTATTTAAATATGCTTTTTTTTTTTTTTTTTTATGCTAAAATTTTAATTTCTTTTATGAAAAATGTTTTGTTTATATAGTAAGCCTGCGTAGCATAGTGGTTATTGCGTTCGCCTTGTAAGCGAAAGGTCGGCGGTCCGACTCCGCTCGTAGGCATTTTTTTTTTTTATTTTGAAAACCTTAATAAGTCTTAGATTTAATTGTAATTTAATCCACCAGAACAGTTTTTAAACAGTAGATTTAAACTTTCGAGTAGGTATTTACATCTACACTATATATATATATATATATATATATATATATAAATATAATTTAATAATCCAATAAAAACACTTTATTTAATAATATAACAAACAATAAACAAAAAAAGAAATAAACATCTTATGGATATTCCACATCATCATAGTACTTCGATTCAACTTCGCAAATAGCATTTAATCTTCGTTTTCTAATTAATTTTTTCTTCTTCTTTTTCTCTTTCATGAACCTTGAAACTTCAAAAACGATTATAAAAGCACAAATAAATGCAAATAATATAAAATTGAATATAGCAAGAACCCAGCTTCGGCCGCCAAGACCTGAAGGCTTTAACAAAACTAGATGCCTTGCTCCTTTAAAATATTTGTATGAGTAAAGACATTTAACTTTAACGTGCAAATCTAGAGGAACCCCAACTGTTGTTTTCGCATATAATTTTCTAAAATAAGGATGAGCAGCTATTCTCATCCAAACAGAATAATGCTCATTAATAAGTTTGCTTGTTTTATTTGTACGATTTGTCAGCTTCCCTTTGTCGTATTTCCAAGATATTCCTGTTTCATTAAAACTCGCATTAACAAACTCATAATGATCTCTAAAAAATGATTTTGCAATCATAATACATACATCACTTATGCTTCCATTATCTCCAGGACGGCAACCATCTGGATAATTATCAAACATACGTAATTCTCTGATTGTATATTTAGTAGAGTATAAAAAATATGTTTGATAATAGTCATGAAGTTCGAAATAAAAAAATAAATTTCCTTCAATGGCTGGGTTTCCAAAATGAATTTCTGTTTCACCTGTTGGTTTATCATCAGATAAATTACATTTATCATCGTAACGGACTTTGTATTCTTTAGCATCATGTGTAAGACATATAGCTACAATACCTATAAGCAAATGAATACATGCAAAGACAATAAAGATTATTGTTGGATTATGATAAAAAGTTGGACGGCATCCTCGAAAGTTTTGCTGACAGATTGGGTAAGTTTGACCATGCGGATAAAGATATATTGAGTCTTTTTTCTTGTGTTCTCTTCGCATCTTGCGAAAAAAGTTACTGATGAAAAATAATTCAAAAAGTTTTTATTGTTCATTCACAATTAATACTATTTGAATGATAAATTATATAAAGTATTAAGAAAAAGTTTTTAGAACCAAAAATTTGAAAAATAATTTTTGTTTGAAAATTAATTCAAGATTTTAATGGAAAGTTAATAAATTTATTAAAAATTATAAAAAAATTATTTCGATTATTTTTATTTTGGTTAAAAATAATCATTCAATTTATTCAAAATTTTGAATTAGTATCGAAATCAATATTTTTCTCCAATACCAATAATTAGGAATATAAAAAATATTTTTTTAGATTTGAATGCCTTCGTAGCTCAACCGGCTAGAGCATAAGACTCTTAATCTTGGGGTTGCGGGTTCGAGTCCCGCCGGAGGCTAATATTTTTTTCTCTTTATTATTAGAACAAAGAATGATCAGCAGACCTGAGCCAACAAATATCTCAAAAAAGGTACCTTTTTTTTTTTTCCAAAATTTTGATTTTCCAACTTTTTCAGCCAGATAATTTTCCAAGTATTAAATGGATTGTGATAATACATTCGAAACACCAATTGCAAACTTCAGGAGATTGGTTGAACATGATTCGAGTGATAAATTTCAAATTATTTTAAGCTTTCTTTCATCAGAAAAATATTTTCAAGAAGTTTCACGAAATGAATCCCGCGTTCTCTCAAAGAAGATAGACGATCTCTGTATGATCGATCCTACTCTTGACCAGTATGAAATAACAATTCCAATGAATCAACCGATACAAATCCAAGAAGCCCTTCAACTTCTGATTCGATCTACGCGTGAACCAGTTACAATACCGAGCGACAAATAAATGCAGTTTCATGCGATTCGATTTTTGCTTGGAGAGGAATTAAATGGAAATTTTTATGAAGTTTCAAGCATTGAGGAAGCTCTCTCCCTTTTGAACACTGAGCATGAAAACGTTGGAGTGAAGTACTTGAGCGAGAATCTGCTCGAATTTGTCGAAAGAGGAGGAGCGAGGCATGTCAGCGAAGAAAAAATCATTTCAATTTTTGAGGAATACAATTCAGAAGAAAAGTCAGAGGAAGAAAAGAGACGGATTCTTACCAAACTGAAAGAAGAAGCTGAAACAGAAATCGTGATTGATTTCATTTTAAGAATGAGAATCAGAGAAACCGCCAACATCGACTTTTTGAAAGAAATAATTGAATATATTTTAGAACATTTAGACGATGATGTTTTGAGAAGCGATTTTAACCGTGTTAGAGAATTCATCGGCGATCTGTTTGGCATCAAACTGAAAATGACGAACGAGAAAAGCAAAAATAAAGGAACAGTGAGAGAAGTGAAATTCAAAGGCGAAGATCTGTCAGAAATTATCAGTGAACCGAAAAGAATTGACGGAGAAGATTTGGAAGGAAGTGGATCACTGAAACTGACAGGCGGCGGTTACCCACAGCATTCATATCCTCTCACAAATCTGATTTAATACGACCAAAGCCGAATCAACATAGTTTATTACAATTACAGTTCACGAATTCCATCGAGCGAGTCTGATTCGTGGATTGAATTTGATTTTGTCAACAGAAGAATCAATCTGACATCGTACACAATTCGATCAGATATCACAAATAATAACTTCTACACCAAACCGAAATCGTGGCGAGTTGTTGTTTCGAA
Source organism: Tritrichomonas musculus (assembly GCA_039105265.1). NCBI lineage: Eukaryota > Parabasalia > Tritrichomonadida > Tritrichomonadidae > Tritrichomonas > Tritrichomonas musculus. The sequence continues at coordinate 8,218,103 of JAPFFF010000002.1, forward strand.
CAATCATGAAAAGTGGACAGTTTTGGATCATAAAAAGAACAATTCTGATTTGAATGGCTACCACAGGAAGCACAGATTTGAATGTTCGAACACTGACGGTTACATGCGATATATCCAAGAAGATTCATGGGACAGTTCTTCTTACAAATATACAATTCAATTAACGTGCATTGAAATGTTTGGTTCAATTCTTGAACCTGCAATAAAATTAAAAATAAATTAATTTTTATATAAAAACAACTTTTTAAGTCTTTCATAAAGTTTATCATACAAATCATGCATTTTTTTTTCTTTTTCATTTTTTCCTTTATTTTAAAATGTAAATAATAATAATAAACAAATGAAACTACTTATTTGATATTGAAAATATTGAAATTGTTAATTTTTGAATCCAATAATGATTTGAATTCAAATTATGTTCTTTCATTAAGAAGTTTTATTTTGTAATCATATCATTTCGATAAGGAGTTTTTCTTCGATTTGAACTTGGTGGCCGCATTCCATGAAATCTTTGCGGTGATCCTTCAAAAGCAATTTGTTCAAATGACTTTAATGATAACGGAAGATAAGATTTATTAAGTAAAGGACAATTTTGGAAAGCCGATTCACCAATTGATTTTACTGATGATGGAATTGAAATTCTAGTCAACGATTTGCACAATGCAAAAGTAAATGGTTGGATCGATATCACAGATGACGGAATATCAATACTTGCAAGTTTTGAACAATTATAAAATGCAAATTTACCAATATATTCTACTGATGATGGAATTTCAATGTTTATTAATGATGAACATCCCTTGAATACATATTTGCCAAGACATGTTACTGATGATGGAATTTCAATACTTGTTAACGATGAACATTCAGAAAATGCAAAATTCTTAATTGACACCACTGATGATGGAACTTTAATACTTGTCAAAGATGAACATTCAGAGAAAGTATTAAATTCAATTGATGTTACCGATGATGGAATTGTAAATTCAATTAATGACGAGCATCTTTGGAATGCAGAACTCTCTATATATGTTATTGAAGATGGCATTTTGATTCTTTTCAATGATGAACATCCTTCAAATGTCGAGGACTCGATTATTGTTATTGATGATGGAATTTCAATGCTTTCCAATGCTGTGCAATTAATAAAAGCATATAACTTAATAGATGTCACTGATGATGGAATTGTAATACTTTTCAATGATACACATTCTTTAAATGCTTCTTCACCTATTGACGTTACTGATGATGGAATTACAATACTCGTAAGTTTTGAGCATCTAGAAAATGCGTTGCCACTAATTAATGCCACCGATGATGGAATTTCAATCTTTGCCAATGATGAACAACAACTGAATGCGAATTTATCTATAAATGTAACAGATGATGGAATTGAAACATTTGTTAAAGATGAACATCCATTAAAAGCAGAAAATCCAATAGTTGTAACACTTGAAGGAATTGTTATATTCTTCAGTGATGAACATCCATAGAAAGCCAATGATTTAATAGATGATATTGATATTGGAATTGTAATTTTGTTTAAATTACAACAAAATCTAAAACAATCTTCTTGAATATCAATTCCTGGCAGCAATAATAAAAAATCAATAATTTTTTGGTTGTTTTTTCTAGCTGCAAAATTTAAAGCTGTTGCATAAATATATTAGTTTCAAATTCTAATTTTATCATTTTGATAAAAATTTTAAATTGTGAAATTTCATTCAAATATTCATAAGTAAAATGTAATTAGAATATTGACGTAATAAAATGCATATTGTAGTTTTATTAAAATAATATTGTTTTGAATGATAGTTTGATTAAAATCAACTTTCTTTATTATAATCAAAAGCAAAACAATTGGGAAATGATCATATAAGCAAGCATAAAACAATGAAAACACTAAATTTGTAGAATTGAAAAGGAATTCATAATTATAATAATGAAATCCAAATAAAACTGGATTATTTCTAAAGGTTCTTTCATTGACTTCAATTTTTTCATCCATCAAATTATCTTGAATGTATCGCGCAATGTCATTGTGATGACATTTAATCGACTCTTTCAAACACATTTTATACGTCTCATCTTCTGGTTTAATGTGATTTTCTTCGAGAATATGAATGATTTCTCGATTGTTTCCATGAATTGCATAAATCCATAAAGAAGGCCTCAATTGAATTTGATTCAATTTTAAATATTGAAAAATTTGAATTGAACCGAAAAATGCAGCATATTCAATTAATGTCGCTTGCTTTTGAATTAATAACGGATTTGTTTCAAAAATTGATTGGTTTATTTCACTATTCAATCTAATGTTGTTTTTGGTCACATATGTAACAAATTCTTCAATTAAATCTTCACGTATTAATTGACTGATGTAGGAGTCGTTTTCACCAATTCGACATTTCCTTTCAAAGTTCTCAAATATGTTTTCATTCTTCTCAAAAAGTTCATTTCCAATTTCTGATCGTTGTTCGTCTTTTAGCTCGTTTTTGATATAATTGAAGAACAAATATTTATAATTATATGAAATTCTTCTTTTATTCATGTATTCTCGTAATTTTATGTAATAATTTGACGCGTCTTCGTCTTGATATTTGTATAAGAAAAATTTTGTGTCTTTGAAATAGAGAAAAAAGTTGATTGTGGCGTCATCAACAGTGATTATATTATTTGAAAGAAGCAAATGAAGAATTTGTGGGCTCTTTTTGAATATTTTAAAAAGTTCGTCTTTTGAAAAGCTTTGTTTGATATATCCTGCAAAATATGAAATTATCTTTTCCATTTTCATTTGAAATGTCGATGATCGATGATGATTTTTGCTAATTTCACTTATTAAATAAAGAAATGATTGGAATTCGGCCGTATTTTTATGATATTGAAGTTTCTCAATAATATTAATTAAATTTTCAAAATATTTGTCATCTTGATTTTCATCATCAAAGAAGGAAAGAAAGTGCCTATAAAAAGATATTTTTTGTTTTATGTATCTTTGATATTGCATTTTAATATTTTAAAACCTTTTTAAAAAAAGCTAAACTTGAATCAAAAACGATAAGACACACATGGTGAAATTTAATTCAATTTTGACCAGAAGTGAAAAATAACGTGTTTTTTTTTAAAATCTATTTATCTTAATAAAAAAACTTTTAATTTTAAATTTAATATAGTAAATACACTTCTATTATTATATTAAATATATATTTATTATTTGATAATATATAAATTATTTAAAACAATAAATATGTTTTTTAAAAATATACAAGTCACTTTTTGAGATTATCGTGATGTCATTTTTAATTTCATCATTACAAAGCTGTTTTATTTAAAGAATTAAAAAAATTCAATTAAAAATACAAATTTTTGTCACTTTTTCTGTCACATTCAAACAATTTTCTTTTTTCAAAAGATGGTCAACCATTTTATAATGTTCATATTTGCACAAATCAAAAAAGGAGGAATCATTTATTAATTTGTTTTCAATGAAAGTAAATTTGAAAAATTTGAGACTATCATTGAAAACTCCCTTTGAATTCGTATCGCAGTTTTCAATGAAGTAACTGGCAATATCATTGTGATGACATTTGATTGATTCTTTTATAGATTTTTGTTTCTTTTTCTTCTAGAAAATTGTTCAATTCAACATTTTTTCCATGAATTGCAAAGAGCATCAAAGAATCGCTTAAATCAACGCCATTTAAATCCAAGTATTTAACAATTTGAATTGATCCAAAGAAAGCTGCATATTCAATTAATGATGTTTCTTCCCTCTCAAGCAAAAATGAATTAGTTTCAAATATTGACAATCCAATTTTTGAATTGAATTTAACGTAGTTTTGATTGACGTAAATAATGAAGTCATCAATTGAATCTTTTCTATTATGTATATTATTTTAATATTATTGATTCTATTTATAATATAACAAATGATCTTATATAAGATCAATTTTGTTTATACTTCAATCATATTCTTCATTTTATTAAAAAGATCATAAGGCTTACTAATTTATTTTTTGAAAAATTATCAAATAATACTTTTGTTTAGTTCTCGCACTTTTATTTAATACCGGATAACCGTCTATTGTAAATTTAAATTTTTTTGAATTTTATAAAAATAATTGATAATGCGGCCAAATATAAGCGGTGATCTGGGATTAAAATTAACGTCTTGAATAAGAAATATAGACGTTAAGATTTTTTACATGTAGTTAATAAAAGTTATATTTTTTGAAATCTTTTTTTCTTCTAAGTTTTTTTTTCTATGTTTTTCTCATTCAATTTTTCCACTCAATTTCATTCAAAAAAAAAAAAAAAAAAAAAATGTATAGGAAATTTAAAGCGAGTAAATTGCAATTGATTTTTATTAATTGCAATTTTAAAATGAATATAAAATCATTTTGAAAGCAATTGCTTAATCTCACGATTTTCAGAATAGTCGATGGGTTTTTTCCCATAATTGTCTTCAATATTAATGTCAATCTCTTTCTTTTCGAGCAAAAGTTTTATTATTTCAAGATTTCCTATTTCAACTGCAAGATGTAAGGCTGCTTTTTGCTCCATTTGATTATTACTTGAACGATCTAGAATGTAATTGAAAGATATGATTTCTGATTTTATTGAAAGATAGGATTTTAAATATAATTAAAAAATATGAAAAATTTTAAGAATATTGATATCAAGTTTGTCATTTGTTAATAAAAGTTTCACAATTTCAATGTTTTCTTTTTCAATGGCCAAATATAATGCAGCTTTATAAACATATATTATATCGAAATATCATTGAATGATATGATTTTGAATGTAATTGAATGATATGATTTTGAATTCCATTCAAAGATATGATTTTGTACTTCATTCATAGATATGATTTAAAATTTCATAGAAAGTTATGATTTTGAATGTAGTCGAAAGATATGATTTTGAATGATATTGAATGATATAATTTTGAATTATATTGAAAGATATGATTTTGAATTTCATTGAAAGATATGATTTTGAATTCTATTGAAAGATATGATTTTGAATTCCATTCAAAGATATGGTTTTTAATTTTATTGAAAGATATGATTTTGAATGTAGTCGAAAGATATGATTTTGAATGATATTGAATGATATGATATTGAATGTAATTGAATGATATGATTTTGAATTCGATTGAAAGATATGTTTTTGAATTTCATTCAAAGATATGATTTTGAATGTAATTGAATGATATGGGTTTCAATCGTATTAAATGTTATGAAAAATATTAAGAATATTGATATCAAGTTTGTCATTCGTTAATAAAAGTTTCACAATTTCAATGTTTTCTTTTTCAATGGCCAAATATAATGCTGTATTATAAATCATTATATTATTAAAATTTCATTGAAAGATATGATTTTGAATTTCATTGAAAGATATGATTTTGAATTCTATTGAAAGATATGATTTTGAATGATATTGAAAGATATGATTTTGAATGATATTGAATGATATGATTTTGAATTTTATTGAAAGACATGATTTAGAATTATATTGAAAGATATAATTTTGAATTCTATTAAAAGATATGATTTTGAATTCTATTTAATGATATGATTTTGAATTATATATAATGATATGATTTTGAATTCTATTAAAAGATATGATTTTGAATTATATTGAAAGACATGATTTTGAATTCTATTAAAAGATATGATTTTGAATTCTATTAAAAGATATGATTTTGAATTCTATTGAAAGATATGATTTTGAATTTTATTGAAAGATATGATTTTGAATTCTATTGAAAGATATGAGCTTAAATTTTATGAAAAGTTATGAAAAATATTAAGAATATTGATGTCAAGTTTGTCATTCGTTAATAAAAGTTTCACAATTTCAATGTTTTCTTTTTCAATGGCCAAATATAATGCGGTCTTATAAATTAATATTATATCAAAATTTCATTGTAAGATATGCTTTTGAATGTAATTGATTAATATAATTTAAACATAATTAAATAATTGTCAATTGAAATTTCTTTTTTATTTATATCTATATCTTTACCTTTCAAAAGAATATCAACAAATATACAATAATCGTACTTGCACAAGTTGTAAAATGAAGATTCACTAATTGAATCATTTTTCATAAAGGCGAAATTATAATATTTGAGACACTGATTGATTGTATCCTGCGAATTTTCTTCATCATTTTGCATGAAGTTGTTTATGAAGTAATTTGCAATGTCGTTGTGGTGGCATTTGATTGACTCATAAAAGACTTGTTTGTACGACTTATCCTTTATTTCAACATGGTTATCCTCAAGAAAATGAATTATTTCTGCATTTTGACCATGAATGGCCAAATCCCACAACGATGGCGTTAATTCAACTCCTTCAAGTCGCAAGTGGTTAAAAATTTGAATTGAGCCAAAAAATGCAGCATACTCAATCAATGATAATCCTTTATCTCTTCTTTTTTTGGCTTTAAGTAAAAATGAATTTGTTTCATAAATTGATGGTCGAATTTTTGCGTTAAGTGAAACACAATTTCTATTAACGTGCGCAACAAAATCAGTAATCATGTCATTTCGGATCAATTCACAGATTTGACTGTCATTTTCGCCTTCATTTCGTTTTTCATAGAAATTTTCAGGCAATTCTTTCTTTATTTTTTCATCCAAATATTTTGGAAACCACTTTTCATTGATGAATGGTTGAATTTCTGGCTGAAAATACTGAGGATATTTGGCGTTTATGTATTTGTTTGTATTTGTAATGTTTTTAACGATATATTCATCAAAAATTATTATTTGCTGTTCAATGAGAAATAAAAGAATCCTTTTATTGCTCTTAAAAACATTGAATATTTCGGAATTTGAAAAGTAATTTTTGATATCTTCTTTGAAAATGAGTAAAATTCTTTCGATTTTACTGAAAAAAAGGGGAAAACGATGATGGTTGTTCGCTATTTTGGAAATTAAGCGTAGTAATGATAAAAAATAATAATGGTTATCACTTACTATTAAATTATTTAATTTATCTTCGAGAATAAGAAAATTTATATCTGAATTGGCTTCTTCTTCAAGAAAGTTCAGAATGTGTTCTTGGATTTCATTCATCATATGCAAGTATTCCTGAGAACTCATGATCTTTAATAAAATAACAAATTTCTTTCAATGGAACCACTTTTTGAATAAAAATAACAAGAATAAAAATGTCAACAACTTTTTATGAGAAAAAAATTATTCAGAAAGGAATTCGAGTTTTTTCTGCTTCGGCTTGATCTTGCTCAAATATTCGGTTTCTAAATGAATAATTACATAAATAATAATTATTAAATAGTGAAATAATTAATAATTATTTATTTAAAAACAGACTTGTTAAAGAAAAGAACCAAAATTATATATCATATTCTCAAACATTTATTATCTACTATAGGATAATAAATAATAGATGCAGTTTCATCCTCACAAACTGCAATAATAATGTATTCTTCCTTTATATAACTCAATTTAATTACTCTAGATTCTCACTAAAAATTTGATTCCCTAAAATCATATAGAAAGCTTCAAAAACAAAAATATAGTTTTCATTATCTGCGACAACCAAGTAATCAAATGATCCAGGAAAAGAAGTGGCTTTTGTTATTGCAACAATTCTTATACAATTATCAAGTTTACAAGTTCTTATTTTTTCTCCATTTATGCTGAATAAAACAAGTTTTTCGATCTCAACTCCTTTTTTATATTTTAACATTGAAACAATCACAAAGCCAAAAGTGTCAGTAATAATATTTATTGGCTTTCCACTTATCTCAATCGCCTTCTTAATTTTTAATTTAATTATGTCTAAAGAAGAGAATAAAATACAATTGTCTTTTGTTCCTAATATTAATGCACAAAATAAAGGATTCATTGCAATGCAGTTGATTGGTTCTTTATATGAAAATAATTTGCCAGAATATTTATATTGGCTAGGATATTGATATTTGTTACCTAATGAATTTAAAAGACATTTAATTCTATAAATTTCAACTGTTGAATCGTTTGATGATATTGCAAGCCAACCTTCTGAATCGGTTTCAATTGAGATGATATCAAAACTCTTCTCAATAAATTTTTTCAATTTTTTCTCTTTTGCAATTAACAACTAAACATGAAAGGTTGTTAACAACAAAACAAACTATACCAGAGTCAACAAATTCAACTAAACTAATTTACCTTGATTTAATAATGCTCTTTAATTCATTTTTTCCTTTCCAAAATCCTAAGTTAAAAAAAAAGTCATTTTTCTTCTTAAGAGATACACCCAATTCATTTTGTTTCAATAAATTGATGTCTACAAAATTGCTATATATGGTTCCATCTTGGTCAAAATAAGTGAAAGAAAATCTATGATTATGTATATCAATCTTGACTTCACACGAAATCATTGGTGATGTATGACATAATTTTTGAATGGATTCAAAATTAATTCTTTTATGATTTTTAAATTTTGAATGGATTGAATGGTTAACTTTTGATAATTAATTCTTTTATGATTTTTAAATTTTGAATGGATTGAATTGATTATCAATTTTTTGTATGAGTTTTCACAAATCATATTACTGATCTTAACAACTAACACCTCAACGATTTCAATTATTATTAATGTTTAACTTTTAAACATTAATATTATAAATAATTGATGTTTAACTTTTTCTTTCATTCCTCATTGCCCAAAATAAAAAGTTATAATAAAAATTATGTTAAAGAAATTTATTTAAATAAAGTTAGTATGAAAAAGATTCCATACATTAATGTTTAAAAAATCATCAATTCCGGAGACATTCATCAATGCCCATATGATGGAAGAGTAGATTTATGTTTAGCGATTAGCTTTTCAACAGCAATTATTTCGGAATTAGTCAGTTCAACTACTTTGTAGTGATTTTCAGCAAGTTCATCCAGTATTTCTTCGAAACTTGGGCGATCTTTCGGTTCTAAATTCCAGCATCTATTGATGAGCTTACGTGAAAACTCTGTGAATGTCTCCGGAATTGCTGGTTTTTTATGCTGAAAGATATCCTTGAGCTTTATCTTCTGGACGTCACCGCCAAGAACAAAGAAGATCAAAACTCCGAATGAGTAAACGTCTACTTTTTCGTTGTAATTCTCATCTTCATCCATCACCTCAGGCGCCATATATTTTTGTGTTCCTACTCCACGTGTCATTGTTTGTTCTTCAACTGTCATGACTTTAGAAATTCCAAAATCACAGATTTTGACTGTTCCTTCTGATGAGATCAAGATGTTTGTCGGCTTCAAGTCGCGATGAATGATTTTGTTCCAGTGGATGTACTTCATCCCTTCAGCAATCTGATAAATTGAAAACACAATTTGCTCCTTGCTAAGTAAATTGCCTTTAATTGCCTGCTCCAAATTACGGGGACAAAATTCAAGGAGGATGAATGGAGGATGATTTTCATCGCTCATAAATATTCCGTGTGTTTTCAGGATATTCGGATGGGAAAGACGATTCATTATTTCATACTCAAAAATGAAATGCTTGAAGCTGCTGGTGTCTGCTTTGCTCACATTCATCTCTTTGAGTGCATAGATTTCTTTTTTAGTAACTTTGAAAACTTTGCCGCCACCGCCACTCCCGAGTTCTTCAATTTTATCGAGACCTTTAATCGTCTCTTCATCTAAGAACTCAATGCCTAAATTCACCCGAGGTTCCTCCTGGTTGTGCGATTGCTGATTCTGCTGTGATTTAAGATTTGAATTTTCTTTCTGTAATTGCAAAATCACCTTTTCATTATCTTCTTTCTCTTTTAGAAGTTGTGATTTTAGATTTGAATTTTCTTTCTGTAATTGCAAAATCACCTTTTCATTATCTTCCTTCTCTTTTAGAAGTTGTGATTTTAGATTTGAATTTTCTTTCTGTAATTGTAAAATCACCTTTTCATTATCTTCCTTCTCTTTTAGAAGCTGTGATTTTAGATTTGAATTTTCTTTCTGCAATTTTAAGATTTCTTCTTCTTTTTCTTTCAACAAGTTTGTATTATTCATCTCTAAAGGAAGGCCAGAACTGTTAGCATCTTTTTGTGCACTTTGATTGATGCTTTTGGTTGAAACGCTTTGTTCAATTTGATTGTTTTTCACCCGATTATTTAGGCATACTGGACGGTTTGGGCAGTTTGGCGGTGATTCGCCTATGAACACCATTGAATTCTGGCAGCCAGCGATGCAGAACGATGCACCACTTGTTATTGATGTCTCAACAGGATGGTATAAGATACTATTGGCATCGATGTTGATGAAAAGCTGGCCAAAACTGTTGACTCCACATCCCAGTATTTCCCCATTGTTTGTCAAGAAAAGAGAATGTTCAGTGCCAGCCGAAGCCGATACAATTTTGTATTTATTCAATGACACAATCGGCGTGAATTTGTCGAATTCACTCACTTTTCCAAGGCCAAGTTCGCCCGATTTATTCTTTCCAATGCCAAAAACGCGTCCGTCGAAACTAACAGCCAAGCAATGCAGTTGTGTCCCACTGACTTCCTTAATGCCGATTCCGTTGAGTTCGCTCATAATTGGATGATAATGAAGATGATGAAAAAAATGATGATAATGAAGATGATGAAAAAAATGATGATAATGAAGATGATGATAATGAAAATGATGAAAAAGAGGAGGAAGAAGAAAATGATGAAAAAGATGATGATAATGATGATGACGATAATGAAGATGATGAAAAAGAGGAAGAAGAAAATGATGAAAAAGATGAAGAGGAGGATGAATACTATGGAGAAAAAGTTAATAAATAAAACTATGATAATAATGAAGAAGAAAAAGTGAGAGGGGGTTCGGGGGGCTGAGCCCCCGATTCTTGTATATTTTTAAATAAGGTTCAAACGCATGTATTTTAATGAAATTCAAAATCAAATTATTGTATAAAGGCATAATTTCCACCAGAATTAAAATATATTTTATTTCAATAGAATTAAAAATCATATCTTTTAATATAATTCAAAATTATATTTTTTAATGAAGTTTAAAATTTTATTTTTAAATGTAGTTCAAAATTAAATTTTTCAATGAAGTTTAAAGTAAATTATTGTATAAAATTCTATCGTAAAATGATAAGACCGCATTGCATCTTGCTGCTGAAAAAGGAAATCCTGAAATTGTAAAAATTTTATTGGAGCAAGATAATATCAATATCAAAGTTAAAAATGAAATTCATCATTAATATATTAACAGGATTAAAATCTTATTTATATAATTTTTCAATTTATTTATGAAAAACACCATTTGAAGTTGCAGATCCTCAAGTTAAATCATTATTTCCGAATAATAACAATTGCTCAATTTTCTAAAAAATAATCTTATTTATTCTACTATTATATTTTTGTGCAATCATTTTTATATCTACAACTCTTTTAAATTGTTTGAATACTATTAACTAAATAGAGTTTATCAAGTTTGTGAAAATTTTCACAAATGGATTATTATAAAAAATAATAAACGTAAAACGGTTAAATAAAAATATAAAATGACTAGTATAAATCTTCAATTTCATTCATTTGAATTTTCTCAAGGTGTTATAAGCCCGAATGATACAATTCGTTTAAGTATTACTACATTACCTGATGAACAAAAACAAGCTTCTGCATTTACTGTTAATAAGATGCATCTTACAACTCCTACTTTCAAAATTAAATCATTTAATAACGTTCAAAAAATTATTATTGTTTTTAGAAAGAAAAAACTTGGCTTTATTGAGAATATTTTTGCCTCAACTGTTCTAAAATCAGAAGATTTCTCAAAATATTACGATTCGATGAAGAGAATAAATATTTATGAGCCAATCCAACGTAAATCTCAAGAAAATGAACAAGATACTAAAGATAGAAAAGTTGTAGGAAGTATGATTGTTCAAATTACTAATACAAATACTGATGATGATGGTACTAAAGATTCTTTAAAACAAGATCAAATAGCAGAAACATCCGATGTTGATGAAGAAATAGCTGATGGCTCAATATTAACTGGGAATAAAAAATAATCATTATATTAATATCTTTATTTGAAATTATTTTTAATTTGCTACTATATATATAATGATCTAATACATATTTATTTAATTCCTTTAAATATAGTTAACATTTTTTTTTTTGAATGAATCTCCAATTCCCTCTAATAGAAATTGAAGAATCAGCGCTATAAAATTGTTATGCATATCGTCAAATTAATGAATTTGAAAATTCACAGCTTCGAATAATTGAAAAAATATCATTCAAACGTATAAATATTGTGAAATTTCAAAAAATAATTTGAGATATCAATTTATTAAGCATATTTTATCAAGTACTTGATAAGATAAATATATTGCATACTATGATAATATACTAATTCATCAGACATTTTCAAAAAAAAATAATTAATCTATATAATTTTTGATGCTTTTTTTAATATCCTTAACGTATGAAAAAGTTTACCTTTTGAATGGTCTTAAATTGTTTGAAAAAAATCAATCAAATTTTAATATCTTTTTCAATGAGATTTTTCAAAAAATTGAATACAACAAAAAAAGAACATTTTTTTACATTCTATGACGATGAACATTGAACAATATTTAGACAAAATAAAAAAAATACAAGAGAATTTTCTAGAATTCTTAGAAAATGTTGAAAATGTTGAAGAAAATCTTAATAATCTTAGAATTGAAATCGAAAATATAAAAATTCGAGATAATAAACACGATCTCAGTCTGTTTTTACATTTTATTTCAAGCATTTGCGATAATTATTGCCGTGACATCACTTTTATCAGTAAAATCAAACGAACACTTCAACTTTTCAAGGACGACTTCAAAAAATTTTATTCAAATTCAGAAATATTCAATATTTTCAAGAAGAATAAACAAATTCTTCTTTTTCTTATAAAAGAAGAAATTATGACTTTTGATAAATCCATTGCCAAAAAAATTGGAGGATATGAATTTTCACAAAAATATTATCCACAATATTTTTTTCCAGAATTAAAACCGTTTATGAATGAAAAATTGTTTCCTAAAAATGAGTTAACTGAAGAGTTGCCTGATAGATTTAATGAAATGAGAGATAAAGGTGAAAATGGTAGTTTTATTTGCAAATTGATTCGAGAAGATTTGGTTGAAGAATTCATTGCATATATTAATAGAAATAACATCTCAGTTAATTCAACAATTAATCCATCAATTTATGAAACAAATTCATTTCTACTCGAAAAACAGATTCAATCAATGAATGGTATCACATTAATCGAATACGCTGCGTTCTTTGGATCAATTCAAATTTTCACTTTTTTGAAAAACGAAAAAGCTGAATTAACATCATCATTATGGCTTTGTGCAATTCATAGTAAAAATGCAGAATTAATTCATCTTATTGAAGAACTTTATATCAATAAAACAGATGAAGAATTATATAAACAATGCTTCAAAGAATCAATTAGATGCCACCACAATGATATAGCAAATTATTTTATAAACAATTACCTTGATGACAAAGATATAAATTCAGATGATACATTCATTCAAAGTTTGAAATATTATAATTTTGCATTTTTACAAAATGAACGAATAAATGAATCATCATTCTGCCACTTATGCAATTTTGATTATTATTCATTTGTCAAATTTTTATTAGCAGGAAAAGAAGTTGATGCAAACAGTAAAACAGTTCAAATTTATATTTTCCTATGAAATTCAAAAACATATCATTCAATTATATTTAAAATTATATCTTTTAATCATATTCAAAATCATGTCTTTCAATGAAATTCATGATCATTTCTTTCAATGGAATTCATGATCACCTCTTTCAATGGAATTCAAAATTATATCTTCTAATTACATTCAAAATCATATCTTTCAATGAAATTTAAAATCATATTTTAAAATAGAATTCAAAATCATATTTTTCAATGAAATTTTAATAAAATATGAATTTTATAAAACAGCATTATATTTGTCCGTTGAAAAAGAAAACATTGAAATCGTCAAGCTATTATTAACTAATGATAAAGTTGATATCAATCTAGGGTATATTTTCAATATATTTATATATAAAATTTCATATCATATCTTTCAACAAAATTCAAAATCATATCTACCAATTACATTCAAAATCATATCTTTCAATTATATTCAAAATCATATCTTTCGATGGAATTTAAAATCATATTTTTCAATATCATTCAAAACTATATCATTCAATTATATTCAATATTATATCTTTCAATGAAATTCAAAACCATATCTTTCAATTATATTCAAAATCATATCTTTCAATGCAATTCAAAAACGTATTTTCAATGATATTTTTATATAATATAATTTTATGAAACAGCATTATATTTGGCTGTTAAAAAAGAAAACATTGAAATCATCAAGCTATTATTAACTAATGATAAACTTGATATCAATCTTGGGAAAATTTTCAATACATTTATTTATAAAGTTAAAATCATATCTTTCAACAAAATTCAAAATCATATCTTTCAATTACATTCAAAATTATATCTTTCAATTACATTCAAAATCATATCATTCAATGCAATTCATATTTATATCTTCCAACAAAATTATAATCATATCTTTCAATCAAATTCAAAATCATATCTTTCAATGGAATTCAAAATATTGTTTTTCAATGATATTCAAAATCATATCTTTCAATAATATTCGCAATCAAATTTTTAAATATTATTCAAAATCATCTCTTTCAATTACATTCAAAATCAAATCTATCAATTATATTCAAAATCATATCTTTCAATTACATTCACAATCATATCTTTAAATTATATTCAAAATCATATTTTTTTTAATACAATTCAAAATCATATTTTTTAATGAAATTTTAATTTTGTATAATTTCATAAAACAGTATTATATTTGGCTGTTGAAAAAGAAAACATCGAAATCATCAAACTATTATTAACTAATGATAAACTTGATATCAACATTGTAAATATTTTCAATATATTTATATATAAAATTTAAAATTATAACTTTTCTGAAGCAGCATTACACCTTGCTGCACGAATAGGCAATACCAAAATAATAAAACTTTTGCTTATAAAAGAATGGATTAATATTAATATTAAAGATTGTGAAGGGAAACTTCCAATTGATTATTCTAAAAATCTTGAAATCAAACAATTGCTCAACATGATTCTCCACTCATTCTAAAAAGGTAATTAAATAAAAAATTGAAAGAATTTCATTTTTCATATAAAATAAATTTTATTTATTCAGTTACTTAATACATAATTGATTACAATGTAATAATTGCTTAGGCAATAGATAGTTCATTGTAAAAAATAATAAACGTAGAACGGTTAAATAAAAATATAAAATGACTAGTATAAATCTTCAATTAAAATAGAGAATTTCATGATTTATCATAATAAAATTACACAAGTTTAATTCAACTTAACATTTGAATATTCAAGAACTCCCAAAAATTAAAAATGTTCATTGCATTAAGATCCATGAGTTGAATATATATGAATCAAGGATGAGCTTTATATTACAATTATACGTGTAAATCAGCAATATATTATATTCAATACAAATGTTTTAATTTGTTTATTTAATAAAAATTAGAAAACTTTTATTTTTTATCACAATAAATGAATTTACAATAAAAAAATTATTTAGGCATGTTATATGAAAATATTTAATAAATATCATTTCAAAGATAATGACTTGAAAACAATAAAAAAGCAATAATACAAGGCAGCATTATATACTCAATACAAGAAGAAAAAAAGGAAATCATAGTTACTGGCTGTGATAAATTACAATCAAATGAAATAATTATTCCTCGTTCTATATATTATAATTCAACAGAATATGTAGTTTCTAATAATGATGTTAAAGAATCCAAAACGATTGAATCTCTTATGTTTCCAGAAAATTCAGAACTTGCATCAATTGGAAAAGATTGCTTTGCTCATTCAACAAATCAAAGTTTATCGATTCCACCAAGTTTAATTGATCTTCAAAAAGGATGATGTGATTTATCACTTCATCTAAATAAAATTGAAGTCAATTCAAAGAATCGACGATATTCAACATATGAAAATCAATAAATAATTGGAAAATCATCCATTGAACAAGAAAATTACGATGTATTCAATTACGACAATCTTTGAAATTATTCAATTTATTACTTAACTTTTTGTTCTCAAAAAAAAAAATCGTTTTTTGTAAATTGCATAATTATCTCAAAAAGTTTTAACATCCATTGAAAAATTGAATGATACACAGAAATTGATTGTTATATATGGAATTGCTTATGGAATGTTTTATCTACATTCTATTGGTGTTCCAAAAACTCGTGATTTGAATCCATCGAATATTCTTCTTGAAGATTCATTATTTCCAAAAATTTGTGGTTTTGGTTTATCTAAAAATGTATCAGAAAAAGATTACAGTGAAGAACTCAAAGAAATCATAGAAATGAATCATGTATATGATAAAAAATCAAGAGTTTTTGGAACACCAGGATTCATTGCCCCAGAAATCTATATAAATAATGATTATTCAATTTTATTATTACATGTAACACAATCTGGGATAGAAATTGATGTAAGGCTATTGTAATCGTGTTTTAAGGATAGTAGTAAGTTGGAGACTGTTTATATTTGAAAAGAATTGAAATATATATTAAAAGCATATTGGATGCCAAAGATTATATATTTTTTTGATTAAAAATACGATTGAATAAAAAATCTATAAAAAAACACGAAAATCGAATGTTTGAATTTTTTAGAAAAATGAGAATGAGTGAATGTTTATAAAAACAAAATGGAAAGGTGATCTCTATAGCATTTTTGCATTT
This sequence comes from Tritrichomonas musculus, assembly GCA_039105265.1. Classification (NCBI taxonomy): domain Eukaryota; phylum Parabasalia; order Tritrichomonadida; family Tritrichomonadidae; genus Tritrichomonas; species Tritrichomonas musculus. The sequence continues at coordinate 8,234,957 of JAPFFF010000002.1, forward strand.
GCCTTAATAAGTAATAAAAATTTAGATGATTTAGCATTATATAGGCCAGTATTCATATTAAATTCATTTAAATTTGGAAATGAGATGATCACCACACTTTGAGAATCCTGGAAGAAATTGCCTTAAGTTTTTTACAATCAATGAAAGCATGATGTTTAATTTTTTTCACACTTTTGGGTATGACAACTTTTCGAATATACGTATCTGAGAATGAGTAATCACCAATTGTTTCCAAACATGAATTTTTTGCGAATTCAATAGTTCTGAGATTTTTACATCTCGAAAATGCATGTGGTGAAATGATTTTGATTGTTGATGGAATTATCGCTTTTTCAATCGATAGGTTTGCAAAAATAAGGATATCAAAATTATCAGAATTAGGGTCACTTTTTCCGATGATTAATTTAGAATCTTTATCTGCATATTTGAAATTTTTGTTGTGTGGTGAAATTTTAATATCAGTCAAATAATCAGCACCAGAATAGCAATTGTATCCAAAAGATTCAAAATTTGCTGGAATAAAAATTTTCTTAATTGAACAACAAGAAAATGATTCTTTTCCAAAAGATACAATTTGGGAATCTTCAGGAATTTCAATAAAAAAATAAAATAAAGTTGATATATGTTCCAGCTTGTATCTGAAACAATTTGAAAATGCATAAGATGAAATGTATTTGATTGTTGATGGAATTTTTGCATTTTTAATAGTTCGATTGGCCAAAACAACAACATCAAAGTTTTCTGAATTAATGTTACTTTTTCCGATTAATATTTGATGCTCTCCATCGGCATATTTGAAATTTTTATTGTCAGGTGAAACAATCAATTTAACTTTATAATTTGCAAAGCACCAATTTTCATGAAAAGATTCAAATTTTGATGGGATATATAATTCATCAATTTTACAGAAGAAGAATGGACTATCACAGATCATTCGAAGTTCTGAGTCTTTAGGAATTTATAATCAATTTTTAATATTATTATATTATCTTGTAAATATATATTTAAGTATTTTTTTATATTGTTTTTAAATATTTTATTATTTTTTATAAATATATAATAAGGAGATATTTGTATTTATACATTTTTGAATGGTATTTAGAGGTTTCTTTGAATTTTTATTACTAATTTGAATTAAAATTTTATTAGAAAGATTTAAAAATAAAACAATCAATACTAATTATTTTAGCGTCCGAATTGATTTTTTATACCAAAGATCCTCTTATTTAATAAATATTTAAAAAGATAAAATAATTTTGATTTTCAACAGATATCAATTATTGATGAGTTGTTGTCAACAATAGATACAAAGGAAAATATTAATCTCAAACGACTAATTTGTTGATTTTAATGATTTTCCATATAAAAAACAAACAAATCATCACACAATAGTAAAATTTAACAATGGAATTTAATTAATTTACTGAATTATTCAAGATAATACTCAAACGAGAGCTTATTTATCTTAAATTATGATTTTTTTTTGATAATTCTCTGGAAGTTCATTACTCATATCTCTTAGTTTTAATCGAGAGGCGTTTTTCTTTTTCTTTTCAGTCCAAGTGTTCCGACAAAAGCATTCTCTTTTCCTATCCTCTTCATCTCTGCCATAACTTCCTGAGATATGCATTATGAACAAAATGTATTAAGAATCTCAGAATCAAAATTGTAATTTGCTTTTTTACCAGACTCTGCAGCAACTTTAGCTTCATTTATCATTAAATGATTTACAATTTAGCAATAATGCTGTTGCGATTTTGCTTTTGGCGCCACATGAAAATGATTCAAAGCATATTCAATTTTTCTGAATATGACCATTTATTTTAAGAAAAAAAAATAAATAATTCAAATAAAAGTATACTCACCTATTCAATTTATATTTTTTTTTCTGCGACATCTAGCAATACACAGATTATCATTCCAAGTGAATTCATTTGCAAAAAATCTGATTAGTATGTGTATATTTTTTACTTGTTTAAAGAGTTATTCAGGTTTTTTAAAAAGTTGATGCATAATAATATCTTTTGATTCTTTTAAATTTTTTTCGATTTTCTCAACATTAAAATATTATAAAACAAGCATATAATCTGCAGTAAAAGAATGAAAGCTTTTAAGTGAATATTGAAAGACTACATATATTTTTAAAAATCACCTCTTTTTCAGTCAAAATCAGGCACTTTCAAAAACTATGTAGTCCTTCAATATTGAAGTAAGAGAAATCAAACATGCTTATATGTGTGCATAAAATGAATTAAAAAAAACTAATGTTGAGATATTTAAGTTCTGTTTTTTTAATTTTGAATTATATACATTTGTTTATCTCAAGAAATAAAAATGCTCATAAAAAAATATGCTGTTAAAGTTAATTTGATTTAAAATGAATAACAATGCTTAATATTGAAATAATATATGTTGATAATAGTGAATCCAGGTAATTTAAAATACAATTTGGTTAATCACATAATGATATCTTCAAAAAAAAAGTCAATTAAATTTACGAATGAAAGTATCAACAGCATTATTAGACGATATAAGTTATTTTATAAATATCAAATTTTTAAATTAGCAATTTGTATCTGTAATCATAATGAAATAACAATCGTAAAAATTATCATTCAATATTTTCAGATTGATTATCAATTTTTTTCTGATATCTACTGAATTTTTTTCTAAAAAAAGCTCTGAAAAAAATAAAAATAGTTTTATACAGGAATATGATTAAATATTTCTTTAATAATTTTATTATTTCTTTTATAAAAAAATAGCTTGTTATAAATTATTGTTTTAGGAAAATATTTTATCATATTGATTGAAAAAAAGCCAAGTATACTGCACCCTTAAGATGACAAAAATTTTGCCTAATCTTTCACAAAATTTCAGATTCTAATTAATGCTATGCATAATATATAAAAGATATAGAAGATCTTAGCCCAGAATTTTTGAGAAATGTTCATTTTTTTGAATCAATTCCAGTCAAAAAGTTCACACAATTTATTTAAATATCTTGGAATATAATTAAAATAAAATAATAAAAATTATAAATATAAACTTAAAATATAATTTTATATATTTTAATATTATTTTTAAAAAATCTTTTAAAGTTTCAAACGTTCTTTTTTTTTTCGTAATTCTTAAGAGTTGCCCTTCGGCAGTTAAAAAAATTACGTTCTTTTAAAACTTTTTCAATTAAACTGACCAAATAAAAAATTAATTACGTGTTACGATTACGTCTACGTTTGCATTTTAAAAATACGATTTTTAATATTCAAAAAGTTATAAATATAAATGTTTCAAAAAAAATTTCGTAGCTAGCAATAGTCAAGTGGCTTAAGTTCATCGAGGGAGGAGCAGAAAGGGTGGGGTGGCTCCTTATTTGGCTTAAAGATACCAGGTTCGATATAAGAATAGTTTTGCTTTTTTTTTAATTCTCAAAAAGTTTCAAAATCCAAAGTTACCCCAATTACGATCCAATTCGGCAATTTTTTAAAAAAATTACGTGTTTTTATTGAATTTTTAAAAATCTTAATTACGTCCGAAGGGTAACTTAAGAGTACATGTATCTTATAAAATATATAAGATTTAAAAGACTCCTTTAAAAAATGAAATATAGATTAATTATCAATTCCAAATCCATTTAAAAAATTCGAATTAATATCAGATTCATTTTTGTTTTCATTATCCAGTTGTTGTCGATTTAAATCTATTGATGGCAAAACATCTAAAAATGCATTATATACAAAATCAATTTTTTTTAATTGTTGATATGTATCTTCAAAAATTATTTGGTCATTCAACTTTTCAGAATTGATAAATTGTATTATTGATGATATTAATTCATCAGAACATTTTTTATTTAATTTTAATTCATTTTTAATATCTACCAAATTTGAACCGTATTTTTTAATTAACATCAAACATAATAATAGTTTTGATGTATCAAATCCTTTATTTGAAGAATCAATTAATAAATCTATTGATTTTTCTATATTTTCAGGTGTAGAAGATTCATCATATATGTAAATATGTGATAAATTATACATAGATATTTTGTCATTACTTTGTTTAATTGCTTCTTCAAAATATATTGTTGCCCATTCAATATTTTTCGATATTTCATCTCCATAACCGTTTTTATAAATTATTCCAAGATTATTTTTAGCATACTGATAATTGAATGATGAAGCTTCTTTATATAATTTAATTGATTTTTTAATATCTCTATTCAAATTTTTTCCTTCATGGCATAAAAATCCAAATGAAAATTGAGCTTCTACAAATCCATTATTTGATGATAACATAAGAAAACTAATTCCTTTATTTATATTTTGTTTAATATATTTTCCTTCATAATAAATAATTCCAAGCATATATTGAGCTTCTGGAAGATTTTTATATGCAGAAATTGAATAATAATGAATTGCTTTATTAATATCTTTTTTAATATATTCACCATCATAATAAATTGAACCAAGAAAATATGAAGCATCAGGATCGTTTTTATTTGCTGATAATGTTAAATAATGAAGAGCTTTTTCAATATTTTTTTGTACAAATTTCCCTTCATAATAGATTTTACCAAGATAAAATTGAGCTCTTGGATGATTTTGATTTGAAGAAAGTGTAAAATAATGAATAGATTTTTTAATATCTTTTTTTTTATATGTATCATCATAATAAATCACACCTAGATTAATTTGAGCTTCTGCATCATTATTATTTGCTGCTAGTTTAAAATAATATATAGATTTATCGATATCTTTTGGGACCAATTTTCCATCATAATAATTATATTTGTATTATTATTAACAAATTTTTCAAAATCATTTGTATCAATAATGAAATTAATCTCATTTTAAAGATAATGAAAGAAATTCATCTCATTTTAAAAGATTTAGATTGTCCTTTTCAAGAATCGTATACTGGTGTACATATTTTACTTCAGAAGTACAATATTGATTTATATATTATTAAAAAATATTTATTGCATTAATAATCATAGTATAAATAATTTTCCATCAATTTTATAGTTATACTAAGATTAATAAAAAATATTAAATAAAATAAAGTTTATATCAAATATATTGGCATAATAATATTTTATATTAAACTAAAAATAATCTTGTAAATCATCCACATCACGAGATAGCAATTTTTCAGCAGATCATTTAAATGCTTTTTTTAGACATAAATATTAGATATAATATATTCTTTAATATTTTAAATATTTATATTAACGATATAATAAATAATAATGAAGGAAAATAATAAATATATTCAATATATCTGAAGATATTAATATTTTAAATTATAGGAAAATTGGTGAAGTCAGCGTCCGCAACACTTTTACTTCACAATTTATTTTTCTGTACTTTACAAATTTAATTCTTTGAGTTTTGTGAAATTTTGTTATTGATTTTAAAAATGGATGAGAAAGAATTAAAACTTCAGGATGCAGCAGGAAATGGAAATATTGAACTAGTAAAAAGTCTTTTGAATGAAAATGTTGATATCAATTGCATAGACATTTTAATTAAGAAACATTTATTATATTTAAATCTTTTTTTTTTCCTTTCATAATATTCAAACTTACAATCATCTATGGAATTTATTATAAATCTTTTATTTTACACCATTGATGAGAGCTACACTGATGAATCGCATAGAAGTTGTTGCCTATTTATTATCACAACCAAATATGTAAATTTACATATTTTTTTGGTGATACGCCACTTGAATTAGCAAAAGAAAAAGGGTTCACCGAAATTGTTAAACTCTTGACAGAAAAAAGGATTTAATATTAAATCTAAACAATTTTTGAGGCAGGTAAAATCAATTTTAAGAGTAAAAATTTAAATTTGACCTAAACTTTTCTGTTTTTAACATTCTTTACTTTTTTAAACTGGCGAGAAAATTTCTCAGGCTAAAAACTGGAATCAAAAAATCGATAAATACCATGCCAACTTTTTATCTAGTTTATGGTTTCCGATAGAGATATTGTGTTAGTGTTTTAATGATTCATGAATCATTAAAAACTTGGGTGCAGGAATGACCATGGTTGAAAATTGGCTCAAACTAAACAAGCAATCAGTTTCGCTGATGAATTAATAGATACCAGTTTATGGAAAAATGTACTTTCAATCATAAAAACTTTCCATAAGCGAATCGGTTGAGATAAAGAAGAAAGAATTTTTTAACTACAAATCATATCTTATCAAAATCAATTTTCTGTACATGTTTAATGATGCTAAAAATCTAATTTGTCTTTAATATTTTTTTGAAGAATGCTTTGGAATATTTTTTAAAAACCTATGAAAGGCTCTTCTTCTTGCCTATCGTTTTTATATAAAAATAACAAAAGAGGAACAAAATTTCGGTTATCTTGGGATTATTTATCAAAATCATTGAAACTTTTATTTAGGAAATCCAAGTTTCAATTTTCTGGTTAAGATTAATTTACAAATCTGTTATAACATCCAATTATTAGTGAAAATTATCTAATCATTATGAATTTTATCATAGCTAATGATATAGATGCAGCAATCGATGTTTTGAAGCAAAATAAAAAAAAAAAAAAGAAAAGAAAAAAACAGAAAAGTCAAATAAAAAAAAAAAACAGAAATCCAGTTAGAATGGTTTGTTTTTAATTGAAACTGGAGAGAAAATTCTTTTAAAAGTTGTGTATTCCAAACATTCCAAAAATATATCGCTGTCAGAATCATTCCAAAGATTCGGATAACTTACAAAGGAAAAGTGCAAAGAATTCACTTTGATGATAATCAACATTTATCGAAATGATGTCTTTTTTCGTTTTATACTCTATATCAAAATTTTTAAACTGCTCAATTAAAAACAAAAAATAAAAACTCAAAAATTGATTACTAAATTCTATCAAGTTTACATTATGGTTAGGATCCAATTTCAAAGCGTTCTTTTCATCAGATGAAAACTTGCAATTCCTTATCATTAATTTTGGTTAATTCTTACCAAAATTTTTCCGTCGATATGATGCGAATCACTAGCAATTTTCCCAGTGAAAACGCAATCATTAACTTCTATTTCTGTTTGATCAGTTGCATTAAAGAGTGTGATTGAACTTTTCTCATCTTTTCTAATTTTTAAATCGCATTTAGTAATCAAAATCGAAGTAATTTTCCTAACATTATTCAAATCCACACTTTTAATATTTCTTTTTGTTTCATCATCAAATTCGGTTTCAATTTTAACCGAAGCATCGCCTTTGTTTTTGTTGAACTTGCACATTTTAGCAATGGCGCATTTATAATTCAAATAAATCGCACTTCCTCCATTTGATGATGGATTTTCAGATTCGATTATTTAGCAACTGTGGAATTCACATTTTTTAATTGTAACAGGAACACGAACAGAAACAGAATGAATGTAAACAGATGATACATTATTAATAGCATCTATATATTCATCTGGAGTATTATAATTTGATTCTATAAGTATATTAGCTATTTTTCCCTGAACAACTAATCGTAATTGAACAAAAGTTGAGTCTAATAAAAATTAGTAAACAAAAAAGTAATTTTGTTTTTGTAATCGTAAATATGCGAAATAATTCGAAGCCGGTCATTTGAATATTAGATTCATCAGTTGATCCATTAGCCCATCAGAAAAGATTATCCATTTTTATTTTATGTTGAATTTTATTCAAATTTAGAGTATTTGATGTATAATGAATATTGAAATTAATAATGTAATCATTAAAATTAATATATTAAATTTAAATATAAAAAATTGTATTAATTTTAAAATATGTCACTTTTCTTAAAATAAAAAACAAATCAACAAGTTAAAAATAATTTTGATGATCTAAAATTATATCATTAAAATCCAATTTAATTCATTTGCAATCAGAATCATTCAATTTTTCAAACCAAATTATTCAGCTTTTGATCAATCTATTCATTTATTCTTATAAAACATTAAATATTTGATTTTTTTTGAATAAAAATTATGAAAATTTGGAGTTATATGTTTTTCTAATATCAAGATAAACATTTTTTATTATTAAAAGAATCAAACGCATTGCTCCGGGCGATTCCGAATGACCTTATGGTCAATTCTTTCTGAGAAATCATAACTTTTTTATTTTAAACAGATTTCATTTCATTTATTTATATTGTTGTATCATTGATAATGACAACTGATATGCAGTATCAAATAAAGAAATTGTTTGATGATCAACAAAATAGCAACGACACCTCAAAAGAAAGTTTTCAGTTTGAAGAAGAAACGAGCATAGGTAAAATGATAAACATCATTGCCAACAATTCTAAAAATATGAAAGACAATATTTCATCCGTTAAAAAAGACATAAACCTAATAATATCAAGCTTAGATCAAGTTACAGACAGCTTAATTACATTGAAGAGTGGATTTCATTCAATGATGCAAAATTTTACTAAAACTGAAAATGATTTAGAATGTTTTTCAGAAAAATTAGATTTATTACATCTTGAACTCATTACGAAAGAAGAAAATATGGAAAAGAAAGATAATAAAGATGATGATATTAAAAAAGATATTAATAATGACACCAACAATATTTGTTCTTTGATTCAACAAAATCAGAATTTATATATGAATATGAGTCTTCTTCTTGCTGAAAAAGAAGTTGATAGACTTATGATGATTAATATCAAAAAAAGACTCACTGAATTAGAATCGAAACTTTGTTTAGACCAAAGTTTTAAAAATACAAAAAGTGCAAATATTGAGGATCAATCTGAAGCTAATGACTTAAATGAAGCTTTTATAAAGTCCAATGTAAAAAACAGTCAAAAATTAACGAATTTAAAGCAAAAATATCTTGAATCAGTTCAAGAGGCAAATGATGATGCATCATCCCAAATTTAAATAAATCATAATATCTTAAAATTATATATTTAGGCAAAATACAGGATTTTTTTTTTTGTTATTATTTATTATTTGAATTATATAGTTGTTAGATCATAAAAATTTTTAACATTTGTTAAACAAGATCGAGACGAAACAAGTATATACTTCATTGATTGAAACTGATTTATAAACTATATGGACTCATTCTATTTTGCTTTTTACATTGTGTTCCAGACGATTTAATACATACGTGGAAGACAATGAAATCGATCAAAATGTAATTGATCATTACTTATAAATATTCATTCTATAAATGATCATTTATAAATTCAATTTTTTAATGAATTTGAATTGATATTTGTTTTGATGCCTATGGAAATAATTTATCGTTTTTCCAGTTATTTATGAATATTTTTTTCTTCTTTGATTTTTAAATATTTTATATTATATATTTTATTATTAAATTATTATTTTATTTTGATAATTACAGGTAATTTTCGACAATATTAGTATTTCAGTTCCAATAAAAAAATTGTTAGAAATTCGTAAAATTTACTGAATATATAATTTTTATGCTAAAGCACCCATGGGAAATTGAAAACATTAAAATTAATATAGATAATGAAGCAGGATTTTTATCTAAGTTTATCATTTATGATGATTCAAATTTGTTTCAAACCCATCTTATAAAAACAGCTACAACAGTTGATTTTATTGGTGCAGTTAAAGATTCGCAAATCGACACAGAAATAATGATTTCCAATCTGAAGATAAATGGTATACTAATATATCTCTGTATTTTAGATAACATAATTTTTATTATAAAACAAATAAATCTACATCAACTTGAAGAATATTTTAATGAACGCAAAAATTTGCTTATATTTATGACATCCGAATGCAAAGAAGACTTCACTAATGATATTTCTTCAAAAAATCAAGTTTCAGAACTCAAAGATCAAATTTTAAGTGAACAAAAATATATTAATATCACAATTAAAAAAGAAATAATTCGATGCATTATCAAGAAGAGTCAGTATCGAACAATAAAAATGAGTCAAAAATTGTTACCAAATAAATATAATTCTAAAAATAATGATTATAAATTAGATGACTTCATTTTAGTTCAATCACAAGGTTTCAGTCTATATTACAATTCTAAAGATCAAATTCTCAATGTATTAAAATTTTATGTTGATGAGAAAAGATTCAATCATGAAATTGACTTTTATCATCAAATTGAAAACACTTTCCCTTTCATTCGAAAAATTTTTGGAATAATCAACCAATCACGTGGATTGCCAATCATCATCCTTGAGTATGTTCAAGGTGAAAGATTAGATACGTTTCTTTTAAGTGAAAAAGAAATTTCATTTAATACAAAAATCAAAATCATTGAACAAATTCTTTTATCAGTTTATTATGTACATTCTAATGGATTTTATTTGAGAGATTTGAAACCAGGCAACATCATCATTGATTACAAAAATGATGCAATATTAATCGATTTTGATTCATCAAAAAAAATGTATTCTTCAAATGAAAAAGAAGATAATACATGTGATATCGGTAATCCTACTTTCACAGCACCAGAACAATACAATTCAAATGAATACACATATAAAGTCGATTCATATTCAGTTGGAATGATTATTCATTTCATAATTACAAGACAAAATTACAAATTCAGTTATTCTGATTTACATGATATTTATAAACAAAAAGAAAATATTTCAAAAAATGAAAAATTTCCAAAATGCCCTGAAGAATATGAATTCATTCTAAGTATTTATGAAAAATGTTTTGAAATATCACCAAATTTACGTCCATCTATTACGATACTTATTGCACTGATAATACTTGATAATAATCAACTAAAAAGTTCCAATGAAGCAGTACTTCAACATACAATAAATGAATTAGAAAAATATGAATCAATTTTTAAAACTGCAGATAAATATATGTATGAAGAATCATTCGAACGATCATATTTGCAATACTTTTTAGGATACATTTATTATACTGGTCAATATGTTTCACAAAATATAGTCAAAGCAATTTTTGAACTTGAAAAAGCATCAAATCAAAATAATTCAAATGCACAATGTTATCTTGGTGAAATTTATTATAAAGGTGAATATATATCACCAGATATTAATAAATCAATTCATTATTTGACTCTTTCTGCAAATCAAAATGATTCTTATGCACAATATTATCTTGGTGAGATTTATTATAAAGGAGAATATATTTCACGAGATATCAATAAATCAATTCATTATTTAATTCTTTCATCAAATCAAAATAATTCTGTTTCACAATATCTTCTTGGCTATATTTACTATAAAGGTGAATATATTTCACGCGATATCAACAAATCAATTCATTATCTCACTCTTTCAGCAAATCAAAATGAGCAATATGCACAATTTTGTCTTGGTGAAATTTATTATAAAGGTAAATATATTTCACGCGATATTAATAAATCAACACATTACTTAACTCTTTCAGCAGATCAAAATAATTCAAATGCCCAATTTTATCTTGGCGAAATTTATTACTTAGGTGAATATGTTTCAATTGATATCAATAAAGCAATTCATTACTTAACGCTTTCAGCAAATCAAAATAATTCAGGTGCACAATATTATCTTGGTGTAATTTATTATAAAGGTGAATATATTTCACGTGATATTAATAAATCAATTCATTATTTCACTCTTTCAGCAGATCAAAATCATTCAGAAGCACAATATTGTCTTGGTGAAATTTATTACCTAGGTGAATATGTTTCACGAGATATCAAAAAATCAATTTATTATTTAATTCTTTCAGCAAATCAAAATAATTCAAATGCACAATGTCTTCTTGGCTTTATTTATTATTCAGGTGAATATATTTCACGCGATATTAAAAAATCAATTCATTATTTAAATCTTTCTGCAAATCAAAATAATTCAAATGCCCAAAGTTATCTTGGTGTAATTTATCATAAAGGTGAATATATTTCACGAGATATTAAAAAATCAATCCATTATTTAACTCTTTCATCAAATCAAAATAATTCAAATGCGCAATATTATCTTGGAGTAATTTATTACTTAGGTGAATATATTTCACATGATATCAATAAAGCAATTCATTATTTAACTCTATCAGCAAATCAATATAATTCAAATGCACAATTTTATCTTGGCGAAATTTATTACTTAGGTGAGTTTATTTCATGCGATATCAATAAAGCAATTCATTACTTAACGCTTTCAGCAAATCAAAATAATTCAGGTGCACAATTTTATCTTGGTTTTATTTATTATAAAGGTGAATATATTTCACGTGATATCAATAAATCAATTCATTATTTCACTCTTTCAGCAAATCAAAATAATCCATCTGCACAATGTCTTCTTGGTTATATTTATTATAGAGGTGAATATATTTCACGAGATATTAAAAAATCAATTCATTATTTAACTATTTCTTCAAATAATAATGATTCAGTTGCACAATGCCTTCTTGGAAAAATTTATTATGATGGTCAATATATTGAAAAAAACATTAATAAATCAATTCATTATTTCAAAGAATCATCTTGTTTCAATAGCAGTGCAGCAAAGAATTTTCTTGGTGTTATATATAAAAATGGAGATGGAGTTGAAAAAAATATTTATTTTGCAAAAATATATTTTAAAGAAGCAATCAAAGAAAAAGAAGAACCTTACTCAATGTATAACTTAGCACGAATTTATTATTTTGGCATCGAACATGAAAGAAAAATATCAAAAGCAATTGCATTGCTTGAAAATGCATCAAATAAACAGCTTATTATTGCAGACTTGTTTTTATTTTACATTTTCACAATTTGTGATGATAAATACTTTAGAAATCAAAAGAAATCATTCAAATACTATGTTAAATTCCAATATCATTTCAAACAACAAATGAGTTTTATTAATTTTAATGATTATGATATTTTTGAAAAATTATATAATTATTTTAGAGATTATGATTTGACATACTACCATGATTATTTATATGACTTGTTTTGCTTTTTAATGAGTGAAAAACTTTATGAATGGAAAATGCAAAATGATAATGTACATGTAAATAATAAATCATTAAGAAAAGATATTAATGCAGACTTTTACGAAGGATTTTATGATTAATTGAAAGCAGTGTGTATAAATTCATTTTGTTAAGTTGTATATTTTTGTAAAATAATCTTGTGCGAATGATGAGCATCATGAAAAAGCATACTTAATGATTTGAAAATTTTTTAAGATAGAATTAATTTATTTTCATTTATTTTATCTTTCTTTTTCCAAAAGGATCTACAAATTTATTATAATGATAAATAAAAAAAGTAATACTTAATGATTTGAAAATTTTTAAAATACCAGTAATTATGATTTGAAAATTGAGAAAGCATTGGTTATTTTAGGAGATTTTTTTATATTGAGAATATTATCAATTATCAAAAATCTTTTTTTGTAGAAAAAAGTTATTTTTAGAATAAATTCTATATATAAAAAATTAATATTTATTTAAATCTTAATAACAGTAACAGTATCATTGATTCCAATTATATTTTTTGGATCAATTGATGATGGAATTGTTATTTCATTCAATGATGAACATCCTCTGAACGCTCCATCTCCAATTGAACATTCAGGTGATGGAATCAGCATTTTCTTCAATGAAGAGCACCTTGCAAAAGCATTTTCACCAATTGAACAAACAGAAGAAGGAACCGAATCTAATTCCAATTCAGAGCATCTAATAAAAGCGCATTTCCCAATTGAATTTAGTAAAGAAGGAAAAGAAACCGATTTTAATGAAGAGCAATTAGCAAAAGAACCTTCTTCAATTTCAGTAACAGAATCAGGAATAGAAGCAAACAATAATGAAGAGCATCCATTAAAAGTATACATTCCAAATTCGGTTACAGAAGGAGGAATTGTAATTTGTTTCAATGAAGAACATCCGTAAAAAGCATATGAACCAATCGAAAGAACTGAAGAAGGAATCTCAATTTCACTCAAAGATGAACAGCAATAAAAAGCATATGTTCCAATTTCAGTAACAGAAGAAGGGAATACAATTTCAGTTAATGATGAACAGCCAGAAAAAACACCGGTTTGAATTTTTTCAATTTGTGAAACTATCGAAATTTGTTTCATCGAAGAGCAGCCAACAAATGCATAATCACCAATAAAAGTTACAGAATAAGGAATCAATAATTGATTCAATGATGAGCATGATTCAAATGAATGATCTTCAATTGATGTAACTGATGATGGAATAGAAATTTGTGAAATAGAAGAAAGGCCTTTAAAACAGTTTTGTTTAATTGATTCAATAGAAGTTGAAATGATAACAATTAATGAAATTTGATTTTCTTCTTTTTGGAATTTTGAAACAAATCCATTAAATGATTCAAGTGTTTTTGATGGATAATTAATTTGAATTGTAATATCATTGAAATTATTCAATAAATTGAATAAGTCGACCGATTTAATTGAATTGTTGTTGTAGAGCATTTCGGCTTTGTTTGAATCAATGTAAATTGTTTTCCATTTTCCATCTACAATAAAATTAGCATTGTTAGCGAGTTCACTTTTAATTATTTGTGAAATTACAAATTTTTGTGTTTCGCCTTTCAATTTACTGAAGCTTTTGAATTTGTTAGCTTTTTCATAGGCAAGGAGAAAATTATTGGCCTTTTCGTGGCCGTTTCTTTTTGAGAGTTCAAAGAATTTAAGGGCTTCTTTATCATTCTTCTTGCATCCTTCTCCTTTAAAAACCATTTTTCCATATGAATACATTGCTTGTTTATTTCCTAATTTAGCACTTTTTTCAAAAAATTTTTTAGCATCAGAGAACTTGCTTTCTTTTTTCATCAATTGGCCATACAACAACGATACACGTGCATCTTTATTATCTTTGAGATTTTTCTTGAGATATCTCTTGGCTTTTTCAATATCGCGTGGAATTAATTTCCCTTGAATAAGCATCTGACAATAATACATCAAAGATTCGGTGCAATTTTCAGAAACAGACTTTTGCAAGTACTTCATTCCTATTTCAATATTTTGTGGGAAATTGCCTCCTCCTTCAATCAAATAACGACCAACAATGAATTGCTTTCCAGGATCGCTTTTTGCCATTTTAACAAGATTTTGGCATGATTGGTCAAGTTTGTTGAATTCATCAATAGGGTAGGAAATTTCTTGATCAGAATCTTTTTTATAATTAAATAACGATTTCGATCTATTTCTTGTTACTGGAATGTTTTCTTCAACAGAGTCATCAATGATCGAATAATCAGTAGAATTGATAGAATCGGTATTTAATTTTTCTGATGAGCTGTTATAATTTTCTGTTTCAACGATTTTTTGTGGTATTGAAACTTTTTTTATCGTTGAATTTTTTATGATCTCATCAAAATGAATAGAATGACTCAGATCAAATGTTGGTTTATACTCATCAATGTAGTGAATATAGTCCAAATATTCATCTTCGTTGATCGTTTTTGTTATGATTCCTCTGTCACTTTTGAGAAATTCAACGATTTGGTCAAAATTTGGCCTTTTTTCTGGATCTTGGTCCCAGCACTTTTTCAGAAGATTCTGAAAGGACTCCGGTATGTAATCGTGCAAAATTGGCCTTTCATTTTGAACTGTGATGCGATACATCAAATTCATGAAATTTGAATTGATAAATGGTCTGATCCCTGTCAAAATTTCATAAACAATAATTGAAAAAGAATAAACATCAACGGGTTTCGAATATTCTTGCTGTTTAAATACTTCGGGTGCCATGTATGCCGGGGTGCCCGCAATTTCTGTTTGAGAATCGGCGTTCAAACTTTTTGAAATAAAAGTGGTGAATTTTGAAAGGCCAAAATCAGCAAGCTTCGGAAATAGGTACTCATCCATCAATATATTTTCGGGTTTTAAGTCCCTGTGTATGATTGAGTTGTCATGTAAATGCTTTAAGGCTGATGCAATTCCATATATATTTATTAATTTTCTTGTGTCATCCCAGCCCTTTGGTGAAAGCCCTGATGATTCACTGTCAAGAATGTTTCTTAATGATCCATTGGGCTCGTATTTAGTAATGATGGTTGGATATGATTTACTCTCTAAATTTGTTGGACTGAAACCAATAAATTTTAGGATTGAAGGATGATTTAATGACGAAAGTAAATTAATTTCTCGAAGTAAAAAGATTTTTTCATCTTGATTTACCGATGTATCTTTTATATTGAAATTGATTACTTTTGCTGCATAAATTTCACCTGTGTCGATATCTTTAACACGGAATACTTCACTAAAAGAGCCACTTCCAATGGAATCTATTGGTTGAAATCTGCTTATATCAATGAACTTCTCTCCATCCATTTTTTTAATTTTATATGTAACTTTTTCTGTAAATATTAACGTTTAAACAGAAAAAATTTTATTTTTTGAATGAATTTTAAAGTTTTTTTTTGAGATAAATAATATGAAAAGAAAATATATAATATAATTAAATAAAATTATTTATTTAAAAAACTGTTCGTAAAAATTAATTTATTAATAAAATTATCTTTTCTGAGAATCGTTGAGTTTTCAATATGGATTATTTAAAAATTCAATACATTTGAATTGATAATTTTGACACTTTGGTAATGTCCAACAATATGGCTTCGCTCGTTCTCAATGGGCAAAAATTTGATATCCCTTTTCAGTTCAAAAAAATGGGAGATATTTCATCTGATATTTTCAATGAATTAATTAATTCACGAAGTTATCAAGTTAAATCAAGCGTTAGTCCAGAAGTATTCCAAGAATTTGTTAAATATTTAATTGATGGCAGTGATCCAGAAGTTCAAATTGACAATTTTTACGAACTATTACAACTATCAAATGAATTTCATGCAGATCAATTAAAAAATCTAATTAACGCAAAGAAAGCACAATGGAAGGAATATGAAAAATCATTTGTCCAGCATCAGCAAGCGATAACTCAATTATACCAACTTGTGCAAAAATTTAGCGAAGATATCAAATTATTGCAAGATCAACTACAACGAGTTCAAATTGATGTGAGTGCCAAAAATTCTGAATTAAATCAAGAATTTTTAAATAAAATTGAAGAAATGGCAAATCAGCAAAGCCAATATTTTGAAGAAAGAATAAATAACAGTAACAATCATATTTCAGAACAAATTCAATTGATAAATGGTCAATTTGAATCACTCAATTCTAAATTTTCGTCACAGAACGATAACAATGAAAATACTTTTACATCAATTGAAAAATTGAATGTACAAATTGAATCGCTTCAAAGAAAAATTTCAATGCAAGATGAAAAAGCAGGTGAATTCCAAAGTGAAGTTGATTCAAAATTGGCTCAAATTGGTTTGATGTATACTGATTTTAACAATAAAATTGAAGAGCAAAAGAATGAAATGACCAAAATTGGAGAAGCTCAACAAGCCTTCATAACAAAAGACGTAATTTCAAAAAAAACAAAAATTTTCATTTAATTTCAATTCAATTTTTTAATAGAATTTCAACAAAAAAAAAATAATTTTATAAGGTTTTTAATAATTATTTTTTATATAGTTTGAAACAAATATTTGTGTTTATATGATTTTATTATAGTAAGTTAATGACATTTCTTAAAAATTGCGTTTTTTTATGCAGTTTAATTTAAAAATTTCAATGGAATTCAATATATTAAATTTAATCGAATTGCAAATCGTCAACTTTAATCATGTTTTAAGACAATTATAGTTTAATGGAGTTTTTAATACAATTCTTTAATTTGATTCCAATATAATTTTAAATGGAATTTCTTCTTACATTTCTTTAATGGAATTAAAAATGAATTTTTTTAATGACATTTTCGAAAAATTTTGGTTTTCATGGAATTTTTTCATATTAAAATTTTATTGGATTTCAAAATATACAATGTTTTTTATAATGTTTTAATCGATTTTTGAAGGAGTTTAATAAATACGTTTTATGCAATTTCAATATAAAATATTTTTATGGCATTTTATTCATGAATTTAATTATGTTTTTTATTATCAAATTTCAATGGTGTTTTTATCAAAATTTCCATCGAATTTCATCAAGAATGAATTTACTGGATTTCAAAAAAAGTGTTTATATGCAGTTTAAATCAATCATTTAATAGAGTTTCATTCATTTTTTAATGCAATTCCAAACAATTTTTTTATAAAATTTCATTCAATTTATTCAATGATATTTCTTTTTTAATTTTCATGCAATTCCAAAATAGAAACAAAAATAAGTTTGAAACATTTTTTCAATTGCATTCTTTTAAAAGAATTCTGATAGCATCAATAATAAACAATGGAATTTACAATCTAATTATGTTTTGCTTTTTTCTTTTTATCATATAACAATGAAATGAAAATTTGCAATTTATTTAAAATGAGACTTTTATTTGTTTGTTATTCATTTCATAATTCGTTGTAAATGGACAGGTGGCTTTTTGAACTTTACGATAAATGCGGGGTTTGAGCAAATTTTGGCCTTAACCGTCCAGTAAAATCAGATTTCTTTTAAATTTTTTTCCCCTTCATTTTTATTTTTGTCCGATAGCAATAACCTACCTCCAAAGATATAAAAAAATAACACATTAATAGAAAATATTTCATTAATAAATAACTAAAAATAGTAATAATGTATGAAGAATGCATAAATGAGTCAAAGCATCTAAACTTCGTAAAGATATTTCCTTAAAACAAAAATATATTTTTATTGAGAATATTATACATATATTATTTATCATAATATTTTTAAAATCCTATAGAGAATTAAACTCTGTTAAATAGTTTTCATCTCCTATTCAATTCTCAGAAACTGTTTGAATAAATTTTCTCAATTTATTTGAGAGAATCAATTCAAATCGATTTTATTTTCAAAGAAGGCCTTTTTTCTCAGAAAATAAAATTGATAAGATTCTTTCAATTTATTTGAGATGATTAATTCAATTTCTCAACTTTTTCATAAAATTGAGTAAGAGATGAAAACTATTTTCATTTTAAACCTTTAGTATTCAATTTTTCAAACAAAAAAAAATTTGAATAAAAACGAAAATTTATATATATCTTGCGATTAAACAAATGAGATGCGTTATTCATAGTACATATTACTATTAGTTTAAGTATAGAATATCATCATTACCTTCTGTGATGACAAATTTAAAGTTTGTTGCTGGCTGGCTGCTTTCTAGAAGATACAAAAATAAAAATGGCAAAACCGAATAAAAAAAAATTGAAAGAAAAATAGCAAATCTCTCAATTTTGAATTAGAGATGAAAACAATTTTATTGAGTTTAGTTTTTCTCTCAATTTTAAGACATTTTCCTATCGTTACCCCCCTATTATTTTTTTAATTGAAAAATTAGACCACATTTGAGTGTATAAATCAACGCGGTATTGAAAAAGTGGATGGTAATTTGCTTCAAGGTCAAATTTACCTGACTTTTAGGTTAAAAAATTTAGCTTAAAGAAATTGAGGGAAAATTCAATGAGAATTCATAAAATTATTAAAAATTATATATCTTAATTAATATTAGACATTTATATAATATTTTGGTTTATTTATGAGAAAATATAAGTAATATTGACAATAAAATATAATATATAAAGATATATTTATACATAAACAGGATTAAATAGTTTTAAATTTAATTCGTTTTATTTCAAATGAATAACAGGAACGATATTGATCAAATCATATCAAATGAGCCTTTTAACAGCTTTTTAAGTTACCAGTTATCAAATATTCTAAAAATGAAAGTTGATATTGTTGATATTAAAGATGAAATATCAAACATATACATCTCATTTCATGGTTTATTAGACGAAAAGCATAAATTAGCAAAACAATTAATTTCAAAAGGATCTAAACGAGAAAATCAGCTTAAAACACAGATAGATGAATTACTAAATGATAATAAAAACAAAGAAAAAAACATATCGAAACTACAAGCTGAAATTGAGTCACTCAAACAGCACAATGAATCAAGTTTTCAATTAAAGCATATCAATATGAGTGGCCTAAAAACATTGAAGCCAAATCATCAATTCAATACACACGATATTAATTTAAATCAAATAAAAAAGCTAAAAGAAGAAAATGCTTTATTAAAAAAAGAAAAAGAAGAAAATGCTTTAATTGTAAAAGAAAGTTCAATTTATAAAAAACTAAATCTATCATTAATAGGTGAAAATAAAACTTTAAAGGAAAAAAATTCATCATTCAAAGAACAATCAACCTTATTATTTAATGAAAACGAATCATTAAAGAAAGAACTAACATCAATCAAAGAGCAAGCAGATTTATTAGAAAAAGAAAATTCTTCATTAAAGAAAGAAAATGCATCAATCAATGAAAAAGTTGACTCATCAGATGAACTAAATGAATCATTAAGAAAAGAACTTGCAAAAATCCAAGAACAAGTAAACTTATTAGAAAAAGAAAATTCTTCATTAAAGAAAGAAAATGCAATAATTAAAGAAAAAGCAGACTCATTAATTGATGAAAACATCTCATTAAAAGATGAAAACAGCTCAATTAAAGAATCAACTGATTGCTTAATTAAAGAGAAAAACGATTCAATACTTGAATATTCCTCAATAGGTGAAGAAAATTTATCTTTAAAAAAAGATAATGTTTTATTATTGAATGAAAATGCAAAATTTAAAAAAGAAAACGATCATTTAAACAAAAAGCTCATAGAAGAAAAGAAAAATGCATTAAACCTTAAAAAAGAAAAAGACAAATTAAATCAAGTCATTGCAAGTATTGAAGAGAACAACAAAAAACTTTCAAAGCAAATTTCAGAAAAAAATTTAGATATAGACAGAAAAAAATCGCTCATAGAGGATCAGCAAAAACAAATTGCCAATTTATCGGATGAAATAGACACATTAAAAAAAACAATTCAAAAAACCAAAAAAACAAAAAAACTAACCAATATTTCTGATCCGACAATTTCTTGTTTCATCTGTAATAAACCAATAAATGATTCTGATCTAGTTTTAATTCACGACGAATCTTATCATAAAAACTGCATCAAATGCAAAGTTTGTCAAAAAACATTTGAATTACCAGAACAACTTGATGAAATTGTTTACATTAATTCTAAACTATTTTTATGCAAAGATCACTACGAAGAATACCAAAAATCGCATGATTTACCCGCAGAAATAGAAGAAGAATATAAACAAGAAGTAAAAGAAAACATAATCAATCTTTTATTTGATAATAATCAATTTTTCCCTGAAATTGAAAATCAACCATCAGAAAAAGTTTTCATTACAGATGAACTAGTTAAAAATTCTTATCAAATTCATAAACCATATGAATTATTTGTGCCAACTGTCGAATTACATTTTAATAAATCACCAGAAGAAATCGATTATGATAAATTAACTCAAGAATTCATTGACGATGGCCTATGTATTATCAATGTTCGAAAAGGGAGCACATTTCTAAAAATTGCTTTTATGGATTTGAATGAAGGCAAAGAAAAGTTTAATCAATTCAAAAATAAAATTATATCACCATTAGGCAAAAGTGTTGTTGGCAATTTTTTAAATGAGCCCGAAATAATGGTTCCTGATGAAAACAAAATTAAAGAATTGTATAAAAAACCATCGATCAATATTCTCCAACATAATTTTGAACTTGACGAGATTGATATCCAATATATTAAAAAAGAAGTCTTGAAAAAGCTGAATAATGAGAAAAAGGTCAATTTTGAGTTCTTATTTTCACATCAAGATATTTTTGATGATTTTGAAAAACAACTGATAAATGACATAAGAAATAATGCATATGAAATCATAGTTGTTGGTGAAACAATCATTGCTAATCGATATCTTGATGAATATGAATCAATTAAAGCCAAAATATCAAAAAAAAATGTTGTTGAAAATTATGTTTATCATGGATCTCGACTCGCCAATCATGAAAAAATCATTAAAGAACACTTCTTAATGCCTGGTAAAGATAAAATTGAAGAACAAACCGATGATGGTTATTATGGAAAAGGTGTTTATGGAACAGATAATTTGTTTTATGCATCAATGTACGGTAATGGATATAAAAAATTGAAAATAAATGAAAAAACATTCATTATTGTTTGTAAAGCAATATATAATAAAAAGAAAGTTAAGCAAATAAAAGATAGATCATATTATGGAAAACAAATAGATGAAGATATTGCTGACAAATATGGAATTAATCAAGCTTTAGTTGGTGATAAAAATGATTTTTGGTCAATTAAAGAAGAAGAAATAAATGATAATTCGATTGTTGCTAATGAATTTGTTTTTCCAAACAAATATCAAATTCTTCCTATCTTATCGTTGATGGTCATGAGAACTGATCATTTTATTCTATGGAAAGATGAAAATATCAATGATGAAAATCTTAGATATTTAGAGCAAATTTCTAAAAAAAATGATGTGAATTTTTATCATGCAAAATCTTATGAAGAAGCAATTGAAATTGCTAATCTGAAAAAAAGAAATAAATTTAAATTAATTACAAATTCAGGTATAAAGCAAAATGGTCAAAAATTGATTAAAGAAATAAGAAAAATTGTTAAATCTAATTTTGTTTGCCTTGTTTTTGCATGCTCAATGAAAAATATTGATTGGGTTACTCAAATGGAAAATGTACTTTTTACTAATAATGAAGAAGATTTTAAAGAGTTTTCTGCATTAAAATTACGCAAAAATGATATATTGAAATTCATTAAAAAACTTGAAGAAAGCTTTAGTGTAAAATTCAATATAAACAAGAAACAATTACTCAAGTTCTCGTCAGCTCGTCAAAATGAATAAATAACCACTTTTTTGTCAATTAAGTTTTTTAAAGATAAGAAAAATTATGATTAAATCAAGCAAATATAAGAAGAAAGTAAGTATTTTTTTTTTTTTTTTTTTTTTTTTTTTTTTGAGAAATCATTACCTTAATCAATTATTCTCTCAAGATTCAAATATTTTTGTATCAATTTTTTATTTAAGAAACATAAAGGATTATTCCTTTCAAATGCCTTTTGAATGAATAGCTTTAGCTCAATCATTGAAGATGCAAGAATTCATTTGGAAACTTTACAGTTCCATCTCTCAAAAAATTGATATTTATGTCTTTAATGAGTGGGATAATTATTCTTAATAATTGATTTTGATAATAAACATAAAATAGGCTGTATTGACAAGTCAATTCAAAAATTAATATAATTACCATAAGATAAAAAAAAAATAAATTTTATTTATAAAGATTATAAATGGAAAATATTTTAATATTCATGTTAGTTAAATCGGAAATCATTTTTAAGAGGTGCGGACGCTGACTTCACCAATTTTTCTATAATTTAAAATATTTATATCTTCAGATATATTGAATATATATATTATTTATCTTCATTATTATTTATTATATCATTAATATTAATATTTGTAATATTAAATAAAATATTATATCTAATATTTATGTCTAAAAAAAGCATTTAAATGATCTACTAAAAAATTGCTATTTCGTAATGTGGATGATTTACAAGATTATTTTTAGTTTAATATAAAATATCATTATACTAATATATTTGATATAAACTTTATTTTATTTTATATTATTTATTTCATGAGAAAAATGGCTTTTAATTGATTTTTTTGATTTTTTTCCAAGACAAGTATATTATAAAACTAATATTTTCAGTTCAATTATTCATTATCTTATTCTTTATTTTATTTAATGAAAATATTCTAAATTAATGATAACTTAAAATTCCTAGGATTCAGCTGTGAGCGCTGATTTTATTCCTAAAATTTTAAATAAAATAAAATGTTCAGAAAATATATAACTTTTGAAAAGGACTGAACTTTTGAATAACTTAAATAAATTTGAGAGATAATTTTAAAAAATAATTATCTTTGTAATTAATATATAATTATATTTATATAATTAGATATATATAATATAATATAATATAAATATGCAAAATAGTTATCTAAAAAAGAAACTTTTTTTTATTTTCTACTAAGAAAATTGGCTTAATTTTTTTTTTCATTTTTCCGAAATTTCAAATTTGAATACTTTTTCCATCAATTTTATAGTTATTAAGATTATTAATACAATGAATATTTTTAAATAATATATAAATCAATATTTCATAATTTTTATTAGTTTTTTTGCAAGATTAAATGATTTTTTATACAATTCGAATATTTCATTGGTTTA
This sequence comes from Tritrichomonas musculus, assembly GCA_039105265.1. NCBI lineage: Eukaryota > Parabasalia > Tritrichomonadida > Tritrichomonadidae > Tritrichomonas > Tritrichomonas musculus. The sequence continues at coordinate 8,259,097 of JAPFFF010000002.1, forward strand.
CGTAAATGTAAAATATTTTCAATAGTTTACGAACTATTTTCTCAGAAAAAAAAATGTTATTTACCACAGCTGCATCGGCGGAACGAAATTTAATAATATTTACATACTTTTAATCCTTATTAAAAATAATACTTACATACCAATTTTGTGACAAATCTATTTCACTTCACCGTGTCCGCACCTCTCATTTTTAAAATTCATGAATTTCTTGATAAATCAGTGATTTAAAATCATAATAAATGAAATCATTTTTTTAAATTTCATTTACTATTATTAGTATACTTTTGAATAGAAATAACATATATTATTAATAATATAAATAAAATGATTCATAAAACATTTTGAGAGTTACATCTGAAACACTAATCAATAACTTTGGTTTTTATTTTAAATTATTTAATAAATAAATCAAATATATATTAAAATTTTACTGTTACTAGAATATAACGGTAGGTATTACCGAAATTTGTTAATTCAATTTAAGAAAGCTTTTAAATTTTGAAAATAAAAATGGTCATAATAAAAATTTGACTACCAAACATAATTATAAATGTCTTACTATAGTAATTATTACAAGAATAGCTGCAGCGGTACTTCTGCCACCAAAAAGCGAAACTGGCCTGTGGAGGCCTGTTGAAGCAATAATCGGCGTTTTGGATTTTGTTTTTTCTGAAAAAAATGCAAGTTTGCGATCATTTAATGTTGGAGTCGTTGAGACAAGTAAAAGCGTGTAGAATTGGCCACAAACTACTGAAATTGGGTAAAGTGGATGGCCTGAGTCATCTTTGAGCGGAAGATTTGTTAATTTTTTAAATATTTTTTTTGAAAGTGAACCGCTGATTCGACAATCTCTGTTGTCACCAATGACTTGTAATAAACCTTCTTGCGTAATGAGTGCTGTGTGATCTAAATGATGTGAGAAAGATAAAAGTGGTTTAAGTTTGATATCTACAGAAGGGGAAATAATTTGATATTGTGTTGAGGTTTTTTTGTTTGGCTTGCTGATGAGCTGGTTACATCCATCAATCCCGCAAACTTTAATCATTTTTAAAAATAAGGTGCTTTCAATAGAGGCTGAGCAAGGTCAATTTAGCATAAATTGGCCATAATTTGATCGTTTATTATAAAAAAGAAAACCAAATATGATCAGAAATATTTTGATCAGAAATTTTTTATTTTTCACTATTATTTAGCAAATATCTCCAAATCAAAAAAAGTAAAACTAATAATATTTAACAAAAATTATAATTTATAATAATAATTTTTATATAATTTATCATCAAATATTAAATAAAATAATTAAATTGTATGAAAAATAATAAAAATAAAATTTAGGGCTACGGGTCTATTGAAAGCCCTTTAATAATATGGAGCTGAATTGAATTTGATTCAAAATTAATCTTAATAATATCTTAATAGAAAATTTGTTAAATAGTATTATGATAACTAAAATATACATATATAGAAATAAATATAATAAATATAGAAATAATATCAGTTAAAAAATAATAAATAATTGTACAAATTATATATACATTAAAAACCACAACTATCAAAAATTTTATAAAATTGAATTATATTATGGTTAAAAAAAAGGGGAAAAAATATAAATATATTGATATATTTTTGCTTTTTATTATATTATTATATTGATTTTAATTTATTAGAAAAGAATTTCATTCAATAAATATTCAATAAATCTACTTCGTAATTAAATCATTAATTCTTATATATAAAAAATTGTTGGTTTTAATTCAATACTATAGTAGTGATAAGTGTTCAGCTCAGGAACTAGATAGAATTAAATTATAAAACTCCTTTAATTACCATTATATAAATGTTTTTTTGTTATGAAAAATTTGAATACTCTCTCAAAAAGGCGATTAAATCTCTTGAAAGCTTATGATCAGTAGTTTCATCGACAAATATAATGCAGTTCATAATATTATTCAAATTAATGATCACAAATTGAATGATATTGTTCAGAATTATGTTTTCTCATATATTTTAAATCAATCTGATATTTTGAACCAAAATATTCTAGAAAACGCAAGAAAATCTGATTTTTTTATGATAGATTCTTTTGAAGAGGAGAAAAGAAACCCAGATTCACTGTTATTCGTTGTTGGATTTGAAAATACAATTCTCCTAATTCCAAATACCTTTATTTCATTATTAAAACCTTTTTTCGCGGAAAATAAGGAAATTTTCATTTGCTTTTTACCCAATACAAAAGATTTATTCAACCAAAAACTTGAAATATCATACAAAGAAATAATTTATAATGATAATTTCATCGAAGAGATACAAAATTTTAATAAACACATGGAAATGCAACGACAAGCTGACAAATCAGTGAAATCATCCTGGGCGAAGATAAGATCATGCATATCAGGCTATTTAATTGAAAAAAGTTATCAAAAATTGAATAAAAACAGAGTTCACACGTTTTTAAGAAAAAGTTCAACGAGGCCAATTGAAATCAATGAAGATGAATACATAGAATTAAGAGAAATTGGGAACGGATCATCATTTATGGTGATTTTGATTTATCATATTGATAAACGTTCTTTATTTGTTATCAAAAAGTCGAGAAACCGCGATTTAGAAACTGAAAATTTGATAAGAAGATCTTTTGTAAACCATTCAATATTCAGTCATCCATTTTTACCCACTTTTATAGGAAAGACAAACAAAAATTATCTTGTTATTGAATTCATTAATGGACAGACATTAGAACACATTGAAAACTTGCATCTTCAAATTCAGGACAAACTCAAAATTATATTAGAAATAATGCTGATTCTCGGTGTTTTTCATTTGAAGCACTACATTTATCGAGACTTGAAGCCAGATAATGTAATGATTGATAGTAATAAAACAGTGGTTATTGTTGATTTTGATCGTCTTGTTAAACTTGATGAAGTTGTGGATACTGATAATTTTACAGCTGATTTTGTGTCACCGTTTGTTGATACTGAAGTTAACAATGGCAGTTTTTCATATAAAAATGACATTTATTCGTTTGGCCAAATGATTTACTACATAATAAATGAAAGATATCCAATTAATATGAATATTAGTAATAAATCAAATCTCTCTGAATATCCTATTCTTGAAGAAATGTATAGAAAATGCACAAATCCTATTGTAAAAGAAAGACCAGATATTTCAGAGTTACTTATTCCATTCTGTTTCTCTTTTGTTGGATTAATTAATTTAAATGACTTTGCAGAATTGATGAATTTAAATAATCAAAACGAATCCAATGATGAAGAAGAAGAAGAGGAAGAAGCAAATGAAACTGATAATGAAGAAGAAAACGAAGAAATTTCAATTGATTTAGATAAAAATAGAATTTTAAGTGATTCATTCAATTATCAAGATTTGATTAATTTGATTTTTATTGCAATGCAAGAAAATGATATTCAAGCACAACTCATACTTGGTAATATTTATTATAAAGGTGAGTTAATTAAGCGTGATATTAAGCAAGCAATTTTTTATTATTCATTGGCTGCTGAACAGAATGATTCAAAGGCACAAATTAAACTAGGTCGACTTTATTCTGATAAATCAAATTCTGAATTTGATATTGAGAAAGCAATTCATTATTTTACACTTGCTGCTGATCAAAACAATATAAAAGCACAATTAATTCTAGGTCAAATTTACACGACAAATTTGTATATAAGACCTGATGTTGAAAAAGGAATTCATTATTATTCACTTGCTGCAAGTCAGAATGATCGAAATGCACTAATTGCTCTTGGCCATCTTTATTATGAGAATGAATTTGTTCCTCATGATATTAATAAATCAATTCATTATTATAAACTTGCTGCAGACCAGAATGATATGATAGCACAATATCGTCTTGGCATTATTTATGGTAATAACAAATATGTTGCTCGTGATTTACATAAATCTATTTATTATTTCACACTTGCTGCTGATCAAAATAATGTTAATTCACAATATTATCTTGGATTAATTTATTGTGATGAAAATAATCCGAATTTTTATGATGTAAACAAAGGAATTCATTATTTTACACTTGCTGCTGATCAAAATAATGTTAATTCACAATGTTATCTTGGATTAATTTATTGTGATGAAAATAATAAGAATTTTTATGATGTAAACAAAGGAATTCATTATTTTACACTTGCTGCTAATCAAAATAATGTTAATTCACAATATTATCTTGGAGTAATATATTATGATAATAGCTTTGGTCATCAAAATATAAGTAAAGCTATTCATTATTTCACACTTGCAGCAAACCAAAATAATATAAAAGCACAACTGTACCTTGGAAAAATATATGGAAAAGGAAAATATGTTAATATTGACATTAATAAATCAATTCATTATTATACACTTGCAGCCGAACAAAACGATGCTACTGCACAATTTAATCTTGGTTTAATTTATTATGAAAACAAATTCATTCCTACTGATATAAATAAATCAATTCATTATTTTGATCTTGCTGCAAAAAATAATGATGTTCAAGCGCTATTTAATCTTGGAAAAATTCATGAAGAAGATAGATTTATTCAAAGAGACATTAATAAAGCAATTTATTATTATTCACTAGCATCAGATAAAAATGATGTTAATGCATCATACAATCTTGGATTGATTTATTCAAATGAAAAATATGATGTTTATGATATTAATAAAGCCATTTCATATTTTAAACTTGCTGCAGATAAAGGACATTCTAATTCACAATATAATTTGGGTTTTATTTATATAACAAAAGACATAAATAAATCTATTTATTATTACAAACTCGCTGCAGAACAAGGTCATTTATATTCACAATTTAATTTAGGTATTATTTACTTAAGTGAAAGTTATGGTCAACAAAACATTGATAAATGTATTTATTATTTAACACAAGCAGCCAATCAAAATTTTGCTGAAGCACAATTTATTCTTGGCACTTTTTATTATGTAGCACATCATGTTCCTCGTGATATTAGAAAGTCAATCTTTTATCTTTCATTGGCAGCACAACAAGAACATAAACTAGCTCAATACAATCTCGCAATTATTTATGTAAACGGGAAATACATTGAAAGAGACATTAACAAATCAATTAATTATTTTCTTCTTGCAGCAAATCAAAATTTCCCTAAAGCTTTTCTTATTCTTGGTTTTCTTTATTACAAAGGAGAATTTGTTCAGCAAAACACAAACTTAGCAATTTATTATTTGTCAATTGCTGCATCAAAGAATGATAAATTTTCTCAATTCCTTTTAGGAAGAATTTATTTTTTAGGTGAAAAAGTACCTCAAGATATTGTTAAAAGTATTCATTATTTCACATTAGCAGCGAAACAAAATGAAGTTAGCTCATTGTTTCATCTTTCCATTTTTTATTTAGAAGGTCGATATGTTGAAAAAGATGTCAAAAAAGGAATATATTTTTTAAAACAAGCATCATTAAATGGATTCAAATTGGCCCATTTTTATCTTGGCTTTTTATATCATGAAGGTAAGTATGTTGAAAGAGATATTAATAAAGCTATTCATCATTATAAGGAAGCTTCTTCATTTAATATTCAATACGCCAAAAATAATCTTGGAGTTATATTTTTAAATAAAACTCCTAAAAATGTGGGACTTTCAATTGAATATTTCAAAGAAGCAATTAATCAAAAAAATGACAGTGTTGCTATGTTCAATTTGGCAAATATTTATCTTTTTGAAAAAGATGTAAAAAGAGATCTAAATAAAGCAATGGATCTATTAAATAAGTCTTCAAAAGGATTTTTGCCAGCCAAAATGCTTCTCGATTTGTTAATGAAAGGTGAAAATATTGAAAACATCAAAAGAGTTGATTTTGTATACCAAAACAATGATTGTGTGATACAAGCTGGTTTTTTAAATGAAGAAGTAAAAAGTAAAAAGAAAAAGATACCTGATATATCCGATCAGTTTTATGAAGGATTTGAAATTGACTTTAATTGAAAGTAATTTATTTGAATTTGAATTATAATCAACTTATGATTTCACTTTGAAAACTTATGGAAGAGAAATGCATTTTATCGAGCTGTTGAAAAAGAAAACATTGAAACAATTAGTGCTTTATTAAAACATGACGTCGATATCAATTAATATAAAATTCGATTGTTTTTATTTAGATGAAAATATTCTAGAAAGGCCAGACACTTACAATTGGTTGATTTTGTATGCATAGGCTTGTTAAGTCTCGATTTTCGATATCGATAATTGATCCATTTTTTTGATATCAATATCAAATCAAAAATTTTATCTCTGATATCAATAATGAATAAAAATTAATTGAATTTGTCATAAATCATCTTGGTACTACTTTCAAAAAGAAATATGTTATTCTCATAAAATATAATCTTCTTATTGTAACATGACGTCTATTATTTCATTTTATTATAATAAAAAAAAAAAAAAAAAAAATAATCGATAACTTAACTCAGTTATAATTTCTAACCTAACTTATAATTTTTTTAATATAAATCATTTATCTCATTTATATTAAAAAAATTATATCAAAATATGATGATATATGAGTTAAAAATAATTATATGTAAAATTACGAATAAAAGCTTTTTTTTTATTTTTAATAACAAACAAAGAAGAATGGATGATTCAGAAGTTGCATTTTGGCTTCCATTCGATGACACTCTGCTTTGGTGAAAAGTGCTGATTCAACTTTGAATCGAACTGAACATCTCTGAAGTAATCAGAGCTCATTATGTCATCGATTGTTGGCCTGCTTGCCGCCATCATCTGCGTGCAGTCCTGCACAATCTGGCGGACCTTGAAATCGAGGCTTTTGCTGATCGACAATCGCCCGCTCAGAATCTGCTTGATGATGAAGTTTTGGTTTCCGTCTTTGAAAGGGAACTGCAATTCAAAAAGTGAGTACAAAGTGATTCCAATTGCCCAGATGTCTGTCTTGATCGTGTCAAATTCGCCGCGGACGAACAATTCTGGCGCCGCGTAGTAAAAAGTGCCTTTTTTGGCCTCGTCGCCGGCGACTTTTTTGGTTCGGCAAAATCCGAAGTCGCACAATTTTGGAGAGAACTTCGAATCGAGCAAAACATTCTCTGATTTGATGTCGCCGTGAGAAATCCCCTTTTTGTGAAGATATTTGATCGCTTCTAAGAATTCATAGATGATCTTCTTTTTCTGCTTTTCGCTCTTGAAGCCTGAGCTTGTCGCATACGAAAGCAAGTCTCCATTTTCGCAGTATTCCATGATGATGACGTAGTATTCGTCGTTCGCTGATTTGATTTCAAATGAATCGTAAACTTTGATGATATGTGGATGATCAAGCTCTTTGAGGACTTTGATTTCAAGCATTGTTGATTCAACAAGATTTCTTGCTTCAATGTCTTTCTTTGACATGACCTTGGCTGAATATTTTTGCTTTGTTTTCTCATCTTCAACTAAGATAACAGCGCATGTGCTTCCACATCCGAGATATTTCAGAACATCGTATCCATTGAAGGACTTGGGGATGTTGATTGGATAGCCATCTTGTGTTTTTGAGGTAAACATTTTGATTAATGAACTATTATAAAATGATGTATTTTTTCAGGACATTGAAAATATTTTTTTTATTGAATAAGCAATTGAAAAATATATAAACTTTTGAATGAATATAAACAAATAAAATTTTGGTTTTTATCAATATTGAAACGCTTACAAAAATCAAAAATAAATAATAGAAATAAAAAATAACCATAGAAAATTGAGAAGAAATTATAATCAAAAAATTGAAACAAAATAATGGAAAAAATAATAATTCATTTTTTATTTTTCCTTATTCAAAAAATGATTTTTGTTCCAAACCAATGTTATTTCCCATATAGCACATGCAGCACATTCACTCCAGTGCCAACAACAACAGTGGAAGTTCAGCAGAGAACACGTTTCACAAAAGCTGAAGATGAGCTTCTCAAGCAACTTGCAGAATCACAAAAAAATCCAAAATGGAGTGAAATTGCACACCAACTCAAAGGCAGAACAGCTCGTCAATGCCGTGAAAGATACAACAATTACCTTCATCCAGATCTTATTAATGGTCCCTGGACACCAGAAGAAGATGAATCACTAATTAGACTTTATGAAATGCATGGCCCAAAGTGGGCACTGATTTCACGCAGCTTTGAATCCAGATCTCCAGTCAACGTCAAAAATCGCCATTCAACACTCGCCAGCCGCACGGCGCAAAAAAGCCTCCATCTTCAGCACGATGAAAAACCAGAGAACAAGCCAAATGAAGAAAATGTTGTTGAAGACACGCACACAAACAATTCTGTCTTTGAATGTCAATTCAAAAACGAAAGTGAATCGAATTTCAGTGTGAATGACGACTTCGAAAATATGTTTTCGAATTTCCAAGTTTGTGACGATCTTTGGTCATGCCCAATTGTTCCAATGGCTGAAGATGATCTTATCTCATTTTGAATTAATTAATGCATATATTGCTTGTTTGTATATAGTAAATATATTTCGATCTCTCAAAATTTTCTTTATCTTTTTTGATATTTTAAAAAAAAATATTAATATTGGATTTACTATAATGTAATTCATGATATATCTCAAGATCAAATTGATCAACCAGATTTCATATTAAATTAATAAAATAATATTAATAATAGATTTGTTACAATTAATTAACTCAAGATCAATTTAATACAAAAGCTTTCATTTTTTAATTTCATTTTAACATATAAAACCAATACTAAAAATCGATTATATAAAATATAAACTTAAATACCTCAAAATTTTAATTTTATCTGTTCATTGGTTTTTTAATAAAATTTAATTTGAAAACTGGATATTTTTGCCAAAAACATGCAAATACAACAACCAAAATAGGGATTAAAGAATATAAACGTTAAAGAGTTACGTTAAGGATTTGTGATGTGAAAAAAGTCAAGGCTATTTATGAGGAATCAAGGAAGTTTCGGATAACTTAATTAACGACCACCTTAATCCACGAAGTTGTCTATTAAATAAATTTTTCAAAGTGAAAATGTTTACCAATTGATTTTTTCATCAATTGGAATTTTATTAAATCAAGATATTAGATTCTTTTATATTCTTCCAGTAAGTATTTTGCTAATTGTTATTGATGGTTTATAATGTTTTTTTAATCATTATTGGGCATTGACTAGAAAGATAAAATGCTAATGTTTTAATTTGAAACAAATGTCTCAAATTATTCTATAATCTAGAATATATTTGGATTTCTAACGATTTACTTTGATGCTTTTACATATTTAAATTTATAATCGTTTATATAAATCAGAGGAAAGGCATTAAAAAAATAGATAAATTATCTGTTATTACTAGTTACCTATGTTAAACCTGTATTACTAAAAGATACCATCCTTAAAAAAATTTCTAATTAAAAAGAGCAAAATAAACTTTTTGGATTTTTGAATTTTTATTTATGATGAAGTCCCACTAGTATAATGGTTAGAATAGATCCTTGACACGGATCAGACTGCGGTTCGATTCCGCAGTGGGACATTTTTTTAAAAATAATTAATTTTTTGAAAAAATTTAGGATCATTTAGTAAATTACCGAAAGTTGTCAAAATACAAAATATTGAGAATATAAGGATTGTTTCATTAATCAAAAAATATATAGTTTCTGATAAAAAAGTTCACATTGATAAATTGATCTTTCACGTGATGAAGATTCATCGGGAGGATTTGGTGGAGAGAGTTGCTTTTGCTTGTATTATCATGATTCTCTTTGTTTGAGGCATCTTCATAATTGTGCTTGGCTTAGTAGACATGATTGTTCCAACAGTGATTGCGAAAAACAGCAAGAAGAAGCTTCCAGAAGCCAAATATGAAAGTCCAATCAAAATCATCATTGCATTTCATTTTCCTCATTGCGTTAGGCGTCTTTTTGGTTATAATTTCAGACATAAATGTTAGCACATAAAGCTTTATGATAATCGATCGAACAGAAGCCTGTGTCTTGTTCTATTTGTGCATTGTGTTGTGCACTTCATGAACATACAATTCGCAAATGACGACAAAAATTGAATCGCCAAGTCCGATTGATTTCATATTCTTCTACAACGAAGGCCAGGAAGAAGATGAAACTTACAAAACTGATTCAGGCGGACATCGAAAATGCATAACAAAGCTAAAAAATTGCTACTCAAAAGGAGGTGTCAAATTTCCAGTGATTTCAAATTCATTATAAAATTTTCTTAAATATTTTATATGAAAATTTGGAACAATAAAACTAATTTGAAAAACTTTGAATCGAATAATGTGATAATATCTTTAAAAGATTTGGAAAATGTAATAATCTCGAAAATAAATCAGTGAAATGAGAGAAATATATGCTGACTTTGAATATTTGTGAGAAAGAATAAAAATTGGGGTGGTTTTATTACCTGATTTAGTCAACTTTTTGATAAATCAAAATAAAGTAATTATTTGATATAGAGAATTATTTTCTTGTTCTTTTTCTGATTTTGAGTATGCATATTGATTGCAATATGAATACAAAATAAGAAATGTTTAACGCAATGTCAAAGACAATTATTAATTTTGTATCAAAGCATTTTTTAAATTATAATGATAGTTGATCTTGTTTAATAATTGATTTCAATAATGAGTTTGAAGAAAACTCAATGACAATGAATTAGTTCAAGTGTTGAAATAATAATCTACAAATAAAAGAACAGTTGGTTGATTTAATTGGCTCATTGTATTGATTTTTCTTTGAAGATTAGCGTTTTAATAATTTTTACTCATCAATTAATGGTTAATGCTGTATCCTAATTCAAATATGGAACAAAATGAACTTTTTCAATGATATTTTTTGTAAGTTAACAATTTTTTAAACCCTGCAGAAAAAGTTAAATTATATTGAATTTTTTATATATTTTCAATATAAAAATATCATAATTTCATTTGAAAATAAAAATGTTGAGTGATATTGGAACAGATGAAGAAAACACTTTGTTAGATACTATTTTGGATCAAAGAGTTGAAAGATCTAAAATGAAACTTATAATTAAAGTTGTAATCGCCGTTATTTTAATTATTATGGCAATACTATTACCACAATTAATCCATGTATTTGCTGGAAATAATTCAGGAGTGAAGTGGATGCCAATATTTTTACCTATTCTGCTAGCTGGTTGTTTATACGGAATTTGGTGGGGTCTTGGAATTGGAATTGCAACCCCAATAATCAGTTTTGCAATTTCATCAATATGGAAAAAGCCAATGCCACCTGCAAAAAGTTTGGCTCTCATGACTCCAGAAGCAGCTGTTTTCGGTTTGGTTTCCGGACTTTTTTCACGTAAAATTGAAAAAAACAAATGGATTGCTTTTCCTGCAGTTTTGCTAGCTCAGTTATCTGGAATCATCTTCTACTTGATTCTGAGTGCCATTTTCCAAGGTGTCACAAAAGTTTCTGCTAAAAGCGCCTGGGATCAGGTTGAATTGGGAATGGTCGGAAACTTTTTCCAAGCTGTTCTTGTTCCTTTTATGACAATTGGAATCAGAATGTTGATCAAATCCGGAACAACGAAATATTCAGATATTCCATAAATTAAAAAAATCAAAAAAACGACACGAACCAGATTCGAACTGATGCGGGTAAACCCATGGGGACTCAAATCCCACGCCATAAACCACTCGGCCATCGTGTCTTCGCTATTCTTATCTTTATAAATAAAATAAATTATAAAAATATGTATTTTTTTTAAAAAAAATAAATATTTTATCTTTCAAAATATATAAAAACTTTCTACAAAAAAAAAAAAAAAAATCCCTGATATTGATTTTGAAAGTTCTTTCTTCAGTTTTATTATCTTTTTTATGTTTCTGCAGACATCTTGGTATTTTTTGAAATAATTGGATAATTTCAATATGTAGAAAAAGAAATGAAAAAGATCTTTGCACAAACCATACGATTTTCCATGAGACGCCATTTATCAAATCAACACATTTTTCTGGTTCAAATTTACATTCACTTTTTGAGCCAATCCATGGATAATCAGAGTCATTATTTAATAGTCCTTGTAAGTCTTTTCTACTGAGAAGAAAATTAAAACCTGATTTAAATGTACCGCTATTACAACCGTCACAATCATCAAACAAATTGATGCACTTTAGAATTTTTTATATATCTTATGACTTTTATTAGAGAAATTGAGGATATAAAAAAGTTTTTATTTTCAGAGAAAAAAAAAATTGAATGCATTAAACAAATAAACATTTTATTAATAAAAGAAATACTTTCTAAATAATGAGATATAAATAGCCTTATAAGTTATCTTTTGAACATAAATATGTCTGTTGATTTGCCATTGTATTATATCTTAATTTCATCTAAGAATATTTCATTTTTTTCTATCTAATCAAGTTTATGCTCTTTTTGGATAATAATATTTATATTATAATATTATTAAAGGTCGTCTCACTCTAATTCTCTTACAAAAATTTTTATATAAACAAATAATTTTAATATTTATATTTTTAAAATATAATATGCAAAATATTTAATTTTGTAACAGTCATTTTGAAGATATTGTAATTTATTTCTCAAACTTAACTATTTCAAAAAGTTTTAAAAAAAAAAACAATTCAATTTTTTGAAAATAAAATCATCAAAAAGTTTTTCCTCTTTATCGAAAATTTAAATGAATTTGTAGAATTTATAAAATATAATTTTCACAATAATAATCAGAAAATTTCAATATTATTTCATTTGTTTATTTTAATATAGATGTAAATAAAATATATATTGCAATAAAAACATTTTTTCTTTAAATCTAATTATTTGATGAAAACACGAATAAATTGGTTTAAAGTTGATAAATGCTTATTTAGCATGATATACAAATATTTTGATGCAATGAAATGTTCATTTTCATCAAAAAATAATGAAAAATCCAAAAAAAAACAAAAAAATCATCTTTTTCTCAAAATTGACTGTTGCAATTTGTACATTTTTTAAATATATGATATAATAATAACTTATAATTGAAATATTTGGAAATAGTGACAAATTGTTAGATATTTATTTGAAAATGTCCTTTTTGGAATTTTTTTTCTTCTTCGTGTAAACTTACGGTTTCTAAGAATTTATTTCAAATATTGAATGATTTTTTTAAACACGCAAAAAAAATATTAAACAAAGTTTATGAATTTTTTATTTGAAATCAATTTTTTATTTGAATAAAATTGATATTTTCCATCACCATCTTACTATATCGTTAAATGTGCTTTATAATTTTCGAATATATGAAGAAAATATAGATTTTTGATGAAATTGCTGATAATATTCATATTATAGAAAAGAAGTAAAAAAATGTATTTGCTTATCTTTTATGCATTCTTTTGAGCATAGTTAACATTTTGATATCAAAATTTTTTAAATCGGCTTACTAGATGTTGAGTTAACAATCGTTCAAAAATAGTGAGACGACCTTTTGATTATTTTATGATAATTCAAAACATTCAAAATTATACAATAAATTAAAAAAAAAATTCAAAAAAACGACACGAACCAGATTCGAACTGATGCGGGTAAACCCATGGGGACTCAAATCCCACGCCATAAACCACTCGGCCATCGTGTCTTCGCTATTCTTATCTTTATAAATAAAATAAATTATAAAAATTTGTAATTTTTTTTAAAAAATTAATAATTTATCTTTCAAAATATATAAAAACTTTCTACAAAAAAAAAATCCCTGAAATTGATTTTGAAAGTTCTTTCTTCAGTTTTATTATCTTTTTTATGTTTCTGCAGACATCATGGTTTTTTTTGAAATAATAATTATTTCAATATGTAGAAAAAGAAATGAAAAAGATCTTTGCACAAACAATACGATTTTCTTTCTATTCTGCCTTTATTTAAATAATATTTGCTCAGATGATAGTATAAATGATTTTGTTTCAAAAATAATTTTTGCGTGTAAAAAATAAATTATTCAATATTTGAAATAAATTCTTAGAAACCGTAAGTTTACACGCGAAAATTAAAAAACAAAGTTTATTTTAGAATAATTCAAAACATTCAAAATTATACAATAAATTATTGAAAAGTAATATAAAATACGATAAAAAAAATTATCAATATTTGGTTCATATTCATATTAAATAAGCAAAAAATCATGTAATATCAAAATTTTCTAAATTTTAAATAATTCGAATTTTTGTGTTTTTATCGTTTTTTTATAAAGATATCTTTATACTTGAAACCAAAAATAAAAATTGATTATAATTTTGGTTTTTTTTTTAAACAAAAAAATGATTGCATGTTTTTACTATTTGATAAGAGTATAGATAATAACCGTATGAAATTCAATTTTTTGATATAATTGAGACCGATAAATGTCTATCATACAATCAAGTATTTAAAATATTTTTTTTTTATTTCATTTTTTTAAATTTCTTTTTAAAAATTTTCGCAATCATTTATACAAGCTCAAATTGAAAATATGGATGAACAAGAAGATGTCGAATCTATCAATAAACGATTATATAATATGGAAGTTCCAAATGAACCAATAAAAAAAATTATGTTTTATTTTACAGTACTTCATGGAGTTATAGATTATCGTTTTCCAGAGAATTTCATTAATTTTGACAACCCTTACTTCAAAACATATAATGAGATGGAACAATTTTGCGCTATTGCGCAATCATTCAATCCAGAACTACTTCACACAAATAATGTGATAATTTATTACAATAAGAAAGAGTTTTACGAATATCATCAAATTAAAGACGATGATAATGGGAGTCCGTATGAATTCAAGGTAATTGATCCTAAAGATGCTGCAGATCCCCAATTTCATAAAAATTATGTAAACAATTTCAATATCCCTAATATCAACTATCACGAAAAAGAATTTGATATTGAAATTCCAAAAAAAGTAACCTTTCCACATTCCGAAGAATCTGACGATTCAGCTGAAGATTATTATTACACAGAAGGCCTTGAGGCTAATTATTTATCTCAGGCCAACAATCATTATGAGTATAACGATAACAAGAAAAATAAGCAATACCAGAATTATCGAAAAAAGTACAATGGTGAAATTATGAATCATGATAAATCAACATTAAAAAGTTGTTTTTATCCCAACCAAGAATTAGAAACTATTTCAGCCAATCTAGAAGAGGAAGAAATGACTGAGCAAGTTGATGATGATGAAACTGAAGGTGTTGTTGAAAAAGTGAACATTGTTAATAAGCTAGTTGTTACACATGATTGGGTTGATTACATATACAACCAGCCAATGAAGCAGTTATTGAAAAATTTGAAAACAGCAGTTAAAGAAGAAGATGTCATCAGAGTGAAAACAATTTCATTACCGAAAAATGTTTTTTTCTATCTATCCATATTACTCCTATTACTTATTTTAGCTTGTGCTATTACTTTGATTGATTATTCTGCGAAACTTAATGTTAACCATAAATTTTTAGATTTAAACAAAGATGAAGGTTCAATTGAAGGAAATAGGGATTCAGTCATTGTTCCATGTAAAAAGTGCTATCATAGAGTTCGAACTGGAAACAATTTGGGAATTTCGGCGGGTTGTTTTGATATCTTTTTCGTCTTTTTCATATTCATTTTATGGATTGTTTTACAATGCGGACCATGCAAAAAAAATAAAAAGAAAAATGGAAAGAAAAAGAATGTCAAAACACAAAAAGTTGGTCTAAATATGGTGGATATACTAGTGTTTGCGGTAATTACTCTGATTTCTTTCATAATTAGTGTGATTGCTGAAATATTCATCATTATTGGTATTGCAACCCATTGCTATAAGTTTGTGCATGATTCATCAACAACACAGCTAATATGCAATTCAATTATCATTGTGAGTTATATTTTAGTTATTATGTTTTACTTTAAGCAATAGTTTAACTTATTTTGTGATATTTTATTTGAAAAGAAATATCATAAAATAAAAATATATTACAGAGCATTTTATATTGTTAAATAAATAGTATTATTGATATTAAATTTTATTTTGAAAATAAGTATTTAATAAATTAAATTGATTTTCTATATGATATATATCAGAATATCCCATTGCTAATTATGTTTGGAGTTATTTTTTGAAATATTCGTTATGAAGTTTTTCATCCACAAAACTTAAGGATTTTGAACAAGCAAACCAAATTAAAATATATGAAAATCAAGATTGTTATTATTGTGCACCATTTGATTAGTAAAAAAAAAAGTCCAAAGCTTTGGTGAAAATCATATTAGAATAAACAATTGATAATTTTTAAGCTTTATAATGTTAAATAAAATGTATCATATATATATCAATATAACAAAGAGCAAAAATTGTATCAACTTAGTATAAAAGCAAAATAATTTTTGATCGATAATCAAATTGAAATAAATTTCCCAACTTTTTAAGAAGGTATCGGTGTTTTTATGCTAACAATTTTTCAATAAACTCATTCAATTATAATTCTACAATAATATCTGATTTATTTATATAATGAGTTCTCATTACACCTATAAGGTACCAAAATTTACTTTTCCCGAATTAAATGATCAGCAAATTGCCCAACTTAAAAAACGATTTGATGGAATAGACAAAGATCATAATGGAAGACTTGATAGAAAAGAAATCACAGATGCTCTTAAAGCCGAAAAATTACCAATTAATTATGCTGATATGATTTTCACTATTGCTGACAAGAATCGTAACGGAACTATTGAGTTTGATGAATTTCATGAAGCTCTTAAAATAGTTGGAAATGCAATAGTTGATGCAAAAAATGCTGCGGTAAAACTTTTTGTTAGAATAGATACTGATCGTAATGGATTACTCGATGAAGATGAAATCTTCAACTTTTTAACCATGCTTAGTGGTGGAAAAGCTACACGTAAAGAAGCTAAAGCTGTAATAGCTCAAAATGATAAGAATAAAGATGGAAAAATTTCTTTAGATGAATTTCTTCAAGGTGCTAAATTCCAATAAATAAATTATAATCATTATAAACATTTTTGAAAGTTATTTATTTTAAAAAAATTAAATCAGTTGCTTATTAGAAAAAATATTTTAAATCGAATTTTTATAATAAGAAAATTAAGATAAAAATATTTTTTATTTATTTATAAAAAACATTCAAAATTTTCTTTTACCCAATGATAAATATTAATCTAAATGGATCTAAATATTTAATCAATGAAGAAGATAAAACAGCAGGTATTGCTATGTATTTGGTATCATGTGGCGAAATTGTGATTCCTAGTTTCATCGAATATCAAAACTGCGAATACAAAGTCACCTTTATTGCAAAAAATGCTTTTGCCAATTCGTACAAAGTCAAATCTATTGAATTTCCAGCAAATTCGCAAGTTCAATCAATCGAAGAAAACGCATTCTATGAATCATCAATAGAACGAATTGCAATTCCAGCAAGCGTCATCGAACTCAAAGAAGGATGGTGCAATGGCACAGAAAATCTAACCGAAATTGAAATTAATGAAAATAATCCTCGTTATTCGTTATATGAAGACAATTTTATAATTGGCAAGTCATCAATTGAAAATGAAAATTACGACGAACTTGTCTTTGCACAACGAAGCGTCAAAAATGTAACCATTCCTTCATTTATTAAGCGAATTTGTCCATATGCATTTGAAAGATGCAATGATCTCGTCACTGTTGAATTTCCGCCAAATTCTGAGCTTTTTCTTATTGATAAATATGCGTTTTCTTATTCAAGAATCAATGAATTCAAAGTTCCGCCAACCGTCACACATATTGGTGAGAATGCTTTGTCGTTTTGCTTGAAGCTTGAACGAGTTGAGATTCAATCCAACTCACAGCTTCAATCAATCGAGAAAGATATGTTCACAAGCTCTTCAATTGGAGCGTTTTCAATTCCAGCAAGCGTCATCGAACTCAAAGAAGGATGGTGCAACGGAACAGAAAAATTGACGAGAATTGAAATTGATGAAAATAATCCTCGTTATTCGTTATATGAAGACAAATTTATAATTGGCAAGTCATCAATTGAAAATGAAAATTACGACGAACTTGTCTTTGCACAACGAAGCGTCAATAATGTAACCATTCCTTCATTCATCAAGCGAATCTGTCCGCATGCATTTGAGAGATGCGCCAATATTGACACGATTGAATTTCCAATGGATTCGGAACTTCAGGCAATCGAAGGGTATTCGTTTGCATATTCATCAGTTAAATCACTCAAAATTCCTTCTGGTCTAAAACGAATTGGCTTTCATTCTTTTTCGGGATGCAAGAAACTTCAAACCGTTGAATTTCTAAGAAATTCTGAACTTCAAGTAATTGAAAGGTTTGCTTTCGCATGGTCTTCAATAGAAAGTATTTCAATACCATCTAATCTCACTAGAATATGTGACCATGCGTTCTCTGGATGTGAGAAGTTTCATTCGTTAGAAATTCCGAATGATTCGAGACTTGAAACAATTGAAAACTGTGCTTTTTCATACACAATGATTGAAAGTTTAACAATTCCATCAAATCTCATCGAACTGAAAGATGAATGGTGTCATGGATTGAATAATGTAAATAAAATATTTATAATGCCAAACAATCCTCGTTATATGTGTATTGATGATAAAATAATCGTTGGAAAATCTTCACTTGAAAAGAGCAATTATGATGAACTCGTCTTCGCAAGACGAAACATAAAGAAAGTAGTCATTCCATCATTTATTGAAAGAATTAGTCCATATGCATTCTATTGTTGCAAACAACTTTGTCATGTTGAAATCCCAACAAATTCAAAACTTCAAAGCATTGGAGCTTTAGCATTCTCTTTTTCATCAGTCAAGAAAATCATCGTTCCTTCACGTGTCTCTAAAATAGAAAAATCAGCTTTCTCAAATTGCAGAATGATGGAATCTATATGTATTCAATCTGGAATCAAAGAAATAGGTGAAAGTGCTTTTGCTTCTTGCAAGAAGCTTCGAAGATTCGATATTCCTTCGAATTCAGAAATTCAAACTATAAATAAAGAATTATTCTCTGGTTCAGCAATTGAAAGCATCGTTATTCCTCCAAGCGTTAAAGAGATCGGTGAGAATGCTTTTTTATTCTGTGTGAAATTGAAAATAATAGAAATTGATGAAAATTCAAATTTAACAGGCAATTTTTTCGCTGAATATAAAAGGGCAATAATTATGATTCCATATAAAAAGAAAGATGATTTTATTACATTAAAAGCATCTGAATAAATAAAAATCTAAATGAAAATGATTTTATTTTGATAAGTTATTAACTTTTTTAGATTCCATTTAAAATAGCATTAATGCTAAAGCTTAGAATAATAAAAGACAAGATTTTTTCTTAAAAAAAAAATTTATTTCAAACAATAAACTATACTAAATATTAAGGCAAAAGTTAATCCGCGTTCTGATCAGGATCTGAAAAGTCATCTTCAAATTCATTTTCTTCTTTCTCATCATTGTTATCATTGTTATCGCTTCCTTCTTTCTCCTCAGAATTCTCATCGTTCTGACTGATTTTGGCCACAACTTCCCCAATCAAAGAGCCGAGTGGCACTTTTCCTGTACTTTCCTCCTTCTGGTCATTTTCCTCAGACTTTTCGTCGATGAAGTCCTCATCAAAATCACTTTTCTGCTTATAAACTTTTTTCTTCACTTTTTGATCGTCAACAAAATCGTCCTCAAAATCCACTTTTTCAGAAGAACCGTCATTTTTCACATCACTTTTACAATTTGACACGTTAGAAGAAGAATTCATTTCAGACTCCACTTTTTTAGAGTTCAACACCACTCCACTTTTTGAGAGCAGTTCAGCCACTGTTACATTGAAAGCCCTCGGATTTTTAGCTCTTTGGTCAATTTGATTGAAGTCGATATTGAATTTTTCTGCCAGCTCTCTCAATTCTGCATCGTCCGTATCGTTCGTTGAATGGAGAATTCTTGACATTTGTTCTTGCAAGTTTTCTTTCTGTATCATCATTTGTAGTTTCTGTTTCTTCATTTTAGAAATTGACTCTTGTTTGTATTGTTCCATTTCTTCCAGTTTTTTCTGCCTTTCGCGATATTGAATTTCTGCCTCATTTTTCTTCTTCTCTTCTTTTCGCTTCGCGCGCAACGCGGCGAACTGTTTCTTCTCCATTTCGATTTTGTTTAGGATTGACTCTTCCTTCTTCTTTTTCAATTGAAGTTGCTTTTGTCGCTCGTTTTCTATTTCTCTCTCTTTTTCTTCTCGCTCCTGTTTTTGCTTTTTTTCATATAACATGTCATCATATTTTTTCTGTTTTTCTTTTAACTTTTGTGAGAGCTCGGAACCTCCTTTTCGCGCATTTTCTGCTTTGAGCTGCTTTTCACGCTTCTCTTCGTTGACTTTCATGGTCATCTTTTGGTCATTCTCGATAATCTCTCTCGCTTTTTGTAATCTTTTCTTCTCGATTTGTTCTCGCCATTGTCGTTGACGCTGCATTTTTATGTTGGCTTTGTCTCGTTGTTCTTTCATTTTTTTCTCCCTTTCTTCATTTTGCTTTTGTAATATTTCTTGGATTTTTCGATCTTTTTCAGTAGCTTTCTTTCGCATTTCAATGAGAATTCGTTTTTTGCCAGCGATTACTGCTTGTTGTGCTCGAAGACGGCGTTTGTTTTCTTCTTCTCGTTGTTCTTTAAGCTTATTTTGTTCTTCTTCAAGTTTTTCTAAACGTCTTTTTTCTCGGGCTTCGAGTTCGAGTTGCGTCTCCTCCGCTTTTTTTTGTTTTTCTAATTCAAATTTTTCTATCATTTTTTGAGTCCTCTCTTTGCGCTCTTGACGTTTTTTCTCATCTTCAATAGCTTTTAATCGCTTCGCTTTTTGTTCTTCTTCTTGTTTGGCCTTTATTTCTTGTTCATGCTGCATTTCTTGAATCCTTTTCTTTTTTTCGATATCGCGCTGCTTTGCTTCTTCTTGTTCCGTCTTTTTGATTTTTTCAAGCTGTAATTCCCTTTCACGCTGCTTTTTTAATTTTTTATCGTTTTCTGCTTTTAATCTCTTTTCTGCTTCAATTCGCTCTTTTTGATTTAGATCTTCAGCTTGATATTTTTTGATAAGCGCGTTTAGTATGAGCTGTTCGACTTCTTTTTTGTTTCTTGTCTCGTTTTTTTCCATTCTTTTCTGATCTAAAGAATAATATGACATATGCGGCTTCTTGTCATTATTAATATCTTCACTATCATTTTCCTTTTGCGTTTTTGATAAACGTTCTGCTTCAGCTTGAACTTGTTCTATTCGATGATCAATTTCTTTACATAATTTATCTTGAACTACTTGGCGAAAAGCTGGATCGCGAGTATATGCATTGATATCTAATTCACTTGGATATTTTAGATCATCTGGTATGAAACCTAAATTTTGATAAGCTTCTATTATTTGTGGATCGTTCAAATCTATTGATGGAGGAACTCGATCAATTTTCGATTTTGTTGATACTTTTGATGAGGCAGACCTTGAACTTGAGCTTTGGCTTGCTTTTTTAAAATTACGAGAATTATCTGATTTGGTACTATCAGCAGAAAAATCACTATCAAATTCATTGCTGCTTTTTGGTATCTTATTGATAAGCTCTGTTTCATTCGAATTCGATGTCGTTCTATCATCTTTTGACGTGAGAAAAACTTTTTCAAAATTTTTTTTCTGCTCTCTATTAACAGCCTCAATGAGATGCTCAGATTGATCGGAGGAAGAATCATTTTCTTCCTCTTCTGTCATTTCTGATAAAGATTCTTCAAATTAAAATAACGATGCATTATTCAAAATTTCAATAGAATAAAATCGTTAAAAGACCAAATAGTAATATAAAAACTTTTACAAAATT
The DNA here is from genome assembly GCA_039105265.1 of Tritrichomonas musculus. Lineage (NCBI taxonomy): Eukaryota > Parabasalia > Tritrichomonadida > Tritrichomonadidae > Tritrichomonas > Tritrichomonas musculus. The sequence continues at coordinate 8,280,964 of JAPFFF010000002.1, forward strand.
TCAAAAACAATTTTTATTTTAATCTTTGTTTTCAATGTTGAATCAAATCAATCTTATTTTTCTCTTTATTTCTATTTAAGTATTAACCAACCATTTTGTGAAACCAAATTTTAATTCAATTTTTATCTTTTTTATAAAACAAGCTGTTGTACCACTTGTTGTTCTTTAGCATAATATTTTTCAATTAAGTCACCTTAGCACTGAGAAGCAGTGATGTAGGTAAAAATTTTTATATTAACTTCATAAATTACTGATTTGTGAAAAGCCTTAAAGGCATTATTATTAGCGAACAATTGAATGTGAATTTCACGATTAATATAGCTCAACTTGGTATAGAACTTTTCATTATTTTTAGCAGTTGGAACTAAAAGAATAAACTTTGTTGATTTATCAGAAACTATTGGAGCTTCACATATGAACTTATTTGTACTAGTCTGCTCAGGTATTTTAAATAAATCATACTTATAATGGTCATATAATAGTAATCTTGTATAATTTTTCTTGTAGGGGATGGTTAAACATAGTGTTAAATGATGCGATTTATTTAAAAAAGAGTTTTTTTTATTAAAAGCATAATTTTTTTTGGGTTTTCAGCCTATAATTTGATTTTTTCATCATAAAAAAATTTGCATATTGAATGCAAAATAATCGTTCATTTTTTCCAACAGAAAATTTTTATCTTTTACAAGGAAAAGTAGCAGATCCAAAAAACGAAGCGATGATTACTTGATTGATTTAAATGACTATGATATTATTCAAAACATTAATCGAGGTGGCTTTGGAATTATTAATTTAGTTCGAAACAAAAAAAGTGGTAAAGAATATGCATGCAAAACAAACCTTATCCAAAACAAATCACAAAACAAATTATTTATATTACGAGAAGTTCGTGTTTTAATTCAAGTACAGCACATTACGATAATTCAATTTCGCGGATTTTCATATGTTGATTTCCATGGAGACAAAAACATAACTATACTAATGGATTACATGAAAGAAGGATCCCTAGCCAATTTAATTGACAAAGAAGTTAAAAGTCTCTGCCCTTCAAATTATGATAATACGAAACGCCAAATCATCCTTGTTGGCATTGCCCGAGGCATGATGCTTTTACATAACAAACACATTATCCACCGCGATCTTAAACCCGAGAACATTCTCCTTGATTCCGATTTTCATCCTCGCATTACAGATTTTGGCCTGTCAAAATTTTTTGACCCCCGCCACTCTATGAACCAGTCCATGACAGATTCAGGCACAGCAGCTTACATGGCACCCGAAGTCATCAACAGTGACCACTTCAACACAAAGGCAGACGTTTACGCTTTCGGAATTCTCATGTATGAAGTAATTGGCGGGAAACGCGCTTACGACGACCTTCTTAAAGGGAAGAAGAGGCTGAATGAATTCCAATTGAAGACGAAAATTAAGGACGGCCTGCGTCCGAAGATCGACTTTCCAATGAAGAAAGGCCTGCAGCGAATGATTGAAAAGTGCTGGTCTGGTGATCCAAAAGAACGGCCAACATTTGAGGAACTATTCAAAAAGTTGAGTCTGTCAAACGAGGACTACTTTCTTGAATTTGAAGGAAATTATGAAGAACCGAAAATCGTTTCAGACGATGAAGATGAAGACGATGATGAAGATGACGAATCTGGAATGAGCATGAAGTACTGCCTCGACGACGTTGACACTGTCGAGCTACTCGACTACGTTGACGAAATCAAAGAGGAAGCAACTGCAGGAGACAGAGGGAATGAAGAACTCAAACATGATATGAAAAAGATGAAGAAAACCATCAAAGAACAAACAGATGAGATTTCAAATCTTAAGAAAGAACTCGCTAAGACCTCTTCAGATCTTTCCTCGTTAAAGAAAGAGAAGGATGACCAAATGAAGAACATGAATGCAATCATTAAAGAGCAGGCTGAAAAGATATCATCACTTGAATCAAGACTTCAAAGCTTTGGCAGCAATTCACAAAGTTTTGGAAGATTTTTCTCAGTGGATATGAGCAAGGAGGGACCTGGAATCATTGCTCAGCTCAAAGATAGACAGAAGACTCCATTTGACAGACTCTTCGTTGCATCACAGTCATCAAATGACATCTACACACTCCTTGTCCCTAACGAAGAAAATGATTTTACAACGACAAATGATGGAAACTTCTACGTCGAGTTTGAGCTTGAAAAAGCAGTCACAATCAACGGCGTCAAAGTGTTTTCTTCTGACTCGTATTTTCCTAAATCTTTTGACATTGTTGTTGAAGGCAAGACAGTGAAGTCGGTCAAAGAAGCGAGAGAACTGAATGGCCAATACAAAGACATGACAGTCAACTTTGAGCCAATTCGCGGCAGGAAAATTCGCTTCATTCAAAAAGGACCAAATTGGGATGAAAACACCAATTTCCTGTACATAAAAGGAATTGAACTTTTGTCTTCTGAATCAAGGTATTCAAAAGGCGTCTTTAAAACACTCGTTGACGAGAGTGAAGACAAAGACCCACACAAGTGTCCTGTCATCATTTCGGCTTCTTATTTCGATTTCAATAATTTCTACAGAGTCGATTCGAAAATCAACACTTACACGTATAATTTTGAAAATTCTTGGTTTCAAGTTGAATTGACTCGTGGAACTGCCATTCTTAACGGCTTTAGACTCAAAAGATGCGGGAATTTCAGGCTGAAGAGCTACAAGCTGATTTGCACAGATGATTCTAGTAAACCAGAATCGTCATGGACAAAACTGATTGAAATTAATGAGAAATCAAACGACGAGCATGGCCTACTTGACATTTATGAATTTCCTCATCCAAGTCCACCAACAAGATTTGTAAGACTCGTTCAAACAGGAAGAGACTGGAATAATGACTTACAATTGAGATTTTTCCATTTCGATCTTTTTGGAAGCTACTTTTAAAATGAAACAAATATTTTTGAAAAAAATTCATTTAATTGAATAAAACTGATTTTAACTATTTTTTATTCTATTTTTTAATGATATGATTTTTGATTTAATCAGCATATATTATGAATAAAGAAAAGTTGTGACTCTTCTTCAAATTCAACTGTTTCAATAAATAAAGAAAAGTTTTTGAATTATTTTTTTTTTAATCTTTTGCTACAAAATTGGATGGATTTGTGAACATGTTTTTTAGGATTTGATTGGTACATGATTGGATTTGTTGATAATATCCATTAACATTTATTGCTCTTGGGAAGATAATCCTATTGAGCTTATTATACACTTTCAAAATGCCGTCAAAACAATTGAATGATAGCAAAACATCAATTATATTTTTCACCATATTATCATTAAATCGATATTTAAAAACATTTTCACGTGTTTCCAAAGATAATACATCTTCACAACTAGAATAATCAATTAAAAACAACAGTGTATTAATATCATATGAACATTGCATTATCTGTTTGAAATTGATCTTTATAGGTGAATCATTTTCATCCTCTTTTTTGAATGTCTGAAAAGTGCAACCATGCTCTTTCAAAAAGTGGAAAACTGGAATGTGCCGAGCTGATATCATTCTTGCAAAGTTTAGATGACAGGAATTAAAATCAGCTCCATGCTTTGCAAAAAGTTCAAGGATTTGTAAGTTCGAAATAGATATTGCAAACTCAATTGCCAATTCATCACTCGGATTGGCTCCATATTTGGACAAAAGAGTGTCTGCTATTTCAATCATCTCATTTATTCTTGACATGTTAACAAAGATAATTCCCTTCTTTTCAATAGTAAACAACTTTTCCAAACAAGCTGTTCCATCTACTTTTTCTGGAGCCAACTTTATCAAAATATTGAATATTCTCAAATTTCTAATGTAACACGCATATTCAATGAGATTATATTGAGAAATAATGTCTTCATTGAGAATAGCTCCTCCTGAAATTAATCTTTTAACAAGTTTTGAATTATCATATCGGATTGATTCAACAATAATTGGATCACCATTTGTTGAGCGTATTGAATTGATATTAGAAACTTTTTCAATCAAAAAATCAATCAATGAAATGTATTTGCCTTGCATTATTTCACTGAAGTTTAATGTTACACAATCAAAATTAGCGCCATATTTTGAGAGGAGCTCGAGCAAATCAACCGAACAATATGACAAAGCTTTTGAAATGATTGCTTCATCATTTGCATTCACTTTGAAGTCTTTCAAGAGTATTTCAGCTATTTTCAAACAATCATTCACTTTTTTGTTGTTGTTATTGTATCTCGATTCTTCAAGTTTTTCAATCAGATCATTAAAACATGCTGCACTGTCATCAAAAGGTGGCTTATAATTCATGAAGAAACTGAAAAAATCAAGTTTTCCATATTTACAAGCATAATTCAAAAGCTTGTTTTTTGTGATGATTTCTTGATTTATTTCAACACCTTCAGAAATCATCTTTTTGAGAGAATTCAAACCGCCTGTTTTGATCGCTTTAACTATTAAAGATCCATATAAGTATGAGAAATCAACTCCTTTTTCTTTCAAGAATGTCATGAATGGTGTAAAATTAGATCTAAAGTTGAGGTCTTTATCATCAACACTATCAAAAGTGCAATTTCTTTCCATCAAAAAAGTAACCAGACTTTTACTTTCAAGTTTGCAAGCTTGCTTCATGAACTTGGCTCCCATTTTCTCATACGGAATTGTGAAAGAATTATCGATGAGTTTGATGATATTATTATTCAATGTTGTGCATGCGTTTAGGAATAAGCGACCCAATTTGGTTTCATCTAATGTTTTGCCAGCACCGTTTTGAATAAGAACTTCAATAACAGGCAAATGGCCGTTTTGAACAGCTGCTTCAAGTGATGTGAGATGTGATGAATTAGCTCCATCAATATCGATGTTTGTATTCTGAATGAGGAACTTGACAATGTCTGCATGACCAGCAATCGATGCTTCCACAAGAGGATGATTCTTATGGTAAATAGAATAAATCTCCGCCTTTCCTGTTTTCAGCAACAATTTGACACATTCCAAACTCCCGTTTTTACACGCAACTTGAATTGGAGTTCTGCCATAGAAATCAGTAACATTTATCTGACTCTGGGCGTAATTTCCATATGAAAGAATATAGTTAACAATATTTGCATGTCCACCTTCACATGCATAATGAAGATTGGTGGCTTTTGAATTGAATTGATAATTGGTCGACATAAAAAATTGTCTAGCAATAATCCATTCAAATATTAATTTGACTATTTCAATATTACCATACAAACATGCTACATCTATTGGGCTTATATGAGACGATCCTACCCCAAGAATGTCGGCTCCATTCATCCATAAAAATTTATAAGCATCTATTGTTCCTGCCATCGCGGAGAAATGGCATGGCATACTATTTTCATTATCTTTGGCATTTAGATCAAATCCTGCTTGCCATAATTCTCTAATAATGTTTAAATTACCACCTGCACATGCATAATGTAATAATGTTCTTTCATAACAATCAGCTCTCTGAAAATCATCTGAATAGATTCCATTTTGATAAAGCTTTGTAAAAGATCTAAAACATTTTTCTGCGCCAAAAAACGCACATAATGCTGAATATGTAGGATTTGCTGAAAGAATTCTAGGAAGCTTGTATTTTGTCAAAAAAATTTTTTGATTTATATTTAAATTATTTTTTGCAGCTTGTACAATTAGTTTTATAAACTCTTCATCGTTGTCGTCAATAATCGCATCTAATATTTTTTCATTAATCATGCTTTTATCCTTAGCAACACTAGGTGCTTCAATTTCTTTTGGAATCTCTTTACACATATATTCATATAATATTGGACTAATCGTAAAATCAATCATGATGAAAATGACGATCAAAACACATTCAATATATTCAAATTTTATATACGTTTATTATTTTTTTATTGTTCGTTTAAAAAAGCAAAGAAATGAATGAAAACAAAGATAGCTGTTTGAATAACAAATCTAATTATAAATTTAAATTTTCAATTGTCAGAAAAAAATTAATGCAACTTCATTACATTTTCCAATCACTTTAAAAAAAAAAACAAGACAAAGATAAGAATTAAATGAAAACATAGATAAAAATAGACAGAGCAGATAAAAAAATTGTTTGAAATATAAATTGATCTATAATATTAGAAAAGCAATTCAAAATAAGTCTATTAAATCTTATGGTTTCTGTTGCTTCAAAAGAGATCAACTGAATCAACAATATGTATAGATATTTTTTTCCTCAAAATGCCAATGAAGAAAAGAGTTAGAATATTGGATATTATAACAACAAATCACAAATATATAATAATACAAAAGCCATTAAATTTTTTGTTCATGGATATAAATTCATCATTTCCTTAATTAAATGCTTTTAAATTGATGTAAGACAATTATATTTGTAAATTTATACAATTGTATTTTCGATTTAAGCTTATCCAATTTGGTTATTTTCCATGATAAAGAAAAATTGTTATAGATGATTGTTTTTCTAGAAAAAAACTTTTGGTTTTGCTTGCTTAGTATACGTTACTTTCTCTTTTGAAATCATTCATTTTTATTTTTAAGATGAAAATAATCATTTAAAATTTGAATGAATTATTTAAATTTTTTTATTTTATTTGAAAAATGAAACATTGAAATTCTATTTCATTATAGTATTTTGAAAATAATATGATGTTAAAATTAGATGCTCAGCATTTTGGTATTGATATTAGGAATTTTACTCAGGGAGGAAAAATTGGTTTAGGTGGATATAGCGATGTTTACTTGACTCAATATAAGAAAAACGGGGAGAATTATGCAGCTAAAGTTATAAAAAGCAATGTTTTCAAAGAAGACGAAAAGAATAAAATTGAAGACGAAATAAAAATCATGAGTCTTATTGATCATCCCACAATTATTCAATATTTAGGATATTCATTACTAGATTTTAACTTAAACCCAAACATCGTAATATTTACTCAACTTGTGAAGAATGGATCTCTTAATAAAATTATTTTAAAGGCGAAGCAATCAAATCTTCCAGAAAATTATGATAATACAACTCGACAAATTATTTTAATTGGTATTGCAAGCGGAATGAAATATTTACACAACAAAAATATCATGCATTGTGATCTAAAAACCAACAATATTTTATTAGATGATAACTATTACCCACATATTATAGATTTTGGCATGGCTAAATATATTAACGAAAACAGTCTTGTTGAAGATGATCTCGTTTGCGGCACTTTACCTTATATGGCACCTGAAATGATTCTTGGTCACAAATATTCATATAAAATTGACGTTTATGCCTTTGCAATGATCATGTATGAAGTAATATGCGAATTAGATCTTTACCCAAACCTTGATTATAATCAATCATTAACAGAACAGTTTAAAAAGCATGTTGCTGTTTCAAATAAGCGCCCAAGAATCAAGATTGGAGTTAAAAATTGTATCAGATTTTTAATTCAACAGTGCTGGTCTTCAAAAGCTAACGAAAGACCCACTTTTGATGAAATATACAACAAACTTATTGATCCAAAATATTATTTAGACAACGTTGATGAAAAAAGAATCAAAGAATATCTCGCCATTATTACCAAGAATGATATTTCTGATTCAAATAATTCAGACCTCATTCAAAAAGTTAGAACTCTTTCAAAAGAGAATGAAAATTTAAGAGAACAAGTTTCTATTCTCAAAGAAAACAACGAAAAACTTTTGAATGAGAACGATAAGATGAAAAACACAATCGAAGAGATGATGAAGAAAGTGGAGGCTGAATCCGAAATAACGGTCAAACCGCCACCTGTGAAAGATGAACATATGCTCATTAACTCAAGGTTTCTCCATCTGAAAGAAAAGAAAGAAGAACTTGAAAAGGCGAATTCAGACCAATTTTTGTCTTCCCAAAAAGAAACAGAAAACGAAGAATTAACTAAAGATATTGACAATTTGAAAGAAGAAATTAAAGAAAGGACAAATTCACCTAAAAGGTCAAATCTATCGTCAAGCGAAGAAGAAATTAAAGAAATATCAAATTCACCAAAAAGGCCAATTCATTTCTCTAATGAAGACGAAATAAGAGAAAGATCAAATTCACCTAAAAGGCCAATTCATTTCTCTAATGAAGACGAAATAAGAGAAAGATCAAATTCACCTAACAGGTCAATTCAATCATCAAATGAAGAAGAAATTATAGAAAAAACAAATTCACCTAAAAGGTCAAATCAGTCATCAAACAAAGAAGAAATTAAAGAAAAAATAAATTCACCTAAAAGGTCAATTCAATTCTCAAACGAAGAAGAAATTAAAAAAAGATCAAATTCACCTAAAAGGTCAATTCAATTTTCAAATGAAGATGAGATTAAAGAAAGGCCAATTTCACCAAAGAGGTCAATTCGACTTTCAAAAGATTCAAGTAAAGAAAAAATAAACGGTCAAAGCGAAAAGCGGGTTGACTGTGTCAAGCTTCCATCACTGAACAGATTGAAAAAGAGCGACTCGCTGACGATCTCTGACTTCAATTCTCTCTCACTTCAGCAGCAGTACCAAATTATCAAGATCAAGTCCAATTCGATGAGTTTTTATTCGAGGAACTACTACATAATCAATCTTCACACATTACTGGATACTCTTATTCAATTTGTCAAATGTCCAGAAACCGCTGGATACATTGAAATCCAGGCAAATGAGAGCCAGACTGACGCAGACATCGACAAGCTCAACCAAAGCAACAGAATCAACATTTTACACAAAGCTACAGAGATATTGTACTATCATAAGCTATTCAATAATTCAGAATTCAAAGAAATTTTGAATTTATTCAGAGACCAAATATCAATTGAAATCAAATATTATTCAAAAATATACCAAGGAATCTATGAAACAATATCAACGATGAAGCATGTTAATATAAACATATTTATATCGGGAATAAAAAAGACGGACAATACTTTCAAGAACAACAAATGTATCAATTCGATCAGGTTTGATAATTCAGTAATCAACATAATTGATTATGCATTCAAAAATTGCGATTCATTGACACATGTCGTCATTCCTTCTTCCGTTACTTCTATCGGCTCTGGTTCTTTCGAAGGTTGCGATTCATTGAAATCAATATCAATTCCATCTTCAATAACATTCATCGATTTCAGTGTTTTTAAAAATTGTACAAATTTGGCAGACGTTTGCTTATCTAATTCTATAAAAATGATAAGGGATAACGCATTCTATGGTTGCTCGTCTCTGAAAAAATTGACATTGCCGTCCTTCCTGGCTGCAATCGGCGAGTTTGCTTTCTATAATTGCGCCTCTCTCGAGTCCATCACAATTCCTCCGTCAGTAACTTCTATTGGAAAAGGAGCTTTCGGAAAGTGTTCTGGATTAAAACACGTATCCATCCCTTCTTCAGTAAAATCAATCGGGAAGGGAGCTTTTGAAGGATGTTCATCTTTGGTGTCAATTAAAATTCCATCATCGATAAAGAATATGAATGAACTTGATATCAAACCAAAATGCCATGTAATTCTTATATAATGTTTTTATTTATTTATTTATCTATGTGTATAATAAAACTTTCTCTTTATGTATTTTTTTTTTTTTATAAGACATTAAATTTCTTTGAAAAACTGACAAGATAAATCTCTCAATTTTCAAAATTTTCATTCAAATAAAATTTTTAAAATGAAATTTTTGATTTTAAGATATCATGATTAATCATTTCATTTTTTTATGATGGAATTACAAAAAGAATACGAAGATATTGTTGAAAATCTAGATCATGAATCATTTGATTCACTCATGGATGGATTGGAAAAATTGTTAGACATAATAGAAGGAAATTCATCAAAAGAAAATGTTGGAGATGAATTCATTGAAAAGGTAACAAAGAAGGCAACAGAAGTTAGAAATGAAGCAGCTCTATTATTGAAGAAACAACGAGAAGGTATTATCGGTATGGCAGATTTATTTGGAATTTCATTGTCTGAACTTGGAATTACACTTGAAGATCCCCCAGAAGTAGAATAATAACCTTATAAAATGTTTTTTTGTCGAAATGAAATTCATCTTTATATTTTTAATTAAATAAATAAAGATACAAAATTATTTTTATTGTTCTTTTTTATATTTCATTCATGATTAATATTCTGACCCAAACAAGATTTTTAATTTTCAAAGATTTTCCGTATTAAAACTATATTATATTTTTGTAGTCTAGCTCTACTTAATTCAATTATTATTACATTCACAAATGATCAAGAAAATTGGATCAAATGCATTTGCATATTCAAATCTTAATTATATCAAGATTCCAAAACAAGTCACAGAAATATTCCAAAATTCATTTAGCTTCTGTGAAAACTTACAACTAGTTATATTTGAAGATAATTCTGATCTCAAAATAATTGGAGAATATGCTTTTCAAAATACTCCAATTGAATTCATGAATTCTGATAATTTTATAATTGGAAAAACCGATCCAAATGGTGAATATGATGATCTTGTTTTAGTATTAGATAACTTTATCGATGATTTAACTATTCCTCAATTTATCAAAAAGATTGTTGATTTTTGTTTTTATAAATTTCGAATTGAAAGTATAACAATTCCTCAGCATGTAACAAAAATTGGCCAGTAATTATTTTCTTCATGTCCTGAATTGAAACAAGTTGTATTTGCTGAAAACTCAGAACTTCAAATAATTGGAAGTCATGCATTTAGCGAGCCAAAAATAGAAATTATCGTTATTCCTCCTCATGTTACAGAAATACAAAGTTTTGCATTTTCAGATTGCGAGCAAATACCATTTATGGATAATTCAGAGCTACAAATAATTCATATGGGTGCTTTTCAAAACACAAAAATCCGAAATATCAAATACCACAACATGTAAAAAAATATGTCAAGATGCTTTTCAACATAGCTATCTTGATATAATTGATTTTCCAGAAAATTCAGAACTTGAAACAATTCAAGATTTTGCTTTTGGAAGCACTTTTATTAAATGCATTGCTATTCCATCTTCCGTTACAAAAATAGGTGAAAATGCTTTTGATAAATCTTATGATCTTGGTTTATTATTCATAGATGACAATCTAGATTGGAAATCACTTAAAATAGAAAATTGCAAAGAAATGATAAAAAACATAAAGTATTTTCAAAGTTATAAATGCCTCTCATTTGAATTCAACGAAGATGATAAAACAGCTAAAATTACAGGACTCAAAACAAATAAAAAGAGTGATTTCATTTTCATTCCTCGAACTATCACCAATAATGAGCATGAGTACATTATTACTGAGATTTCTGAAGGATCTTTTGATCAAAATCTCTGAATACTGTTTTTATAGCGCCTGAATCAGAGGTGAAAATTATTGTCCATTACCAAAAAAAATTTTCGCTCTTTTTGTCCATTATAAAATTGAATGAATGCATTGAATCATTTTCATTTTTTTTTTATCTTTTTATAAGAATATAAAGAATACCAAATTAAGTTAAAAAGAATATTTTTTTTTTATTTCATAAATCATTTTTTTTTTCTAGGCATATTGTCACTAGAAAGTCTTCATAACAAATTACCAAGTCAAACCAATCTTACGGTTTTTTTTATAACAAATAGTTTTTTTTTTTTTTTACTTTTTTTCTTTCTCTTTTTTTGGTCCAATATTAGGATAGTATAAAGTGATAAAGTTTTTAAAGGACTCTAAGAAATCTCAATACAAATCACAATAATAAAAATGCCTATGGGTCAGTTGCATCAACTATTTCAACATAGAAAAAAAATATAAAGTGAGATAAAAAGTATTTTTTTATAATTAATTTGACATATAGAAATATGTTGATGATCAGACTGTAATGTTATTCAGTTATTTAATTAATATGTAACTTTTGTTGCTATATCCGCTTGTTTGGCGTGTTTGGTGGTGGGCATCCAATGAATACTATGCTGTTAGCCAATCCAGCAATGCAAAAAGTGGCACCACTTGTGATTGTCGACTTTGTTGGTGAGTAAACTATTTCAAAGCATGGGCCGCGGTCGAGTAAGAGTTGGCCACTGGTGTTGGACCCGCATGAGAGGATTTTACCCTCTTGTGTCTCGAAAAGTGAATGATTGTTGCCTGCGTAAGCTGCCCTAATTTGTTGTCCTCCAAGTGACAAAATTAATGTGAAAGATGAAACTGACTCTGTTCTTTCGCCAAGACCGAGTTGGCCGTTCTTGTTTGATCCAAGAGCATAGACTCGGCCTTCCTTACTGACTGCCAGGCAGTGGTCCTCTGTGCCCGACAGGCTGACAATTTCTTTGCCTGCCAGTTCTTCAACTGCTGAAAATTTGAGAACGTTATTCTTGTCATCAATTGTTGACTGGAAAACTCGACCGTTTGAGCTAAGAACAACGACTTGTTTTTTTATGCAGGCTACAAACGATGCCTTTTCCCCAGATGGAAGAGAAACAGCAGCGATTCGTGAAGATGGTGAATTCTTGACTGCCTGGTGGTTAATGAAGATAACTTCACCTTTTATACTGATCGCTGATGAATGTGAACGACCGCCGAAAAGTGCCACTGGTTCTTCATCGCCGATGTCAAGGAAAACTGGATTGCCACCATTTATATCACTATCGCAGAGGACGAGCTGATTCCCATTTCCGCTGCTTTTCTTGAGCATGTAAAGAGTGCTTGAATAACAGCAAACAGCCGAAACAGGAGTCAGCTTGTTGCCGTCTCCGTCTGTAATCGAAAACTCAGTGAATTGCTCATTTTTTATTTTCTGAAGAGAGGCACTGATTCGGCCATCGCTATTTTCTCCAATTCCCAGCAGTGAACCATCACTCGTGACCATCACTGATTGGTTGCGGTAAACCGAATAAGACAAAAGAGATGAAAAGTCAATAGAAGACTTCTGAGGAGGGTGAATTGACGGTTCATTATAGACGTTCTTGTTGTTCGAACCCTGGTCTAATTGATTGAATCTGTTATATCCGCCAACTAAGACTGTTTGTGCGATTTGTTTATGCTTTGTTTGGTATCGTTCTCCATGAAATTCTTTCATATTTTTGAGACGGTTTGAAATTGATGCCCACATATTAAATGTGAGGTCGCAGAAGTCAATCGTGTCAACAAATTCTCTCATTGTTTCTTCTTCAACATTACTAAATAAAACAAAATCGTAGAGTCGCGCGATTGATTTATCAGTCGATTTCGAGTACATTTTGTTGATAAAGCTCAAAAGTTGGTCTTCATCTTGAAGACGAAGATTTGTGTTAAAAATGATGCGCTCAAGTGTTTCAATGTTGAGTTTTTGAAGCTCCTCTGAATTATTTTCACAAAGGATGAAAAAATGTGATGTGATGAATTCAATTTCATCATTGATTCGTGTTTTATATATTTTTGGATTCTTTTGGTGCTGTTGAAGTAATGTAATGGCGTTATCTTCGGTGATTTCTCTGTCAGGTTCTAAATTGATGATTTCAATCGCTTCATTTCCGAGGATTTCAATGACTTCACTGAAAAAGTCGATTTCCGAATCTGGAATTGAAAATTTTGTAAAGTTAGAGAGCTGGAGGATGTATGAAAAATGGCCTTTAGTCTTCGTTGTAATAGTAAATTCACTCAAAGTTGGATCTGATTGATGGTATGCACTAATCTTTGGCGATAAAAGATCTGAAATTATTCGACTTGTCTTGAATTCTTCACCGTTGACGATGAATGAAAAGTCGTTATCGTATATTTGTAATGGAACATGTAAAACGCTAGCTGTGTTAAGTTGAACTTGTGATTCTTCCTTCATATCTTTTTTTAAAAATGCTCTGAAATTTTTGTAAGATTTACATGTTTTTATTTCTCAAAAAGTTTTATTAAATGGTTTATGCAAAAATGTATAGAATGTTTTTTGAAATATTTTTATCTTTTTATATAGTAAATATTGATCGGTAACATTGATTATTCATATCATACTTATTATGTATTATATATATTTAACTTTATAGACCAATTAATTTTTTCTCATCAAAATGGAATATCTGCATGATACCATCATATATGTGCATTTTTATTTGCTTAGCATATGTTTTATTGTTTTTGAATGCTAGTTTGTATTTTATATCACTTATTATTTCACTAATTATGAAGATATTATAAAATAAATATACGACTAAAAAAAATGTGATTTTTCTGGAGAGATTGGCTTAACCATTTAATATAATTTTCGGATATGTTATTATATAATAAAATTAATGGTTTTTTATCGAGGCAAAGAAACTTGATATAGCCATTAAAAAAAGATAATAATGTTTGAAAACCAAATCCTCTCAAATAAACGTCTATTTTATTTTAATATTCATTTTTTTGAATAAGCACGTTTTTTGGTTCTCACAAAAAATCTTGAATTTTCTGGAAAGACTGGAATAATATTACAAGCTCTTAACAACATATGCCTTATAATATAAAATATAATGAGGTTTTACCGAGCCAATTAGGTTAAATATGTTTCTATTTTAGGATATTTATGTTTGCATAAATTTTTACATAAAAGCTCTTCAAATAAAATTTGGATTATTTATTTTTAAAGTTCTAGTATACCAAAATGCTTATAAGACAAATTCAAAAAAACTGGAATTTCAGATAATAATTAGAATATTATTTATAATTAAAAAAAAAAAAAAAAACTAAATAAATTAGTCGAAATGTTAACGTTAACATTATACAAAAGATATTTATTTAAATTAAAGCAAATTATTCTTCATTATTAGTTTTTAATATTTTTAGTAATTTCTTGTATCTGCATTTATAAAAAATTTTTTAAGTAAAATGAAGTTCTTATAAATAGTTTTGTCTGATGTTTTTATGAAGAATGCATCTTTTTATGGGCACAATTGATCTGCATAAAATGAGTTCAGGCAAAGATGAGAACAATCAGACGACAGATCAATTTAGAACAGGATTTGGTGCCACTTTTGTGTTATCATGAATAATTTATATAAAAGGAGACATTTATGATGAAGAAAAGAATAGTACAACAGGATTTTCTATTGCTTTATGCCGCGAAGGAAAAACTAAAAAGGAGCTTTTTAAAAGCACATTACCAACAAGAGATGGTATAAATAAAAACTTAACGCCAATTAATTCAACCAAATTTAGATATTCAATTCAATCAAAAAAGAGCAGAAAATATGTAGAGCATGGTATAGATCATTATAAAAAGCATATTATAAATGTTTTAATAACCGCTTTTGGTTACAATAGTGAATTCACTCCTCCTTTTGCTTCTCATTTTTTGATTGAAGTATGGAAGCCCGAGAGCTAATCGAGCTTTCTTCGAGTTGTTTTGAATGGTGAAGAAATCAAAAGAATTTCCCTTCATAAATTTAAAAAAAATGCCAAAAAATTGGTCAATCAATATGATCAAATGAGTAAAAATAAGAAGAACAGAAGCGTTGAAAACAAACTGGTTTTGGCAATGAAAAATAAAAACAATACGGCTGCGCATCAAAGATTAAAGATCATTAAAATAAATAGATATAAGAAAAATTTGAATAGAAGGCGATATATAACTGACTATTATGTTAAATAAAATTGTTTTATACCATTTAAATTCTGTTTTTATAATTAAGTCTTTTATTTATTCATATAAATACAGATTTTATGAATGATCCTTTGCCATAACACAAGCCACCTTTCTATCAATAGGAAAAAAAAGATATAGTCTAGAGTAAAACCCTCCTACCAAATCTCTATATAAAAGAGTTAGAATCATAATATTATATATACATAAAGATAAAATGTTCATTTGATAAAATAATTATTATTATTTAAAAAATGTTTATTTTATATTTAGATATTAGTATTTAAAAATGCAATCTATTCAATTTTTTTATCGAAAAATTGAATAGAAAATGGTAGGTGGGTTTTCCACCAACGTACTTTTTGCCACCATTAAAGGCCAAAAATAGGTGAACAAAAAAGGCAGGGGGTTTTCCAGTAGACTATATATTTAATTTTCATTTTAAAAAATGTTCATTTAAAAAACCCAAAATGAAATCAAATTAAATATTAACATAGTTTTTAATTAAATATTTTTATAATTATTTTATCAAATGAAAATTGAATTTTATAATAAGAAATTAATGAAATTTCACTTATATATATTAATCAAATTTCAAATTAAAATGATCAAATAAAGTTTTTATATTGAAATTCAAAATTATCCAATTTCAGTTGCAATTGAAAAAGGCAATATTGAAATTATTAATCTTTTATTATCTCATCCAAATATTGATGTAAATATCCAATATATTTTATTTTATAATATTTCATATCATTTTATTTGTAGTTTTTTAATTTCATTTCAAAAAAAGTTATTTCATTCAGTTTATTTTTATTATTTTTTATCAGATTTCAAAAATTTGTTGTTCATACAGTTTTATTAAAAATTTCAAATGAAATTTAAAAATATGATTTAAATAAAATTCACAGTTATTTGTTCAATATAGTTTTAATTCAATTTTTTGTTTGGAATTACAAATTAAGAAATATTAATAACATTTTATTTTGAATTTAAATGGAGTTTTTAAGGGTAAAGTTTGAGAGGATTTTACAACCTCTCAATTTTGCAATCTGACAAAATCTTTTTCTCTTTGCTTTTTTTAAATTTTTTTTATTAAAATAAATTCTAAATTAAAAATTGTCTTGGCCATTTTTTTTATTAATCTTAAATATTAGCAGAAAATATTTTTTTCCAAAAAAAATTGGAAGGAATTGAGATAAAAAAAGTCTAATAGCATCATTTATAATATTAAAAAATATTAATCTAATATTATAAATTTCAGGCTTATATATTTCATATTCATACTTCTGGGGAACAATCTTTTTTGAATGCAAAAATATAAAATTGAGAGGAAGAAAAATAAAACCCATTCAAAAATAATTTTATCGAATAGCCACGAGTTTCAAAATTTTAGATCTGATATTCTGCCTACCGAGTTAATATTAAAAAATAT
Source organism: Tritrichomonas musculus (assembly GCA_039105265.1). Lineage (NCBI taxonomy): Eukaryota > Parabasalia > Tritrichomonadida > Tritrichomonadidae > Tritrichomonas > Tritrichomonas musculus. The sequence continues at coordinate 8,297,937 of JAPFFF010000002.1, forward strand.
TAGAAACGTTAAGACAGATTTTTTTTTTCTCGTTTCCTTCCCACTCTTTTTGAAAAAAAAATATTTTCTATTTTTATTTAGAACTAATAAAAAAAAATGGCCCAGACAATTTTTAATTTTAAATTTATTTTTATAAAAAAAACTAAAAAAAATCAACTAGAAAAAAATTTTGTCAGATTCCGAAAATTGAGAGAAAAATTCCTTTACCCTTAAAAATATATTTTTTATTCAGTTTTAAACAAAACATTTTAATGAGAAAATTTTTAATTGAATGATTTCATTTGGTTTAAAATTTATATATTTTTTATCTCGTTTTTAAAATGTTCTTTGTTTTATCAAGTTCATAATTAAATTCTTCAATTATATTTCAAATTAATTAAAGTTTATAAAATTTTGAAATAATAAATTTTTGAATGATATTTCATTATTATTATTTTATAGGACACCTATATTTCTAGCTGTTGAAAAAGGTTCTATTGAAATCATTAAACTTTTATTGGCTCATAAAAATATTGATATTAATCGAAAAACCATTTTGAATAAAACATTTAAATTTTATTTATATAATTAATATTTAAATGAAATTCCAAAACATAACTATATTTATAATGTTTTAAATGAATATTTAAAATAACATTACTTAAATAACATTAAAATTTAGTTTTCATTTATTATTATTATGATATTCTATTTTTTTTTAATAAAGTTTATTTAGCATTAGTTTTTAACATCAAGTTTCATGCCATTTTTTTGATTCAATTTAATAATATATTGAATGCAATTATTGCAAATATATTCATAGAACTATTTTGAAATTTGCATATGACTTAGGAAAGAAAGACATAATCAAGTTATTATTAAGTAATGAAAAAGTTGATATCAATAAAGAAGATAAAAGCTTTAAGCAAATTCTCCAAAAACAATACCGTCGTAAAAAAAAATTAATTTAATTTTTAATTTCATTTTAATGTTTTTTATTTATTCAATAATTTTGTGCTATATGTTTTTTTTTAAATGTGATATGAAAAATTGGCACATTTACATTGATACCTGGTGATATGAAAAAGTTGATTTAATCAAAAATATTTTTAAGGTACAAATCTAGTACGTTATGAAACCACAAAATTTTTTGACATTTGACATGTGATATAAAAAGAATTAAAGTAAAAATTTCTTAAGAAAAATGGTGAATTCACACATTGTATTATTTTCTAAGTCTAAAATGGCTTAAATAAAAATCAATTTGTTTTTTGTAATAATACTTTTTTTTTTTTCCTTTTTGCACATTATTTTTATAAAAAAAAATATCTAAAACATTAATTAACTTTAATTTTTTATATAACATGTCATATGAAAATGTAAAATAAGTGTCAAAAACACACCCATATTTATACAAATAATAAACGTTCTCCTTTTTAAAACCTTAACGTACTAGATTTGTACCTTAATTTCATTTTAATGTTTTTTATTTATTCAATAATTTTATAAATGTGCCCATTTTCAATCATATATTTTTAATTGAATCAACTTTATCAAGACACTGTGAATTGAAAAATGGGCACATTTTTTATAGATTAAATTTTAAAAGAAAAATGAATTCCAAAAAATTTATGGAGCAATATGCAAAAGAAATGAAAGCAATTCAAGAAAGCGTACTTGAATTTATAGAGAATGACATGCCGAATGATGTTTTAAAAAAAAATTTTGAAGAATACAAAATATATGAAAACAAGCCTAAATTAATAACTTTACTTCATATTATTTCGATGATATCTAAATATCACTTTCGAACTCCAAATTTTTTTGAAAAATTAGAATATATCATCATACATTTTAAAAATGAAATTCTAAAATATTTAGCAAATTTCGAAATATTTACCATTTTTAAAAACAGCAAGAGAATACTTCTTTTTCTTTTTGAAGAAAAAATTTTAAACCCAGAACTATCAATTTATAACGTTATTTCTCAGAAAGAATACAAAAAAATGTTTTACATAGAATACTTTTTACCTGAATTTTCAAACTTTATCACCAGAAATCCTTTAAAAAATAATATCGAAGAAAATATTTTCAAATCAAAAAGAAAGGAAGGTGAAAATGACGGTTATTTGGCAGAATTGATCAGAACAGATTCAATTGATGAATTCATCATATACATTAATAAAAACAATATATCATTAACAAGTACAATAAATTCTTCGATTTTTGAAACAAATTTAATTTTACTCTTGGATTCATCTTTAAGTTTGATTGAATATGCATCATTTTTTGGTTCATTTCAAATATTTAAATATCTGCAATTGAACCAAGTTATACTAAATACATCTCTATTGAAATACGCAATTCACGGTAAAAATCCAGAAATAATTCATATTTTAGAGAGTAATTGCCAATCAATTTATGATAATTTTAACTATGACTTTTTGTTTGAATCAATAAAATGCCATCACGTTGATATAATGAATTACATCAACAATATTTTATTAGAAATACCTTCTGATAAAAATGATATGATATTATTTCAGTCTTTAAAATATCATAACTTTGCTGGAATTTGTAAATGCAATATAACAAACGAATATATTCAAAACAACTTCATTAATTTCATCAATTTCGATTACTATGATATTGTTGAGTTTGTTTTAAGAAATTCAGATCAAGATGTGAGCAAATTTTCAAAAAGAAATATTTTAGATTAAAGTAGTTTAATAACTCAATATTATTTGATGCTGTTCAATCTGATAATACAGAAATTGTTAAATTAATATTGTCATTTAAAAACATTGATGTTAATTACAAACTAATTTAAACATTTTATTTTATTCTATTTCAAATACTGATTTTTAATTACATTTCATTTTTATTATTAATATTAAAAAAATTAAAATCATAAAATATTTTAATGGTATTTAAAACTTTAAGATATTTAAATGAAATTCAAAATTTTATGTTTAAATGATTATTATCTTTATAGCAGCGTTAAAAAATCGATATTTTTTTCTAATTATATTTTTATTATAAATGTTTTGAATGAAGTTTTAAATATTTTATTTTTAAACAAATGCATTATGTAAAGCTATTGAAAATGGAAATGTTGAAATGGTTAAAGTTTTATTAACTCGAGAAGATATTGATGTGAATGCTTGCATGATTTTAATTAAAAAAAATAATAAAATTTTTTTTATTATATTCAATAGAGTTTAGTTTTTTTTTACTAGTAGTGTTTATAATATCATCATCATGATGTTTCATGTCAATTATATTTTATTTGGTTTTAATTCTTTTGTTTAGATGAAATTTCTTCGTTTTTTTTAATGTAATTCAAAAAAAATTCAAATTTCAATGAAATTTCAATTGTTATTTTGAATGACGTTTAAAATTTATTTCAATATCATGTTTTAACTAATTTATTATCATGGAATTCCTAATTTTGATTTTAATGAAATGGTTTTAAAAGGATATAGACGATTGGGAATTATTATTTGATTGTTTGGATTACATTCCTATCAAATTATTTTTATTTAATTGTATACAATAATTTAATATCATTTCTTTTTTGTGATTTTAATTGGCCTGTTTAAATATAAATGTTATTTTTGAAATTTCATATTTTTTTGAATTTTATAACATTTATCGTCATTTTTTATTTATTGTGAAATTTTCATTTTTATGTTTTAGCAAAGTTAATTAACTTTTTTTTATATTTCACCATTGAAAATTGCACATGATAAAAATAATACAGAAATCATTAAACTTTTAGTTGAAAAAGGTGCAATTAAATAATGTTATATTTTCATTTTCTATATATAAAGCTTTATAAAAAAATAAAAAAAAATTATTGAATAAAATATTTTTTTTTATTATTTTTACTTAATCTCACCCTCATATGAGAAGACTCTGTGAAGGCCGGCTCCAGACAGATTGTATGCAAATTTCGATAAAAATATGTAAAAATACTTGCAGAATGACAACTTAAATGCATAGAATTTTTTTTGACAAACAGTATTTTTGATGCAATTTTCGAATACAAAAAATGTAATTTTTTCATTCAGCATCGTTCTTTATTTTTTTCATGAAAACAATGATGTTTGACATATATGCGATTGTCAACTTGAATTCAGTGATGGTGAAGGTTAATTCAATTGTAATCATCGATCAATACTTGAAACTTGAAAACATTCTTCTTGACGCAAATAACAAATTGAAATTGAGTAATTTCGATTTTTGCATTTTCATCAAAAAAGGATGATAAAATTCATGCCTTCTTAAAAATTTTTACAACTAGTAAACCATCTGATGGATATTAAATTTTGAATCCTTCATAAAAAGCATTTGTTAAATTTTGAGCTTTTCTTGGTTTGGCATCCTTTAATTTTTTGCACATGAAATTCTCAAAATCATTAATAATTTTATCACCATCTGGGTAAATAACATCATAATTTTGAAAAAAAGATATTACTTTTGTAAAAACCATTATTGATATTTCAGTTTTTTCATATATATCAATAATGTATAAAAAAAATGGCAAATAATTTTTTCTAATATTTTTAAAACAACTTATGAATTCATATTTTAATTCGTCATCATAATTCATAAATAAAATTGCAAATAAAACAATTATTGATAATGGAAATTTATTATCTATTGATTTTTTCAACAATTGAATTGCCATGTTAATATTTTTTTCAACATCAATACCAAAATAATAAATTCTTGCTAAGTTATATAGTGCAAAATTATTATTTTTCTTAATTGCATCATTAAAATATTCAAATGCCCAATTAATATTTCTTTCAACAAATTTACCATTTAAATAAATAACACCAAGAAAATTTTGTGCTAGACAATTGATAGATGAACACTCTTTAAAATAATGGATTGCTTTATTAATATCAAATTTTATTTCTATTCCTTCATAATAAATCATTCCAAGATAAAATTGAGCAAAACGATGATTATTTTCAGCAGCTAACATAAATAAATTAATTGCTTTTTTAATATCTTTTTTCATATATTCATCTTTATAATAAATGAGCGCAAGAATATATTGAGCATCTGAATTACCAATGTTTGAGGCAATTGTAAAATATGTAATTGCTTTATCAATATCCCTTTTTATATATATGTTATTTATAAATAAATATCCAAGTTCAAGTAATGAATTTTCATGACACTGATTAGATGCAATTTTTAAAAGTTTAATTGCTTGATTTACATCTGGTTCTACACTATAACCAAATAAATACATATTACCCAGCATATAAAATGAATATACATTGTTTAATTTTGATGCAGTTTGAAAATAATATAATGCTTTTTTATAATCAGCTAAATTGAAATATATAATGCCAAGGCCTAATAATGAATCAGAATGATTTTGATTTGCACCAAGTTTTAAATAATAAAATGCTGCATTAATATCACGTTCGATTAGCTTTCCTTCATAATATATTTTTCCAATATAATAAAATGCACATGGATGATGTTTTGCAGCTATTTTTAAATGATATAATGCTTTCTCAACATCAATTTTTTTAAAAATTAATGTCGAATAAATTGAACCAAGATACAAATGAGCTAATTCATCATTTTGTTTATCTGCAAGAGTAAAATAATAAATTGCTTGATCGATATCTTGTTTTATATGTATTCCTTCATAATAAATTATTCCAAGAATTAATTCAGCTTCATGATTTTTTTGATTAGCAGCAAGTTTGAAATAATAAATAGCTTTTTTTGCATCCTTATATTCTACATAATTACTTATATAAATTTTACCAAGGTAAATCTGTGCAAAAGAATCATTTAAATCAGATGCTAATGTTAAATATTCAATTGATTTATTAACATCTTTACATACATATTTTCCATCCAAATATAAATATGCAAATTTGATCATTGCCAATGTACTTTTATGCTCATAAGCAAGATTTAAATAATATAAAGCTTTATTTATATCTGGTTTAATTAATTTAATTCCAAAATACAATTCACTTAGTAATAAATAAGATTTTACATTTTCTTGTTTAGCTGCTAATGCTAAATAAAAAATTGATTTATTTATATCACACTTAACTAATTTATCGACCAAATACAATACTCCAAGATCATATTGTGCTAATGAATAATTTTGATCTGCAGATAATGTTAAATAATGAATACCTTTTTGAATATCTTTAGGAAGTACTATTCCATTTAAATAATAATTTCCCATTATATATAGTGCATATTTATTATTTTGTAAAGATGAAAGATTAAAATAAAAACATGCTTTGTTATAGTCTAATTGATTATATTTAGAATCAGAGTATATAACACCTAGATAAAATTGTGCATATGAATTATTTTGATCACTTGAAAGATTTAATAAATGAAACGATTTATCTAAATCAAATGGCAAATATTTGCCTAAATAAAATTGTGCATATGAATCATTTTGTTTCGATGCAATTTGCAAATAATTTATAAATTTTTTAATGTCGCATGTTATCTCACAATTTAATAATGTAATTTTAAAAATCTGATTTAAATGATCCATTCGTGTATCATATAAAGAACTAACAATATGGCTTATTTTATCTTTATAGTTTGAATAGCAACAATTTAAAATCTTGTAAAATAATTCAGTGATGTTTGGTCGTAATTCAGGATTAAATTCTAAACATTTTTTATATGAATGAAAAAGAAATTGATATTCTTCTGGTGTATTTGTTGCTTCTTGATTATTTAAAATACATTCTTTTGATTTATAATGTTCATTCAAAATGTTTATATTTAAAATATCATTGAATTGTTTTTCATTTAAAATACAATGAATTATTATTCCAATTGTATAAACATCAGATTTAAATGAATACTTTCCATATAAATATTGTTCAGGTGATAGAAAATATTCACATCCGAAATCTTTTGTTATATGTTCTTGTTTATTTTCTTCATCTGTAATTTCTTTTGCTCTATCAAAATCTATAAAAATTGCATTCAAATCAGAATCAATTATAATGTTATTTGTTTTTAAATCACGTAAAACAAAATCATTTAAATGAATAAATTCTGTTGTCATTATTATTTGGAGAATGATTTTAATTTTTTCAAGTGATGTGATTTTATTATTTTTCATATCTAAAATTAGTTCTTCTAATGTATTTCCTTCAATATATTCAATTATAATTGAATTAAATAAACGATCTTGAATTGTTCCAAAAAATTTACAAATAAATTGATTTTTATTAGAAATTTTGTGATAAAAAGATAATTCTCGTTTATAATATTTGTTTGATTCTTTATCTTCTTTGTTAAACGATTTAATAATGTAAAGAAATTGATCATTCAAATTATAGGATGTGCTATTTTAATATGCTCATTTTGAACAAAATTGTCTGAAATAATTTCACATTTGATATTTTCCAAGATATCTTCATTCATTGGTGATGGTTGACTAGAATCTTTTGCTGGATTTGATTTGGCTTTAGCTGGAACTGATTTTTTGTCTTAGTTTGCGAAGAGCTTTGACCAATTTGTTTTATATTAATTTCAAAGCGATTCAAAATTTTCTGAGAAGAATTCAAAAAATACAATAGTGTTAAAAAAATTGATAGGTCCAGATTTTGGAAGGTAGTTTAGATTGGATCATCGTTATCATTATCTTCTTCTTCATTTTTCTTGTGTGTTTGATCTTGTTCAATGTCAAAATCTTTGATATATTTGGTGATAAAATCTGAACTTGCTGATGATCCATTTCGTTTTGACATGTTCAAATATTTGAGTGCTTTCATAAAAAGTTTTTTCCCGTATTCAAACTGTAAAATCATATCGTTAATCTGCTTGCCTTTTCCTATCTTTTCGTCAATTTTAGATGTTTCTTCCTCCATTTCATTCTTGCTGATTGGCATAGATGATTCATTATTATCATCATCTGTATTTGAATCTTCTTCTGGTTTCGTGACATCAATGCCTGGTAAGTCTTCGAGGTATCTGATTAACCTGTTTTCTTCTGATGAAAGTGCACAAGCATATGGTGTTCTTCCTTTATCATTTTTTTCGTTGATGTTGATTTCGTCACGGCTGATGAGGAAGCTGACGATGTCGAAGTTCCCATGCTCGCATGCAACATGCAAGATCGTTGAGCCCTCATTGTCTTTGATCGTAGTAATCGCTCCTAGTGAAATGATAGACTGAACGAGATCAAAATTATCTGTGTCACACGCGTAATGAAGAATCGTTTTGCCTTCTAAATCCTGATCATCGTAATCAAATTTGTGTGATTTTTGAAGAAGTCGAAACAGACTGAAATTTCCTTTTTTACATGCATAAAACAGAACAGTCTGTTGTTCTTCGTCTTTAGATAAAAGATCGATCTTATTGAGTGAAATGAGATACTTACAAATAGAAAATGCATGATTACGATTAGAGCATGCATGATGCATGATGGTTTTGCCTTTGTTATCAACTTCTGTTAAATCGATTTTGTCCAGTGAAACTAAGAATTCAACAAGTTCTAAATTTCCACATTCACATGCAATTTGAAGTGGATTTTGTTCTTTCTTGTCTTTCGCATTCAAATAAATTTTATCAAGTGAAACTAAATGCTTAACAAGCTGAAGATTTCCAATTTCACACAAAATGTGTATCGAATTTTGTCCTTCATCATTCGTAACAGTGAGATCAACGTCTTTTAATGAGGAAAAATATTTCGCAATTTGCATGTATAGGTCATTCAATAAGTTCGTAACTGGCACTTTTTTCCACATGTAGATATGATATAAAATATTTATTTATATATATATAAGCATTTCATCAATATCTATATATTTATTATTTTCGATTTTTGTTTAATTTATTATTCAGTACTTTTAAGAGATTTTTTTCAGTTTTAGGCTGAAAAATGATTATTGAATTTTTGTGGTATTTACTCAATGCATGAAATACTTTTCATTTATCCGAATATTGATATAGGTAATATGCATGCACTATTATTATAATTAATTATAAAATTGATAAATCATTAACCAATGGTTTTGAAAATATCTAAATAAAAATGTTTCAATAAAAAAATCCAATGATTTTGAACTTTTTTGGCTATTTTTTTTCAAAAATTTGAATATATATATATATTTAGAAATATATAACAATTACTTTTCATTGATTTTTTATATACATATATATTAAATCAATGTCTTATTAATTTATATATTTTTTTTATGAATCTTTTGAATAAGGCTTCAAACCATAGATTCTTTTGAAAAAGTAAGGCTTAACGTACTTTAACGGATCATAACGTATGCATATTGAGCCATATATAATTTTTATGTTTGGATAAACATAATTTGGAATGTTTCCAAAAATATATCTATTTGACAATTTTTTTTATCATTCATATGATTTGAACTAAATATTTTTATATCTCCTTTGATATTCCAAAAAATGAAAATTTAAAAGTAATAAATTTTAAATACACAATAACTCAGTGAATATTAGTTATAATAGCAAACTATTTTAGCAAAATATAGAGTATCGTTCATATATTATAATTATTATATTTATTATTTGAATAATCATTTCTACTTTCTAAAAAGTAGAAGTTACGAACTTATTGAATGGCCTATAGTTGCCTGATGATCTATAATTATTACATAAATAAAGTAAGGGAGTATTTCCATCGTTTGATTTATCATTGACATTGATTTTATTCAGTGATACAATGAATCGAATGATGTTGATATCATTGGCAGAATCACATGCAATGTGCAATATGTTCATTCCTTCTGAGTCAGTTGCAGTCACATCAAGTTCTGATCGTTTTGTTAGATTTTTAATTAGATCGAGTGATCCATTTTTGCATGCATAGTGCAAAAGTTCACACTATTAGTGATATTTATAATATTTTTCTAATTGAATTTTATTTAGTTTATTTAGAAATCATCGAAATAATCAATAATATTGGTATTTATTAATCAATTATTTTAATCAAATTTTTCAATGATAAAGGGATCATTATTATCATGTGATCTCCACAAGGTGCAAAAGATGATACAGAAATTGATTGTAATTGTGATTCTTCAGATATTTCAATTATTTGAAGTTCATAACAACAAATAAATGCACGTTCACATATTTTTGTTACACTTGGTGGAATAGAAATTTCTTTGATATTTGAATGTGAAAATGCATCCTTTTCAATTGTTTGTAAGTTAGAATTCATTGGAATTTCGACTTTTCTTAAATTATCACAATTGGAAAATGCATGTTCACATATTTTTGTTACACTGGCTGGAATAGAAATTTCTTCGATGTTTGAATATGAAAATGCATATGGTCCAATGATTTTGATATTTTGTGGAATAGAAATTTCTTTGATATCACGGCGTACAAATAGAAATTTGTCAAATTCAGCGTCGTTTTGATTACTTTTGCCAATCAAATATTTATCTTCTTTAAATATGAATTGACCATTCGATGGTGAAATCATAATTCGTGTCGTTTTTTTTATGCAAAAATGCATTTAAATGCACCAGAAACAGATTTTTATATCACCAAATGTCAATTTATTGAAAATTCAACAGATGAAAATTTGCATTCTATTTCCAAATCAAGCAGACAACACATCACCATATTTCAATGGAGATGGATGTGGATTTCAATATGGATATTCAGAGTCACTTTATAACATTGATATTGAAATTCGAAACTGCTCATTTATGAATAATAAAGAACAAACTTGTCAGAGAAATTGCATTTCAAACGACAAAAAAGTCACAATTATTAATTGTCTTTTTGAAGGAAACTCCGCAAACAGCTAAAATCCAGAAGAATCAAAATAATTAAAAAAAATATTTTGATCGAAAAACAGAAAGACACGGAGGATCCATTTATTTTAATCTAACGTTTTCACATATAAACATACAAGTTGAATAATTCGTAACAAAAGTTGAAATTTTCAATTGCATATTCAAATCGAATTTAGCATTTGATAGTTGTGTAATTTACATCGATGTGGATGATACTAGAACAGAATTCGTCATTGAACAAAATGAGTTTTTTTGACAACAGTTACAATGAGCAGTTGTTTTTCTTTGAGTTCTGCTTTTACTCAATCACAAAAAATTAACTAATATTTTAGCTCTTTCAACAACGTTTCAATTAAAATGAAAGGTATGTCTCTCACATTCACTCAGATTAAATATGTTTCTTACTCAATTTCTTATTTTGAATCGAACACAAATATGATGAGTTTTACTCTGGTCGAATCAACGTTCATTTTTATTGAAATGCAAACAATTTTTATGGATATTTCTATTGTACGTTCAAACATTTGTTCTAATAATCATTAGTAACAAATCTAAAATTACAAAAGAACAACTTATTGGAATTACGTGTTGATCAGCTTATGTTAAATAGATGGTGATTTTAAAAAATACGACAAAAATTTAGCTAGTTGTCCACACACATTAATTTTTTAAAAAAGTTTTGGTTAGAAATTTTTTTATTTCTAGAATTTGACGAAAAAAGTGAGAAAGTGAAAGTTAATAAAGTTATTTTTAAAGTTATTAATGAAAATGAAATAAGAATAAAAAATGATCAAAGTTTGATTAAAAAGATGGTTTAAAGTTTTCTGATATTACCTGAAATGCCTGATTCAATACATTGCCAACGTTCCGTGTCATCAACAAGAATTAATTTTGCCCAATCACCTATGTATTCATCTATTGGTGAAGAAGATCCATTCTTATAGACTCTACGAATATAACGATTTTCAAGTCCATAATATGGTGAGTAGTGATTTGTTCCAAAATAATGGTAATGTGTTCCACTACTACCCCGGCCATTATTAAGTTTTCGAATATAATATTGATCTTTAGTTCCTTTAATTTCATAAAGTTCAACTTTTGTAAATTCGTCTTCTGAATTAGAAACTTTATTCCATTCTGTTTTATATGTCTCTTCATCATTGATATAAGTAACTATTCGTTCTTCAAGATATTTTTTGTAATACGATGTTTTTTTGACGTGTTCAAGAGCTTCATAAGAGGTTTCTATTTTAGTGTAATAACTATAAGTTATATTATAATAATCAGTCTCTTGTGACCGATTTTGTGTTTCTTTTGTTGTTATTGTTGTTTTTTCTGTACCTGGGATTTTTATCCACATGCTTTGACTTTGTTTATATCCATTAAGAAACGTAACAGTGCATTCTTCTTGCCATGTTTTATGAATATGATTGTGCCGTGTTGGATTGGATAGATATTGATCTTCATTTGATTCTTGGTTTCGAGTTTGTTTTTCTGTAATATTTTGATCTGTTCTTGTTTTAAACCATTCTTGTTCAATCTTTGTTTGACCCTTTTGCCACTGGCCTGATTGATCTTTGTTATATTCAATTTTGAGTTTTCTCATTTCTTCACCAAAGAATTTAACTTCTCGGGATCCATTTTTTTCTGTTTTTTCAAATGGACGAGTAATTTCCTGAATTTCATACTTTATCTCACTGTCTGGATCAGGGTACCAAGCTGAATAAAATGTGGTAATGTCTTTCTCAATTGTGGACTCTGTAAATGCAATTGCGCGTCCATCAACATTTAATGTATCAGTAAGTTCATTAAAAACTTCACTATTTTTTTTCTCACATTGTTGTTCTTCTTTGTTAAATTTAATTCGTTTAATGCGCTTATCTTTGAATGAATGATAAATGGTTCTTTTAATTTTTTCATTACCAGATGTTTCGTTTTTTATTTCAGGTTCATCTTCATGTTTTTGGCCAAATTCTGCATTTTGAATGCAAAGTCGACGAGGTTCTTGGCCATTAATATTTTCCCAATCACTGTAACTGATACTTTTTTTATCAAATGAGGTAAATTTAGTCCTTTTTCGATGAACTAATGTCGCAAAAATTTGAATTCCATCATCTGTACTTTTGTCGATAAAGCCTTCTTCAACAATAGTTTCTTCTATTAAAGAATATCCTTTAGGACTGAATTTACAAGGATCAATAGCAGGAGCAGGATTTGCTTGGAAAGGACTAATATCAGGTGGAAGAGGAGTTCTCTTGGCTGGTTTTGAGTGATTATTGACGAGTAAAATGGGAATATTTTTAACATGTTCTTTAATTTCAGATGTCTCTTTTTCAAACAACTTTGTCATTTGACCTCTGAATTCAGCTACTTTTTTTTCTATATATTCTGGTGTACCTTTGGCATGTGTAAGAACAATTTTGATATTATGTTTGGGAACTGTTCCAACAAATGATGTGAGAAGCATATGAACGTTTCGAAACATGTCTCTTGTGAAACGTTCGCTGAATTTTTGAAGAAGAAGAAAATAGTTAATTTGACCTTGAAAATCATTTTGAAAATAGGAAGCAAGATCTTTGAGCACTTGTTCATCATCAAATTCGGGATCATTAAGACCAACTGTGTCTGTGACAATGATTTTAATACCATTGACAATATTAGAATGTGAAAATGGTTCTTTGGTACAAGATTCAAATGAATCACTGGTTTTAAAAGCGTCGATGCCCAAAAGAACATTTCCTAAAGTACTTTTACCAACTCCTGTACTTCCAAAAACAACATATCGAATTGTTGGTAATGGAGTCTTTTGTTTTGAGTTCATGAAAATAAGTGAAGTCTTTGACTCTTAGAAAATAAATTCCAATTGAAATTTAAAAATTGAGTGGAATTTCGGCTTTAAAAATATAATATATAAATATATAATTTTGAATGGGCAGAGATTAAAGTTATAATGATATGTGATATAAAAAAATATACCCATATCAACCATATCGTGCATTCAATTTTGCGGGGATTTTTTTGACACTTATAAATGGTCGATTAAAATTAAAAATAAATAGAAGATTTGCTATCAAATATGTTTTGTCATCATTGAATTGTTTTTTTCATTGATTATCTTAATTGTTTTAATTTGATTTTTAATTTTTTTGATTTATTTATAATTTAGAAACATATTATAATTTGAAAAAATGTATAATTAAGCACCACTCCATTTCATTGTGTTTAATTTGATTAATTTTCATTTTAACAATAGCCATCACAAAAGTGCCAAAATTCAAAATTTGATCCCTATATCCTCATCTCCATCTCAATATTTTTGTAATTAGCTCAAAGTTCCCAATAACTAGCTTAAGGTTCCCGCAATTAACTCAAGTTTCTTAACAATTCGCTCAAGATTCCTACAAACAGCTCAAAGATTCCTACAAACAGCTCAAAAATTCCATCAAACAGCTCAAAGATTCCATCAAAAAGCTCAAAGATTCCATCAAACAGCTCAATATTCCTACGACCAGTTCAAAGATTCCTATGAACAGCTCAAAGATTCCTACGAACATCTCAATATTCCTACAAACAGCTCAATATTCCTACGAACAGCTCAGTATTCTTACGAACGATTCAAGATTCCTACGAACAGCTCAAAGATTCCTACGAACAGCTTAAAGATTCCTACAAACAGCTCAAAGATTCCTACGAACAGCTCAGTATTCCTACGACCAGTTCAAAGGTTCCTACGAACAGCTCAAAGATTCCTACGAACAGCTCAATATTCCTACGAACAGCTCAATATTCCTACAAACAGCTCAAGATTCTTACGAACGGCACAAGATTCCCAACAATTCGCTCATGATTCCTACAATTAGCTCAAGATCCCACAAACAGCTTAAGATTCCCACAATTCGCTCAATGTTCTCCTCAGATTATTATTTACTGAATCATCTCAAATTCTTATCATCCATCTCAATATTATCTTTATTCGACTCAATATACTGACAAGAAGCTCAAGATTAAAATTTTCATTTGAAAATTATCATAGCCAACTCAATATCGAGATCGATATTCACAAAGCAACCTCAATTATTTTGAAATTTAAATTATCTCTCAATACATTATGTATGTAAATCAATATCATCATCTATTTTATAATCAATAAACTAAAATTTTTGTTTTTTAAATTAAAATTTTGATTTTTAAATTATAAACGATTAAAAAAGGTCAATTTATATGGTGAATATTTTGGTTTTCACCTTATTATGTTGCATTTAACTTATATGTTTTTCATGAAAATAACTAATTATATACTAATTAATCATGAATTAAAAACTAGTGCATGGAAAATTTATAGCATTAATCATTATTCTTATAAATAATAGAATTGTAATTTGATCAGTTTTTTGACAACCTCATTTCAAATGAAAGAACACTAGCAGTACTATGTAATCAGATAGAAAGATCTTTCAATACTATAATATTGAATGATATAGAAGAAGATTATTATTTGTACGAAAATGACTATGATGAAATTTTGTAACATTTGAAAAGTTCTCTTTCTATAGAGTTGTTTTATCCTAATTAATTCAGTCAATCCTTTATATTTTTAGAAAAAAAGTGAAATTTTTAGAAAAAATGTGAAACTTTTTGATAAGACGAAAAAACAGTCTCTTTTTTTTTGTTCGTTTAAGAAGAGCATCAGGTTTACATCATATATTCTTGAAATTGTTGACTTCTGAGAAATTGATGGTAATAATATTTGCAATATATTAAATAATTGATGAATTTGAATTTGCTAAAAATGGGAGAAAATATGTTCAAAGTAATCGTATAAGCTTAAATTTTTATTTGTTATAATATCTTTCGTCAAAAATAATCGCAAATAGAGAAAAAAGCAATTTATTAACAGATAATTGAAAATTTAACGTACATATATTTAATCTCTCACAATTTTAAAATTTTTAATAAATTTTTCTCAATATATTGAGAGAAAAAAAGAATTGTCATTTATTTGAGAGAATTTTTTTTTTCATCTCAGAAAAATGGAGATAAAATTCTGAGAAATTGAGAAAAAATTTTTGACAAAAAAATCCCCGCAAAATTGAATGCACGATATCACCGATATGGGTATGATCATAAATTAATTAAATTAATATAAATTTAAATTAGAAAAATGCTCAATATTTAAATTTATATTAATTTATGATCATATATTTTTTTATATCACATATCATTATAACTTTAATCTCTGCCCATTCAAAATTATATATTTATATATTATATTTTTAAAGCCGAAATTCCACTCAATTTTTAAATTTCAATTGGAATTTATTTTCTAAGAGTCAAAGACTTCACTTATTTTCATGAACTCAAAACAAAAGACTCCATTACCAACAATTCGATATGTTGTTTTTGGAAGTACAGGAGTTGGTAAAAGTACTTTAGGAAATGTTCTTTTGGGCATCGACGCTTTTAAAACCAGTGATTCATTTGAATCTTGTACCAAAGAACCATTTTCACATTCTAATATTGTCAATGGTATTAAAATCATTGTCACAGACACAGTTGGTCTTAATGATCCCGAATTTGATGATGAACAAGTGCTCAAAGATCTTGCTTCCTATTTTCAAAATGATTTTCAAGGTCAAATTAACTATTTTCTTCTTCTTCAAAAATTCAGCGAACGTTTCACAAGAGACATGTTTCGAAACGTTCATATGCTTCTCACATCATTTGTTGGAACAGTTCCCAAACATAATATCAAAATTGTTCTTACACATGCCAAAGGTACACCAGAATATATAGAAAAAAAAGTAGCTGAATTCAGAGGTCAAATGACAAAGTTGTTTGAAAAAGAGACATCTGAAATTAAAGAACATGTTAAAAATATTCCCATTTTACTCGTCAATAATCACTCAAAACCAGCCAAGAGAACTCCTCTTCCACCTGATATTAGTCCTTTCCAAGCAAATCCTGCTCCTGCTATTGATCCTTGTAAATTCAGTCCTAAAGGATATTCTTTAATAGAACAGATGATATAATTCGAATTTTTGCGACATTAGTTCATCGAAAAAGGACTAAATTTACCTCATTTGATAAAAAAAGTGTCAGTTACAGTGATTGGGAAAATATTAATGGCCAAGAACCTCGTCGACTTTGCATTCAAAATTCAGAATTTGGCCAAAATACGTTTTTATTTATTCAATTATCTCTCACAATTTCATTCAAAATTGGCACGTTATTTTTCAAAAAAAAAAAAAAAAAAAAAAAAAAAAAATAACGGTTAATATTTTATTTCCAAAAAAATCTAATCTATTTCCTAAACGGCTGTATATTATAAAAAAATATAGTTTATTTTGTTCAATATTGAGTATTATAGAATTTTTGATTTATCGAGATATTTAGAATTAATGAAATCTTTTATATTTAAAAATGATATATAAAAGGAGTCATTTCAACTGTTGTACATGAATTTAATACAACTTTGTTTAACCCTTTACAATCTTTGAATGTTTCAATGAATTCGTCAATCGTGGATCTTTTGACATTAGAGAAAATGGCATAAATGTATAAATTTGAGTACTCCTGTTGATTCTTGTCGTATGAATTTTTCTTCTCATGACAAAGTTCGTTGATGAATTGTACAAGCTGGCCTTCATTCCTAAGTTTCAATTTATGATCACTGATGATGAGCTCAAGTGTATTGAATGAATGTGACTTCATTTTTTCATTATATTTTTCAATCAGTTCATAAAAGTGTAACGATATATATTCAATTCCCTTATCGATATATTTTGAATAAAATTGTGAACATTGTTCAAAGTATTACTAATGTTAACGTCGATCAAATCAATGAAATTAATTTGCTTAATAAAGATACTGAAAAAAGTTGTGTAGCAACAATTATTGCAATTGCAGCAATGAGAGTCAAATCATCTGATGAAAAGAATTCATGGTTTATGATTGAGCAAAAAGCTCTTACTTTGCTTAAAAAAACTTTACCTAACATTGATATTGAACAAATTATTTCAAAAATAGAAACATTGATATCAACGTCAATAATAATCTCCATATTTCTTTTTTAAATATTAAAATCTGAATTTATAATTTATATTTATTTTTATATCACATTTCTCATTTTTTTACATGAACTATAGAATATCCTCTATATTCATTAAAAATTACAATACTTTTAATTAAATCTGGTATAATCAATGATCTTATTAATCCTTTGTATGAAAAAAAATATATAATCTCCAATCCTATTCCCCTAAAAAAAATAAATAAGAATACAATAATAATTTATTAGATAATATTATCTAATGCGTTCAAATCCTCTCGAATTGAATTGATTCAATTTTCCTCTGATTCTAAACTTCAAACGATTGATAAGGATTCATTTTCTCATTCAAATATTAAGAGCATCAGAATTCCATCATCAGTCACATCAATTAGAGAAAAAGCTTTTTTTGGTTGCATACAACTTGAAGTTATTGAATTTTCAGATGACTCAAAACTTCAAACGATTGATAAATATGCATTTTCTTATTCAAAAATTAAGAGTATCAAAATTCCATCATCAGTCACATCAATTGGAAAAAATGTTTTGGATAATTGCGGACAACTCGAAGTTATTGAATTTTCAGATGATTCAAAACTTCAAACGATTGATAGGGAAGCATTTTCTTATTCAACAATTAAATGCATCAAAATTCTACCAGAATTAGTAGATCTCAAAGAAGGATGGTGCAGTTGTATATCAAATCTAACAAAAATCTCAGTTAGTACAAAAAATTCACGATACTGTTTTTTTGATGAGAAAATGATCATTGGTAAAACGAATATTGAGCAAAGTAATTATGATTGTCTTGTTTTTTGTGTTCGTGACATTCAACGGATTAAAATTCCTAGTTTTATTGAACACATTTGTTCACATTCATTTGATTATTGTAAACAACTTGAAAGTATTGAATTTCCAGATGATTCAAGACTTCAAACAATTAAAAAAAGTGCATTTTCTTCATCAACAATTAAAAGCATCAGAATTCCATCATCAGTCACATCAATTGGAGAATATGCTTTTCATTATTGCATACAACTTCAAGTTGTTGAAATTCCAGATAATTCAAAACTTCAATCGATTGATAAGAATGCATTTGATTTATCACAAATTAAGTGCATTAAAATTCCATTAGAATTAGTGGATCTCAAAGAAGGATGGTGCAGTTTTACATATAATCTAACGAAAATATCAGTTAGTCCAGATAATCCACGATATTTTTGTTATGAAAACAAAATGATCATTGGTAAAAGTAGTATTGAACAAAGTAATTATGATTGTCTTGTTTTTTGTGTTCGTGACATTCAACGGATTAAAATTCCTAGTTTTATTGAACACATTTGTTCACATTCATTTGATTATTGTAAACAACTTGAAAGTATTGAATTTCCAGATGATTCAAAACTTCAAACGATTGATAAAGGTGCATTTTATAGATCAACAATTAAGAGGATCCGAATTCAATCATCAGTCACATCAATCGGAGAAAATGCTTTTTATTATTGCGAACAACTTGAAGTTGTTGAAATTCCAGATGATTCAAAACTTCAAACGATTGATAGGGATGCATTTTCTTATTCAATAATTAAGAGGATCCGAATTCAATCATCAGTGACATCAATCGGAGAAAATGCTTTTGATTGTTGCGAACAACTTGAAGTTATTGAAATTCCAGATGATTCAAAACTTCAAACGATTGATAGGGATGCATTTTCTTATTCAAAAATTAAGAGCATCCAAATTCCATCATCAGTCACATCAATTAGTGAAAAAGCATTTTGTTTTTGTAAAAATCTTCATATTATTGAAATTATTAGTTCAGAAATGATATCAATGTGTTATACAGTGTTTAAAGATTGTAAAAATGTAATAGTAATGATCCCAGTACATTCTTAAAATTTGAATCATTTATTATATTAAATTAAATACATTAAATTAAATAAAATATACTATTATATATACATATATATTTATTATAATGTTTATAGAATTGCTAATATATTAATATTTACCTAGATAAATATATATTTTTAAAAATACGTTTTTATAAAATTAACGTTTTTATATTGAAAATTTGTGGGATACTTGTGAAAAAACGATTTTTTCATATAAAGAATATTCATTTATATCTTTAAAAATATATTGGAAATATTTTCATTTATAATTGTAAATGAAATAAAGTATAAAACAAATAACATAAAAATTATTTAAATTATTTTTTATTTAATATATCATTATTCTATTTTAAATTATATTTTCTTTATGCTAGCATATATTAACACATGATAGATCAAAACAATCTGATTAAACCACTTTTAATTAATCAAACAAAATTATTAAAATTATATTTTGATAATCAATCACAAACAACCAAAGCTCATATATTATATATTATTTATGATCAGATATATAATATAAATATCATATTATTTTTTAAATTTTTCATCATACAGAAAATATAGGGGGTTTTTTATTAATCAAAAGGCAGCAACGTGAAGAAATACTTGTCCTTTCATCGGGATCTCGATTAGTCATATTATATACATAATACTCAATTGCAGTTTTATCACCTTCATCAGCAGCCATTTTATAGTACTTTATAATTCATCTTTATTATTTTCTTTTTGGAAAAGGAAACTTCCATACGCAATCATTCCTTTTGAATATCCTTTATCAGCAGATTTTTTGAGGTATTTTTTAGCTTCGAATTCTTTTGAGTTCCAATTCCTAATTCGTATATAAGTCCCACTTTGAACATGCAAAAAGCCACATCTTGATCTTCACCATCTGCATCACTATCAGCACCCATTTAGGTATATCTGAATGCTTCTTCTTTATTCATAGGAACTCCATTGCCATTTTCCAACGTGTTTGCATAATTCAACATTGCTTGAACTTTTCCTTTATCAGCTGCCATTTTGAAGTATTTATTTGCTTCATCATTATCGACTTCAATACCTGTTCCTTTTCTAAGACATATCCAAGATCGGCTGCTTTCTTAAACAAACTGCAGGCCATTTTTTTATCACAAGGAATTCCATCTCCATTTGAAATCATATTACCAAGATTGAGCATGCAATGTGGTTCATTTTCTTCTACTCCTTTTTAATAATATTTTATTGCTTAATCTTTGTTAACTGGTATTCCTTTGCCTTTTGCATATGCTAATTCATAATTGTACATAGCTTTGACATTTCCTTTGTCAGCAGCCATTTTGTAATATCGATTTGCTTCAACTTTATCACAAGGTATTCCATCACCTTTGCTTAACATATGACCATAACGAAACATACATGTTTCATCTCCTAAATCTGCTCCTTTCTGGAAATATTGTGCTGCTTGTGGCTTGTCAAGTGGAAGATATTTCCCTTCAAATGTATAATGGCCTAGTTTGAAAAAAGCAAATGGATAATCTTCATTAGCTGCTCTTTGGAAGTATTGGATTGTTAATGGTATGCCTTGTTGTAGTCCTTTGCCAGTTTCAAGCATGACTCCGTAGTTGTAAATTGAATTTTTTTAGCCTTGATCTGAAACCATTTTGAAATATCTTGCAGATTCAGTGATATTTTGGTCAATGCCATCTCCAGTAAATAGCATAACTCCATATGAATTCTGTGATTCAAAATTCTGAGACAAGAATTTTCATTCAAAATTTGATAGGGAAATAACGATTATCTCTCAATTTTGAATATTGCCAACTTTATCTATAATATCCAAATGATAATATATAAAAACCCCTCAACAAAACCGTTTACTATTTTTCACCATGTGGAAAAAAAGAGTTGCATTTCAAAATACAAGTTTTTTGAAGGTTGACTCGTGGTAGCAAAATATAATTCATACCATATTAAATAATACTAAGTTGTTTATTTTAATTTATTCGAATGTTTAACAATATATATTTCAGATATGAATCATCGAAAATGAAACTAAAAAACTCTCTGACAGAACATCATTAATCTTAATATTAAACCTGATTTCATAGAATTTTTCACTTAAAATAAGAATAACAAAAAGATTCATGATCATCATATTTTCTAGTTCCATTTGTATCAAATATTTGTAGAATGAAGAAATATATTCTTAACTTTATATTAAATATTTGATATAAATATTTCGTGCTTTATGTTATAATATGAGATAAAAATCGAATAATGATGGCAAAATCACCCACTTTATACAGATGTTAAATCAACACAATAATTCTTTATAAAATCTTTAATTATGAATTTCTAATATATAATTGTTTTCCATAATTAGCAATCTTTATATCAAATTAGAAAAAAAAATCTGAATATATTGCATAATAACTGGAATAAACCACTGAATATAACAATAAATGATATTTTAAAACTAAATAAGCATGAAATTCAAGAAAATATTCAAAAATGATAAATTGTTGAATTATTAAATAATTTTCAAAAAATGGGGCTAAAAGAAATACTCTATATTTTATGGTTTATCTTATCGAAATATACTTATTTATAACATAATTTTCTGAAAATTCTTCTTCTTCGGCTTAGAAATAACAAATAAAACCCGTAAAATTGAATGCAAAATGATCGTTGCTAATTTATTTCCTAAAAAATTTGAATGGTTTACAATATTGAACAGAAGATGCATTTCATATAATCAAAATATATATTAAATACATGTTTTATTATATAATCAAAAATTTCATTAAAAACATCAACTTTTTGAAAGTTCAATAAGTAGTTCTTTTGCAGCCAGCAATTTTTTATGCTCATTGCATCTTTCTGGCATCTTTGACACTTTTTCCAAACTTAATAATTTACATTCATCAGTCATATTTTTGACGATGCACATTTTCTTGTTATCATTAAAAATAATCAATTTATCATCGTCAATAAAATTGACCTGTGAATTTTTATCATTGAATCTAAAAACAATTGATCCGTCTTTATTCATAAAGTACTTAACATGATGAAGAAGATCCGAAGAATCGTAATTTTCATTTTGTAATTCGTTAGAAGACTTTGTTTTCTTCAATTTCTTAGCCATTTTTTTGATAAATTTTAACTTTCTATTTAATTTAATTTTCTTAAGTTGGTTTGTTTTGTTAAGATAAGCATCGAGAACAATTAATTTTGGTTGACTGTCATAATTTTTATAGTATTGAATAAATTTTTCATTTGGATCCATAACCATTCGAGATTTATCTTCGAAACAAACACCTACAATTCCATCAATTAGTAAATAACACAAATTTTTATCATGGAATAAAAAATTTGATACAAAAAATTTTGGAATTTTGAAATCTTTTGGTAATTTATGATCATTTTTATCTTCATTTTTTAATTGAGTATCTTCTTCTTTTGGTACGATAAGTTCACGAGGACGTACTGGATCTGGAATGTTTGGTTGTTTTTTGTATTGACCATTTTCATTTTGAATTTGATCATTGGGAAGAGAAGATTGAATTGATGGTTTTTCAATGGTTGTCAAAAATGGATGTTTCATGAGTTCAGATGCACTTGGTCTCCATTTTGGATCTACTTTAAATATTGTAGTGATGAAATCTCGGGCATTTAATGATATTGTTACATTTGGAGGGAAATCATAATCACAATTTTTGATATTTTCAAATGTAATTGACTTTTTCTTTCCTTCAAATGGATGATGACCAGTAAGCATTGTGAATGCTGATACTCCTATTGCCCAGACATCAACTTCATAACTATGACCTTTATTAATATCTTGAAGTAATTCAGGACTTGTATATGCTGGCGTTCCACATATCGTATATCGCTTTTCATCATCATGATTAAGAATTGTCGATAATCCAAAATCAGCTAATTTAACTTTTCCATCAGATCCTATCATGTAATTTGTGAGTTTGAGGTCACGATGGATAATATGATTTTTATGAAGATATTCAACTCCATTTACAACATCTTTTAATATTTTTTTTGTTTCTTGTTCGGTCAAATATGGTTTTTTACTAGATTTGATGAAATCACGTATTGTTCCTTTTGGACAATATTCAAGAAGGATATAATAATTATGATTATCTGAAAACATATAATATGCTTTTACAATATTTGGATGATTAAGATTTGTTTGAATATTAAATTCTCTTTTTAGTTTTTCTAAACGATTTTGATTTTTGGGTCCATCATACCTTTCTCTGGGTAAAACTTTTATTGCATAATCATCATTTGTTTTCGTATCTGTAACTCGAAATACAATACCGAATGCTCCATGACCAAGAGGTTCATGTCTAATAAAAGCATCTTCTGTTTCATCATGTTTATAAATTATAGTATTTGATACGCGAACTTGATTTGAACTCATAAAAATTAAATTGAACTCATGAGTTTGCTCATTCTAAAAAAAATTTTATTTTGAAAAGAAATCTCAGATATTGTCTTTGAAATTGAATAATATTTGAAATACATTGAAATATTGTTTATTTTATTTCGGAAATAGTAATTCAAAAAGTTATATCTCTTCAGATTATTGCTTATAAAAATACGGTTTTACTCAAAATTGAATTCATCTCGAAATCTTCATTCAATTTTTTTAAAAAAACAAATGCTTCATGATTTCGTTTTATAACTATCAGAAAAAAGAAATTTTGCACTGCATACCAATAATTGACAACTTTATCTTTCATTAAATGTAACAAATGAAAATGCACTAAAATTCGAAAATTTGAGTCTTACAATTTCTTCCATAGAAACAAATGTGGTAGTCATCAACGCTTAAAGTTCCATAATATTCATATTATACTTGACTACAGCTTCAAAGACGGTTTCCAGGAGAATATCCTCCCCCCTGCCTCATCCCCTTCCCAGTCCCCGAAGGGAGCCAGGTGTACGACGATCATCAGGTCGAATGTTAAGGGCGGCCATGAGCATCTAAATGCAAGCAATCTTCCCCTCGCTGCGCTCGGCTCAGATTGCTTGAGTCACTGCGTAGCAATGGCTAAGAAAAGCACATCAAAATTACATATCTCATTTAATTTACTTAAAACTACAAAATTTATTAATAAACATCATTTTATTCATACTTTTTAACTATTTTTTTCTATACGTGTGCCAAAGCCAAGTATGAATAAGGTAATATTTAAGGCATTACATTTTCTAGTAATAGATTCATTTTTGGCTGATCACTTTTTTGATCGAAAAAGCGTTCAACTTCATTAGCAAATAAATCATATGCACAAGTTAAACAAAAATTTGAAATTCTGACAGAACTATTTTGTTGATATAATGGCATTGGGTATTTAGATATCATTGCTTCTTCTTCACTTAATAAAAGATAATCATATATAAATTCTTCTTCATTGCTTATATTATTTCTTACTTTTAACATGAGATCTTCATCACAATTAATATAAATAAAACCTGATGATTTATCTAATATCCATTGTAATTCATCGCAGTTTTTAAAAGAAGAAGCATTAATTCGATTAATTGCAATTTCTATTTTTGATAAATTAGTTTTTTTTTTGGAATTGAGATTTTCTTGTATGGGATCTTTAATTTATTAAAAAGTTTTTGTGCTTTTTCTATTTCATTTAAGCTACCATAATAGTTATTATATTTTTTATGGAAAATTAATCCATGAAATTCTATCCAATCATCAATCGCTTCTATTATTGCAGGAAGGTTTTCCAAAATAGGATAAACAATATTTGATGGTATTTTTAATAATGAAAAATCATGATCGCAAAATGCTATCTTAACTTCACCTGCAAATGGAATGGCAAATTGGCATGAATAAAGAGTAATTAGAATAAAGCCTTGATTTATAAGATTTTTTTCATATGCATTTTCATCTTCAAATATTGAAGGAATTTATATTTCATCAAACGTTTCAACAATATATGAAGGTGCATTTTCCGATTGCAACAATCTGAAGAAAGTTGAAATTCCAACAAATTCTAATTTACAAACAATCGAATCACATGCATTTTCATTTTCAAATATTAAAGGAATTTTTATTCCATCAAAAGTTTCAACAATATGTGAATTTGCATTTTACGATTGCCAAAATCTTCAAATAATTCTGATCTCAAAATAATTGGAGAATATGCTTTTCTAAATACTCCAATTGAATTCATGAATTCTGATAATTTTATAATTGGAAAAACCGATTCAAATGGTGAATATGATGAACTTGTTTTAGTATTAGATAATTTTATCGATGATTTAACTATTCCTCAATTTATCAAAATGATTGTTGATTTTTGTTTTTATAAATTTCGAATTGAAAGTATAACAATTCCTCAGCATGTAACAAAAATTGGCCAGTAATTATTTTCTTCATGTCCTGAATTGAAACAAGTTGTTTGTGTTGAAAATTCAGAACTTCAAATAATTGGAAGTCATGCATTTAGCGAGTCAAAAATAGAAACTATCGTTATTCCTCCTCATGTTACAGAAATACAAAGTTTTGTATTTTCAGATTTCGAGCAATTAAAGCAAATACCATTTATGGATAATTCAGAGCTACAAATAATTCATATGGGTGCTTTTCAAAACACAAAAATCCGAAATACTAAAATACCACAACATGTAAAAAAAATATGTCAAGATGCTTTTCAACATAGCTATCTTGATATATTTGATTTTCCTGAAAATTCAGAACTTGAAACAATTCAAGATTTTGGAAGCACTTTTATTAAATACATTGCTATTCCATCTTCCGTTACAAAAAAAGGTGAAAATGCTTTTGATAAATCTTATGATCTTGGTTTATTATTCATAGATGACAATCTAGATTGGAAATCACTTAAAATAGAAAATTGCAAAGAAATGATAAAAAACATAAAGTATTTTCAAAGTTATAAATGCCTCTCATTTGAATTCAACGAAGATGATAAAACAGCTAAAATTACAGGACTCAAAACAAATAAAAAGAGTGATTTCATTTTCATTCCTCGAACTATCACCAATAATGAGCATGAGTACATTATTACTGAGATTTCTGAAGGATCTTTTGAAGGATCAAAATCTCTGAATACTGTTTTTATAGCACCTGAATCAGAGGTGAAAATTATTGTCCATTACCAAAAAAAAATTTCCGCTCTTTTTGTCCTTTATAAAATTAACTGAATGAATTGAATCATTTTCATTTTTTTTTTTTTTTATCTTTTTATAAGAATATAAAGATTACCAAATTAAGTTAAAAAGAATATTTTTTTTATTTCATAATTCATTTTTTTTTCTAGGCATATTGTCACTAGAAAGTCTTCATAGCAAATTACCAAGTCAAACCAATCTTACAGTTTTTTTATAACAAATAGTTTTTTTTTAACTTTTTTTCTTTCTCTTTTTTTGGTCTAATATTAGGATAGTATAAAGTGACAAAGTTTTTAAAGGACTCTAAGAAATCTCAATACAAATCACAATAATAAAAATGCTTATGGGTCAGTTCCATCAACTATTTCAACATGGAAAAAAAAATTTAAAGTGAGATAAAAAGTATTTTTTTATAATTAATTTGATATATAGAAATATGTTGATGATCAGACTGTAATGTTATTCAATTATTTAATTAATATGTAACTTTTGTTGCTATATCCGCTTGTTTGGCGTGTTTGGTGGTGGGCATCCAATGAATACAATGCTGTTAGCCAATCCAGCAATGCAAAAAGTGGCACCACTTGTGATTGTCGTCTTTGTTGGTGAGTAAACTATTTCAAAGCATGGGCCGCGGTCGAGTAAGAGTTGGCCACTGGTGTTGGACCCGCATGAGAGGATTTTACCCTCTTGTGTCTCGAAAAGTGAATGATTGTTGCCTGCGTAAGCTGCCCTAATTTGTTGTCCTCCAAGTGACAAAATTAATGTGAAAGATGAAACTGACTCTGTTCTTTCGCCAAGACCGAGTTGGCCGTTCTTGTTTGATCCAAGAGCATAGACTCGGCCTTCCTTACTGACTGCCAGGCAGTGGTCCTCTGTGCCCGACAGGCTGACAATTTCTTTGCCAGCCAGTTCTTCAACTGCTGAAAATTCGAGAACGTTATTCTTGTCATCAATTGTTGACTGGAAAACTCGACCGTTTGAGCTAAGAACAACGACCTGTTTTTTTATGCAGGCTACAAACGATGCCTTTTCCCCAGATGGAAGAGAAACAGCAGCGATTCGTGAAGATGGTGAATTCTTGACTGCCTGGTGGTTAATGAAGATAACTTCACCTTTTATACTGATCGCTGATGAATGTGAACGACCGCCAAAAAGTGCCACTGGTTCTTCATCGCCGATGTCAAGGAAAACTGGATTGCCACCATTTATATCACTATCGCAGAGGACGAGCTGCATGCCATTTCCGCTGCTTTTCTTGAGCATGTAAAGAGTGCTTGAATAACAGCAAACAGCCGAAACAGGAGTCAGCTTGTTGCCGTCTCCGTCTGTAATCGAAAACTCTGTGAATTGCTCATTTTTTATTTTCTGAAGAGAGGCACTGATTCGGCCATCGCTATTTTCTCCAATTCCCAGCAGTGAACCATCACTCGTGACCATCACTGATTGGTTGCGGTAAACCGAATAAGACAAAAGAGATGAAAAGTCAATAGAAGACTTCTGAGGAGGGTGAATTGACGGTTCATTATAGACGTTCTTGTTGTTCGAATTCTTGTCTAATTGATTGAATCTGTTATATCCGCCAACTAAGACTGTTTGTGTGATTTGTTTATGCTTTGTTTGGTATCGTTCTCCATGAAATTCTTTCATATTTTTGAGACGGTTTGAAATTGATGCCCACATATTAAATGTGAGGTCGCAGAAGTCAATCGTGTCAACAAATTCTCTCATCGTTTCTTCTTCAACATTACTAAATAAAACAAAATCGTAGAGTCGCGCGATTGATTTATCAGTCGATTTTGAGTACATTTCGTTGATAAAGCTCAAAAGTTGGTCTTCATCTTGAAGACGAAGATTTGTGTTAAAAATGATGCGCTCAAGTGTTTCAATGTTGAGTTTTTGAAGCTCCTCTGAATTATTTTCACAAAGGATGAAAAAATGTGATGTGATGAATTCAATTTCATCATTGATTCGGGTTTTATATAATTTTGGATTCTTTTGGTGCTGTTGAAGTAATGTAATGACGTTATCTTCGGTGATTTCTCTGTCAGGTTCTAAATTGATGATTTCAATCGCTTCATTTCCGAGGATTTCAATGACTTCACTGAAAAAGTCGATTTCCGAATCTGGAATTGAAAATTTTGTAAAGTTAGAGAGCTGGAGGATGTATGAAAAATGGCCTTTAGTCTTCGTTGTGATAGTAAATTCACTCAAAGTTGGATCTGATTGATGGTATGCACTAATCTTTGGCGATAAAAGATCTGAAATTATTCGACTTGTCTTGAATTCTTCACCGTTGACGATGAATGAAAAGTCGTTATCGTATATTTGTAATGGAACATGTAAAACGCTAGCTGTGTTAAGTTGAACTTGTGATTCTTCCTTCATATCTTTTTTTAAAAATACTCTGAAATTTTTGTAAGATTTACATGTTTTTTTTTTTCTCAAAAAGTTTTATTAAAATTTTAAAAATTTAATCATTTAGTTTCTTGAAATCTACAGGTCAAAATTATATTAAAAACCGATTAATTTTATATTATGCTAGAAAAAATATTGATATTACATATTGAATACAGAGTTTGAGTGATTATATTTCTTATTTCATTATCACATATTCTATAAGTTTGCTCTTTTCCTTTTTCAATAATGAAACAGATAGCATATAATGATTGAAGAGGTTATTTACAATTAAAATGAAAGTTGAAAGATCAAAATGATAACCAAAGAAATAAATCAAAAAAAAGCGTGCTTTTATTTAAGTTATGGTGTCTGGTGAAAGTTGTGATACATTCTTGAACAAATGGAAGTCAATCGATTTCTAATTGCATATTTTACTTTATACTCAAAATGCATATTTTACCTAAATAAATTTTCATAATAAAAAGCATAATATATTTGAGTTTATATTAACTTGTTTTAGTAATGATTGAGCATAAAAAAGGTTGTAATTGTAATTATCTAATTATCAAGTTGGTTCTTATTTCTCAAAATAAATTTGGTCATAATTTTATCTGCTATTCAATTCAAATTGCATAAATAAAGAACCATCAAGCATTCCTTAAAATTAATCAAATTTAAGGGAGGACTATAATTTTGGAGTCTATTAATTCAAATATTCTTAAATTTTTTTTCTTATACAATGAGTCTTATTTAGAATAAATAGTTTCAATATGTAGGTGTACTATCCAATAATAACCTAATTTTTTTTAAATATTGAATGAATTATGAGTAATTGCATAATCTTGCTTTTTCTTTGAAGATATTGTTCGCTTGCTCATAAAGCAGGGTAAACTTAACTTGAGAATAGGTGAATTATACGAAGATTATGGGATTACTGATAAGGCGAAGAAAGCGTTACAAAGATTTAAAATTTGCATTTAAAGTTTATTGTCAAGAACATAATTTTAATGTTGCCGAACAAGAAATTTAATCAAATTTGAGGGATAAAAAAATTACGTATCATTTTTGATTGGGCAGCGACCAATGTCCCTACTTTAACTGTCACTTTTATCGGTAATACTATAGATAAACTTGTAAAAACAACGAGAGATGTGAATTTTATGATAAATTACGCATAAAATGTTTTTAAAGTTCTAGTATACCAAAATACTTATAAGACAAATTCAAAAAAAACTGGAAATTCAGATAATAATTAGAATATTATTTTTAATTAAAAAAAAAAAAAACTAAAAAAATTAGTCGAAATGTTAACGTTAACATTATACAAAAGATATTTATTTAAATTAAAGCAAATTATTTTTCATTATTAGTTAATAATATTCTGAGTAATTTCTTTTATCTGCATTTATAAAAATATTTTTAAGTAAAATGAAGTTCTTATAAATAGTTTTGTCTGATGTTTTTATGAAGAATGCATCTTTTTATGGGCACAATGGATCTGAAAAAAATGAGTTCAGGCAAAGATGAGAACAATCAGACGACAGATCAATTTGGAACAGGATTTGGTGTCACTTTTGTGTTATCATAAATAATTTATATAAAAGGAGACATTTATGATGAAGAAAAGAATAGTGCAAAAGGATTTTCTATTGCTTTATGCCGCGAAGGAAAAACTAAAAAGGAGCTTTTTAAAAGCACATTAGCAACAAGAGATGGCATAAATAAAAACTTAACGCCAATTAATTCAACCAAATTTAGATATTCAATTCAATCAAAAAAGAGCAGAAAATATGTAGAACATGGTATAGATCATTATAAAAAGCATATTATAAATGTTTTAATTAATTGAATCCTGATGATTTTGCCTTTTGAGTTTTAACATATCCTTTCGTTTCAAAAATATCTCGAATTTGTTTTAGTAAGGATTGAGAATAAAAAATGTTGTAATTGTAGTTTTCTAATTGATAAGTTGGTTCTTATTTCTCAAAATAAATTTGGTTTCATCATTTTATTGTAAAGTTTTTTTATTCTCCAGTTTTTTATCTATATTCAAATTGCTTATAAATAAAGACCTATCAAGCATACAATTTTTAATGATTTCTGAATATTTTATATGAATTCTTTTGAAAATGAAAAATAAATTATTTAAAATTGAAAAGGAGGATAATGATTATTTTATTAATTTTTGAGAGTAATTCGTTTTAATAAATAGCACTTAAATATTTTACACAATGCCAAAATTCAATTATTCAGACTTACCATGTACTGCCCCGTTAAATATACCTGATCCAGTTCCAAATGCTACTCTTTTAACTGTTCTACTTTTTATTAGACATGGACTTCGTTCACCATCACAAGCATGGCATTTGCCTGGAAATGAAGGCCAGTGGAACTGCAATGGAATTAAAGATATAACCAGATTTCCCAATGTTACAGTGAATGGTCAAAAATATGATTATTACCTTTTCAACAAAACAAAGAAATACATTTTCCCACCATCATGTGAAGCATCATCCCTTACTGATGAAGGTGTACAACAACTTTTTGACTTAGGAAAACTTTATTACAAATATTCAATTAATAACAATTTAATATCGCAGACAAATTTAATTAATTTTCTTTCAACATTTTCAGTTCGATCATCATATGTTACACGATGCATTGAATCAGCTCTATCATTTTTAAACGGCTTCTTTTATAAATTTGATGAATTATTAAATCAGACATTTGATATAAAAACAGGCCAAAAAAATGATGAGCCTCTTGCACCTTCTCCATTTCGCTCTGATCTAATTTTTCAAAATATGCTTAAATTTATAGACCAAGAAGAATACAGAAAGCGTCACCGAAGGTCCGAAGAACTTATTCAAAAATTCAGAAAATATTTAAATATTTCATATCTAACGCATGAATTTGAATCTTTATCATTTGGCGATTATATTAACACTCTCCGATGTAACAGGCAAGAAGATGAAGTCATTAAATCTATAAATTTTGAAGATGAAGATGAGCAATTAATTACTCCTGAAATTCACAGAGAAATGATGAGGAATGTTTTTTATATGGAAGGAAACTTTTACAATTTTTCACTTGCACCGACCGTTGCTCCAATCTTCAAATTAATTCTTGACAAATTAAAAAAAATTAACTACAAAAGGCCAGAACATTTGTTCAATTTGTTCTCTGCTCACAGTGAAACTTTATCGGCTTTAATAACCGCTTTTGGTTACAATAGTGAATTCACTCCTCCTTTTGCTTCTCATTTTTTGATTGAAGTATGGAAGCCCGAGAGCTCATCGAGCTTTCTACGAGTTGTTTTGAATGGTGAAGAAATCAAAAGAATTTCCCTTCATAAATTTAAAAAAAATGCCAAAAAATTGGTCAATCAATATGACCAAATGAGTAAAAATAAGAAGAACAGAAGCGTTGAAAACAAACTGGTTTTGGCAATGAAAAATAAAAACAATACGGCTGCGCATCAAAGATTAAAGATCATTAAAATAAATAGATATAAGAAAAATTTGAATAGAAGGCGATATATAACTGACTATTATGTTAAATAAAATTGTTTTATACCATTTAAATTCTGTTTTTATAATTAAGTCTTTTATTTATTCATATGAATACAGATTTTATGAATGATCCTTTGCCATAACACAAGCCACCTTTCTATCAATAGGAAAAAAAAGATATAGTCTAGAGTAAAACCCTCCTACCAAATCTCTATATAAAAGAGTTAGAATCATAATATTATATATACATAAAGATAAAATGTTCATTTGATAAAATAATTATTATTATTTAAAAAATGTTTATTTTATATTTAGATATTATTATTTAAAAATGCAATCTATTCAATTTTTTTATCGAAAAATTGAATAGAAAATGGTATGTGGGTTTTCCACCACCGTACTTTTTGCCACCATTAAAGGCCAAAAATAGGTGAATAAAAATGGTAGGGGGTTTTTCAGTAGACTATATATTTAATTTTCATTTTTTTTAAAAAAAAAAACTTTTGTTTGATTTTAAAACGATTCATATTCATAATTTGTAGACGTATGGGTAATGAAAAAAGACATTTAGAAAGATTAGGCTTTATCTTCGACAATCTTTCTTTTTAATTTAATCAACTCGTCTAATTGAACAGCTTTTTTAGATTCCTCAAAAGATGCAACGTACTGATCTATGTAATCAATATATCTCAAATAATCCACCTGATTTACATTTTCGGTGATGAAATCATGATTGTTTTTCAATTCATTCACAATTTGATCAAATGTCGGTCTGTTATTCGAGTTATGCAACCAACATCTCTCAATCAGCTCTCTATAAGCTTCTGGGACATTTGCTTCGAATTCAGGTCGATTTCTATTCATCACAATCTCTTCGAGTACTTTGTTTCCGCTCATTGTTTTGAACGGCATATTTCCAGTGACGATTTCATAAGCTACCATTGCGAATGAGTAAACGTCTGACATGAATGAATAGTCTCCATATTGGAGGACTTCTGGAGCAGAATAGATAGGCAATCCTTTCAATCCCGACATTGATTGGAAGGTCATGCTGTCCTTGCTGTTCAACATTGTCGACAAGCCTAAATCGCCAATTTTTGGCTGGAATTTTGAATTCATGTGAATGTTCGATGGCATCAAATTTCTGAAGACGATTCCATTATTGTGAAGGAAGGACATTCCAGCTGCAATTCCGTAGATACAGATCAACTTGATCGTGTCATTAAGCAGAGTGTTCTCAAGTGATATTTCAGATGCGAGTTCTGTGATGACAACTGGATATGATCGTCCTTTGAAATCAACTGGACTGTATCCAATGAACTTGACAAATGATGGATGATCCAGCATCGACAAAAAGTTAATTTCACGTGAAAGTTTGATTGCATTGTCATGTGAACATTCTTCTATTTTGAGCATTGAAACTTTCGCTGAGTAAATTTTACCAGTCGACTTTTCTAACACTTTGTAGATCTTGTAGACATCTCTCTTAGTCAAAACTGACAATTTCTTAAAGTTATTCAAATCAATGAATGTCCCTTGGAACATGTTAGAAGCGTTGATTTCTTTGGGAAGTTGTTTTGGCTCTTCATAAAGAGTTCTACATTCATATTGTTGAAATGCTTTTCTTATTGGAATTTGATGATGCGTACGAATAAAGTGATTGAGATCAAAGTTTTCTAATAAAGATTTGTATTCATTGAATTCTTCTTCGTTAATGAATTCATTAATGAATTCTTTTTGATGAAATCTAGAACTTAATTCATAAAAACTTGGTCTCTTATTCGGATCTTTCGATAAACATTCCTCAATTAATTTCTTGTAGCATTCAGGTATAGGAAATGGATATTCTGGAACAAAACCTTTAATGGCAGCTTGATAAACTTGGTAAATATTGCATCCTTTAAAAGGTGATCTGTTTGTCATTAGTTCATACATAATCATGCCAAAAGAATATACATCTGATTTTTCTGTGTACTCAGATTTAAGTAATGATTCGGGGGCACAATAAGCATATGTTCCTTTGAATCCAGATGGTCGAACAAGATTTTCATCTGCTTGTGAGTTTTCTTTAGATAATCCGAAATCTCCGATTTTCGGATACAAATTTTCATCAAGAAAAATGTTCGCTGGTTTCATGTCACGATGAACGATTCCTTTTTCTTGAAGATGATCCATTCCAGCAGCAATTCCTTTCAGTATAATGAGTTTTTTGGTGTCGTTCCAATTAGGAAGTGCGTTATTCGTTGCTTCTAATTCAATTGCTCTATCTAATGATCCATTTGCTGCAAATTCAGTGATAATTGTTGGCTTGAATCTGCCTTTGAAATCATGTGAGCTGTAACCAATGTATTTCATTACACTTGGATAATCAATTTTTGAAATAATTTCAATTTCTCGCTCAAGATTCGTTATCGTGTCAGAACTACAACCATCCATATCAAATATGGCAACTTTTGCTGCATATATTTTACCTGTATCTTTCTCACGAACAGTGTAAACAGTGCCAAAACTTCCTTTTCCGATTTTCTTTTCTTTTTCATATCGAGACAAGTTGATCGTTTTCATGTCAACTGAGAAACTTTTTGCATAAGGCTTTAAATCGACAATTTCATGTTCGAAAACAGAAAGATCATAATCATTGGAATTTGAATCAACATATTTAACATAATTGAAAAACTCTTCTTTGTTCACTTTTTCTGTGATAAAGTCAGGGTTCGTTTTCAATTCATGCAAAATATCATCAAATGACATTCGTTTATTAATGTCCTTCTCCCAGCACCTTTTAAGAAGATCCTGGTAACATCTGGGAAAAGTGTCATCAAGTTTCGGTCTATATCCAAAGCAAATGAAGCTGGTGTCCATACTAAGCCTCTGTTCATATGGTTCCTGGTTCGATAGTATCTTGAATGCAATCGTGGCAAATGAAAAAACATCGCTTTTATAAGTGTATTTCCCGTCACGAAATGTATCTTCATCACAATAAAGGCGGTCTTGTGGTGGTTTCCCTGTTTCTTCTCCATCTTTGTCAATGGCCCAGGTGAAATCTCCAATTTTAGGAAATAAATATTGATCTAAGAAAATTGTGTCTGGTCTCAAATGTCGATACATAATACCTTGTGAATTCAAATATGACATCGCACTTGCAATTCCATAAAGAACAATTAATTTCTTTGTATCATCCCATCCAGGAACAGAAACAATGGTTTTATTTAGTTTTTTATTGTTTTCATCATCATCATCATTTCTAGTGTTTTCATCATTATTATTATTTCTAGTGTTTTCATCATTATTATTATTTCTAGTGTTTTCATCATTATTATTATTTCTAGTGTTTTCATCATCATCATCATTTCTGGTGTCTTCTTGTTCTTGGTCTTTGTTATTTTTCTTTGTTCTCATGATTTCAAGAAGTTTTGTTAAGTTTCCATTTGTAGGAAATTCTGTAAGAATCGTTGGTTTCAGTATATTTTTAAAATTGACTGGACTGTATCCAACATACTTTAAAATAGCTGGATGGCTGAGTTTTGAGTGCAGTCTGCATGATTTATAGAATTTTCCTTCCAATTTTCTTGGATTGTAATGGGCCTGATGAGCAATGAATGCAGCACTATCTGATCCAGTGAATTTGTTAGTGCACTCATAGACAAGCACGTCTGGAAAAGGTTCTTCGATATCATAATGAATTATTAATGACAATTTCTGTCCATCAAAGATATTGAGGTTTATTTGGTTACTATCCAAAACAATTTTGTTTGTTTCTGTTTGATCAACTGTTTTTGTGTTGATCACTTTGTTTACTTCTTTCAAAGATGAGCTTTTCAAAGCAATAAATTCATCCAACTGTTGCAAATGCTTGGATGAATCGAAAGAAGCAGGAAATTCATCAATCTTATTGACGTATTCAATGAATTTGTCTTTGTCAATTCCTTGTGTAATGAATCTTGGATCGTTCTTCAATCGAGATAATATTTCTTCAAATGTTGGTCGTTTAGATGGATCGTTAGACCAACATTCTTCAATCAATTCTCGATAGGCTTCATGAATTGTTTTGTTCTTATAAAGAGTTGGTCGTCCTTGTTTCGTGGTGAGTTCTTCATTGATTTCGTCAGCACTAGAAAGAGATTCATATGCACATTTATTATAAAGAAGTTCATATATAAAAAGTGAATATGAATAAACATCACTTTTATAACTGTATTCATTATTCAAATATGTTTCTGGTGAAATATATCGAGCTGTTCCTTTCAATTCTTCTTTGATACTGTTCATACCTTGTTTGATTTCCAGGCTCAGTTCAAAGCCACTGATTTTTGGACATAGATTTTCATCAAGATGAATATTTTCTGCCTTCAAGTCACGATGAATGATATTGTGCTTGTGCAAATAAGCCATTCCAGCTGCAACACCATACATAATGATGAGCTTTGTTGTCGCATCTAAAATATCGTCTTTCTTATTATAATTGTATTGGTCCAATGATCCATTTGAGGCGAATTCGGTTATGAATGTTGGCTTCATTTCATCCTCAAAATCAAAAGGATTGAATCCAATCACATTCAATATTGAAGGATGATTCAATTGCAAAACAACATTCAATTCATTATAAAAGTTGATAAATTGATGCTTGTTTAATTCATTATAAGGTTCTTTCATGGTTTTTGCAATGAATGGATCATCCGAATCTACATCATTACACTTGCTAACTACATATAGTGATCCTGTTGAAATTTCATTATCTAGTTCGAAGTCACTTAGTTGAATAAAATCTCTGTTTAATACAATTCTAACAATTTCTGTATCGTCAATTCCTCCCATGTTGAAATTAATGTCAATTTTAGGGAATTCAGAAAGTTTATTTGTAACAATGTCATCGAGTTCTTTGTTTTTCTTACTTCGATCATAAGAAACTGGAAATTCATCAATTTTATTGATGTAATAAAGAAATTGTTCTTTATTAATCATTTCTGTAATGAATCTTGGATCGTTCTTCAATCGAGATAATATTTCTTCAAATGTTGGTCGTTTAGATGGATCATTAGACCAACATTCTTCAATCAATTCTCGATAGGCTTCATGAATTGTTTCGTTTTTATAAAGTGTTGGTCGTCCTTGTTTCGTGATGAGTTCTTCATTGATTTCATCAGCACTAGAAAGAGATTCATATGCACATTTATTATAAAGAAGTTCATATATAAAAAGTGAATATGAATAAACATCACTTTTATAACTGTATTCATTATTCAAATATGTTTCTGGTGAAATATATCGAGCTGTTCCTTTCAATTCTTCTTTGATACTGTTCATACCTGGTTCAATTTCTCGACTGAGTCCAAAGCCGCTGATTTTTGGGCATAAATATTCATCAAGATGTATATTTTCTGCCTTCAAGTCACGATGAATGATATTGTGTTTGTGCAAATAAGCCATTCCAGCTGCAACACCATACATAATGATGAGCTTGTCTGTTTCAGAAAGATTACTATTATTTTCGAAGATATCTGAAAAGAATTCTTCAACAATGCACAGGTGTGGTTTATCTTCAAGATCTTTCAAGCTAACTTTGTGATTTGTAGTGATGCAAGGATGGTTGAATTGCAATGGAATGTTCGCTTCATTACAAGCGAATATTATTTCATCGCGTGTCATTTTATTCAGCCCTGAAAAAGATCTTTTAAGTAAGAAACCGTAATTCTGGTATTGATATTCATTAAAAACGCCATATTGAGACTCTTCATCTGCATTTGATTCCATTTCGCTTGTTATAGCATCTCTAATTTCTTTTCCTTCAAATTGTTCCCAATCAACTTTTTCGTAGCCAAAACTGTTTGTGCCATTTTTAAGCCTTTTTAGAGGTCGAGAAACGATATCTTCATAGTATTCATCAATAAAGCTGATTGTTTTATTGCTGTCAAATGAACTGGGACTCATATCAAGGATTTTAATGTATGTACGATACTCTTTTTTGTCAACTTTTTCTGTGATGAATTCATCGTCATTTTTCAATTTATTCAAAATGTCACCAAATGAAGGCCGTTTTTTCGGATCCTGAGACCAGCATTGCACAATAAGGTCTTGATATACTTTTGGAACATTTTCTGTGAATTTTGGTCTTTCAGCTTTTTCAATGACTTCTTTCAAAATTTCACTATCGTCTGAATTTTCATAAAAGTTCGCTTTTCCTGTCATTATTGCGTAAACAACAAACGCAAAGGAATAAACATCGCTTGCTTTACTGTAATCAAGGTCTGAATAAACTTCTGGTGCAATGTATCCTGGCTTGCCGACAAGTTTGCAGTATGAAATAGGCGAAATTGTCTTAGATGATCCAAAGCCGCAAATTTTCGGATAAAAAAGTGAGTCAAAAAGGACGTGACTTGGTTCTAAATTTCTATGAATAATATTAATGGAGTGTAAAAATGACATTGCATTAGCTATGCCATAAATTATGATGAGTTTGTGCGTATCATCTAATGAATTGTTGCTAATACTCTGGTTTAATGTGCCATTTGGCAAAAATTCTGTAAATATAATTGGTTTGTAACTGCGTTTATTAAAACTATTTGCACTGATTCCGAGATACTTAACAATGGACGGATGATTAATTCTTTTAAGTGTCAGAACTTCTTGCCTATAACGAGAAATTGCGTATAAAGAATTTTCTAGTTTTGGTAAATATTTCTTAGCAACATAAATTTCTTGTGTTTGCTTACTACGAATTTTATATATTTTATTAAATTCGCTACTGCTAATTTTGTCTTGCTTTTCAAATAAATTGGCATCATTGAATTCATCTAATGTATTAGATAAAAGATTTTCTTTGTTATCAAAGTTTTTGTCCATTTGCTACAAGATCTTTTTTGAAAAATAAGAAAATACTAAATTGAATGTATTTCAAAATTAAATAAATTTATAATTATCTTCATTTTTCAAAATTAATTAATATAACTTAAGTTAAAAATCGTGATTAATATATAAGACAATTTTATTTGTTAATATTTTGGGTAATTTTTACTGAATTCATCACTTTTTTTAAAAAATATCATTTTAAATCTCTTCATATATTTCTTAAGAATCTTTTTAAATCAGGAGGAAATATAATAATTTGAATATTTGAGTTATTCGCAATGTTTTTGCCAATAAATCTCAATTCTGAATTGTCTGGTATTTCAATTATTTGGAGACTGTAGCATTTAAAAAAAGCATGATCACGAATATGAGTAACATGTGATGGAATTGTGATACATTCAATTGCAGAATTGAAAAAAGCATTTGTCTCAATTAATTTCAATTCTGACATATCATGAAAATCGACAAATCTAAGTTTTTGGCAACAAGAAAACGCGCTTTTACTAATTTTAACGACCGATGATGGGATTTGAATTCTTTCTAGAGAAGAGAAAGAGAAAGCTGAATCATCAATTATTTCCAATTTTGAGTCGATATAAAATTCAATTGCTTTTAATCGGATGCAATGATAAAAAGAATAAGGTCCAATTATTTTAATAAAAGGAGGAATTTTTGCCAAAACTATATTTTTTGGAGCAAATTTTAAAACATCAAAATTGTCACTTTTTAAGTCTGACTTGCCAAGTAAAAAATCATTAAAAATACAAATATTTTTAATTTTACATGGTAAAACTGTAACTTTTGTTAAATTCGTTGCCCTACAAAAGCATCTATCGTCAAGATCTTCAATACTCGATGGAATCGAAATTTCTTCAATTGAAAAACTGACGAATGCGAATTTGCATATTTTTTTTAAGCTAGAATCAGGAGAACATTTGACAGTTTTTAACTTTGAGCATCCAGAAAAGGCAAAAACGTCAATTTTGGTAACATGTGGAGGAATTGTTATATGTGTAATAGATGAATGAGCAAATGAGCTATAGCTGATTGATAATAATTTCGAATTACCAAAAAAGTCAACATTTTTTAATACCATGCAAAAATCAAAAGCGCATTCATCAATGTGAGTTGTATTTGAAGGAATTGTGATGGATTCAATTGAAGAATAAGAAAATGCAGATCTATCAATTATTTTCAATTTGGAATTTTCTTGAAATTCAACTTTTTTAAGATTTGGGCAATATGAAAATGCAGAATTGCCAATTTTGGTAACGCCTGATGGAATCAAAATGGATTTAATTGCAGAATTATTGAAAGCAAATTTTTCAATTAATTCTAATTTTGAATCTTCAGAAAAAGTGGCAGTTTTCAAAAGTTTACATCGATTGAATGCATAAGGTGCAATAATTCTAATAAACGATGGAATTGCTGCTATTTCAATATTTCGCCTTGCAAATAAAAGAACATCAAAATTTTCTTGATTCAAATCTGATTTTCCAACGATGAAACAGTTGTCAAAAACAGAGATATTTCTTTCTTCTTTCTGAAATATTGTTATGTTTGTCAAATTATTAATTTCATCACACCAATCATTGTCTATTTCTTTAATACTCGATGGAATTGAAATGCTTTCAATTGAAGGAGATGAAAAAGCTCTTTTTTCTAATGTTCTCAATTTTGAATCCCTTGAAAAAGTGACACTTTTCAAATTCATAACTTTAGAAAATGCAGATTCGCCTATTTTAATTACACTTGCTGGAATAGAAATAGTATCTATCGATATTCCAGTGAAAGCAAATTTATCAATAATTTGTAATTCTGAATTTTCATGAAATTCGAGAGTTTTCAATTGCTGACAACTGTCAAAAGCAAAAGGTGAAATTCTTCTAACAAAT
Organism: Tritrichomonas musculus; assembly: GCA_039105265.1. Lineage (NCBI taxonomy): Eukaryota > Parabasalia > Tritrichomonadida > Tritrichomonadidae > Tritrichomonas > Tritrichomonas musculus. The sequence goes on from JAPFFF010000002.1 coordinate 8,339,475, forward strand.
GATGGAATTACAGCATGCTCAATATTACGACGTATAAAAAGGAGAACATCAAAAAAATCACTATTTAAATCAGATTTTGCTACAATAAAAGAATCATCAAAATAAGAAACATTTTTCACTTCATTTTGTGTAACTTTAACATCAGCTAATTTCCGTGTCCCTCTGAGCCATTCTCTCCCAATGTTCACAACACTTGAAGGGATGCTTATTCTTTCAATTGGCGAAAACGCAAATGAAAAATCACCAATTGTCATCAATTTTGATCCATTCAAAAAGTCGACACTTTTGAGTATGTGGCAATCGTAAAAAGACGACGGCCCAATTTCGACGACATTTGATGGAATGACAATTCTTTCTAATGATGAATATGAGAAAGCATGTTCTTCAATTAAAGTTAATTCTGATCCTTCTTCAAATTGAACAGATTTCAACTTTTTGCAAGAAGAAAATGCAAATTTTCCAATTGTTTTGACTGTTTTTGGAATGACAATTCTCTCCAATGACGAATAACTGAATGTCGATTGATCGATGAATTTCAATTCCGAATTTCTTTCAAAATTGATCGATTTGATATTCGTTAAATTGATGAATGATTTCTCAACAATGCTCGTAACAATGAATTCTTGCGATTCAAATTCAATTTTTGTTGGAATCGTGACTTCTTCTCTGGTATCAATTTTGCGGAAAACAGCTGCTGTTTTGTCTTCTTCATTCAAAACAAAAGAAAGTCCACATTCATGCTTCACTTCATTTCGACCAAATAAGTCAACAAATTTTAAATTTTCTTTCAAACAAGAATCATATAGATCTTTCTTAACTTCTTCAAAACGAGAAAGGGATTTAATTCCCTTATTTGTGAATAATAAACGAATTGTTTGTTGATAGTTTTCAATTTTGGATTCAAAAATCAATTTTTTTTCTTTGATTTCTTTTTTTTCATTCCCGTTTATGGTGAATAAGGAAGAAAATTCATCTGAATTGGTCTCATACTTATGAAAAAGATGAATTATGTCCTTCATTCTATCAAATTCTTGACTTAATTGCTCATATTCTGACAAATTAAAGAAATTTATATTTGGGACTTCTTTTTTCACCCAATGATTGATAAAAGATTGTAGTACATCTTTACTGACATTTGATTTAACTTCATATTGATGCTTATTTAGTAAAGACAAATAAATACACTGATCAACGTCTGGAAGTGAGACAAATTCAGAAGGAATTGTAAATAAGTTATTTTCTAAAACTAAATAAAATTTATTATTTCCTTTCATTAATTAGATTTTTATGGTCTGAAATTTCTTTTTAAATTGTAAAACAAAAAGTTGTAAACATTTTTATAAAGTATTCAAACTCTAAATGAATGAAAAAACCAAATATATTAAAATATAAGGAAATTTTTTTAATAATATATATAAAATAAGCTCTATTAGAATATTTTATTATATTTGAAATAGTTTAATAAAAGATATTTTTTAATGTTGGAGCTTATTCCTAATAATAAAAATAATCATATTTTTACATTAGTCATATGTTTTTCCTAATAAAAATTATGTAATTTCTAATAGAGATTGATTATTTGTCAAACTTATCTAAAAAACTATATGGAATATGAAATATAATTTATATTCAAGAAAAAAAAAAAGTTATTTAGATACCATAAAAGATTTGAGAGGTTTTAAGAAAAATGTATTGCTCCTGGGAATATTTTTTTCTTTTTAATTAGAATAAGTGATATACAAATTAATTCTAAATATCACTTTTTGAGATATATTTAACGAATTTATTTGAAAATTTTCAATAAATCACAGGATATAATTGAAATGAAGTCAGATTTTAAATATTTGGTTGGTTTTCAGTGAAGAATTATTTTGTTTTTGATTATAAATGATCTAGAGTTTTTTCTACTCTCAAGCATATATTGTTGTTCCTAAAATCGTTTTTTATTATTATTATCTATTTGTATGAAAAATAAGATTATCAATTACCTACTAAATAATTTATATTAGTTCGATGTTATGACTTGGAATCAATAATTCATTAAAGTCAAAAAGATTGAAATCTCAAAATATGAATAATATTTTATATCAATGAATATTATTGTTTCATGTTTTCTTTAACTGCATCCAAACTTGATTAAAAAATCTTAATAAAAAGCATTAAAAAAAAAAAAAAAAAAAAAAAAAAAAACATTATTTATTCGAATAGATTAGGTTTTATTAATATCCTCATTTTGACAGATTTTCGCTTCAACAATACCCATGTATATTAAGTAGTGACCATGATGGAAATTTTTAGCACAATTTTGGCAAATAAAAAATTTGCATGATGGATCGCAATCTTTACAGTAAAACATGGGCTGATTAACAGGATTTCTGTTGGTTTCAACCGCAGTACATTCAAGCTCCCCTTCTGTTTTTGGCATGCAATGACATTGACATTTTGCAGGGCAATCGCAGTAAAATTCTGGCTGAACACTGTCAAAGCGAATATCATGTCCTTTGTGACAATTTCTGGCGCAAACTTCGCATATTCCCATACCGTTATCGAAAGTGATATTGCATGTTAAGCATGAGAAGAGTTTTTGCTTTATGTATTTTTCTCCTGTGGCTGAAAAAGTACAAAACGGTTCAATACTTGTTTTGAAAGTTTGAACTTCAAAAAATAATTTTCCCGCATTTTTTTGGTTGAAAGTAATGTCAACTTCTTTTTTTATAACGGGCCCGCCAACAATTAAAGTGTCAATTGGAAATTGAATTTCATCCATTATTTTCTCATATGAATCGTCAATTTCGTCGGCATCATCGTCATCGTCATTCTCTTCAAAATTGAGCATATTGAAAAGTAAAATATCGTTGTGATCTGTAGTAAATAAATCGAATTCTTCGTTCCAAACTGGATTTGTGGTATTAGTTTTGTAATCTGTACTTGCTTCTGGTTGATCAGGCTGATTTTTTAAACGTATCGTTATAATTGGATTATATTTCGTATTAATCAGTTCTTTAGCTTCACAAATTTTAACATGCAGCCTAATTTCATTCATTAATAATTTCTATTAAAAACTCGAAGAAAAGGCCAAATAATCAAGCAATTTATATTTATGAATGGTATTAAAAAGTTTAAAAAAAATTTATTAAAAATAATTCATATCTTTAAATATTTTTAAATTTTTTATAATATTTTGTATTTAATATTGTTTTTATAATAATTTGTTTTTAGAAAATACTAAATTAATATAATATCTGGATAATTAATTTAAGTTTGATGAAATAGTACTTCATTTGCATTATTATTTCATTATTATCCATATATAATTTTTAAATTTGATGATATATATTTATTCTTATCCAAAGTTATTAAATTTGAAAAAATAAATATTATTGATTCTTTTTACTAAGCATTTAATAATGATGAAATTTATAGTTAATAAAATATCTATTATAAATAATTATAATTATAAAAATAAAAATAATTATTCTGCAAGATATCAATATTTTAAAATTATTCAAAGTTTCAATTCTCCATATATTCAAAAATAGTTACGTTAAATTCACAGACATTCAAAAATAGTTACGTTAAATTCATGAATACCCTTTTTTTTGAATACTTTATTTTGATTAATTGATAGGTGAATGCTTTGAAATTCTATATGCAAATATCTGATGAAATTAATATAAATTTGAAGCTTGATCATGAAAAAGCAAATTCTAAAGTCATTAAATCTCCTGAAGCCAGTGGTAATATTTACATTCAAAAATTAATCTATTATCATTGTAAAGAATATAGAATTGTTAGCATCAATAATTTTGCATTTTTTAACAATAAAGCAATCAAATCTGTAAAATTTCCTGATGATTCGGAATTAAGATCAATTTTTAATAATTCTTTCAGAAAATCATCTATCGAGTATATATTTATTCCTCCCAAAGTCAAAAAAATTGATTATTTAGCATTTTTTGGGTGCAGCAATCTTAAATCAATTGAATTTTCAGCAAAATCTAAATTATTAATAATTGGACATTCAGCTTTTATGTATTGTCCGCTTAAAAAAATAATAATTCCATCATCAGTTACACACATATCAAATTCAGCATTCAATCATTGCAAAGAACTTCAATTTATTGAATTTCAACCTAATTCAAAATTACATATAATTAATGAAATGGCATTCATGGATTGCACGTCATTAGAAACAATCACCATCCCATCATCAGTTAAAAAAATTGGGAGCAGGGCTTTCATGAACTGTTTCAATCTTAGAAAAGTTGTTTTAACCGAAAATTCAAAATTGAATTCAATTGGAACTCATTCATTCTTTTTCACATCACTCGAAAAGTTTTTCATTCCATCAAAAGTTTCCAATCTTGAAGATGGCTGGTGTTACGGACTCAAAAATTTGAATGATCTTTCAATTTCACTTCACAATTCAAATTTTTCAATATATAACGATCAATTTGTTCTTGGAAAGACACATAAAGAAAGAAGCCCATTTGATATAATCTTATTTGCACGAAGCGATGCTGAAAAAATTGTCATTCCATCTTTTATCAAGAGAATTGGTCCATATTCATTTTCATATCACCAAAATTTGAAAACCATTAAATTTTTGAATGATTCAAAAATTGAAAGAATTGAAAAATTCGCTTTTTCTTACTCTTTTGTCGAAAAAGTAACTTTGCCTATCACTTTAAATATTATCCAAACTGAAGCTTTTAGTGCTTGCTTAAAATTGAAATCAATTGAATTTTCTGAAAATTCAATTGGTACTGAAAAAGTTAAATGTATTACAAAAATTGGAAAATTTGCCTTTTTGAGATGCCCGGCTCTTGAAAAAATTGAGTTTTTGGGAAACGAGTTGCTTCTAGAAAATCAATGTTTTCAGAGTTGTTCAAATCTTTGGTTGATTTCATGTCCAAACGCCGAGTTTGTCTATCTCAGCTTGGATAGTTTTGGTAGCGTTTCTCGCCAATTTTCACTGTTCATAAAGGCCAATTCACAAATATTTGAAAAAGTGTAATAAAATATAGTTAGATTAAATATGTCTAAGTACAATAAATATATCTAAGTATAATCGGGATTGTGTACTCTGTACTTTTTTAAATGTGTACTCCCAAAAATGTACTTTCCAAGTTTTCGATGTGTACTCCTGAATAAACAAATGTTTTTATTTTACCTCAAAAAAAAAAAAAAAAAAAAAAAAAAAAAAAAAAAAAAAATTAATTTTGAAAGAGATAATTTGAAATTTTAAATATCAAAAATAAGTTTATATAGTTGGTGGACATAATTCTGTTTTGGAGACATAATTATGTTTTCACATCATTTCTATATATTCAAATTGGACTTTTAATAAAAATAAATTATCTCCTGAATAAACAAATGGACATGTCCACCAACTATAATTTATTTTTAATTTCATTTGCAAATTACTCTATTGGTGTTCTAAAACTTTGTGGATATAATTCGCGATATATTTTATAAAGGTATATTGTCTTTTGTTTTTTTGTTAATGGTATATGATATTTCATTCTTTGTTCAATGTAACTGAATTCAAAATATCGAACTTTGAACTCTTTGTGAAATCGAGGCAGACAATTTCTGTGATGTTTCGGCTTTAAATGCTGCATTGCAATTGATTGATATTCATTTTTGCATTAAAGAGAGAAGTATTTTAATTATTTGTTTAGTCAAAGTGCTATCACAACTCCTGAAGTACAAGAACCAACCTATATTAGATGGCAGATATTTGATGAGATTCCTGAACGAGTATATACTATACAGTGTGAAGGTTACATTGATAAGAACGGCAAACCATTAAATGATGAAACATCGATTAAACACCTCATTAGTGGTGAACATAAACTTTATGTTGATGATTTTATAGAATGCTATGATGAGAATTGTAACTTTCTTGATTATATAGATTATGATGATTATTATTATTGTATGAGTCATAACAAGTATGATTTAAGTAAAATTACTAAACAAATTCGAACCAAGAAGTTCATCTGTGAAGCACCAATCGGCTCTGGTAAATCTACTGCAATTCGTAAATGGATATCTTCTCATAAAACAGATAAATTTTTGGTAATAGTTCCAACAGTAAATATCGCAGAAGAATTCTATACCAAACTGAGTGATATGAAAGTTAATTCCATACAATTATGTGTTAATGATAATGCGTTTAAAGAGTTTCACAAAGCTGTACATAATGAAGTAAATATTATTATTACAACTTACAATACTGCTTCTAAGTGTTTAGGTGACTTAATTGAAGAATATTATGAAAGAAAACAACGACTCGATTACTTTCTTGTAATAGATGAAGCTCACTTGCTGTTACAACATATAAGTTTGATTGAAATAACCAAAGAGTTCGATAAAGTAGCTTTAATAAGTGCAACAGCTGAAGATATTAAAAACTTTGCGTGCTTTAGAGATTACATAATCGTTAATCCGTGTATTGATGAGAAATATAATCGAAACATCTATGTTAATAAGTTGATACCAGATGTTGATGAACAACATGCTGAGATAGTAAACTTAATCGATACAAAGAGAATGAAATACGATAAAGTATTAATAAAAATAGAAGATAAGAAAGAGTGCAAAATATTGAAAAATTTATTGAAAGATAGGTACAAAGTTGCTTTATATACAGGTGATGAAAAGGAGGTTAAACTGAATAAAGATGGTTTATTTGAAGAAGATGTTGATGTTATCATATCTACTTCATCTATCCAGAACGGCCAATCTATTAAAGAGAATATTCTATCTATATTCGTCCAAAAGTATATTGATACCATATCCAGTGTTAAGCAATTTTTAGGTAGAATTCGTAATAGAAATTCTGATATATATGTATAGGTTCGATATGGAAAACATTTGAAGAAGAGGTATTATTCGATACCAAACAATAGATATGAACGACATTTGAATATATTACGTGATATAGCATGGAATGATATGAGTAAAACAAATTGGGATGAAACATTATATAAATTTGGTTATGTAAGATTTGTTAAATATGATGATGATGATGATGATGATGAATCTGTTGATGATGAATATGTTGTTGTTACTTCGTACTCCGCTACAGCGGATGAACCAGTTAATGAATCTATCACTAATGAACAAATTAACGAACATATCACTAATGAACCTGTTAATGAATCTATCATTAATGAATCACTTAATGAACATATCACTAATGAATATCAGCGATGTTGGCAAAAAAGAATGAATTATTTGATTTTTATCATAAAACAAACATCAATATATTAAATGTCCGCTATTTTAAAAAATGGTTAGCAATCTATTTTTTTAATGATTAGCCTATCAACAGTTTGCATTACCGATTATGTTTTACCTTTTAACTGATAGGTAAAGGCGAATTGTTCAACCAGTAGTTATTCATTGTTTCATTTACCTATTATAAAGAGTGATCTTGGTATTTTTGCTGCTTCAACTTCAGGTTCTGCAACAAAGTAGAATGAGGTAAATAACATGCTATTGTTCGACAATGACTCAGGAGTTGAAGATCTCTGATTCCTGAATCTACAAATTACGGATTCGGAAATTGTCAACATTCAGCTCCTGAATTACGATATAAAAGCTCAAGAACGTTCATACAATATCATACAATTAGGTTTCAGAAGCTGACTGCTATCAACTCCTGAATTGTAAACATTCCCAATCTCTTATATCTAAATTCAAGAGCCTAGCGTTTAAATGAAAAAAAAAAAAAATTATTTTATTTTTTATAGCTTAATTTATTCATTGAATGCTATTTATATAATTCCTTTTTTGAAATTGAGAATGTGTAATTTTAAATTCTCGAGTAGGTTCAGAAATAAAAATATTTTAAAAAATTTTAAGAACTTTGAATAGTTTACATCTATCAAAAAGAGTTTTGCATAAAAAAATGGGAAATTATCTTTCATTTAATAGAAATATCAAACAAGAAGGACTGGTTTTCAATTTAAATACATTTAACCAGACTTCTGCTGTGATTGGGATTGATTATAATTCTTCAAAGGAAGATATTATAATTCCAAGATATATCAATTTTAATACTCAAGATTTTATTGTTAAAAGCATTGAAAAATATGCATTTAAAGATTGTCAAACGATCAAAGCTATTCAACTTCCTCCAGATTCAGAGCTTCACACCATTGAATTTCAAGCTTTCAAAAACAGCTCACTTGAAGAAATCAAAATTCCGCAGCACGTCGCCAAAATCTGCGAAGAAGCATTTTTTAATTGCAAGCAACTCAAAAAAGTTGAATTTGCAGAAAACTCTGAATTGGAGGTCATCGAGAAAGGCGCGTTTTCATTTACCGCAATTGACTCAATTCGCGTTCCAAAAAAAGTGACACAGATTGGTCGAAGCGCGTTTTACTCCTGTCATTATTTACGAAACGTAGAATACGAAGAAGACTCGCGACTCAAAATAATCGAAAACGAAGTCTTTTATGATACAAAAATTGAGAAAATCACGATTCCAAGTCAAGTGAAGCGAATCTGCACGAATTCGTTTGCAATATGCGTGCATCTTCAATGTGTTGAGTGCGCTTTGCATTCTGAGCTTGAGACAATTGAGGACAGTGCGTTTATCTTCTCATCAATTGAGAGGATTTCAATCCCGTCAAGCGTGAAAGAGCTGCAGGATGGTTGGTGCTCTGAAACATTGAAATTGAGAAAGATTTCTGTGTTCGAAAATGGACAGAAGAATATTTCATACTTTGATGATAAGTATATCGTTGGAAAAAGTGACAACAAGAGCGATGAGTATGATGTGCTCATATTTGCGAGGCGAAATATTATATATGCAAAAATTCCTCCTTTTATCAAAAAAATCGGCCCTTTTGCGTTTGATTGTTCATGTGTTAAATATGTTACAATACCAAATCAAGTCGTTGAAATTTGCTGCCATGCTTTTAATATGTGTCGAAAACTTAAACGTGTTGATTTTCTCGATAATCCACAACTTCAAACAATTGGAAGATATGCATTTAATCTTTCGGGTTTAGAAAGCTTCATTGTGCCTCCACATGTCAATCAAATATATGAATATGCTTTTAACAACTGTAAAAGGTTACAAATTATCGATAATGGTGATAATTATCATGTTAATATAGATAGAATAGAAATAAAGGAAAGTAAAAATGCAAATGTTATGACTCATGCGAATAAGAAAGAGTTAAAAATGTATTATGATGATTTTTTATAGCTTTATACTTCTAACAAAAATAAAATGATATATTATTATATTTGATATTATTATATGAATTTATTTTTGATATATTCATAATATATCATTTTAATAAATTTTGAAAGGTTTATTAGTGTATATATAAATTAATTTATATTAATATTCTTTTAATTTTCCATAAATATTATACAGAATTAATATATAATATATACAAATTATTTTGTTTATTGAAATGTTCAATTTAGAATTTGAATTAATCATTAATAGATTATCACTTATTTCAAAACCCAGCATCAAACATGTTCATTTATCTAAATAGAAAAAGAAGATACTAATAAATCAATAATTTTCATTCTTTTGGTTTTATTCAATCGTTTTTCTTTTCAAACCATAATTGAGTAAAAATTAAACTTCTGGTTTCTCCAAAATGAATACATAACGATCTTATTCTTCCATTTATATAATGATGATAATATATACATATAGAAATTAGGCCAAATTATGGGATTAAAGCCGATTTTTTTTAGATTATTAATAAAAAACTTTTTTTGTTTATTCATAAGCTATTATTTATAATATTTGTCTAATATTTATTTGCTTGTTTCATTTTGTAATTCTATCTTTTATTGGAATATATATTCCAATAAAATATTTTTCTCTGTAATTAGGAAAAAATAGTATAAATATACTTAAATCTTGTTTTAAAACATTATATGACAATATAAGCTCAAATAACCTAAGATTGGTTGAAATAAGTGAATCCTAAAAAACAAGACGTTAAGTCATCTAATTTGAATACCTCATAAAGATAAGATTAATGACCAAAAAGTTATTAAAATTCAATACAAATAAATTTTGTTTTCACAAAATTTCTGAAATGCGTTGTTCATTATTTATTTGAAAAAATAAAATGGTTTCAAAAGGTTTTTTTGTTCACAATTTTTTTACCAACATTAGTTTATCTGAAAATTGTTCAATTTTATCCATTTTATATAACCAAAGAAATATGATTTTTTTCTTTAACAAAAACAATTAAAAGGAACTTTCTTTTGTTTTGATAAATTTGTAAAAATACTCACATTTATTTAAATAATTCAAACTGCAGTTTTAGGCGAATTACTTTTTTTTAGTTAATATAAAACAAGAATCATCAAAATACTAAATTTCTGCAATTATACCTATCGTAGATGCAGAAATTCATACTTTATATAATTCAAAAATTGAATGGGATTTTATTTTTCAGAAGTTTATATCTAAAAATCTACCATTATTTTCTTTTCAATGGAATCAAGATAAATATTAAAAATAATAAGGAATATAACAAAATAAAACATTTTTAAAACATCCGATAATATTTGAATATAAAAAAATTGAATGGCTGATTCAATTCTTAAATAAAGAAAAAAAAATATTACTTCATTTTTCTTTTTCATTTAAGTAATTATTCAATGAATTTGATTAATTATAATATCTACAAGACACATGACTTTCTTCCTGAAAACTCATCAGATAAAATAGAACCTTCAATAAATGCAAACAAATTTGGTACTCTTAATCAATGCAAACAAGTTATAAATTTATCAATACGTGTTAGAAGATCAATTCAATATAATTATAATCGTCCTCCAGTTATTAAAAGATCATCTTCAAATATATTTTGTTTTCATCAAGAAAAATTTTTCAATGCGATTGATGATAATAATCAAAAAACTGAAAACAGTTTATTAATTGAAGAGAATCAAAAGGCAATCTCTAAAGAATCCAGCATTTTCAATAAAAATGCAATATGTGTTTTATTTTTAGAAGATTTCAATGGAAACAAAGAAGAATTTGCTCGAACAGAAGTTATTTGGAATCAAGATGAACCAAATTGGGTGAAAGGCTTTACAATTGAAATTTTGCCTGATATGAAAAAAATGTTATGCTTTCAAATATATGAAATTATTTCCAATAATAGAAATATTGAACAACAAAAACTATTGGCAGTTGCGAGTGTTGAATTAAGTGTATTGATGAATTCTATTAAAAATTATATTCAAGTTCCACTTTCAATAATAAGATCCAACGAAGAATCTTATTTTATTGACCTTAACTATTATGAATTCAAGCCAGATGTTGAAGGTTCCTATGTTTTCACCTTTAGAGTTGATGAACTTCATTCACAAATGAGAATAATTAAATCTCCAAAGCCTTATTTCATTATTAAACGGATGAATGAATCATCAAATCATTACATGAACGTATACAAATCAGATGTTTTCATGAAATATAAAAATAAAACAGCTGAATGGAAATACGTCATATTGGACCTTCAAGCTCTTTGTGGTGGCAATTTTGATTTACCTTTGCGAATTTCTTTGTATGATTATTTATCAACAAAACATGTACAAAACAAAAATGGTTACATTAATACTACTCTGAGGAAATTGATTGAAAAGAAAAGCTTCGAGTTCATTGATAAAAATGGAAAAGTTATTGCTTTTTTGCACACAGAACTTTTATCAAAAATTGAAAGACCTTGCTTTTTCGATTTAAAGTTAAAAGGAATGAAAATTCGACCAATTCTTGGAATTGATTTTTCATCAACCAAAATTAACGATGTTGATTCAAACAGATTGCTCCATTTCAAAAATAATGAATTTTCATATATCTCATCAATTACAGAAATATATGATTCAATACACGAAATCGTTAAGAATCAATCATTCACCAGTTATGCATTCGCTGATTTCAAAGGAGAAAAAGTTATTCCTCTTTTTAGTGAAAAAGACAAAATGACAATTTCTGAAAAAAAGAATGAATTCAAAATTTCCCATCTAACAATCAATTCAATTGCTGACAGTTACAATTATAGTAAGCACCACATCACATATCCTGAGCATTCTTTGCTAGAGCCTCTTATTGATAAAGCATTGATTGATGCTCAAGCTAATTACGAAACTGACGGATCAATTTCTCTTCTCATCATTGTATCATGCGGAATTTTTGCTGACTTTGCAAAAGCAATGAAAAAACTCGCAGATTCTGATGAAAAACCACTCATTTGCCTGTTTGTTCTGATGAATGGAATGAAAGTCAATTTATATGACAGTATTGTTCAAAGAAATGGAAAATTAATTAACAATTTGGGACATAAATCTAAAAGAAAGTTAGCCAAGGTTGTTATTTATTCTGATGGAAGTACATTCAGCGATAATAGATTAGATAAAGAAATAATTCCATCCATTAAAAGTATGGCAACCGACTTTTTCAGAATCCATTAAAATGTTATTTTCTTTTAGATTCAATATTATCTTTATTAATTAAATTTGAAAATTAAAATATTATTTTAATATTTCTTTTTTTTTTTTTTTTTTTTTTTTGAAAAATATATTTTATACACAAGTAAACAATATATTCTTCTTGATTAACAACCTTCAATTTGTATTTCAACATTGAAAAAGATCAAGGTTCGATTACCATTTTTCGTTTTTTTTTTTTTTTTTTTTTTAAATCATTTTTTTGGCAATAATCTACCCAAATCTTTGCATTTGTCTCAATCATTATATATATTTTTAGGACTGATAAAAAATATCTTAATATTGAATATTTTACGCTACAAAGTATACTTTTTTTAATATTTTTTTTGAGGCTTTGGTATTTATGAGGAGTAGGGAAAAAGCTGTCGCACTTGCAAGAATTAAGATTTCTTTTTGGAGGAATTTTTTTAGAGTCACTAGCAGAATACTTTGCTAAGTCTTCAAAGGAAGTTGATTTTGATGTTATCATATGACATCTATTATATGCAGATGAGGATTGCTTTTTATTTGCTGATTGATGCGAAAACATTGACAAATTGAGTAATTTGTCAGGTGCAACACGCAATGATGAGCTTAATTGGGCCATTTTCTGGATAAGAAAACGAATTCGTTTATCAACATTATATTTGTCAAAGTTTAACTCACCCAATTTTTTCCAACCACTGAAGAAGCAAAAAAGGTTTTAAAAATCATTGATAAATTTAAAAATCATTGATAAATTTCAAATCATTGATGAATTTAAAATCATTGATAAATTTAAAATCATTGATGAATTTCAAATCATTGATAAATTTAAAATCATTGATAAATTTAAAATCATTGATAAATTTAAAATCATTGATAAATTTAAAATCATTGATGAATTTAAAATCATTGATAAATTTAAAAATCATTGATAAATTTAAAATCATTGATGAATTTAAAATCATTGATAAATTTAAAATCATTGATAAATTTAAAATCATTGATAAATTTCAAATCATTGATAAATTTAAAATCATTGATGAATTTCAAATCATTGATAAATTTAAAAATCATTGATGAATTTAAAATCATTGATAAATTTAAAATCATTGATAAATTTCAAATCATTGATAAATTTAAAAATCATTGATGAATTTAAAATCATTGATGAATTTAAAATCATTGATAAATTTAAAATCATTGATGAATTTCAAATCATTGATAAATTTAAAAATCATTGATGAATTTAAAATCATTGATAAATTTACAATCATTGATGAATTTAAAATCATTGATAAATTTCAAATCATTGATAAATTTAAAAATCATTGATGAATTTAAAATCATTGATGAATTTCAAATCATTGATAAATTTACAATCATTGATGAATTTAAAATCATTGATGAATTTAAAATCATTGATAAATTAAAAATCATTGAAAAATTTAAAATCATTGAAAAATTTAAAATCATTGATAAATTTAAAATCATTGATAAATTTAAAATCATTGATAAATTTAAAATCATTGATAAACTTTATTGTTAATAGCAACAACGAATCCTGACACGCTGTTATGAGGAATATTTGTTTTGTTCACTTCACCATGTTTCCCGTTATCGGTTAAAAAAGACTTCAAATTAATTTCTGCACAAAAGTTGTTCTGAATAATTTCTTTTTTAGAAATTTCTGCAGATACCTCAATTTTGTATGCATGGTGATCGTCTTTATCGGTTCCAAAAGAAACTTGGAAACCGTTTAAAAAAACCGCAAATTGAAAATCATCAGCATCAACTCCAGGTGGCATTTCGCCTAGGTAAATTGCGCCTGAATTTCCAATTGTTTCAGAGCTAAAATCAGCACAAAAAACTCTCTGATCAGTGGAATCACAGATGATCACACTGGCCAAAATTTGACCTCTACCGGAATTATTTCCATGATCAGAAATAAACGAGTCTCCTTTGATCATGAATGTGCTGAAATCAAAGATCGATTCTGCATTTGAACAGTATTTACATAGGTGATGATCAATGTCGGGGAATTGAACAGTTGAAAACATTAATGCTTGCTTGAGATACGATGCCGATTCGACAGGTACTGAATAGGATATATCTGTTTTGACATTGTTCATTAAATAAATATTTGGGTTACCGCTACCAATAGTAGCAATTACAACAACAGTTACAAAGGATTCTTCTGATTGAATATTTTCAGATCCATCTTTCATAATTAAAATAGGTTTAACTAAAACTTCATTATCTGATTGATTTGAATGCTTAAGATCAATTGTAATTTCTTTAACGTGGTGATCGCGAGTCGGATAATGGATAACACATTTTGAGAATCCGATCATATATTGAACAACTGTCCTAGAAAAAGAAAAAATATAAGTTTTATTAGTTTGAATTTCTGCTGAAATGACTTCTGTATTCATTTTAATGAGTTAAAATAGCTTTAAAAATTCAATGTATTGAAAAAAAATCCTAAAAAGTATTTAAAAAGTGAATATAAAAATTTTTCAATAGATTGTAAGAACTACCCAAATAATGGGCTTTTCTTGCTAAGTAAAAAAAAAAACATTAATATAAACAATTAATTTTAAGTTGAACTATTTATATTCATTATTGATAACCAATATAATATCAAAAAAATTTTTCCAATACTATATTCATTAAGAAATTGTAATACAAAAAAAAGGCAATTATTATCAAAGAGATTAGTTTAATTTAAACCTTCTTAATATGTGTTTCAGGTGCAAAAGTAAATTTCGAAATTTTCAGCTCGGATGGGAGAGAAATTTCTTTGAGGGAAGTGCATCCTGCGAATGCATAATCCTTAATTTCTGTTACTGAAAAAGGAACAGTAACATTTGACAGCGAAGAGCAATTTCTAAAAGCTCCAGTTTCAATGACATTCAAATTAGGAGGAATTTCCACTTTTTCAAGGGCTGGACAATTGTAAAAGCAATTGAAGCCCATTGATTCCAATGACTGTGGCAATTCCACTTTTTTCAATGAGATGCAATCTTTGAACACAGCGTTTCCCATTTTTGTCACAGAAGAAGGAACAGCTACGTCAACGAGTGCCTTGCAATCCTCGAAAGCATTCTCTTCTATTGAAATCAGCGACGAAGAAGCGATATTCACTTTTTCAAGGGCGACACAATGACAAAAAGTGCTATATTTAAGAACGGTTATAGGACCAAGAATATCGACGGTTTTAAGTGCAGAGCAATAGCTGAAGGCCATGCCGCCAATCGATTCAACAGAGGCAGGAATGGTGATGCTTGCTAATGCAATGCATTTGTTGAAAATTGATGATCCAAGTGACTTCACTGATGAAGGAATTTTCAGTTCTTTGATCGATTGACAATTGTCGAAAACATTGTCACCAATTGCTGTTACTGATTCGGGAATCAAGACGTCAGTGAGTGCTGCACATCCATTGAATGCATACTCATCAATCCTTTCTATACTTGACGGCAATTTCACTTTTTTGAGTGCAGCACATCGTTTAAATGTCGAGCCTGGAATAACCGTCAATGATGAAGGCATTTCAATTTCTTCCAAAGAGGAACAATCAGAAAAACATCCTTTCCCAATTGACGTGACTGTCGATAGAATGGCATATTTAATAAACGTGCACCCATAGAAAACCTCATCGCCAAGTGAAGTGACATTTTTTGGCAAGACAAAATTTTTCAATGATTTACAATTGGCAAAAACACGGTTTTTCAATGATGTTACTGAAGGTGGAATCGTGACTTCTTCCAGTGATTCGCAGCCACTGAAGAATCCTGTGTTTAACATTGTTATAGTGTTTGGAAGTGTCACTTTTTTGAGCTTTGAACAATTTTGGAAAATATTCACTCCAAGGCTTGTCACGGTGTCAGGAATTATAATTGTCCGCAAATTATAGCAATCTTTAAAGGCAAAGTCTTCAATGGCTGTAACCGACGGAGGAATGCTGATATTTTCCAAATATGAATTCTCAAATGATCGGGATCCAATAACCGTTATTGTTGGTGGAATATTGATGTTTTTCACATTAGAATTTTTCAATTCTTTGCTTCCAAAAGTAATGCCTTTGTGATTCAGTAAAAGATTTATTATTTCTTCATTTCCTTGGCCATATGCAGATGATAATGGAGTTGTATAAATCAAAAGTTTGGAATTGTATAAATAAAATAATTGTTGTTTAAAATGTCATTAATTTAAAATTGCTTTTGAAAATTGTATTAAAAAAAGTATTGATTTTAAAATTTCATGAATAATTGACGTTGAAACGAAATAAATAAAAAATAATTTGAAATGTCATTAAAACAAATTTTTTTTTTGTAATTTTATTAAATAGTTGATTTTTAAAACGCTATTGAAATATTCATTGAAATTCTATTAAAAAAATTAATGATTTTTCAAACCATATAAAAAAAATTTATGAGTCAAAACGAAATAAAAAAATACAAATAATTATGAATTTGATTAAAACAAACTTTAATTTAAAATGTCATTAATTTGAAAAGTATTTGAAATTTCATTCAAATCATTGAAATTTAAAATCCAATTAAAAAATAAAATCAATTTTAAAACTGTATAAAAAAACAAATTCGAAATCCAATAAAAAAAAGAATTTGATCTAAAATTGTATTAAAACATAAAGGACTTTGAAATTATATGAATAATTTTCCAGCTGGAATTTTGGTTGATTGTTTATTAACGTCAATTTTTGAGTCATTTAAAAGAAGTTTTACAACGTCAGTATTTCCATTTTCAATTGCTTTATTTAAACATGTCCCATAAAAATAATTTTTATAAACTTTATTAATCAATAAATATTATTTTGTAATGTAATAAAAACATTTGCAAAATGAAACGTTATTCACGAAAATTCATATAAAATTTCATTCAAAAAATTTTGAATTGAAATTCTATTAAAAAAACAACATTTTTTGAATGAAATTAGAACATTACTTAATTTAAAACGCTATTAACAAATATAATAATTTGAAACGTTATTCAAATTTTTTTTTGAAACACAATTCAACTTTTTGAAAGAAACTTCATCAGAAAAAATTCAATTCAAAATTATCGTCATATTTATATCAATATTGCCTTTTTTCAAGAAAAACTCAACAATTGATGGATAATCATATTTGCATGCATAAAAGAATAACATTTTATCATCGATATCGTCAGGGAAACAAAGATAATTGAAATATAGAAATATTGAAAAAGTGACATCTGTATTTGAGTCAGTTACGAATTGACTTGAATAATAATCGTCAACTGGGTCATCTTCAGGCTGCATCTCAGGCGAATTCTCCTTTATATAATTGTAAATATTCAAATGATGACATTGAATTGATTGAATCAGACTTGTTTTGAATGTCCTGTATTCCCAAACGGACTGTTTGAGCAGTTTATGGGTTTTACCTTTTTCAACCATTTCTGGGATGAAACGTTTTTCGCGCGTTAAGAAAAATGAATCACTCGGAACGATGTGATTCTCTTCAAGAAGATGAATCAGCTCGGCATTGTTGGAATGAATTGCATAAGGCCAAAGTGTATAGGTCAATTTAGCACCGTTAATGGTCAAATATTTGACAATATTGACACTGCCAAAGAAAAAGGCATATTCAAGGAGAGTTGGTTGATCGTCTGAATAGAAAAAGTTGCGATATGATTCATAGAAAAATATGTTTGTTTCAAAAAGTGACTCTTTGATTTGACCTGTAAGAGGCCAATTTGTTTGATTAACGTACGTTATGAAATCGACAATTGCATCTTCTCGAATTAGCTTGCAAAGATAGTTGTGGTTCTCTCCAACTTGCCGTCTTTTGTTGAATTCTTCTTCATTGAAATTATCAAAGATTTCTTGGCGGTTTTCTGTGATCTTCTTGAGAAGTTTTTTATCGATTTTGTCTTTGATTTCTGGGTAAAAATAAACAAGAAAATCATTATTTAATTTTAACAAATTATCGGCTGAAATTAAATCTTGTTGAAGTAAAAAGTAGAGAATTCTTTGATTTGATGCAAATAAACCGAATATTTCAGAACTTGTGAAATTTTGTTTAATATATCGAATATAATTAGTAAGAATTTTTTCTATTTTCTCAAAGAAACCGGCAGAGCGATGGTGGTTTCGAATTATAATATTTAATAAAAGTAGAAATGATTTCATCTCATATCGTTTTTCGGTGATTTTGGTTTCATTTAATAATTTGATCAAATTTTTATAGTCATCATCATTCCCATCATCAATATAGTTAAGAAGGAATTCTTGAATTTCTTTCTTTTTGGCGATATATTGTCGTATTTCCATTTTACGATGAAAAAAGTTAGATAATTATCGTTTAACTTTTTCATAGATAATACTCAAATATGAGTTAAATGCAATAAAATTTTCTCTTTTATATTTTATCTAAAGAAAGAATTGGTTTACCAATTATTTTCAATAATAATAAATATTAATATGCATATATATAAATATTTTAAATCATAAAACATCTATATTTGTTTATTTCGAATTATGGATAATCAATTTTTTTCCAAAAGAAACTAATATAATGAATCTTTTGACAAAATATCTGAAAAATAATCATTGTAACAAAATATATTCTGACGTAAAGTATTTTCTAACTTAAAATACTCTTTTTTATATAAACATTCTTCATTTATTTCCAAAATTAATGCATAAAGTGGATTCGAATCAGTATCAGGTTCAATAAGAAATTTTTAGCTATCACATCCATCCTCTTAATTATTTGGAAATAATAATTTAGATTCTCATCTTCAGATCAATGAATCTATCTGCCTAATTGGCCATTAAGCATTCATGAAATCTTCATTTGAATTTATTTTACTTGAAATAATATTGTCAAAATACATTTCATGTATCATTGCTTCATTTTTCACCTCGCTTTTTCTTCTCAATTTTTTGAATTAAAATTTTTCATTAAAAAATAAGACAAATTTTAATTTTTTATATGACAGAAACAAAGAAATCTCAGAAATACTTGGATATGATGAAAAATATTCAGGAAAATATCCTACTTTTTCTTGAAGAAGAAGCTAATTCTGAAGAAAATTTTCGAATTCTCGAAGATTTATTTGAAAGCACAAAAATCAAAGAAAATCAATATGAACTTTTGTCTTTTTTACATTTAATTTCAAAAATTAGTAAGAATTGTCATCGTTATCAAAACTTTTTCAACAAAATTGAGCAAATTTTACAAATATTCAATGAAGATATCAAAAAATATTTTTCAAATTCAGAAATATTCAATATTTTTAAGAGAAACAAAAGGATTCTTTTATTTCTTATCGAACAAAAAATAATAGTTATCGATAAATTTTGTGTAAGAAAAATTACTAAAACAGTCAAATACATTAAAGCCAAATATCCCCAGTATTTCCAGCCAGAAATCCAACCGTTCATCAATGAAGAATGGTTTCCAAAATATGATCCAATTACAAAGAAAAATGGATGGGTTGAAGAGATAAAGAGAGAACTACCTGAAAATTTCTATGAAAATCGAAAAAAAGGCGAAAATGACGATGAACTTTGCGAATTAATTCGAAATGACATGATTAATGAATTTGTTGTGTACATCACACGGCATGCTATTTCAATTAATTCAACAATTCAACCATCGATTTATGAAACAAATCCATTTTTGATTAAAATGCAAACAAATCAAGAACATCGTCCAAATAAGAACCAAAAAGTGGGACCATCATTGATTGAATACGCTATGTTTTTTGGAGCAATTCAAATATATGATCATTTACGTATTGAACATGTTAAACTAACTCCATCTTTGTGGATTTTTGCAATTCATGGTAAAAATGCAGATATGATTCATTCATTAGAAGAAAATCATGTTAGTTTGGATGAAACATACAAGCCGATCTTTTACGAATCACTTAAATGTCACCACAACGATTTTGCAAAATATTTCCTAAACAACTTTATGAGAGAAGAAGAAGCAAATTCACATGGAACATTTGTTAAAAGCATCAAATATTATAATTTTTCCTTCTTGAAGAATGATCTAATCAATGAATTTACATTTATCTACTTGTGCAAGTATGATTATTGTGCAATTGTTCAAATTCTTTTGGAAAACAAAGATTTCAGTCCTAACAAAAAAAGAATTTTAAAGAATAATTGTTAATTTTATTTCATATAATAATATTTCAATGACATTCTGAGTTTTAATTTTTTTATAGTATTCATAATTATATGTTTAAATTTTATTCAAAATCAAGTATTTTGATGAAATTATTTCATTAATTTATATATCTCCATTATTTGAAGCGATTGAAGAAGAGAATGTTGAAATTGTCAAACTTTTATTAACAAGTGATAAACTTGATATTAATATCTTTAATATTTTACCCACTTTTTTATTTCATTTTAAATTATATATTACAATATCATTCAAAATTTCATATTTGAATCACATTCTAAATCATATCATTTAAATTAATTCAAAATCATATTTGTCAATGGTATTCAAAATCATATTTTTCAATGACATTCTAAATCATATTTTTCAATGACATTCAAAATCATATCATTTAAATGAAATTCCAAAATTATATAAGCCAATGAAATTATTACATGATTTCATAAGACAGCATTATTTGAAGCTGTCGAAAAAGAGAATGTTGAAATTGTCAAACTTTTATTGACAAATGATAACCTTAATATCAATATTCTAAATATTTTACCAACTTTATTGAATAAAATTGAAAATCCTATATTTCAATGCTATTCAAATTTTATATTTCAATGACATCTAAAATCACATATATTCTAATGGAATTCAAAATCATTTCTCAAAATAAAATTTTAATATAATAGAGTTTTATAAATCAGCATTATATTTAGCAATAGAAAAAGAAAACATAGAAATTATCAAACTTTTACTAATGAATGACAAAATCGATGTTAATAAGAAATCATTCACTTCTTGTCGCAACTTTAATCTACAACAAACAGCATTGCACCTGGCAGTTGAAAAAGATAATCTTGAAATTGTAAAGCTTTTATTAGGAAAGAAAGATATCGATATTAATCTTGTAGATTTACAAGGCAAAAAACCAATTGACTATTCAAAAAGTTCTGAAGTCAGGCAATTGCTCTCTCAATAATTTTCATTTTATAATAAATAATTATTTTAATATTATTACCAAAGGATGCATAAATTTTTTTTTCAAATTTTTTTTTTTTTAATAACAATTGTTTTTTTTTTTTTTGAATTTTCTGCATAGGCTTGTTAAGTCTCGATATCGATTTTCCATTTATTGGCATTGATATCGATATCGTCATTTTAAAAACATAAAATATTCTTTTCTAAATTGTACTAAAAATTTGTGAGATCTCTGTATTTTTTATAAGAAATGTGAAAACAAAAAATATAAGATATCAATTAAAAAGTGATATACTTGATATCAATATAGATTATCAAGTTATGCATCCTAATTATTCTTATACTGCCGTTCTCAATGAGGCTGTTAAATGTCATCACAACGAGATTGCAAATTACTTCTTACCTTATCAAACTCCAAAAATTGATCCTTTAATAAATTTTGCTTTAAAAAATGAATATTCTAGCGATGAAGAGGTTGGTGAATGTGCTATTCATCGTTATTATTATGCTTTTTTCCCTGATGATTTCAAGCAAAATAATGTTTTTTATTGTTTATGCAAATATCATCATCAAACACATGTAAATCTTTATATTGACGAATACAAGAGTGATATAGAAGCCAAAAAAGTTTTAAGATTTTTTTAGAAATTGCAATTATTTGGAAAAAGTGTCAATTTCATCCTCGTTGACATGCATTGAGAAATCTTTATTTGATAGTTGTTCATCGTTGAAACAAGTAATAATTCCTTCTTCTGTGACTTCAATTGAAGAAGAAGCATTTAATTCATGTTCTTCATTGGAATATGTTTCTATTCCTTCAGTTGTTACAATTGGTCAAAGAGCATTTCGTTTTTGTTCTCAAATAGCTCAAATTTCAATTCTTTCTTCTGTGACAAAAATTGGAAAATTTGCTTTTTATCTATGTGATAGGCTAAAGAGCGTGTCCATTCATTCCTCTATTACATCAATTGAAGAAGGAACATTCGCTGGATGCAGAAAGCTGTCACAGATAAAGATTCCTTCTTCAATAACAACGATTGGAAACAAAGCCTTTGCTGAATGCAAGTCATTATTACATGTTGAGATTCCTTCTACAGTAACATCGATTGGATCTTGTTGTTTTAAAAATGGCTCTACATTGAAACAGATTACAATTCTTTCTTCAATAAACATGATTGAATCATTCACTTTTCAAGGATGCTCTTCATTGGAACACTTTTCAATACCTGCTTCAGTTGCCTCAATTGGCGAGAGCTCTTTTGAGGGATGCACTTCACTCGAGCAGGTAACATTGCCTTCTTCTTTGACTTCAATTGGATGCAATGCCTTTCATAATTGCTCGTCAATCACACAAATAACAATTCTTTCTTTTGGCTTTTATTCATTCAGCGGATGCTCTTCACTGAGCAAAATTTCTCTTCCTGCTTCGACTCAATCGATTTCTGAAGGCTTGTATAAAGATTGCTCATTGTTGGAGCAAATATCAATTCCTTCTTCTGTCGTTTCGATTGAAACTTCTGCTTTCGAAGGATGCTCATCATTGATAAAAGTGTCCATTCCTTCATTGTGATTTCAATTGGATTCTGTGCATTCAAAAAATTGCACATCACTTTTCAAAGTAACTTTTGGGGAGCCTTCATCATTGGCGTCCATTGGCTCTAAAGAGTGCTTTTAAAGATTGCAATTCATTAGAAAAAATAAAGATTCCTTCATCTGTGACTAAAATCGAAGAAAGAGCTTTTGAAGGATGTTCATTAAATATATAATTTTTGGAAAACAAGTAAATTATGTTTTTTATTTTATTTTAGCATTGGTATAATTTGTCGATGTTTAAATTTAGCTTTTGATTATTAGTATTCGTATATCTTGAAAAAAATATTTCAATTCAGTGATTAGTTTTCAAAAATTATTGTTTCTTCAATTTTCTTCTACGATTTTAATAAGTTATTTTCAACTTTTGTAAATCGTTAGTAAAAAAAAAATCTTCTCAATTTGTGAAAAAATTATTATAAAAATATCTTTGAATTATTTTGATTTTGAATTAAAATTTTGTTTTATAATATAAATAATACAAATAATTAATATATTTTTAATAATTTTAGTTTTAATACGATTTCTAATTAGAATGAAATGCATTTTAAAAAAAAAAATTGATAATTCAAATTTCAATTGCTTCTGGATATAATAATTCAAAATTCAAATACGATATTTTTTTCATTTTCAATATTTTTCAACTTTTTGAATCCTATTGAAAATATTTTTCAATAACATTTATTTAAAAATGAGTGTCCGAAAAGTACTCGCAATCAATGCAGCAAGAAAGACAAACAACACTGCCTTGCTTCTCAAGAAAGCACTCGAAGGTGCCAAGTCAGAAGGCGCACAAACAGAATTAATTCATCTTCATGATTATAATGTAAATGGATGCAAAGGTTGTATGGCTTGCAAGATGTTGAAGAATGTTCCCCCAAAATCATGCCTCCAAAGAGATGACCTTTCACCAATTCTTGAAAAATGCGTTTACGATGCTGACGCTGTACTTGTTGGTGGTCCAATCTACTTCTGGCAACCAGGAGGAATCTTTAGAAGTTTCTCAGAAAGATTGTTATATCCTTATTTCATTTATGGCGCAGCACCCGGAAAGAACTACTATCCAAGGAAGAACCAAAAGTATGGAATCATTTTCACAATGGGAGCTCCAAAGTCAATGATTGATGATTTTACAGCAACCAAAAATGGAAAGGATTGCATGGACCTTTTAATAGGTGCATACCAAGGAATCACTGGAAATGCTGAGGCATTGAAGGTTTATTTGACATATCACGTGAAGAAATTCGATGGATATCAACTTGACTGCTTGAATGAACCTGAAAGAAAGGTTTACCATGATCAAACTTGGGAAAAGGATCTCGAAAAAGCTTACCAGATGGGAAAGAGACTTGCAAAAGAATAAAGAGCTTTTTAATCGTTTTTAACTTTTTATGTGTTTTTATTCAAAAAAATTGAGTGTTTTATTCTTACAATTTCAAAATATTTAAAATATTAACACATTTAACATATGATTAAGATATTTATAAAGCTAATGATTTTAAAACAAAATGATAATATTATTTAATTGTTCTGATCTTTCTCTTCAGCCAATGATTGAAGATATTCATCTGGAAAGCGCCTTGCATAAGACAAATCATGGGGGAGAGGATCAGGAGTAGATGGTTTCTTATCATAATAATGAAGGTGATATTGGAAATCGTCTCTTTTCAAACCGTAATGATAGTTTGGACTCCTTGCAGAATTCTTTTTGGAAGAAGAGTCTGCAGATGAAACAGAATTGCTTCTTGGCTTATCAAAATCATAAAAATGAATGTTTGATTCAAATAGAGAATTATTATATTTTCGAACTTTGTCTGGTCTTGGACTATTTGGATGCTTAAGAAAAGAATCTTCGCTCTCTAAATTGAAAAATATTCTCTTGGGGTAAAAAATCGATTTTTCAAATCTTTTTGGTTCTATGTAAATATTTGTATAATTAAATGGCTGAGGATGCTCCTTTGGCGATAAAGTCTTAAATACTTTTCCATTCTTATTTCCTATGATTTTCTTGCATCTTTTTTCGGATACAACTCGAGGATTAATAGTAGTCTCAGGTATGTAAGGATGATAATATCTTGGATCTTCATTTTCATCATCATCAGAATAATGCTTCTTCGTTCTAAAATGACCATTGAAATCATATTTATTGTAATCATTCAATTTTTCCTTTTTCTGGCTACGATTATGAGTATGAACTTCTTCATCATCTGAATCAGAATAAGCACCAGCATAATAATTAAACTTGCCTTCAAATTCACGCTGCTTTCCTATTTTTCTCTTCATATCAGGTGTTACTGGATTAGGCTTTCTTTTTGGAAAAGTACAAAAGTAATGTGATCCTCTTCTAAATGCATTTTCTTTTTCTCCTTTTGAAGAACAGTAATTGCTTGTATCTTGAAAACCTGAATTAAATTGAGTTTCTATTGGTGATGAAAACTCTGAATTTATTGCTTGCGATGAATTTGCCATATCTTTTCCAAATTGCTTTAAAATCTCCTTTTCCTTCTTCTTCTTCTTTACAATTGTTTCATACTGATTGTTATCATCATAACAAATGAATGATACTGAATTTGACAAGGAAAGGGAATCATTATCATTTTTAGAATTACTTTTTGAATCGATTACCTCGCTTTGATCAGGCAGTACTTCTTCTTGATCTTCATCCGATTGAATCTCAGTCGGGTCATAAAAATCTGAAGCACGATTTTTATAATCACGATCTAAAACTTCGCTAACGACTTGTTGAATTTGTTCATCTTCCAAATCTGGTTGATCTAAACTTGAATTTGCTTTTTTTGGGACAGTTTTCTCTTCTAATGGATAGAAAACCAAGTGTGTTACTTCTGGAGGCAGTTTAAAAACTTGCTTTTTTCTTTTTGATCTACGCGTTTTATAGCATGTTATTGCATGATAGGAAAACATTTTTAATTATCATAACGTCTTTGATGTTTTTTTTAATCATTGATTTGCTGAAGTAGTATAAAAATATATTCAAGAAACAAACATATAATAAATAATTTTATATAATAAAAAGTAATTTTAATAATTAAATTTTAAATTTTAAAAGGAATTAAAGGAGATAAACCTAGAATGAAAATATTAGTCAAAAAGTTCAAAATTTTAAACTTTTTTATTTAATATTCAAAATCATCACCTCTGGCATTTCATGAAGAAAAGACAACAGCAAGAAAAACATAATAAATATGAATGCCCTGTCTGCAATAGATTCATATCCGAAGCTGAAGATGATCTAATTTTACACATTGTCAAAGTTCATAAATTAAATAACTCTTTAAAAAACGATTTATCAATAAAAAATCTCAGCGGCACCAATTCATCATCTATTAAATGCACCAAATGTTCAAAAGAATTTCAAAATGAAGATGCTTTTTTTGTCCATATATTTAGAAATCACTTCAACGATGTTTTGAGAACAATTGATAATTCCCGTATGAGAGCAAATTCCGAAAAGATTAAAAAACTTTTTGAATCATTGCGAAATCAGGAAGCCCAACACTCTCCTGCTTTAACTACTGTTAAATTTGATGAAAAGATCGATTTACCAGATATAAACTACATTTTATCAATAGAATCATTAGGACAAGCACAAATTTCCGATCAAATTGATTCAGAAGTACAGACTGATGGTTTAGATCATACAGAAAATAGATTTAGCACAAATATCGATAATAAAATCATAGAACAGCAAAATGATTTTAGTAATAATAGGAAAGAAGATAATTTCCTAATCTCAAATGCTGCGAAACATATTTATGAAATTAATAATCTTGATAGTAATAAAATTGATTTCTACTACAACGACAACTCAACTAACATTGATCTTAATGATGAAGATGAAGACGATGATTATTTATCATTTATAGCTTCAACAATCGACACAACCAATGTTAGATTACAAAACGGGAAACTGGCACCTTCAAATGAAGAAAAGAAAAAAAAAAAGGTGAAAAAAACATCTTCAAGTAAAGACGAAGAAAGAAATTTCTTTGATAGACTAGAACAAGTAACTGATATACTATTATTGCAAAAAGTGATTGTCAATACTCAAACCAATCACAAATGCCTTAGATGTAAAATGGACTTTGAAAATGAATTCATGCTAATGAAGCATGTTTGGGAATACCATAATGATGATGAGATCTTTTTATACTGAAATTATATATTTTTTAATTAGCCAAAATTTGTGTAAGAATCTTTTTTTGGTTTTTTTACTTATAAAATATGATCTAAAAGCATTGTTTCGACAATATATTTTTACATCATATTAAATAAGAAAAATATTCCAGAATAGTCTTATCCAAATTTTGTCTAATGATCATTTTACCGTTGGTTACTTAATACCAAAAATCATAATTTTTTTTTAAAAAAAAAAAAAAAATATTATATTAATATATTTTTTCTTTAATCTAATAATAATAATAACAAAACAAATATATAAAGGTTAACAAATGTAAATAAAAAGAATAAAGTATTAGAATCCAATTGTTACACTCAAAACATAGAAAAAAATTGAAAATTTTTTTCTTTCAAAAAGCCAAATTAGAATTCAATTGAAGCAATCATTGGTGATAATATCTAAGCACGCCTGTTTTTCTGAATTTTCCTGTTTTTTCAGCAGCCGCTGAATATTTCACCTTGGGGTGAATAATTGACCTGGATGCCTTTGAAACGGGGGTACCAACAGACATTGACACGCCATGATTTTTCTGGCTTGACTTCTTTGAGATGAGGTCAGGCTCATTCACAAGTGCATTCAATTTTATTTCAGTTTTTGAGAGATTTTCAGAGCCTATTGAATTTTGAGGAGCTGTCGATGAATTATTCAATGGATGACTATTCAATTGTGCCTTATATCTTGCCTTATGAGAAGGCGTTCGTGGCTGCAGCTTTTTGCTTTTCTTTACCAAGTTCGTCGAAGGCCCGAAAATGTTCATTGAACGTTGCTGAATTGAGCGAATGAGCGAGTTGATCTGTTTGTCTTTTCGTTCAATGACGGGGTTTTGTTCAGCTGGCTGCTGCTGAGGCGGGATGATCATTATCCAACCGCCCTTTTCAATGGCCTCTATCGGCGCCTGGCTTCCGTCTAGAGTGACGATAGACAGCTCGTCAGTAAGAAGCTGTTTTTTCAACTTTTTCTCAATTTCAAAAGTTATCTTCATTGACGGGTTGTCGTTCAGTTCAAGCAGGATTGGCTCGCAATTCTCATCAATCATAATATCGATTCCGAGAAGATGAAAGAAGCGATGAGTTGGATTTTTAGAGACGGTCATTTCATTTTTGACAAAGAGACGATCATAACTGTTTCTTTTCTCAGAATTACTAGGTTCTCTCACTTTTTGAGGAGGTTCCTTCACAATTTTCGCTTCCTCTGAATTTTCTGAGGGAGAAGTTTGAATAGGGTCTGTTTGATTGACTGAAGGCTTCCTAACCGCTCTCCGTGATGGAGGTATCACTACCCTATCGTTAGAATGCGTGTTGGTACTAACAAGTGTCACTTTTTTCTTATTGGAGTTAGATTCAGAATCTGGATTAGACTTTTCAACTTCATCAAGCAAAAATTCACCACAAACATTCTTAACAGATGACATTATTTCTGGGTATAACGCAAGAATGGTTAGTATTGAAATTTGCTTGATTTTTGACCATAAAACTTCTCCACCTTTTTCTGAATCTATTTGGCCGATTGATTTTAGGACATCTGAAGCAAGACGAGTAAATTCAAATTCATCTTTCTTAATGTTTTTGTTTTCAACATTTATAGCGGTGTTTGTAATGTGTATAAATTTATCGTTGAGATTCTTTCTGGTCGGCGGTTCATATTTTTCTGTACAAAAACGTGCAATTCCTTCGTTATAAATAAAAAGTGATAATGGTTGAAGATTTGTTATAAGAAGATAAAAACGAAAATCAAATTTATGGCCTTCAATTAGAAATGGATGTACATACTTTTGAACTATTGACGGCGTACTATCGTGGGCTAAGTCAAAAGAATTTTGTATTAAACGTATTCCCGATCCACAGCATCCCGAGCGTGGTTTAACTATCCAAGTAGGCTGTTCAGGCTCATCAGATAGAATAATTGAAGGCAAGTCTGATTGCGGCGTAGATTTTGAAGTCTCGATAGAGGCATTATTTTGATCCTTTTCTTTATCATCTTTGATGTCTTTCTCTTCTGATTTTGATGGTTTGATTTTATTGTAACGAATTTTTAAATATGTTGGATGTCGGCTTTTTGATCGAAGATAATTGCTTTCGCTTCGTGCAATTGACTTTTGATGTTCTTTTTGAAATTCTTGAAATTGCTGCGGAAGAAGATACGTTTTGGGAAAAAAATCGTAGTAAGTAGGATATAATCTTTGCATTTGATTTAATGAATTAAAAAGTACAGACTTGTAGCATAAATAATCCATTCCTGGTATTTTGTTTACGTGCTGTTCTTGCTTTATTGAATTAAACTCTTCAAGAGGAATACTTCCATCCCACCATACTATATTAGCATTTGGGTTATCTGGTGCCATTATAAATCCCATTGACTCTAATACATCATGATATGCATGACAACGGCATCGGCGGATGTCAATTGATACATTTTTAGGATTCATAATAAACAAAAATGAAAACTGAAAACTTTTCTAGTACTATAAATCTTTTTCAATTGAAATTTTTACAAAAAGTTGATACCTTCAATTTATATTTTTATAATATTTCGGTATCAATTTAATTTTAATATAATAAAAAACTAAATTAATTCTAAATATAATATTTACACAACTATCATAATATTGTAATTATGATATACTTTATTTATATGAATATTTTCACAATTTATTAAAAATCAAACAAAAATACTATTAGAGTACTTTTTTGATATTTTATATCATATTGACATATTTTTAAAAATAAGGATGTTTGAAAGAATAATACAAGATTCAACTTTAAATTTTAAGTTGAATTGAAAATTTAATTAGATTAATTCAAAAATATCTCTATAAAAAAAAAATAAAATTATTTAATTATTTAATATATATATTAGAAAAATATTCATTTATCAATTAATCTTAAATAATATATAGTTTACATGAAAATATTTTAATATTTATGTATATTAAAAACTTGAAATTGAATAAATACAAATAAAGAAATAATATAATTATATATTTATTAAAATTAACATAAGTAAAAATAATTGTATATATATTTTATTGATCAGTATATAATGTTATAAATATATAAATTAAAAAATATATTTAATTATATATTGTTGAATAGAAGAAATAATGCTTATGTAACATTGAAATTATAATTAAATTATATAAACTACGTTGTTTCAGGGATACCTATTTTTGAAGCATTATGGGAGCCGAAAGATGAAGTAATGATACTAAATAATTACATTATCAAACGATTTGGTTACATCGCCAATATTTTTATGTTTAGGTGCTATATATAAATTAAGAAAGCAAAGAGAACAGCGACCAAATGATAAACAGCCATCAAAAGCTAAACAAGTTGCAATTATCATCAGAAAAGTATTTTCAAATCCAATCTTACTTGGAAACCTTGTTGGATTATTATATGTTTGCACTAATCTACCAGTTCCTATATATCTTCGTGAGTTATGGCTTATGCTCGGCGATTTATGTCTTCCATTATCACTTTTTTGTGTCGGAGCCTTTTTATCTCAGCATTCTTTTGTTTCTTGCCACTGGCTAAAGTTTCTAGCAGCGCTTATACTTAGGGCTTTTATCGGGCCTTTCTTTGCAACAGTATATTCATATGCTCTTTCTTTAAAACCCAGACTTGCAAGGCAATGCGTAATCATGGCAGCACAACCAACAGCGGTCGCGTGCTTCCAACTGGCGCTGGCAGCTAAAGTTGGACCTGGATCTGCATCAACATTAATTTTTTGGACAACTTTGTTAACAGTTCCTATTTTGATTTGTTGGGTAGACATATTAGATGGATTGCATTTATTTGTAGAATAAGATATAATAAATAGAATTATTTTATTTTGTAAAGTATTTAAATTATTTTAAACGTATACATCAATTATTCTCTGCTAT
Source organism: Tritrichomonas musculus (assembly GCA_039105265.1). Lineage (NCBI taxonomy): Eukaryota > Parabasalia > Tritrichomonadida > Tritrichomonadidae > Tritrichomonas > Tritrichomonas musculus. The sequence goes on from JAPFFF010000002.1 coordinate 8,370,778, forward strand.
CTCTTCTCGTGATGACTGAAGATGTAGGCGAACGATTAACTACATAATATATTCGTAATTGAATGAAAAAGTTTTCTTTTTACAACTTTTAAAAAAATTAAAATGACTCACACACTTGATCAATAATGTAAAACGGTTCAATTGAAGAATTCGTTTTATATGTGTCTTGCAGCAACTATTTACTTTCAAGCCAAATTGCATCATCCATTTGTGAGACTTTGAATAAGGCACTGATTGAATATTCAACTTTCTTTGGATCGATTCAAATTTTTCAATATTTTATGATGAATAAAGTTGAATTAGAAGCATCACTTTCAGTTTTTTAGTAACATTAATCAACATCGCTTTTTATAAATATATATATATGGCTGCATTTCAAGAAGCAGCCAAAAATAATGACGTTGAAGTTGAAATTCTGATAACAGGACTTTTGTGAAGATCTTTGTCTTCAGCTTCATTGACTAGTGTTTCAAAGATATCTATTGAATACTTGACTTTAGTTGATAGAAGTTAATATATCTTATCAAAAAAAAAAAAAAAAAAAAAAATATTGTATTTTGAGAAAGATGATTTCTAAAACTATTTACAAACTTCTCAGCAAAAAATATTTTCTATTAAATGCTTTCTGGGAAAACATTTAATTTATCTAAAACAATCATCCACACAATAATTGCTGGCAAGAAAATGATGGTTGTCCAAAATATCATAGTTGAAGCGGCCCCTTGTCCAACTCCGCAACTTGATGCCAATAAATAAGATCCAACAGCAGTTGGCAGGGCAGTCAATACAACGCATTGTGTGGCGGTTTTTCCTTTAACTTTCAATAGTTTACAATAAAGCACAGTAAAAGACGGCATAATTACGTGTCTTCCAGCGAGGCAAAAGACAAACTGCAGAATTGGACAAGATATTAGAGAACGTTGTGCTAAAAAGGAACCAACACATAAACAAGAGCCAGCAAAAACGACTTGGCTCATATATATTAATATTGTATCAAAAAATCTAAAAATTGGCAATTTTAAAAGTGACCATGAAATTCCAACAATATATCCAAGAATAATTGGATTAATGAAAACATTTTTTAATATTTTGCCACATGAAGCAATATTAAATTTTTCTACTTCTTCACCTTTTTCTCTATGTTCAAGATTGGATTTGTAAATTTTATATAGATCACTCATTATAAGATAAATGGGTATAATAATCATATCATTACTTAAACAAACAATAAAAACAATTAAATTTTCGTTTTCACTCCAAATGCTGTTGAATATTGGGAGACCGATAATAATGTAATTAATAGAAATAATAGGAAGAATGGTCGACAAAAACATATTAAATTTATCTTGAAGCTTAAATAAAAATATTAAAGAATAAACAATCATCATCGAAATACAGGAAAATGCACCGATACAAAAAGGCATTAAGTCAAAAGAATATATATCTCGCCGTGCAAGATTACTTGCAACCAGAAAAGGAAAGCATTGCTTAAAAAGAAATAAATTTAATTTATTAAATGTATCTGCTGCTACAACTTTTGTTTTTGATAAAATAAATCCAATAAAAATCATTAGTATAATTCCAAGACCAACTTGAATAACATTTGAATAATTTGTCATTGAAATAGTATACTTTATTACGAATGCTTTTCTAATTTTTATATAAAATTGAATAGGTAATTCAATTTTCAGTTTGCTCTCAAATATAATCAATGAGTATTCTCAAAAAAAAAAAAGATAATTTAATAATATTTATATCTTCTCATCTAAAGAAGATGACAATTTAACAAAATATTATTCTGAATATTTAGGTAAATTATTTAAGATAAAAAGTATTTTGGAGGTAAGCTGGTTGGAAAATATGTTGATCCCTGCCATTTTTAATCAAGATAAGCCTCTTCATCATTCTTAATTGCATCATTTATGATAATATAAACATTTTATTATTTCAAAATGTAATAAACCTTAATTTAAAATTACATTGAATAATGAACATGTTGAATCTTCCATTGACCGTTTTCTTTCACATGAACTTGCGTTTCCATTCCTTTAATCCCGAATGGTTTTCCATCATCTCGTTTAATGCACTCAGTATGATAATGAAAAATGACAGTAGCAAAATTATCATTCAGTAAATGAATTTCTAGACCATCACTAATTAGTTTTATTTCTGAATAAGCTTTCTGTATTACACCAATAACGAAATCTTGATATATACTTTCCAAACCTTTATATTCTGTTGCAATAGAAATCAAAATACAGTGTGGGTTATTGGCCCATAAAGAGCAAAAGCTTTCTTTATCTTGTGTGCGAATAGATTCAGTATATCTATCAACAAGGCGCTTGATCTCTTCAGTGTTATCCATAAAAATAAAATATATTATACCGATATTGAATTTTTACAGATAATAAATTTTTTCAATTAACTACCTATCAAAATTGAAACACAAATATCATGGTTGTTTTATATATAAAAAATAATCTATCTATAAAAAATATTCGTACATACAAATAAAAATATAATAATAAACATAAAAATATGAACGCTCAAAGATTTTTCTCTTTGATCAATGAAATATCCACTCTTTTTCCATGTTAGAAGCATCTGCTATATCACAAATATTGTTAATCAAAAATATTATTTATATTTGTGAATTAAGATGAAATAATGATTATGGTAAACAGAAAAATCTGATATAATGATTTTTATAAAACGTAGTGAGATTTGCTAATTACAATATTATCCTATTCACCTAATACAAAATATTATACCATAAATAAAACTAAGATTCTCAATTTAAAAATTAATTTTTTATGAATAATCAAAAAATTTTTCTAAAAAAATAAAAAAAAAAAATATCGTCAACTAATTAATGCTGGTTCTTTGGCTGCTGAGAAGACTGCTGCAGCTGAGGCTGTTGCTGAGGTGGTGGCTGCTGATGAGTGTGTTGCTGAGAAGTTTGCTGCACCAAAGATTGGCTGTGCTGCTGAGATGACTGCTGCGAAGTTTGCTGTTGCTGCTGCGAAGACTGCTGGTGGTGGATGTTGAAGTTGAAGAAGTTCTTGTTGTTTCCGCAGGCAGCGAGGAAAGACTTCCAGTCGACTGCCTCCGAGTCGGTTGTCTCGACGAAGTCAGTGAGCGTTACTTCAGCCGGATCCACGTCTGTCTCGGTGTCTGGGAACTCGTTGAAGTTGTCATTTATGGTCTCGCTGATGAGGTCCTTCGATGAGTCGTCTGTGATTCTCTCGACGTCGATTTGGTCGTCCTTGGCACTAATGTTATTGTTGCTGTTTTCATTTGCATTTTCGAGCGCGTTTGTATCGTCCATGCTGGCGTACGACACGTGGATCTGTGAATTCAAATCGAGGTCGTTTTGAACAGGTATCACATCACTATTCCTTCTATTCAAAATTTTCTGACTTTCGCCGTTCATTATCATCGATGTTGTCTGCTTCATCGGATCCGCAGAAAAGTTCTCGTTATTTTGTTGACCGTTTGACATTTGAGAGGATGAATTTGTGCTTTCATTTGAATTCACCAAATTAGCGTTTATTGTATTCAATTGTAAATTCTGAGAATTATTATTTGAGAGGTTATTTTCGGTTGTATTCAATTGTTGACTTGACGATGAATTTTTCTTTTTTGTTTCAGAATTCAAATTCAAATTATCGTTCTTGCTTATTCCTTGATTTTCAAGGCCATCAGAAACCGCTTTTTCGACGGTTATGTTTTCAAAGTGAAGACTATTCTCGTCAGATTTTTCTTCCTGTTTCTGTTGCGATAAATTTTGAGAGGATGACTTCACTTCAATTGAATGATCATTAGTCAAAATTGAAGGATTGACGTTCATCGAGCCCATACCTTGCGATTGTGAGACAGGAAGGAGTGATTCCGTTGACACAATGCTCGATATCGACTCGTTACTACTGACCAAATTCTGGTTCTGAACGACAGGATTTGAAATCTCATTATTCGATGTCCGATGCTTGATTTTAACGGCCGGTTCTTCGACTTCAACTTCAGGTTCGTAAACCATCAACATTGAACCGTTTTTGAGGTATTGAATCACGCCGCCGTCAGAACCGTCGCTAGAGACTCTTTTTCCTTCAACAGGGAGAGCTGCTTGTAATTCGTCGTACAAGACCTTGTATTCAATTTGTTGCTCGGAAGCATTCAAATTGATTTCATCACTATTTGTGTTGTTAATTATTAAGTTTGCTGACTCATCACTCAAATTTGACGGTTTCAGTTGCGGCTCCTCAATTGCTCCTTTCTTCATGCTCTTGATCGCTTTCAATGACTTCGATTTAGAGGTGATTTTCTGCTTCCTTCGCTTCCAAACAGAATAAAGAAAACTAAGCTTTTGCGTTGATTCATCATACATCGACTTGCGTCCTTTCAGCTTCTTCAGATATGAAAAGATGGTCTGATGCATGGTCTCTAATGAACGGTCGATGTTCCTGTTGTCTATCTTCGGAAGAAGATGCTGCGAGGCTCCTTCAGAAAGACAGCTTTGAACACATCGAATGGAGTCAAAGTGACTGATGTATCGGTTCTGCATCGGATCAGTGGTCATGTACTTGGCACGGACAGCAAATCGCTGCCTGTGGAAGTCTTCCTTCTTGATGTAGACAAGGAAGGGGACAACATTCGGAAACTGCTGGACAAGGTTGAGCATGACAGGAATGCTCAAGTGGACACCTTCAACAATCAGCGATGAACGCAAGTCAACAAATGACTTAATAACCGATGTAAGCTGCTGACCAACAAGATCAGATTGAGCCTGATAACCTTTAATGCACTGCATGTTAGCTTTAAAAAAAAAAAAAAAAAATTTAAATTGCAAATTAAAATCAACAAACAAAAACAAATATAAAAACACACATAAAAAAGCACAAACCAAAATCACATAAATTTCAATTGTATAAATTAGTCGGTGCAATTACTCATGTGATAAAATATTAAAAACTCAATAAAACGAATATTTTTCTCAATGAATGTGTAATTTTGCTTTGTTTGTTTTGTTGATTCAATTGCAATTTAAATGATGAAGACATACCCTTTCTGACTCTTCCATTTTGTGGTCTGGGTCGACAACGTCTCCACACTCGTAGGTTGACTTGTAGAGTATCGGATACTCCTCCTTTGAGTAGAAAGTTCTCATTGCGTGGCGAATCGAGTCAGTTGACAAGATGTGGTTGACTGAGAGCCTGCTTGCGATGAGCGACGCCATTGTCGACTTTCCGGTGCCCGGCGCGCCACTCAGCAGTATGATGAAGAACCGCCGGTCTTCCATGAAATCGAGCGACAAGCGGAAATCGACTGAATAACGTATTTTTCTGAATTGATGGACGTGGAGTGAAGCGCAAGCGAGGCGATGAAATTGCATTCTGGTTAGGACGACAAATTGACCTGATTTTGAATAGGTGCGTTGGTTGTGGAAGAGATTGTTTGATCCATTTCCTAATATTGCAGAAAGTTGGCTGGTTGGACAGTATTGAAGAAAATTAAACATCCAGTCGGCCATTGCCCCACTTAAGGGCTGTTGACAACCCATCGCTCGAAATACTTCTGTTAATGAATGAGATGAATATCTACGCATATATTGAGGTTGATTGGAATCGATTTTTGGAACTTCTTCATGCTCAAAAATTATGTCCGGGATTTCATTGACGGTCGTGTATATCCAGATTACCTTTCGTTCAAGTAAAGAATCTGGAGAAACTTCCATCTTTTGTAATAGTATTCAATTTTGTCAGATTTGTAAAATATTAATATTTTAATTAATCTCTTTAAATTTGCTGAAATTAAATTGTTTTTAACATATATATAGTAGATTAAATATTGTAAAATAATTTAATATGTTTTTATTTCAGAATACATCGTTGTTAGGATTAAATCATGGTTTTTATCATTTAATTATTTATATAATATCTTTATATAAGTTGATAATTATAAATATTCAATAAAATATTTCTTTTTTATAAAATAAATCAATTCTTAAATTATTATATATTCCATTTCAATTTTTATTATCAAGGAAAATAATTATCTCAAAATTGAAATAAATGAATATAAATTCTATAGAATTATATCGTTATAATATTTTTAGTTTTTACTAATGCATAGTCACTAAGAAGTATAAAAAATATAAATTTTATTTCTTAAAGAATTATATACATAGATAAATTGAAAACAAATCACGTTTAAATAAATAATTAAATTAATTAATTAAATTAGATTAAATTAATTAATTAAAATTATTGCAGGATGCATAGTAATTATTATTAGCGCCAAAGTAGTGATGGCGTTTAACTTCTTTGACAGGAACAGGTTCTTCTTTGACTTCTGGAACTGGAGCTGGGCATGGCTCTTTAACTGGTTCTGGTTCTTCAACAGGAACACAATCAGATAGTTTTGAAACAATTCTGTTTTCTTCAATTTTGACTGCTGGAACGGCTGGAAGCTTTTCTAAGCAAATTCTCGCTGCTGCCAATTGTGTCAAAAGGCATTTGATATCAACATCTGAATCGTCTGGTTGAATGAAAACTGGAATACCAAGATCCTTCATTACATCTGCTGCAAGCTTTGCGCTCTTTTGAGTATCATTTGCATTAAGGCTTCCAAAGTTTATCTTGTCTGGTGCAAAATTGTCTAATATTGCACACATTGCATAAGGGCAATTATCAAATCCTTTAACATCATGCTTGGCAGCAAGATCAAGTGCTCAATGGAGAAGAATATCATTGAATCCCATTCCTTTTCTGTTATCTTTATCTAAATCTCCATATGCTGCTCGACCAATTGAATATCTCTCAATAAGGGTCCAAATGTAACCACGGATAATTTTGACATTGTTATCATGAATATCTTTTCCAGCGATACCAATTAGGTGGACACCATCCTCAAAGAACATCTGAATTGACAAATCGCTATTTTGAATCATTTCAACACCTTTTTGTGGTTCTTGTGCCCATTGACGTTTTGGTTCTTTTCCTGTCAATATCTTGGAAAGCTCAACGAATGCAACCCAATTTATTAAATCTTTTGTGATATCCTTAACATGAACATCTGCATTTCCTCTTGATAATTGTTCTTCAAACCATCGAATGAAAACTTTATTTTCAAGTGCTAAGTTCTGTTTAGCTTGTGTTGAACTCATTGTTAGAAACAATAAAAATGAAATCATTGTTTGATGAAATTTGGTTGAACAATCACAATAAATCGTATCGTTCTTGATTGAGAAGAAGATGGATGTTTGAAGAATTTCCTTTTGATTATTTCAAATTGAAGAAAATATCGAAAATTGAGAAATTCAAGAAAACATTTGATAAACACATTTTGAAAAGAATCAAATTTTATAGTCTTCCCAAAAAATTTTGATATAGATTTTAAATGAACTTGGCTGTTTAAACTTTGAAAAAATAATATAAATAATATTCTCAATTTTGAACAATTTATATATCAGGAATAATGAAGTAACAATTTATAATTACAAATAATTATGAATTTTTTGCAGTATATATTATAAATATATTTTTTAAACTCATGATCACAAGAAAAAAATAAGATAAACAAATTTGAAAAAATTCAGAAAATAAAAAATTTTGAATAAAAAAAAATTACTCAGAAAAAAAAATCAAAAATATATATAAGGCAGATAGCCCATAACATAAATTTTCAAGGATTTTATCTTATATGCTGTTATTCTAATAAGTATTTATAATTCTAGAAAGGCTACAAACAGTAAATCATACTTTATGGCAACTATGAAGAAGCATTTTAATAAAATTTGGCTTATTTTAAAAGGTCAATTCAAGGCCAATTTAAGGTCAAATTTTATTAAGATATCTCCTTATAGCTGCCATAAAGTTTTGATAGAAACCGTAACTTTTTAAAAAAAGAAAAACAACTTTTTCTTGGAATAAAAGTGTAATAAACCCTTTTTGAATTTGTTTCCTATCAAAACTTATTGGGGTGACTATATTTTCTTCTCTCAATTTAAACCAAAGTTGAATAGACATCTCAAAAATTCATGCAATTATTTGAATAATCTCACAAAATTGAGGCAAACTTTTCGGAGAATACAAATGAAAATTTCTACAACATCTATGCAAAATTTTCTATAAAATTAAACATCAAAACAAATAAATAAAGGATCTTCCCTTTTCTTGAGAAGATTGTATAATTATTAACATTATAGATATTTTGATCAATTTTTTTTAAAAAATCAAATAATTTCTTGAAACAAACAGCGAAAAACAGCAGATTCTTTTTAAACAGATCAATTAAAGCAATAAACACGATCAAAATTATGTTTTTTAATGGCCAAACAAAAAAGTCATTTTCACTTTATATAAAAAAAGTCATTTTTACTTTACATAAAAAAGTCATTTTCACTTTACATAAAAAAGTCATTTTCACTTTACATAAAAAAGTCATTTTCATTTTACATAAAAAAGTCATTTTCACTTTACATAAAAAAGTCAATTTCACTTTACATAAAAAAGTCATTTTCATTTTACATAAAAAAAGTCATTTTCATTAAAGTGTGTATCATTTATTATGTTTATTCATTTAAAATTTTTCATTTTTTTCTTATAAGCATTCAGAAAGTTTCGAACATTAAGGTAATTCACGAAATTGTCACCAATTCCCATTTCATAAAACTTTTCTGACTCTTCTTTATTAACCACTATCCCAATTCCATTTTCCAGAATAAATCCATAATAAATCATTGCATCTGTGTGACCTTTGTCTGCAGCCATTTTAAAATATCTTGCAGCTTCCTTTCTATCAGCAGGGATTTCATTACCGAAAAACAGCATTTGAGCATAATGAAACATTGATTTAACAATTCCTTTATCAGCTGACATTTTTAGATAAAATGCTGCCTCTTTATTGTTAGCAGGAATAATATCTCCATTATGCAAGTATAAACCATAAAGTCCCATACATATTGCATTTCCTTTATCTGCTGCCATTTTGAAATATTTCATTGCTTCAACTTTATTCATTGGTACTCCTTTGCCTTCAAATAAATACTTTGCATAAAAACCCATTGCCTTATCATTGCCACAATCTGCTGCTGCTTTGAAATATTTGGCTGCTTCACTTTTATTCTCTTGAATTATGTCGCCTTTGTCCAACATTAAACCATAAAATAGCATGGAATATGGATTTCCTTGATCAGCTGCCATCTTGTAATATTTTGCTGCTTCTTTTTTATCTTGAGCAACTCCATTTCCATTTTCAAGCATACTTCCATAATAATGAATTGCTTTAATGTTACCTTTATCAACTGCCATTTTTATGAATTTTACTCCTTCTGACTTATTTTCAGGGATTCCATCTCCTTCAAATAACATTTTGCCATACAAATACATTGCTTCAACATTTCCATGAACTGAAGATAACTTCAAATACCTTGCTCCTAGTGTTTTATCGACTTCGACACCAATTCCTTGTATTAACATCATTGCATAACCATAAATTGCATGCAAATTACCTTCATTTGCAGCCATTTTATAATAACGAGCACATTCTTCTCTATTAGAAGGAGTATCGTCAGATATCAAAAGTCTTGAGTAGTCAATCATTCCGTCAACATTTCCATTATCTGCTGATTTTTTATAATATTTGATAGATTCTTTTAAATCAATTCCAACTCTTTTCTCGTATTCTTTAAGATATGCATATCTGTACATTGACTCAGAATGACCTTTATCCGCTGCCATTTTATAATATTTAGCGGCTTTATTCACATCATTTGGAATTGTTTCATGGTTTTCTTTATACATGGCATAATTGTACATTGAGTTTTCGTTTCCTTTGTCAGCTGCTAATTTAAAATACCGACATGCTTCAATATCATTACATTTAATTCCATCTCCTTCTTTTAACATCATTGCCAAATTATGCATTGCATTAACATGTCCTTTATCTGCTGCCATTTTATAGTATTTTGCTGATTCTTTTTTGTCAACTGGAATCCAACTACCTTCATACAATAATAATGCATATTTATACATACTGTCAATGTTGCCTTTATCTGCTGCCATTTTATAATAGTTTGCTGCTTCTTTTTTGTCAGCAGGAATCCAATTACCTTCATACAATAATAATGCATATTTATACATACTGTCAATGTTGCCTTTATCCGCTGCTTTTTTATAATAGTTTGCTGCATCTTTCAAGTTTTGAGTAATTTCGTCGCATTCACTTAACAACCATGCATAATTAATCATTGCTTTTATGCTCCCTTTATCTGCTGCCATTTTGAAGTATTTAGCTGCTTCATTTGCATTTTTTGTTATACCTTCTCCTTTTATTAGTTTCATTCCATAATTGTTCATTGCATCAATCTGCCCTCTATCTGCGGCATCTTTGTAATATTTGGCTGCTTCAGCTTTATTCATTGGTACTCCCTCTCCTTTGTTTAGCATGACACCATAATTGTTCATTGAATCTACATGGCCTTTATCGGCTCCTATTTTGAAATACTTTGCTGCTTCTTCTTTATTTACAGGAATTCCATTTCCCTCTTTAAGCATCCAGCCATAATTGTAGATTGCATTCAGATGACCTTTATCTGCAGCCAATTTGAAATATTTAGATGCTTCCAATTTATTCATTGGGACTCCATTTCCTTTAATTAGCATCATGCCATAATCAAACATGGCTTCGATCTTGCCATGATCTGCTGCAAGTTTGCAGAAGCGAGCAGCTTCTTCATAATTAATTGGAACCTCTTTTCCAAAAAAGTATTTTTGGTAGTTACTATAAAGAGAATCTGGATCAGTATTGCCTTTTGAATGATCAGAAAGTTTCGATTCCTTTTTTACTTCATCTTTTTTAAAAATCGATTTAATATCTTTTTCTTTTTTCTTGGTTTTGCTTTTAAGATAATCATTATATGAAAGAATAGGTTTTCCTGTATTGAATGAAATTTCATATTCATCAATGTAATCAATATAATTCAAATAATCTATTTCATCTACTAAATCAGTAATGAATTCTGGATCTGATTTTAGTTCTTCAACGATTTGGCTGAAGGAAGGACGATCTTTTGGATCTTGTGACCAACATTTCTCAATCAATGTCCGATATGAATCTGGAACTGAAGAATCCATTTTGGGTCTTTCTCCATTTTTTAGTTTTTTAACTAATCCACTAAATGTTATTTTACCAAAAGGAACTTCATTTGTTATAATTTCATAAGCAATTAATGAAAAGGAATAAACATCTCCAGCTTTTGTAAAATCTTCATCTTGTAGCAATTCTGGAGGTGAGTATAGAAAAGTACCTTTGAATGCTGTCGATGCAGACAAAGATAAACTATTTGAGTTTTGGTGAAGAATCTTTGAAAGACCGAAATCAGTAATTTTTGGATACAAATTTTCATCCATTAAAATGTTGTCTGGCTTTAAATCCCGATGAATAATTTTGTTCGAATGTAAAAATGACATTGCCGAAGCTATTCCATATAATATAATCAATTTTGTTGTATCATTCCATTTGTCACTGGCAACTCCTCTTCTCTCTAGTAATATTTGCTCTGTTAATGCTCCGTTAGTAATATATTCGGTAATAATGACTGGCTTCGGATCATTACCAAAATCGATTGGACTAAATCCGATAAATTTGACTATTGAAGGATGATTTAACTTTGATATAATATTCACTTCTCTAATCAAACCTCGAATGATTTCTTTATCATCCAACATTGCTTTTTGTATTTTGGCTGCGAAAATTTGATCAGTTTTCTTTTCCTTGACTTTGTATACTTCACCAAATGAGCCTTTGCCGATCAGTTCTAGAACTTCATATCTATTAAGATCAAAAGAGTACTCTTTTTCAACCAATATTGGAGATTTACTCATTTAACCAAAAAGAAAAATGAGATTGAATTTATGAAGCAGTTATTAATTGAATATTAATCGTTAATAACGAATACGTTATCTCTCAATTTTTTCAATTATTTTCTGTATTAAAAAAAACCCCCACCAAAACCGTTTACAATTTTTATCGGGAGAATAAAAGTTTTTATTTATATGGAATCCCATCATTTTATTGATATTTTTCATTAACAAACTTATAATAAATATTTACAAAGCTTCTATATTTATATAAAGTTTTATTCTAATCGAAAATATTTATGGAATATTAGCGATATAAATGATACACGATTTATTTTTTTTTTTTCTGATAAAGCATAATTAAATTGTTAGATAAATAAGACCCATAATTTTTTACAAGGTCAACTTAAATATGTATGAAGTTACGTGATGATGATTTTTTTTATTTCTATTTTTTAATCAATGTGTGTATTATTTTCTCATCTAAATAAGATTTATACCCAACTATAAATTAGATGGGTTATTTTTTTTTACAAAATGAAGCTTTTATTGTTGCATATTTACATAAATAGATAATTCATAGATTTTGAACCATTTTTTTCAAATAAACTAATAATCTTTGTAAAGAAATTATTTTTTGCCATTTTTTATAAATAAATAATGAAAAAAAAAAACAAATACCAAAAATATAGTTTTATAAATAACGTATTTTTATACGTTACATTTTTTTTATTTTCACTTAAATTTCGATTAAATATAATAATTGATATATTAATAATATCATAATAAATCATAATATATATTATAAACCATATATTGATAATAATAATAATCATATAAAATATAAATATTAAGATATTAATCTTTTAAAAATAATTAATTTTAACGTATTTATATAGAATATTGAGACCTCGCGTGGTCAAAAACGTGTTTTTTTGAATATAAAAACGTATTTTTGCTCGTTATTTTCTAAGGTAACGTATTTTAAAATAACGATTTTTTTAAAATTATATATTTTAGAGACACTTCAATTATTTTTTTTGAAGCAGATTAAAACTAATAAATATTATAATAATCTTATATAAAGTCATATATAAATAAATATTATTATATTATTCACTAAATATTAGGATATTCCTTTTTCAAAAATGTCAAATAATAACGTATTTACATAGAATATTGAGACCTCGCGTGGTCAAAAACGTGTTTTTTTGAATATAAAAACGTATTTTGGCTCGTTATTTTTTAAAATAACGAATATTATAATAACGAATTTTTTAAAATGGGCAATTTTTGGAAATCCTTTAATTATTTTTTTTGAAGAAGATTAAAACTAATAAATATTATAATAATCTTATATAAAGTCATATATAAATAAATATAATTATATTATTCAGTAAATATTAGGATATTCATTTTTCAAAAATGTCAAATTATAACGTATTCACATAGAATATTGAGACCTCACGTGGTCAAAAACGTGTTTTTTTGAATATAAAAACGTGTTTTTGTACGTTATTATAAATAAAAAATAACGAATTTCTGTAACAATAAATCATCAATTTTATCATAAAAAAATAACTATTATTATTATAAAATTAAAAAATATTCATTCATGAATTTTTTAATAAGTATATAACGCATAAAAACCTCATGGCCATAAGCTTATATCGTATTAATAATAATAATAATAATTTTTTTTCGTTTTTCTTTCATTAGAAAGAAAATAATGATATGGGGCACATATATAAATCAATCATGCAGGAGAGAACATTGATTTTTATGTTATGTAAAAAATAATAATATTTATCTTTTTATTCGTTCAGTAATTAAAGATGGTCCTAAATTATATTTTATTCCACATTGGAATATATTTCCAAATTTATTATTAAAATATATTTTTTTCATAAAAACAAAAATGCAGGGGGTTTTTATTAAAATTCATTTTCCTATCATTTTATATATATATATATATATAAAATGTAGCTTCTCTTCAAAAACTACAATTCGAAATTTCTTTTTATATATACGCCATATTGTAATTTTTCATTTTTAATTTTAAAATGAAAAAAGATTTGTCACTTTTATCAAAATGACTTTTATAGGTAAATGATTGAATGATTTGAAAGGCTTCTCAATTTAGACTCAAAAAACCTTTTGCAACTTTTTTTTGTTTCTGAATATAATAAGCATTTCATTTGAAAAATTAAAATCTTGTTTTTGGAGTATATTCATTTCATTCTTTTGAATATTTGTCTAATAATAGTTCTATTATCATCCAACATTCACATTGAATTTATTTTTGTTTCTTGTGGATTCTGTCTACACAGTTTCTTATTGATGATGTATATATTATTACATAAAAATAAACAATTATATGCTTAAAATTTGTATTTTTATTTAAATAAAAAAAAAAATAATGAGTTCATGTTCAACTATGTGATATAATTCTACTGGAAGCATTACTATTATATCATCTCTGCTTAAAATATAACTACTAATTGATTTTAACTTTGAACCTTCTCCAATTTCAATGATTTGCATTTTACGGCACCCAAAAAAAACTGATTTGAATTTTCAGGCAACAAACTGATGTTCCTTCGAAAACATTGTCACCAATTGAATACAAATTGGAATCATCTTCAAAATCATTGATAAAGCAACTGACTTCTTGATAATTTACTTTTTTACAAGGTGTCAATAGAATGTCATAATAATCAAGCATTGGATCAGATTTGATTGCAAATGCATTAGCAGCAAATAAAACATTTTCTTCTTTATTCTTTACATTAATGATGCCAAATTCAATGTCGCTTCGATTTATGCAAAATCCGTCTTCAATTTCCTCAATTGTTGAAGGAACGGTTATTTTTTTGACATTTCTCCAATCTAATGAACTTTTGAAAATTTTTTTAATTGGTGAATCACTAGAAAAATTAATACAGCATTTTTTTTTGCATTCAAAATTTGAAATACTTGTTACTTTGAATTTTTCTGAGCCGTATTCAATTTCATTAGGAACATCAAATTGATAATTTGTAGATTTGTATTTGACTAATGAAGCTGTTCTTTCGTATTCATCAATGATATATTCTGCTTCATTGTATTCAATGGTTTTCATTACATGCAAAATAATTTTATCAATATTATTTTGATAAAAATATAATTTCTTGAGATCAGGAAAAGTATAGGTGGTGGAATCGTAATGCCCATATTTAAATAATAAATGAATGCTCCTTTGGTATTTATGAAGTAATTTTGTAATATGAAATTTTTGGTTTCATATTGTTTTCGTTTTTTTTTTTTTTTTTTTTCCATTTTTCCATATCAGATCTTGTAAAGGCTAATGCAAATAGAAAACAATCAATTCCTTTTAAAAATGAAAGAATTGCAAAAACTACTCATCTGCTATATAGACAATCCAGTTGATTATGATTTGGATTTTTCAAATTTAGTAAATTTTATAAAAAATGAAAAAGTCAATGAAAATTTAGAAGAACAAAAAGAATTTTTTTATTTACTTTTAAAAATTGCCAATAACCATTCAAGACAGCACAATTTTCGTAGCAAAATTGAAAATCTTCTCCTTTACTATTCAGAAGAGATCAAACAACATTTTTCAGCTACAGAAATTATCGATATTTTCAAAAATAACCAATTATTAATACACTTACTTATTACCAATAAAATCATTACAGTTGATAGATCAATTGCTAATTTAATTATTGAAAAAAGTGAAATAAAAGGATCATCATCATATTTAATTTTTTTTTACACCGAAATTGAACACTTTATAGAAAAAGAATTCCTAGAAATAATCAAAGAAGATATAAACAAGATTGATTCGGATATTTTTAATAATTTTGAAGTAAAACGCCAAAAAGGAGAAAATGATTGTTATCTTAGTTTACTAATCAGGAATGATTCAGTTGAAGAATTTGTTGCTTATGTTAATAGAGCCAATTTGCCACTAAAAACAACAACAATAAAGCCATCTATATTTGAAACCAATTCATTTTTACAAAACAAAACACCAACATTGATTGAATATGCAACTTTTTTTGCTTCAATTCAAATTTTTCAATTTTTAAGATATAATAACGTTGAACTTAAATCATCATTGTGGCTTTATGCAATTCATTCAAATAATCCAGAATTCATTCATATTTTAGAAGAAAATAAAGTTAAACCACCGGAAGAATCATATAAAATATGCGTTTTTGAAGGAATTAAATGCCATCACAATGAAATTGTTGACTATATCATTGATACTTTTTTATATGATGATGCTATTGATGTTTCTGAAATAAGTATTCGATATCATAACTATGCATATTTTCCAAATGACCTTTTCCAAAGAGATACATTTTATTATTTATATCAAAACAAATATCTTACACTTGTTGATCTTTTTATGGAAAAAAAGAAGAATGAGATAGAGCAAGAAATAATTTCAATTCATTTTAATTTGATAATGAAATTTATCATTTTTGTTTGAATGGTATTCAATTGAGTACTTGTTAAATAAAATTTTATATAATATTTTAATATTCAACCATTACGTGATGCAGCTATAAATAATCGTTTAGATGTAGTTTATTTTTTATTGATGAAACAGACCAAAACTTGTAATAACTTTAATGGACTGAATAATTTAACTAAAATACCAATTCCTCCATCGATTACTTCAATAGACAAATTGGGATTTAATGCATTATCATCATTAACAGAAATTATAATTCCGCAGTCTGTTACTGAAATTGATGATTATTTGTTTTCAGAATGCATTTCATTAAAAAAAATAGAAATCCCTTCATCAGTCAAAAAAATCGGAGATTATGCATTTAGTGGATGCACACAACTCAATAAAGTATCAATTCCTTCTTCTGTAATTTCTATTGGCGATTTTTCTTTCAGTTTTTGCTCATCATTAAAAAGAATATCAATTTCTTCATCAGTATCTTATATCGGAAAATCCGCATTTGATAATTGTACATCATTAGAACAAATAATTATTCCATCATCTTTAACAACGATTAATGAATATACGTTTAGAGAATGCACGTCTTTGAAAAGAGTAATACTCCCATCGTCTATTATTGATATAAAAAACTATGCATTTTTCGGATGCAAATTATTAAAAGAAATAACAATTCCTTCTTTTTTAAGTTCAATTGGATTTTATGCCTTTAATGAATGCTCTTCAATAGTAAAAATAACAATACCTTCAACAATTACCTCAATTAAACCAAAGTCATTTTATAAATGCTCCAATTTAAAGCAAATATCAATTCCCAATTCAGTAACTGAAATTGGATATGAAGCATTTGAAGAATGCACATCATTGGAAGAAATATCAATACCTTCTTCAATAACAAGAATTGAAAAATCTTTATTTCATAAGTGTACATCATTGAAAAATATAAATATACCTGAGTCTGTTACTGAAATCATGCAAAATGCTTTTAATGGGTGCTCATCATTAGAACAAATAAAAATACCTCCTTTATTAACAATAATAGAAGAATGTGTATTTAGTGAATGCTCAAGTTTAAAGCAAATATCAATACCAAATTCAGTAAATTCAATAAAAGATGGTGCATTTAGTTCATGTTCATCGTTAGAAGAAATATCAATTCCTTCATCCATTGTTTCAATTGGAGAATCAGTTTTCGAAAAATGCATTTCATTACAACAAATTATAATTCCATCTTCGGTAACTGTAATAGAAAAAGGCACTTTTTACCAATGCTCATCATTAAAAAATATACATATTCCATCTTCAATCACTAAAATAGGAGGATTTGCTTTTTATGGATGTTCATTATTAACGAATATAAAAATTCCATCTTCAATAACAGAAATAAATGAATATTGTTTTAAGGAATGCACTTCTTTAGCAGAGATAAATATTCATTCATCAATAACTACAATTAAATGCAATGCTTTTGAAAATTGCACATCATTAAAACAAATAACGATTCCTTCTTCTATTACAAAAATAGAAGGCGGTGCTTTTTATGGATGCTCTTCTTTAAAACAAATTTCAATTCCTTCTTCTGTTACAATAATTTCAAATGCAACATTTGAAAGTTGCACATCTTTACAACAAATAACGATCCCTTCTTCAATAACTGAAATCGATTGTTGGGCTTTTAATGGTTGCACTTCATTAAAGCAATTATCAATTCCTTCATCTGTATTAAAAATCAGCTATCGTGTTTTTAATCAATGCATATCTCTTGAACAAATAACACTGCCATCGTTTTTAACAATGATTGATTGCTATCTGTTTTATGAATGCTCTTCATTAACGCAAATAGATATTCCATCTTCTGTAACTGTAATTGAAAAATATGCTTTTTATAGATGCAAATCTTTGAAAAAAGTATCAATTCCTCCATTTATAACAAAAATAGGAGTGGAAGCTTTTGCTGAATGTTCATCATTAACGGAATTATCAATTCCATTTCCTTCAACTTTAGAATCAATTGGTAGCTATGCTTTTCATGGATGCCCATTAAATCAAGAAATTCCAATTCATTCCTCAACTTATATTGAAGATAACGCCTTTACAAAACCTGCAAGAATTATAAAAATTTAATTTTATTTATATAACTAAAAACATACATTAAAAGCTTTTTTTGCTTTGTTTCTCATAATTTACTTACATTCCTGTTGAATTTAAGGAAAATGTTGATTTTAAAGGAAAATCTGACAGAAACCGTTTATTTTTCTTTTAAACATTTTTGATATTTTAGAACTCAGTATTTAAAATATTAATAAACTTAATACATAACAATGTTATGTATTCGCATATTAATATAATTATAAGAACAAAATCAATTTTTAACTAATTTTCAAATGAATAAAATGATGATATAATATCTTCGGGAATTGCAACATGTTGCGCCATGCAAAAATGCGAACATCCAATTTTTTGTCACTTTCTCCAATGATTATTTGTTGGTTATCATCAGCATACTTAAAGTATTAATTATTTGGTGAAATTGTAATATTCTTGAGATCAAATGTGCTGTTATACCAACCTTCTTGGAGTTCTTAAACACTAGCTGGAATAGAAATTTGTTTTAATGATGAATTATAAAATGTTTTTTTATTTCAATTGAAATCAGGGCCTGATCTTCTTCAAAGTTAATCTCTTTAATTAAATGGTTTTCTTTAAATGAATTTTCGGAAATTTTTGAAATGTTAAAAATTTTATAAAATAATTAATAAAACGAGGTATTGTAACATTGCTCATTGTTCTGATAGATTGGACAACTTTTGCTGTAAGATTGCTTTCATCTATTTCAAAATTTATTCCATCTTTATTAGCTACATGGATATGCACTTTTTCTTGCAGAATTTAAAATATCAATAAAAAGAGTTTCTTCTACTTTTATCAGCTGAATAATCGAAGTATAGTTTAATTAAAAGCAATAAAATATAAATTTTATAAATCTCTTAAATCTTTTACAACATTCTATAACTTCTTGAATTGTCCAAATAATCTCTATAATTGAAATGCGTTCACTCGATGAAAAAATATTAATTGGAATTTAAAGCCAACTAACATTTTTAATTTCATTTGATGGTACAATTAAAATCAGTGATTTCAAAGAAATAATTTCATGATAGCCCCTGCAAAAAAACAGAGCAGCATTTATATTTTCTTTCATAATCAATAAAAAATAAAATAACAATTATTATGATTTTTTTGGAAAATTCTTATTTTATGGAAAGATATTTAAAAAATAATTGTAGATTTTGTGTTTTCAATAATTCAAAAGGAATAATTGATTAATAGCCATTTATCAAATCAAAAAAGATCGTTATAAAATTAAATACATGAAATTGATATAATATATTAGTTTATCTCGTCGTATGTATTTACTGTGATTTTAGGACTTCGTCCTAAAACCCCAGTAACTCAAGAATTTAAAATCATAACTTTAAACACGAACATATTATTCAATTTACAATGCCACTGATTCATCACCCCTTCATAAATGATTTTCATAAATTTTATCCTCAAATCTCAAAAGTCAAATATTGAAATCATAAATTTTATACGTAAAGTTGCAAAAATGCATTAATTGAGAAGTCATTCAATTCATAATATTCGTTAGTAGCAAAAATGCAAAAATGCATTAATTGAGAAATCATTCAAATCATAAAATTCGTTAGTAGCAAAAATGCAAAAATGCAAGCTGCAAGAAATGCAAAATTGAATGAAAAAATGCATTAATTGAATATGATTTAACGGTTATTATTTGCAAAATTTTATAAATCCGTTATTTGCAAAAATGCATTAATTGAATACTCTCACAAATTATAAAATTTTAAAAAATCCGTTATTTGCAAAAATGCATTAATTGAATACTCACATAAATCGAAAAAAATTTTTATAAATAAACGTTCACCACAAATTGTAAAATTATTTTATCATTTATTTTTATATCACATGTCTCAAAAAAATAAATCTAATTTTATTTTAATTTAATTTTTTATCTAATATAAAAATATGACTAAATCAATTGTTGATGACAAAATGAATAAATTATATAAACAAATTAATAAATATTATAAAACAATAAATCGTAAAATGTTAAAACAAATTGTAAAGCGTACTGATGAAATAACAGATTTATATTATGAATACGTAAATCCTGATATGAATGATAAAGAGAAGCGACAAAATGAAAATACATTATTGACCAAAAGAATTTTAAATAATGAAAAGTGTAACGAAGTTTGTACATTTAACGGTGTTTTAACTTTCATTTGCGGAATTTATCATTTTCTTTATGCTTACGACAACGAACCGAATAAATTATTCCATCATTGTAATATTTGGGATTTCATGCATTGCACACTTCATGAATTCGATATGGAAAAGAAATTTATGTTTCTATTTAATGATGAAAATATACCCGAAACGGTTGAAAGATTTTTAAATATTGACGATTATGAAATAATGAAATTATTAAAATTAAATTTTAATTAAATAATTATTTTTATATCACATGTCTCAAAAATAAATCTAATTAGTTTTTTATTTTTTAATTTTTTATCTAATATAAAAATATGTCATTAGACAATACGCCAACAAATAAATTAATTGAGTTATCAAATTTATTATATAATGAAAATTTAACAATTAATGATTGGAAAAATGAATTTGATAATGAAAATGATTTACGTGAAAATTTAATTGAAATGTTAGTTTCAGATATTTTAAATAAAGGATATGATGGAGAAAATAATTATAATTCCATGTATTGGTTCGTGAAAGGTTTAAATATTCCATCACCGAAACCACTTAAACGTTACATAGATTCAGATGATTATTTATTCAAAAATTTAAATAAATACAAAATTCGAGATTCACTTGATGATTTCAACCGTCAACGTTTACATGAAAAATTCAACCGTGATTTACATAAAAAAGATTCTTCATTTCTTGATGAATTAATGAAGCATTCCAAAGATATTCGTGAATTTTGGAGAAGTGATTTATTATATAATTCACCACCAGCTGATGCATTAAATGATGAGGAATTTTTCCCTGAAGAAAAACCAAAAGATATTAATTTACGTAATATTAAATCATTTAAAGAATGGCAAAAATTAGATGATGAACAACAAACATTAGTGGATGATATGATGAAATCATTATATAAAACACCTACTAATTGGGAAATTAATTTTGAACTTTTAAACAATAAAGGCAAAAAATTAATGTTTCCATTACTTAAAAATTTCTTTCAGGAATACATTGACCCATTACCAATGGATAAATACAAAATAGAATTTAAAGTTAAAGGTCAATGGCATTCTAAACCATTAACACCAGAAGTTTATAATAAATTAATGGAAAATTTCACTGAAGAACATTTTATATTCGACCTTGACGAAATACCAGCAGAATTTACGGGATTCAATAGTGGTGACAATGCAGATTTACCTGATTGGTCATTATTTTCATCATTAAGATTTTCAAAATATTTGCATAAAGATAGGGTCCGTAAAGACGTTGGTGGTTCATTCTTTAATTATATAGCTAATGATAAAGTACCCAAAAAAGTTATTGAGTATTTAAAACGTCTTCAAATATTTGATTCATTAGTGGATGAAAAAGTAAATGTTCTTGAAGAAGCAAAAGAATTCACTCGAAGTTATTATGATAATTTAACTGGTGATTTAGAATATGAAACCATTGAAATTCCAGCAAAAATTACAAAATCAACTAAACAACGTGAAGAATTGGATGATTGCTGCTTCGTTTATGCTCTCAAACAAACAGGTTATTATTCAGATGATATTTTAAATCAAATACGATTAAGAATTAATAATAGGTATTTATCACAAGGTTCAATTGAAAAAATATGTCAAGAGTTTAAGATACATATTAAGTTATCATATATTGATGACAGCAGCGATAGAAAAAATAAAAAGACAACGGTTCAACAATGCAAAAACAAAGTCCGTAAATCATATTTGGGAGTCAAAGATGCTGAACCTCAACGAACCCATACATTTAACGTTTATGAAGACCATTATTTCATAGAAGAGAAAACACCATTTAGTACTTATTACATCAAAAATCTTCATAAAAATCTTGATGATGATAAATACAATAAAGAATATAAACAAGAACATTGGATAAAAGCAAGATATTATATTTCATCATCAAATTTAGTCCGTGAATTAATGAAGCAAGGATATTTTAATCCAATCACTTATGGACAATATCGAATATTAAAAACGGTTTTCTATCATGAATTTGATAAAGATTTAACAAATATTAATTTAGAATATGACCCAGAATATTGTACAAAAATAATAGCTCCAAAAATTGTTAAAGAAAGCGAAAACAAAACAGACCCTACTTATTGGTATGCTGACTTTGAAGCCGACGTTTCAGGTAATATTCATAAACCATTTATGTGTGTTCTTCAATCACAAAATGGAAAAATTAATGAATGCTTTAAAGGTGAAACATGTAATAAACAATTTCTTGATTTCTTACCTGATAATGCAGTTGTTTATTTCCACAATTTAGCATATGATTTTCGAATGTTTTCGTCTTTAGTTAATATCAAAAATACTATAATTAAAGGAACAAAATTAATGAAAGCAAATGTTGAATATAACGATAAAAAGATTTTCTTTAAAGATTCATTGCCAATGTTGAATTGTAAACTTTCACAATTACCTTCTATGTTTAATTTGGGCATTAATGTTCAAAAAGAAATTTTCCCATACAAATATTACACTCTTGAAAGATTAAATACCAACAAAGGAGTAATTAATGATGCAGGCTTAAATGAAGATCAAAAATGGACAACAGATGATTATGAATTATTTAAATCAAACATTGATAAAATCCCTAAATGTAGAATTGATGAAAACCATTTCGACATGTGGTCATATGCAGAATTCTATTGTAAACAAGATGTAAACATCCTTAGACTTGGATTTAATGAATTCAGAAATGGATTTATTAAAGATTTCAGTATTGACCCATTTAATTTCATTTCCATTTCTTCACTCGCTAATGAAGTATTTAATCAACGTGTTTATTATCCTAATGGTAACCTTTTAAAAATAGGTGGTCATGTTCGTAAGTTTTGCTCAAAAGCTGTTTATGGAGGACGTTGCATGACTGCTTACAATAAAAAATGGCATATATTAAAGCTACTTTGTGATTTCGACGCTGTATCATTATATCCTTCAGCTATGGCACGTTTATATACCGTTGAAGGTAGACCTGAAGTTATCAAATCTGAACAATTAAACCTTGAATTCCTTTCAAAACAAGGTGCTTACATTGTTGAAATCAAAATTACTAAAGTTAATAAACATTATCCTTTCCCACTCATTGTTCGTAAAGTAAACGGATTAAATCTTAATGACGATAACTTAAAAGAAGGTGAAACATTAAATATAATTGTCGATAATATATCATTAGAAGATCTCATTGAATTTCAAAAAATAGAGTTTGAATTCATCCGTGGTTATTATTGGGCAGGCAAACGTGATTATACAATCCAAAAAGAAATTAAGAAAATATTTAATAAAAGACTTGAATATAAGAAGCAACATAACCCATTACAACAATTATATAAATTAATTATGAATTCATGCTATGGTAAAACTATTGAAAAACCAGTTGATAAAGATATTAAATATATGAATGATGACGATTTTGAGAAATATTGGATCAAAAACTATAATAAAATAATTGAAGATACATTAATTGAGAGTAGAAAGACACCAATTCACGCTGTAAAAGTTATTAAACAAATTGAAAACCATTTTAACTTTTCACTTCTTGGTATTCAAGTTCTTTCTATGTCAAAACGAATTATGAACGAAGTAATGTGTTTAGCTTATGATTTGGGATGCCACATTTATTACCAAGATACTGATTCAATGCACATTGAAGTTGATGATTTACCACGACTTGTTAATGGTTTTAAAGAAAAATATAATCGTGAATTAATCGGAACTAATTTAGGACAATTTCACAGTGACTTTCCAACCATTAACGGTCATGATGAAATGCCAAAATCTATTGAGTCATATTTTCTAATGAAGAAAATGTATATAGATAAATTACAAGATTCCACCGGAGAAATTGATTATATGATTAGAGGTAAAGGTTTGACACAAAATTCTATTAAATATGCTTACAAAGAATTTGGTAATGATCCCATGAAATTATATGAATCCCTATTTAATGGCAACACACAAACGTTTGATTTAACGAAAGGTCAACCATGCTTTTCAATGAATAAAAACATGACAGTATCAACTTTAAAGAAATTTGAACGTAAAATAAAAACAACTTATGAAGAAGGTAAACATGAAGATTATTTTAAATAGGATCTAATAAATATCTTGGTAATAATTGAATTCTATTTTTACCATTAAGTTTTCCTTCTACTTTAAATAATCCATTTTCTTTACCAATAACTTTAAACTCTCCAGGTTGAATTATTGATCTTCTTTTCATCATTGGATCTTTTTCATTATAAACTTTAACATTTACTCCATCATTAATATTAAAACTTGCATTATTTTTAATTTCCCAATTAGCTTGTAATATTCTCCTCACAATATAATTTTCAAGTTCTGGATCATCATTTACCATCTTTGGTGTTACACTAAAACCTGCCCATTTACTCAATCCTCTATGTGGTGCATTATTGTATTGATTAACTATTTCATTCATTACTTCAGGAGTTATTACACCAATTTTCATATTATACGCCATATCTCTAATGGTTCTAATTACTCTATCAATAATTCCTAAACTTGAATGCAAAGGATCATTTTTTACATCTTCCTGTTCTTTCTTCATGAAATCGGGATAGTTACCCATTACTTGTCTAGTCACTGGTTTAAAATCAATTCCTCGTGAATTATAAAATGTTTCCCAAGCCAACTTTGAATTAAAACTTCCTTCACCATCACCTGTTAAATGTTTTACATTAGCACCTTTCTCAATCATTCTATTTAATGCTCTCAAATATGAAACAGTTGATTTAATAGTTCCTTTTGAAAATTCATTTTCTCCCACTACATCATTTAATAATTCAACAAATAAGTATTTAGTATTCACATTTATTGCTACCAAATAACCCAATTTTCCACAAAACATTAAATCAATCATCCATGTGTTCTTTTCTGCAACTTTATGCAATTGATAATGTTTTATATTTTGTTTTAAAGGAAATGATGAAGGAATTTTTCCCTTTTCTTCTTTCAGTTCTGGGTTAATTAGTTTTAAAGCATTGATTTTATCTTTACTTTTATATCCAAATAATCCCGTAAATGGTATTTTATCATATTTTATAGTCGTCCCTGGTTGTTGAAAATATTTTCGTTTATAATCTTCATACCAATTATTAATTGATCTTCTTCCTCTATTCCATCCACTTGTGACTTTAACAAAATTGTCATATGTTAATAAATCATCATTCATGTGTTCAACAACAAATTTATCTAATTTATCGCCAAACGTTTCTTTTCTGACTTTCGGCTCTTCATTCTTATGTACTTCCTCCCATTCTCTTTCATACTCATCATATATTTGTCTAATATCTTCATCTAGTAATGGTTTAAATGAGTTTAATCTTTTCACTTGATTAAATGATAATTTATTTTTGTTCTTATGAACTTTGCTCAATAAATCCTCTCTTGCTATTCTCACTGCTACTTCATAATCTGCCATTCGTTCACGTTCCATTTCTACTTCACGTCTACGTTCTTCATCCTTTACTATATCACGAATGGTTAAGTAATGAATTATATAGAAATTGTTTATATGTTGAGCTGGAATTTTCACTTTCAAATATTTTTCACAATAATGATTTATATGATATTTCACTTGTGTCTCAAATTTATTCGGTTCATACTTTTCTATCTTACTTGTCACATATGAAATTATCCCATCTGTGTTATTAAATAATGTTTCCGTCATGATTTAAATTGAATTAAATTAAAGATATTTGATGTTTTCATAAATTCAAAAATAAATAATTTAGTTTATTTTTAATTTTTTAATTTTTTATCACATAATAAAAATATGTCTCAAGCCTTACCACCTCTTAAACAACGTCATGAACGTAAAACATTCGCTACTCCAACGTTGAAACTCATAAATTCACGTCTTCAATATTATAGAAAAGTATTAAGTCAACCTGAACCAACAACGGAGAAAGGAAAACTTAGTCGTGCAAGAATTCAAAATAAATATGATCAATGCATGAAAGTTAGAGCATTATTAAACAGAGCCGTTAAGAACCTTTATCTTTAACAAGGCTTTGCCCAGGACTACGTCCATAGAACCCATCACTACCGAAATACTCCAACGCTGGATTATTTGAATTATCAAATTTAGGTAATATTTTTGCAACATTACCAACAACTGGTAACTTTTCCATTATTGATTTTGTTTTATTCCATCCAAATTTAAATCCATCAGCGAAATCTTTAGCTGCTTCTTTAACTTTCCCCGCTAACTTTTTAAACCAACTACCAAAAGCCATATTTAAATTTAATTAAAAATTATGATTTAATATTTTTATTTAAAACTAAATATGACATTAAAGCAAGCAAGAATATTAAGTAGTGAAACCGATAACACTATTAAGCAAGAACAAAACACAAATGTTAACATTAACATTAAACCATCAACTAAGTCACGACCTCAAACAGTTCCGTTATATCCTAATGTTCCACCATTAAATCCAAACGTAAATTTTACTCAAGCGAACCAACCTATGGATACGTCAACGGTTGGTCAAACTTTATATATTCCGACGACGGAGGATTTGAACTATCAATCTCAACCTCCAACAAACAGCAATTTCCCATTAACTCGAGACAGAGGTATTGCAGATTTAGGAAATGAAATTGAGGATTTAGAAAAGAAAAACCAATTTCTACAAATGTTAGTTGAAATGTATGAATCAAACCCGTTAAAAATAAATGCTTACGTTGTTTGTGAAAGTAAGTTATTAATGAACATGATAAAGTTATTAACTGATTGTGAGAAAGTTGATTTAGTACTTAATGAAGATATTGGATGTAGTGGATGTACGGCTAAAACAAACAAAATCATTTATGTTTCAAAAATATTGATTACTAAAGATGGTAAAACTAGTGAGTTAAAATATGATTACAATAACATTTATAGTGAATTTGTTAAATATGGAATTTCGTTAAAGATGACCTATTAAGTCTTAAATACCGCCAACATTGTATCATTTATTTTTGCTGTAATCACGCCCACCGTTGTTCTGTGTATTTTTGACGTAATAGCTGTTTGACCAGTTAACGTTTTCAATTCTCCTTCATCAATAAAAACTTCATCCCCAATTCCATAACATGATGTATCTGTAACTTTAACTAAATAATCTCCATGTGTAGCAAATGTTACACATTTATTAACTTCATCAATCTTAACACAAATTCCAACATACTCATTCCATTTTCCATTAGTCTTTACTGAACAAATACAATCTGTAGTGTCTGTTTCAGTTGATGGTATCCATGGACTCTGTCCTGGGCAAAGCCTTTCATTCTTAACTTGTTTGTAAACCTTACCTGTCATATATACTGGTGCACCAATTACAAAATCATTTATTGAATTCATTGATTCCTCAATTGGACAGTAATGAGTAATAGTTGTGTTGGAATTGATTTTAGCATAGGCATTGCCGTCCATATCATATGCATTCATAATACAAACTTTTGATTGAGTAATTTTCAATGCTGTTATTTCATTGTATTTGATGGTCGCTTCATCACTTTTTACATTAATATCAAAATCTAACCATCTTTCCTTCGAACTATCAAGTTGATTGCCAATGCTCAATATTCTTGTATTTCGAGAATGATTTGGTTTCATGACCATGAGAGGTGCATCACTACATGTCTGATTTGCTCCACCCAATGTCAGAATGTTGTTTGGGTCTTTGATATAAACCTCTCCACTACTATCAGTGAAATACTCTTTTGATATATCTGCTTTCAATGCATATTTACCTTCTGCTGTTGTTTTTGTTTCATATTGGACCATATCTGGCAAGTCCTTGGTTTTAGCATACTCACTTAAGTTCGCAAGCTTCGCGTACGGTTCCAAAGCTGTTGCCAATGCAGATTCATTAACCAAATCTGTGGGTATCTCAGGGATATCCGTTTTCAAAGCAAAAGTATTCGACACATATCTTGAAGAAAAAGCGTTTTTGTCTGTTGGTTCGATATTTTTGGTTATTGAACATGATAAAATTTCCGGTGTTTCACCAGTTCCTGGATTTATTAATTCATGGCAATCATACAGAAACCAAAGACCAGAATTACTTCCTTCCATACGCATTATCTGAGAGGGTTGATCGTCATTGTATGAATAATCTACATGAACATAATGAGCCGTATAAAAATTGTTTGATGAAACAATATCCAGTCCATATTGCTCAATCATTTCATGATATTTGTCGTAATCCAAATCAGGAATTGTATTATTTTCAATTTTGAATTGAATAGTTGTTTGCCCCTCAATAATTTCTGGAATTTCGCTTTTCACTTGCTCAATAGCATGGGTCATATCCGTTTTCAAAGCATATATATTTTTTATGAGATTCATATTTGGGATACAATATTCATCATAAACTTCAGGTCTGTATGAATAACATACTGATTCTAGATCGACAACATAGTTATCATTATATCTGAATGTTCCACCATAATAGAAAAAGTATATAGAAAAAGTATTTTCGCCTTTTTTGTAATAATAATATTCCGAGTCTTCACTATCATACAAATATTCTCCTGAAATATCATCATTATTACAAGATCCTTTCACTATTAATGATGATTTCTTTAATATTTTGCATAAATCTCCATCCAAATTTACAATATTCGTTCTTTTATCTTCATCATTTGTTGTTCCATTTACGAAGTAGGTAGTGATTGATAATTCTTGAGTTATATTTTCGGTTGATAATATGTCTTCTTTTGTTACATATGGTTCCAAAGCTGTTGTCAACGCAGTACTCAGTGCAGATTCATTAACTAAATCATCTGGTATTGTTGGGATTGCTTCAGCTAATTCTGTTTTTAATGCATAAGCATTTAATATATTTGTTAATTGATTGTTATTTTTAAAGTTTGTGTTTAAATATGTGTATGACGGATGATTATCTTGAACATATCGAACAGTTGCATAATTATTTAATGTTTCACTTAATTTATTCGTGAATGATTCATTTAATTGAACTTTATGGTTTTCAATCAATTTTTTAGTTGCTGATGCTGTTAATAATTGGTTATTCGTTAATGTTTCACCTAATAATAATTCATTATCGTTTTTAGCTGCTGGGGTGTATTTGAGTTTAACAAATGATGGTTGAATTGTTCCATAAATTAAAAGATATGGAAATTCATAAACTAATTCGCAATTAATAGCTGAAATATCTGTAACATCTGAGTTCAAACATTCAATACTTCCATTTTCCTTATACTCATATTCGTAAATTCGGTACATCTCACCAATATCATCAACCATAAATGAAACATCAATTTTATAATTAGTTTCAATATGTTCACAGTAATATTTAAAACATAATCTTTCATCAGGAATTATAATTTCTGTTTCAACATATGGTTTTTCTTCAACTACTTCATGAGGTGCTAATACTAATCCATCATCAATTATTTCATCAACATATGCAACTTCTTTAACAGTTGATCCAGCATTTTTACTAAACGCTAATTTTAATGCACCAAATATACCTTCAGCACCAACTTTCATTAATCCGCCAAAGTTAAAACAAAAGTTACTAATTTGTACGACATCCATAACTACATCAAACCAATTAGTTTTATTTTTCATATCATTAATTTCTTTCTCTAACTTTGCACAATAATTTTGAAGTGCTGATATTTGATTAACCGCAATATCAACTGTGTTACCTAATGAATTTAAAACGAAAACGTGGGATTCAATGTTCTCACCTATGACTACACCTGAAGTTTGAATGTTAAAGTTTGTATAAAGTGTTGTGCATGCTTCAGGTCGTGGTGAAACAGTATAATAACCAGTATTAGCTAAGAACTCAAATGTATTCATTCCTTTTTCATAACTTACATCAGCAATAGTATAAATTAATTCATCATCTTTGGGCATGTATAATATTAAACCATATGGAGGATTTCCGACTTGCAAAGGTGAAGTATAATGATATTCAAGTAATTCAAAATAATTGTCGGATTGTAGTTTGTAGTTATTTAATCCTGAAGATTTATATTCGAAGTCAACAATGAAGTCATAAGTTTTATTATTTATGTTCAAAGTTGCTGAATATGTACAATTAGCAAAATCTTTGACGGGGTAAATGTAAACCCTCCATGCGTCATTATCTTCTTTATATGTTTGAATTTTACAGTTATCTTTAGGTGCTAACATTCCTTTATTAACTAATAACTCAAATGGGTTTCCTTGATTATCATAACCAGCGAAAGTGTGTAATACTTTTTTATTGGCTTCATTTTTAGCAATACATATAAAGGCTACTTCATGAGAACCAGGATTTTTACGTGTTAATTTCAGGGGTATATTGAAACTATAATTAGTACCTACCCATTCATTACCTTGTTTAGTCATTTTGTAATAAGTACCGAATGCTTCATCGTGAAACTCAAAAGTTTGACCTTCAATTAATGCTTCAAATTCAGGAGTACCAGGAATATATCCCCAATCAGCATAATATAAAGGATTTGTTTTATCATCTATTACACCGTAAGCTTTCATTTCATAGAAGTCTGGTAATGGAGAACGATATAATTTAAAACAATTGTCCGCATCTATTGTATTACACCTAAGATTTATTAATTTATTTGAATCATTAGCTTTGTCACAACTAACATTTGTTTTTTGATTTGCAATATAATTTATTTTCATAAATCCAGATGTATATAAATTTAATGGCGTATCTCCTTTTTTATTTGACATATATATTTTTGCTCCAACGTCATCTTCTTGATAAACCAACTCATAATTTCCATTTGAAATGTTAACAATAGGATTTTTAAACATGTTTTCTTTAGAAGTTTTAGTTATAATTGCTTTTGGTAATTTCATATATGCAGGTAATTCTATTTCGAAAACATCACCGATATATTCACCAAATTCAGTTTTGATTGAAAGCGAATTTAAATCTGGTTGATCTAAATTTTCCGTTAATTTATCTGAAGTAATGATGAAATCATATATACCATCTTCAAATGAAAAGTCACCATCATCACCATCTTGTTTATCTTCTAATGTTTTAATTCTTGATTCATGATTGTTTAATTCATCCGTAAATTTCATGGTTTGTTGATTGTATGAAGAAACTGAGGCGTCAATGTCAGCAAGTCTTAATGTTAAACTTTGAGGATTTGTTGAAGTCATTATTATGTCTCCATCGACTGTTGCATCACCATGAACATGAATGTTTTTAAATTCTGAATCTTTATCAGAACTACCACCTCCACCACCAGTGAATGCTCCATCTTTTGCATTTTGTTTTGTAATTATTGCAGTCATTTATTGATTTATTAATTATAAAAATAAATATTTTAATATTCAAATTTAAGGAATAATGTGAAGTTATCAGGTATTATTTCATTACCTTTTGCATCAGTGAACCACACTTTAAATCTATCATGGTTTAATGTATATTTATATTTTCTGTTTTCATCTGGAGGCGTTAAATTAGCATACCAAACGAGAGAATCACAATATTCATCACGTGGGACAAATGACGCGTGTAGTTCGGTTTCACCGTCTAAATATCCATCACATGTAGCACGGCAATATTGAAATGAAATATATTTATCATTACGAGAATTAACGAACTCAGGAGGAAATTTATTTTCATAGTCACGAGTGATAAAGTAAGTTTTGGTTGTTTTAGACATTTATGATTTGATAAAAATAAAAATATATAATTTTAGAATTCGTCTGGGTCTATTTCATCTTCGTTTATGTTACATTTGCTAGCTAATTCGTTGACTATTTCAACTTTAGCATCAGACCTATTTTTAATGAATTCATTTAGTTTATTTTGATTATCACATTCTTTTACTACACATTCATGATAAAATGTTGTTTTATAATTTATTCTATCAGCTTTAATATAAGCTTTCATTAATCGTATTTGTGATCCAGACGTTAGACCACCAAAAGAACGTTTAGGAATAGTTAACCATTCACACTCAGGGAATAACTCTCTAAATTCTTTATATGTCATGACTTTTTGGGTGTTATTTTTATAAACTAATGAAAGAAATAATATCTTTACGTTCATTTTGTATTTATAGAATTTATCAGTAATGAAGTCATCAAAATATACTTGAACAGCTTTAAGTTCTGATTCAGGAAGTTTTTCAAATAACTTATTAATGTTGATGTATTCACTCATTTATATAGAAATAAAAAATTTGAAAAATAAATTTTAAATAGATTTAAAAATTTTTGAAAACGTTTGAAATGAAAAATAATTAAATTAATTATTAGATTTATTCATAACCAACTGGAACACCTTTAGGGAAATATTCAACACCTTTTGTTGACCAAGCAAAGTATGTATCGCTACATATCCAAGCTTCTGGAGCAGGTGGATGTTGATCTGGAAATTCTGGATCAGGAATATAATAAGTGTCATCAATTCCTCTATACATTGGTTGACCACGGAATGTAACTGTAACAGAATTAGAGCCAGTATCAATTCCATCAAATACATAACCAGCGTTTGAACGTTCAAGTTGGAAGTTAATACCAAAACTTGTTCCATCACTTCTGCAGTTTGAGTAACGTTTACCAGTTACTGGATCATTAAGGGGTTGAGTGAATGAATCCTCAAATTCTTGTGTAGCTTCAAGTGCTCCATCTAATTCATTAGCTATTAATTGATGCTGGTAAAATCTGGCAGAGCAAGTGTTTGAAAATTCAGTATCTGGATATGTTCTTTTATTAACGACTAATTGAACGTTTTGATACATGATATTATCAAAGCATGTAATATCTAATGGACTCTTAGGGAACATCATTGTTATATTTGTTGCATTTCTGAGAGGAATTGATTTTGAAATTTCTAAACCATTAACTTTAGCAGTACCTTCAAATATTTCACGTGTTAATTCTTGTGATGGAACTAATAATGCAGTTTGTAATTCACGAATAAGACCTTGATATACACCAGGTTTGAGACCAAATCCTGAAAGATTTGATCGACCTAATTGAATTGTACCACCTAAAACATTTAATGTTATTTTACCAACTTTCATATCAATTCCATTTGCTGATGTTATAGTCAATTTATCATTTACTACTTTATCTTTTGATACATTAACTTTTAATATATTTGGATCAGTTTCTTCGTTTTCATTTGGAGTTTCACCAGCTTTATATTGAACGACAATATTTGCTGGCTTTCCTACTTGTGTGAATTTACGAGTAATTGGAACGACAGTAGGCATTTCTTCATCAATGGCTTTATCATCGAGAAATTGAAATGTTTCTTTAACAACATTAGGATTAACTTGACCCCAAACCATGGCACGAAGTGATGTTTTAACTTCTGCTTCAATTTCTCCACAAATATCGTTAGGGTAAAGTTGCCATGCTTGAAGTGCGAGCTGATCAGTAAATGGTATTGTTAATTCTATAGTTAATTTGTGGGGTTTACCATCGGCAACGTCTGCAAGTGGAAAATAACATCCACAAATTGAAGGTGAAAATTGAGATACATTTTCCCATGTTGAGTGAGAGAATTTTGAAGTTGCTTTAGCATCACGTGGTTTAATTGAATTGTATGCGAATGATTCACGTTGAAGTTCATCTTGTCTGTAAGTATCAAGTAATTTTCCATCAATCCAAAATCTACAGTCTTCATAAAATTCAACGGCATTTTTGAATACAGTATAAAGTTGCATTAACTTATTAATATCTGCGGAAACATCAACGGGTTCAGATAATTGAACAAAGTACTCTAAAAGAATCGTAGAAAATCCTTTTTCGATTTGTGAAATTGTATGACCAGAATGAGTTAGTTTTATTCTTGTTTTAGTTCCTACTGGCATTGGTGCATCTTTATTTGTGAATTCTTCCATAACTTGACTAAATGAATTATCGCCACCATTTCGTTGAATTAAATTTCTAAGTTTGTTTTGAAAGAATGAGAGAATATCTCCTTCATCATTTCCTAAATTTTTCGTTTGAGCGTTTAAGTATGTCATTTTAAATATTGAAAAAAAATTAAATAATAAGTTAATAAAGAAAAGAATTTTAAAGTTTTGAAAAAAATAAATGAATTAAGAAATGAAAAATAAATTTTTTTACATTAATGAAAATATGGCATTTGGAAGTTGGTTTAAAAATATTGTGAACGGAGCTAAAAACATAATTGGCAAAATAGTTCCAAAAGTAAAGAAAGCAGTTGAAACAGTTGGTAGATTTGCACCATTGATAGGACAAGCTGGTGATTTAATAGGTGGAAGTGCTGGTGAGGTAATAAATACAATCGGAAATGGTGTGAGTAAATTAAATGACAGAATTAATTATAAAGGTGGAAACGTTAACGCGTTAGGTGCGAACGGTGCAGGAGCTCGAAGAATTGTAGGCGCAAATGGTGCAGGTATTAGAAGGTTTGATATTCCATTACTGAAGGAATAAAAATAAATCATGAGTAAAGTCGTTTCCTCATTTCATCTGTTAAAGGTGGATCTATATTTAATGTTGGGGAAAGTTTCACAATGCGAATGAGTAAATTAGCGAGTTCAATAATTGTTAAACAACCAAGAAAAATTTCTGATAAACTCATTTATTATTAATTAAAAATTTTTATTTTTGTTTTTAATTAAAGATCTTTGATCAGAATTATTTCATAATTCATGGATTTAAAAGTTATTGAACCAATTAAAAACTATTTAAAAGAATTTAAAACAGTCGATGAATTTAATTTATGGTATTCAAAGAATAAGGAAGAAGTGGATAAGTTAACGACTCATAAATTAAACAAAATGTATAAAATCGATGGCTATAGAATTACAAAAATAAAGGGTGTGTTGATGTTAAAGAAATGGGTTGAAAAAGAGGAAAAAGATATAGTTAGTAAGGCTTCACCCAGGACGGATGCCATTGAAGAATTAAGGAATGAAATAAATGAAATCAGAAATACAGTAAATAAAATTATATCATTTCTTCAGGAATCCTCAAGTTCTATTGATGTATTACCGCCATCGACAACTTGAATGATCATATATGGATGACTTTCACAATCTTCAGTTTTTCGTTTCAATATTTTTGAATACATTTCATAAAATTCGTCAAATGATAAATTAGATGCTGATTGTGAATAAATATAACGTAATTGTTGTTTATTGAAACATGGAAATATAAATAATGTTGATATTTCATTTTTAACATGAGGTTTTAATCCTTTCCAGCCTTGAATTAAAAGGAGGAATGAAAAATTTATATGTCTACATCTACGTATTAATTGGCTAAAATAAGATTCTTCTGAAGAAAAGAGTTTACTATTTGAGATATCATCGAATAAAACGATTGTATGCAATACTTCTCGGTTGAAATCAGAAACGGCAAGCATTTTAAACATATCCTCTTTTTGTTGATCATCTATTTTATCCTGCAAGTTTTCCCGTTTTATAAGATTATATAAATTCTTTGCTGAGATTAAATCCTTCATAAATTCAACAGCTTCTTGTTCACTAATTATAATATATGGAATCATAAGAAGTGGCTTTAAAGCTAAAAATGTTTTATCTGATTCTTGACCGTCTTTCGTAACGTAGATAAATAAGTGATGAGTATTTAATACACCTAATTTGATGATTTCCTTTAATGCTATCACTGTCTTTCCTGATGATTGCTTACCAACTATGACGTTAACACTATTTAACCTAATATTAACCTCAGGGTGTATTTCAGAAATTAGGCTTTCATTTTTATTCATAGTATAGGTTTTCAACGTATTCATAACGTGCGTTTTAACCATATTCTCTAATGATGTGTTCATTTTCTATGTATTAATGTAAAAGTTTATTTTAATTATAGATAAAAATATATTTTATGTTTATGAATCATTAACTGAAATTAGATATTAACACATTTCTTAAAATTTATTATTCAGGTTCTTCTACGATTGCTGATGTTTGTAGTGCTTGTACTTGTGATTGAACATTAGCATCAAACCATTTATTAAAATCACTTGGATTTGGAGGTAATGTATTTATTCCTTTAAGTATTATTGCAATTGTTGCTTTAGCAACTAATGGAATATGTTCAGGGTCAACTGGTAGTCCGGATTTATTACACATTTCACATGCAGTAGGTACAAATTCACCAATTTTTACAGGATTAATTAAATAATCGTGAACTATGAACTCAATAGCTTCTTTAACTGCTTTCTTTCCTCTTAAATTCTTCCATTGATCCTCATTAACATTCATAACACTTTCACCATAAACATAAACCATTGCAGGAAGTAAAGCAAATTGATTCCATATAACCGTTGCCATTTGTGTAAGTGTGAATGGTAATTTTACACCGTTGAGGTATTTGATACCTTGATAAATTGGAGAGATACACTTACCAACAAAAGCCTGATAAGTTGAACGTTTCTTTGGTTTGATTAAGTGCTTTTCATCGATACCAGCAGCTTTTAATTTTGTTTCAAAGTCTTGCCAACTTTCACCTGCATAATTAGTGACTGTACGCCCTGTTTCATCAAATTCAGGATGATATATATTATTAATAAATCCTCTTAAGTTTATACCTTGTTTATGAGCTTCTTTACGTTGGTCCACAGATGGGTAAGTTTTATAATAAGCATTGCGATATGGGAATAATGACGGAACGGTTGTAAATCCATTAACTATTACAGGTTTCTTACCTTCTTTTGTTTGTACGACGACTTCAGGTATTCCGTCACCATCTAAATCTCGACCAGTAGCTTCATATAAATCATCGTATCCATGACGATTAATCCATTCATTCGCACTTACAACACTCTGAGCGTCTCGAATTTGTTTAACATCTTGATTTAATTTAGCCACAACATTAATTAAGTCATCCATACCAACATTACCATATTTATTTTGTTTTGCCTTTTTCGTTGGTTGAATTGCAGCCATTCTTTCACGGTAAAGCGCCATATCATTTAATGCTTTCGTTAAGTCTTTCTTATTAATGTTATTTTCTGCCAAGCTAGCGTATGATTGATCACGCATTTGGTTTAATTGAGAAACATTATTTATTAATTGCGGAATTTTCGATTTATTCATTTTATTAATTGGTAAAAAATTTAAATTATCGTTTTTGTTTTGAAAATTATTTAATCTAGAAATAAAATTTGAAATTGATTTATCATTTATTCTCAAACCTTCATGTTGTATATAATTATTTTCATTTAAAAATTTCATTAAATTTGCAATTGAACCTTGCCATGAAGGCGACTCATGAAGAGTAACGTTAAGTTTTTCATTGATTAATTCAATATATTTATTAAGTTTATCAAGTTTCAAACCTTTAAAATTATTTCTATTTA
The DNA here is from genome assembly GCA_039105265.1 of Tritrichomonas musculus. NCBI lineage: Eukaryota > Parabasalia > Tritrichomonadida > Tritrichomonadidae > Tritrichomonas > Tritrichomonas musculus. Next base: position 8,408,762 of record JAPFFF010000002.1, read on the forward strand.
ATTTTGACATATTCTTTATATTAAAATAAATTTAATCATTTACGTATAAAATTTATGTTTTCAATATTTGACTTTTGAGATTTATTTTTTGAGACATGTGATATAAAAATAAATGATAAAATAATTTTATAATTAGTGGTGAACGTTTATTTATAAAAATTTTTTTCGATTTATGTGAGTATTCAATTAATGCATTTTTGCAAATAACGGATTTTTTAAAATTTTATAATTTGTGAGAGTATTCAATTAATGCATTTTTGCAAATAACGGATTTATAAAATTTTGCAAATAATAACCGTTAAATCATATTCAATTAATGCATTTTTTCATTCAATTTTGCATTTCTTGCAGCTTGCATTTTTGCATTTTTGCTACTAACGAATTTTATGATTTGAATGATTTCTCAATTAATGCATTTTTGCATTTTTGCTACTAACGAATATTATGAATTGAATGACTTCTCAATTAATGCATTTTTGCAACTTTACGTATAAAATTTATGATTTCAATATTTGACTTTTGAGATTTGAGGATAAAATTTATGAAAATCATTTATGAAGGGGTGATGAATCAGTGGCATTGTAAATTGAATAATATGTTCGTGTTTAAAGTTATGATTTTAAATTCTTGAGTTACTGGGGTTTTAGGACGAAGTCCTAAAATCACAGTAAATACATACGACGTATCTTTCTCGAAAAATAATAATGAACAAAATTAATTAATATTTTTAAAATTAATTAATGTTTTATTTTTTAAAATTAGTGTAAATATTTATTACATATATTATAAAGTATATAAACTTTATTTTAACTGAAATTTTAATAAAAATACTTTTGAATAAATTCAAAATTGAATTGATGAGGGACAAATTGAATTGGTCTGAAAATTTTCAAAAATCAAATGGAGATCGAAACATTTATTAAACAAATGAAAGAGGTTTACTCAATTCTTATCGATTTTATCGAAGATACGAATGAAATTGAATCCACATTTAAAGAAATCATGAAAAAATTTGAAAAACGAGAAATCTTCAAAAACAAAGAAAATATTCCATTATTACTTCAAATAATATCCAAAATTGCCGACAATCATTACCGTTCACCAGCTTTTTTCGATAAACTTGAAATAATTATTCAATACCTATTTGAAAACGAAACGATACCAATACCAATATCATCACTGACATCAGATGATTTTAAATACAACAAACGAATTTTCCTTTTTCTTTTACAAAAAAAGTTTATTGAATTAGATCAAGCATATATCAAAAGTTATTTACAACTACGACCAGACAAAGATACAACTTTTTCAAAAGACAGCATTGAGGAATTCCAATCATTTTATTATTTATATTCAGGAATGAAAGAGTATATAAATGAAGAAGTACAAAAAGAAATTGAAGAAGAAATTGAAGAAATATTTTCAGTAGATTTTATAACATTTAAAGAAAAGTGCCAAAAAGGTGAAAATGATTCATATGTTTGTTCATTAATACGAGAAGATTTAGTTGAAGATTTTATTTCATATTTGAGCCGCTCAGGTATGTCACATTCATCAATAATCAAACCATCAATTTATGAGACAAATTCATATTTGATTTTTAAAGAACCGACATTAATTAATTATGCAGCATTTTTTGGATCAACTCAAATTGTTCGATATTTACAATTCTTCAAAGTTCCTTTGATAAGTTCGTTGTGGCTTTATTCAGTTCATTCTAATAATGGAGACTTGATTCATTTTCTTGAAGAAAATCAAGTCTCGACTGATAATTTATTTGATGATATTCTGAATGAATCAATCAAATGTCACCATAACGATTTATCTAACTATTTCAAAGATAAATTTGATGAACAAATACTAACAAAAGATCGAGATAAATCTGATGAACAAACACTAACAAAAACGCAAAATAAATTTTATGATAATTTTGGATTTTGCATTGCTGAATCACTAAATTTCTATTTTTTCCCAAACGAAATAGGGCCATTAATTTGCAAATCATTAAATGCAAAAGGATTTAGATTGAGTCAGCTTTGCTTTTCTATAAAAATTATCACAATTCCTTCATCTGTTACTTCAATCGGTAAAGGAGCTTTTAGTTATTGCAAATCACTAAGAGAAATTACAATTCCTTCATCTGTAACTTCAATTGGTAAAGGAGCTTTTAGTTATTGCAAATCATTAACCCAAATCACAATTCCTTCATCTGTAAGTGAATTTGGAATAAGTAATTTAGAAGAATATACAAATGAAACATGTCAAAATATTTATTATGAAGAAGAATATTTTTTAGAAGAATTACAAGATATTCTTTGTTTAGATGACTCCACAGTTTATGTTGCTGATCTTATTACGTATAATGGAGTATGTGGTGTTGATAATGAGTTTCTCAGAGAGCTTTTTAAAGATTATAATATATCTCCAAACGAACATGCAATTACAATAAAAACGAAAATAAGGCAAGATGGGACTCCATACAGTTTTGCATACATCAAATTCGATGACCGTGAACACGCAATCCAAGCAATTAATGAACTAAATTACACCAAACTGGACGATTTACCATTTCGTTTGATTTTGATAGATGAAAAAGACAAAAAAAATCTTATCAATAACAGCATTGTAATAAAGAATCTTGATTTAGACATTGAGACATTACAACTTCATGATGCATTTGCAAATTTTGGCGAAATCATTTCTTGCAAAATTCCAACTGAACTTGATACGAAATCTTCAAGAAGAAAATATGTGTCACATGGATATGGATTTGTTTGTTTTCGTCATCAAGAAAATGCGAAGGAAGTGATTATTTCTCTCAAAAATGTATCAATAAATGGCAAACCAATTGAAATTGAGCCAATAATTGAAGCAATCTACCGTATAAATAACGATGGCATTTTTGAAGGATGTTCATCATTAACACAATTCACAATTCCTTCATCTGTAACTTCAATTGGAAAATCTGCTTTCAATGGTTGCTCATCATTAACTAAACTTATAATTCCACCATATGTAACTTCAATTAGTAATTATGCATTCGAGAAATGTTCATCTTTAACTGAAATCACAATTCTTTCATCTGTGACTTCAATTGGATGCTCTGCATTCGATGGATGTTCATCATTGAGAGAAATCACAATTCCTTCTTCTGTAACTTCAATTGGCAATTATGCTTTCGGAGAATGCTCATTATTAACTGAAATCACAATTCCTTCTTCTGTAACTACAATTGGAGAATATGCATTCAGTATGTGTTCATCATTGACACAAATCACAATTCCTTCTTCTGTAACTTCAATTGGAAAAGGTGCATTCAGTGGATGTTTATCATTAGCACAAATCACAATTCCATCACAAATAAATATACAACATCTTGGAATTGATTCAAGTGTTAAGATATTACATATCAATTTAACTGAATGATTTGGTTGAATTCTATGTAATGATATAAATTTCAGGTAACACCAAACAAATAACAGTCGAATGTTCTCTGCTTTTTTATAATTGTCAGATATACTAGTCTTTAATTTATTTATTTGCATCAGCTGATTTTTTAATATTAAAATATAAGGAATCAATTGATTTCAACGTTGTGTGTCGATCCTATGAGTCATCTTGTTATTTCCCCAGCAAAATATCGATATTATCGGCTCTAACTGCAGGCAAAAGTGCATATCGATAAAAAAGTTGATAAATATTTTTAAATATATACTTAAATGACATTTCTTAGTCATTGCATTAATAATCAATCAAACTAGACGTCATTTAAAATTATAAGTTATTTATATATTGTCATTTTTCAACATATCCGTTTTTTTTTTTTTTTTTTTTTTTTTTGTGTGTGTGTGTGTACCGAGGCACTTTTTAATCGACACATAAAAATACCAAACAAAAGAACGTCGATTTTCTCGAATACTTATTTTTTCTGGATTGATTTTAATAAAGACTAAAACAAATTAAATATTTTTTTTTTCTTTGTTTTTCAACTAGGTTCTACTGTCCACTCTCAATTATGGAGAGTCCATTCCAAAATTGAAAGAGGACAGGGATAGTTTCATAACTTTTTCAATGAAAAATCATTTTGAACAGGAAAAAGAAACCAAAATACGAGCGAAAGGAAGAAATTCGCATAAGGAAGGCTTCCCTCCTCGTGAGGCTATAGCCCGATAGGGAGAGGCCAATACATTTGAAGGGTTGGAGCCCAGCAAATGTATTGGACCAATGGGGCGTATCCCCTCATTATGCGCTGATTCTACAAATAGCATCGAAACCACAATTCCTGATTTATTAAATTTCAAAATATAATTTACTTTCCTCTCTAAAAAGTGGGTGGAATTTTTAATACGTTTTTCTTTCAGCGGAGAGAATTCTGAAATGAACCAAAAGTTCACCACTAGCCATATAAATAGAATCAACATTGATTTGGCTAAATCAAGTAAAAAAAAAAAAAAAAATGCCTAGCTACGAAAGAGATTATTTCTTCAATGATCATGTGTTGATGATCAATTTCATCTGAAAGATTGATCGTTAAGCTCTCAATTAAGATATGGGAATTTGTACTCTGAGAGAATATGTAAGTATTCGTTGATATCCTCCAGTTTGTAAAAAGAGGTTGATTAACGCTTTTATTGCGTAATATCAAGATTAATATCATCTGTCGTAAGCATTTGCAAAAAATCGTTAAAATATGCATTCTGTCCATATCGAGATTAAACGCCGTTATACTTGAATCAATAAAATGCAACTTTCATAATTTTTGGGGAAAGAATCAGCAACTATTCTTACTGTTTGGTACCTTTTCCAATCGACGATGAAAATGGAGAATAGTTCGTTTTTTTCATAATCATGAATTCTTTATTCTTTTCTATCTTCTCTCTTTTTTTGTGAGCAATGTTATCGAGTTTGAATTATTTAAAATTAATTTTAATCTAGTCTTTATATGATTATTAACCATATTATAGCTTTAGATTTTTAAAAAGGAAATTTGCTGTCATTTTGATTGGTATTGGTCATTTTGGACTAAATAATGCGTTAATACTGGCCATTTTCATCTTGAAAAGATTTAAAAGTTAATGGAATTAGACATGTGATATGAAAAACAAACATATTTAAAAAAATCAAATCTTTATTTCAATACCAAATTTTTCAAGCAATTTTTATAAAAAAAATTGTTAAGTATCTTCATCTGTCGATTAATCATAAATTATACAGCTAGAGCAACAACTTTTACTTCGTCCCAATAATCATTCAGAAACCTAACATAATCTTCCTTTTTCCTGAAGCGATTGTTTGCTTTTATAGCCATCCTCAATCTTGGAATTCTTTCTTTGATCTGATCAATGATTCTTTTCAGATGTGCCAATGATATGCAGTTACCATTCACTCTCACCAGTTCTCCCCAGCATTGGTACTCTCTGAGATTCTTGTCTTTTGCCAGTCCAGCTTGTTGACTCATTTGATCTTAATAAAAAATGATGTGAATTTGTTTTATTGATAAAATTCAATTTATTAAAAACTATTATTTCAAAAAAACTGTAATTTTGAATATGCATAAAAAAAAACTTATCACCAAAAAATTGAGAGGCAAATCAATTCAAACATTTATAAAAATTTTTAAAATTTTATTTGAGGGTCTACTTCGGCATTCAAAACATGATGGCGCAAAATGGAGTATATTCAATTTTGAATGGATATGATTTTCAATAAAAAAATTATATGATGCCAGCTTACAATTTTTATATTAATTTTCATTCATAAAAATGTATACAATGTATATTTTTGTAGACAAAAATGATTTTTTAGTTTTAGAATAGATTATTCTCTGAAAAAGTTTATGGTGGAAAAAAAATTAAAAATTTTAAAGTAGTTTCAAAAACGGTAATCCACTTACCAACGAGTTTTCATTGAAATGTTATCAAAAAGTTAAACTATTATAAGAGGTGGATTATCTTTTTTGCAAGCACTTTATTTTAGAAAATTTATTTTTTCTGATTCAGATTCTGAATATAAACCATTCAAAATAGTATTAATAATATATATAAAGATTTTCTTTTCAAATTGATTAATAATAGTATTAATAATACAAGTCAAAAAAATTGGAAAAAGTCAAAAAAATTGCAAAAAATCAAAAAAAAAAAAGTAACTAAAGAAAGACAAGATATTTCAGAGATTAATAAAAAGATTATATTCTATAAATAATAATGATAAATAGTCATAAAAAATTTTAATAATTGAATAATTGAATTTTTTTTCTCATTGAGCAATTTTCTCAAGTATTTACTTTGTTTATTTCTTTGATTTTTCTCTTGTTCTAAGCCTTTAATATTATATTTTCATTTTGAAAACAAATATTATAATATATTATGTTATATTAAAAAAAAAAAAAAAAAAAAAAAAAACTTTTTTGTTGATTAGTATTTAAAATAAAGGTCCATACTTTCTGTTGTATTGGCATGGGACCTTTACAAATATGACACTTTTTTCCGCCAGTTGAAAAAAAATTATCCGCCAATTGCCAAAAAAAAGGACATGGCGGTTTCGTAATTTGCTTAAAAATCGTATTGTAATATCTATTTTCTTTATTTACACTTAATTCAAAATCTTTTTAAGAATCATTTTTAGTAAAAGTGAAGTGAATTTTCTCCAGCTGTAAGGAATTAAACAAAAAAAGGCAACGTTACGATATGCACAAGAGGTAATATAATTTATATAAGAAATATCAAAATCATTGTTAAAAATGGGATGATACTTATGAACATTGCAATAATTGAATACTCTTTTGAATGATCTTTATCAAAAATTCAATGTTTTTTTTAAAAATGTAACCATCTGAGACTACACCCTTAATAATTAATAATTAATTCAATTTTTAAATTCAGCTGAATTCAAACTAGAGAAGATGATGAAGTACTTTTGAAAGATAGTGATGATCCTATTTACGCATTTCTCATGAAGAGTTTTGGGGAAATTACATAAAATTTTATTTAATTTTAAAATGATTTAAAATTGATTCAATAACAGACCAAATATCGATAGAAATAAAATCTGCCTACTTAGGCAGCCATTTATGTTTTTTTGAAAATATAAATTTCTTTGATTTTTAATTAAATTCATATAAGCAAAAATCATCATGTAGAACTAATTTCATTAATAGTATTTAAGAAACTTATCAAGTCATGAAAAATGGCGGTTATAATTCTTTTTTTTTTTTATATCATATGAATGAATAGCATGTCATATTAAATGTGTAATTTCATTGTATAAAGCAGAAATGTTTCAATTCAAATAATATTCAACTTTAAATAATGATTTTATATATATTAAGATTCAATGGTTGCAACAAAATGAAAATGATCAACATTACTGCTACTAAAAATTTTATAACTTCAATCATAAACTGAAACCAAAAACTCAGTAGCACTAAAACTTTTTCTCAAAAAGTTTCATTAATTTTTTAGGATTTGAACAAGTTTTCTATCAATTATTAAGCTCAAATCAGCAATTTTCCGAAGGAAATCGGCTTATCTATGGTTAATACAATCTCATGACTACATTTTCCCCACCAAAACTCAAAGAACCTGATTTCATTCGAATTCTAATATTGTGATCAAAATTAAAAATTTGTAGAAATTTTCAATTCCTTGGCCAAATACAATAGTTAGTCTATGCTGCTTATACCATTAACTCCTAGTTTATCTAATAATTAATAAAATAAATTTTTTTTATTGAATTTTAACTTTTTGAAGCGACCAAAATCTCAGTAGCAATTATTTTCACTTTTTGAGATCTGAAAAAATTAATTTTATTGAAATATTTTTTTTTCAGAGCTATCGTGCATCTGAGATTTTGGTTTCAGTTTATATGCAAATGTATATATATATATTTATTGAAAGTATTCATATGCTTGACATGATTTTTCTTTTAATAAAATATATTATTTTAAATCTCTATTAACTAAAATTGTCATAAATAACAAAAATTAAACCCCTAACATTTTGGTTTTTGTGATAAAATGAATATTTATTTATGCATTTGTTTTCTATATATAATATTAATCAAAAGTTAATTTAACCATATTGCCAATAAATGCATTGTTAAAGAGATATTTAAAAGATTATTTAAAAAGTATTTTGTTTCCTTATATTTCCTATATTGTCATATTTATAATAGATATTAACACTGTTATAAAGAATACTTGCTTATTTATTTTTAATAAATTAGGAATTTAAAAAAGAAAATAACTAAAAATTAGATATATGCATTAATTAACAATATATTATATTAATATAAAAGTATATATTATATAAAACTATATATATTTACTTATTATGATATATTTATTAATATAAAAATATTTCAAATCTAAATAATCACTATATACAAAACAACTCGTTTTTCTAACCCGGTAGCTCAAATATTCTGAAGATCAATTCAAAATAACTCATTTTTCTAACCAGAAATGCTCAAATATTCAATTGAATTTCTGAATATTATTTTAAAAATAAATAAAAAAATTTTTAGTTATCTATTATAACATAACCAATTTTCAAAATAAAATTAAATTGAATCTCTATTATCTTGACATATTAATGAATTTATATTTATTTACTTTTTTATTAAATATTAAAAAAAGATATTACATTAAATAAAACAAAATTTATTTTATTATTTTAGAAAAGATCAAAATTTATGATAATATTTGAAGAACTAAAATTATTTAAGTCACCAAAATAATTAAAATTCTTTTATTTATTGAATTCATATTTATTCCATTTATTTAGGAATAATAAATCAGAACATTAGATGTGTTCATTTATCAAGATACAAAAATTGAGTTTAATACAACCATGTTTAAAGATTATGTTATGTTCACCATGGTTAATAAGATTTTAAGTAAATAATTACAAATAAATTTCTAAGCATCGGTAAAATCTAGTAAATATATATATAAACAGTGAAATAAACCACTGAAAATATACTAGTATTAGAATATTTCATTATATCTTGCTAAAAATTTTATTAAAAATCATTTAAAAGATTTAATAAATATATAGTATTAAATATATATATATTTACATTATATACTACGAATTAATGATTAATTTATTTACATTTGGAATATAAAATTTAATTCTTTCGATTATTTTTGATTTTAACTTTTGTAATTGGATTAAGTGTTAGATATATAAATTAATCAAGCAAATATTTTTAACAAGTTTTAATTATTTCAAAAGTTTTTAAAACTGATGATCATAAATTTTCGGTTTATCGAAAATTTAAACGAAAATGCATCTATCCTATAGTTATACAATGGATTTACTAATGTTTAACCAGAAAACATTGCAACTCTATTTCTGACATATAATATTGCAAATATTAAGATTTTAGTTTCAAAATATCTGATTAAAATTATCCTATAAACATTAATATAATGTGAATAACATAATATATATTTTAAATTAAGTAAATATAATATTTTGTTGAGATAAAAATATTTTGCCGGTATCGATGAAAAATTGTAAACGGTAATGTTAGGGTTTTTTTCAACATTTAAATTGATAGGATTTATTTTTGAAATAGTAAACGGTAAAAGTTATATTCAAATTAAATATCTTATGGAAGTTGAACCAAACTGGAGGAAAATATTTGTTGTAAGTAAATGCGGGACATTTGTATATGAATTAAACGAATCCGAGAAATTGATTTTCAAGTTTCAAAAAAGAAAGAAGAGAAAAGATGTAACAACAAAATATAAACATTATTTATATAAGCATCCAAATATCGAGAAGGTCAATATGAAAGATTTGGAATCAGAAACATTAGAAATGCCATCGCCAATTGTTAATTCAGCAATGAACTCAAATAACCAAGATAACTTCAAAAATAATCTAGAGAATGAAGTGATATTTAATTCTAATGAATTAAAATCTTTCGAACTTGAGCATTGGTCTGATGAAAATTATCAATTTGATGAAGAGTCAGATAAGATCATTGATGATAATTTTTATTTATAATTTCATATTTTTTTTTTTTTTTTTTTTTTTGAAAAATCAAATGGTATATACAACCAATTGTAAGCTAATGACATAACATTTTAATATAACTCATTAAAGAATATTATATTATTTCATTAAAGAACTTATAATAAACCAATATTTCAAAAATCTTGACTTGCTTTATATTTCTTAAAATTTTTTTTGAAATCATTGAAAGAATGGCAGATATAAACTCAAAAATATATATATATAAATCGAAAATCCTTTTTTATCATTCATCAAAAATAATCAAAACTTATAATTATTGCATTAATTAATTTTCATATAGTTATTAATAAATTTGATGTTATATGAAAATTTTATATTTATGTAATATTATTGATAAATAATATTATTTTCTGCTTTAAATATCTTTATATAATTTAATTTCAAAATTTTATTGATAACTGAAAGAAATAAATTTATTCTTTTTTTTTTTTAATTGAATAAAAAGGAAATCACCTTGATAAAATAGAATTTTTTGCAAATTATTTTAATTAATTTTTCATATCGTCTTTACCAAAACATTTTTCAAGTGTATAAAAGATTTGAGCTTATAAAAATTTGAATAATTAAGGGACCACTATCATATTTTTTTGTAAACATTTCAATATTGAGAAAACTCATAGAAAAGAAAATTCAATAGTTGTTATCTCGGAAAAAGTTTAAAACTTTAAAATTTCACCATTCCGATCATTTTTGTAAAATTTTTACTCCTTTCAACTTTTAAATTTTTATAGAAAAAAGGGAATAGGCTTAAAAGAAGAATAGAAATAAATGATATATAATTTATATAATTTATATATACCAAAATATAGCAAAAATACTCAAGAAATAATTTTTTTTAAGTCAATTAATTTTGTGATAACTCATAGAATTTTTAACATAGAATTTGATAGTGGTCCCTTAAAAAAATTGTTTGAATATCTTGACTTTTATTTCAAAATGATAAAATATCATATTTTACCATTTAAATAGAAGCTAGGTCATGATTGAATTGATCATTTTCCAATATATTAAGATTACTAATTCAAAATATTTGAAGCCTAACTGAATCTTCTTTCATCTTCCTTTTCATTGAAAGAGTTATTCGATAAATGTAACCACCAAATTTTACTCACTTTCATCTTCCTTTTTCATTTAAAAATTTGTAATTTGAAAATTTTATTCATCTGATTTCAAGGGTGAAAATTATCAAATTACAAATCAAATCAATTATATTTCAAGAAATGAAAGAGTTAAAAAAGTGCTCCTTTTTTTAACTTTGATGATTGCGAATTTTTCATCTAAAATTAATTCATCATAATTTTTTTCTTTTGGTTTTTCTTCAAAACAAAAAGTAACTGCTGGTAAAATAAATTCACATAATTTGTCGATTTTCAATGGATTTTCGATATTTTTACCTTTAATAAAAACATCATCAAGATTATAATTAGAAAAAGCTTCATTATCAAATAATCTCGTAACGATTTTATTTGAATAATCACAATCATTACAAATAAAAGTTGTTTCATTAATAATTTAAAAATCATGAATTAGTAGAGAGTAACAGAATGTTCTGTCATATCAGAAATTTGCAATATTTATTTGTAACATTTTTAATTTATTAGTATTTTATTAATATTTGTTTGAAATGTAAATCCGACATCGTTCAGCGGTTAGGATACGTGGTTTTCATCCACGGGATCGGGGTTCGACTCCCCGTGTCGGAAACTTTATTTTTAACTTTTTTAAACAACTAAATTATTTACATTCACTGGGCTTGATATATTCTATCAATTTTATGATTTTATTCTTTAATTTCAATCTTCATCTGTTTCATTGAGCAGTTTTATTTTTTTTTCAATCATGAATAAATATGTTTTTTATTATATCTAGCTTTATGATTTTTTATCAGACTAATATGAAGAAAATATTACAAGACAACTAATAGCATGGAATATTTGTTAAAATTGATGATAAAATATATAATCATGATTTTACCGAAATCGTTAAATATTAGTTTTTTTTTTTTTTATTACATCTATTATGAATAATATGAAAAAATATTATAAAACAGCTGATCAAAATAATCTTGACGCTCAATATCTCCTTGAGCTTATTTATTTCATGGATGAATTTATTCCATAAAACATTAATAAAGCTATTCATTATTTGACACTTTCATCTAATCAAAATAATCTTGAGGCTCAATTATTTTTAGGATCTTTATATTATTAAGGTCTTTCGGTCAATAGAGATTGTAATCAACTTTAGCAAGCAAAAATATAAAAATGCTTTCAATTAAAAACAAATTCATTCATATCAAAAATAAACAAGTATTAAATATTTTTTAAAAAATTTGTTCGATTATTCCATTTATTCTGAAGATTTTCATTGAAATTTGAAATGTTAACATTTTCTTCAAAATTGATTTTCTTCTTAATTTATGAGATGATATTTCAAATTTCGACAAAAAAGCAGTTTGATCTATCAATTAGTTTTTTCATATGCATTAATATGCTAATTGATATGCATTCATTTAATATTCATAATGGATCTCTGGTTTTATAGGCTAATTAAATTCAGTTTTCTTTTTATTATATTTTTTTGATGAAACAATCTCAGAAATTAAAATATTTTTTGTTATTGCTATAAATAGTTAATAATTTTTAAAAATATTATAAAATATAATAATAATAAAAATTCTAATAAATGCCATTTATTAAAATTTTTTATAAAGATATTGGTATTTTAAAAGTTCAATAGAAAACCATACTAATTCAATATTTGAGAAAATAATGTTTTTGATTCGTTCAAATTTGTTTGGATATCACTGGCAAACTTCATTAAATTATCCATCAAAAGAAATAACCTAATTTGCTAGATTTTTTATGTTTGAATGCCTTTCATTTTTGAATAAATCTATACAAAAATCCTCATTTTTTTCTTTATTTTTTTATCATTATACCAATTTTATAATTTATAAAATAATGTTTTATTATAATTATAACCATAATTTAACTATAAATTTACTATATTTTTGATAAATTATCATGTAATTACAGAGATATTTGTAATTTATTTTTCCATACAATTTTTTAATAAAAATAAAATAGTTTTCATAATGTTTTTTATTATAGTTTCATCAATCCTAATTTTCAAATCAAAAATTATTCATGAAACCGATACCGAAATCCTTGAACAACTCTTTAAAAGATCAAAAGTTGAGCATCCATCTGCTACAATTAATAAACAAGATTTGCAAAGAGCAAAAGAGAATATTGAAAAGCACCCATGGGCTAAAACAGTCCAAAGACGTATAAAATCAGCAGCTGATAAAACTATTACAATGTATTCTGAAGATTCTTTTTTAGAAAATATGATTTCACGAACTTCGCCAGTAGCTCAAACATTTTGCCCTCATTGCGCAAGTAATGGAAATGATTTTATTCCAACAGGTCATTGGTCATGGACAATTGATGATCCTGATCATATCAAATGTTTAACATGCGGTACAATTTATCCAAATGAAGCCTATCCGGAAACCTTGCAATACAGAAGCCAATGGGATCCAGAACAAGTTATTACATATGTAAACAATGGTCCCAAAAAATGTTTTGATTATTATCGATGTTATTCTTCAGTAAACGGTCTCATTCGAAACTATAAACTTGACTACACAATCAAGCGTCTAACTACATTATCACAAGCATATGCACTTTCTAACGATATCAAGTATGCAGAAGCAACAAAACGAATTTTACTCAAATTGGCCGATAGATTCCCAAAGTACCTTGTTTACTGCGGCCACTCAATTAGTCAATATGCAGACTGTGATCCGCATTATGCAGTGCAACACATTCCGAATCTTCCAGTAATTGACGGGAAAAAGTGTCCAATCATCGTTGCCGATCCTGAATATCAACCAGACACATTTTTCGATGATTATGGCCAAACAGGCCGAGCAGGAACAACTGGATCTGATGGAGAATACGTTGAAATAATGGCGTTGGCTTATGATCTCGTTGCCGATGCGAAGAGGGATGAAGATGGAACTCCTCTTTTTTCAGAAGAAGAGAAAAAGCATGTTGAAGAAGACTTGCTAATTGAATCGTGTCTTCTTGGCTTTTTTGATAAGAAAATCAACAACAAATCAACATTGAATGTCAAAGGATGTGCAATTGTAGGTCTTGTTGTTGGCAATGCAATACTTGTGAGATTTGGATTGGATGGTTTTAATCGGTGTTTTGATGAATACTTTTTGAAAGATGGAAGCACATCACAATCAGTTACGTATGGATTGAAAACATTGATGGGATTTGGTGGATTTAATCTTGCCTTTAGAAATTATTCTGATCCTTCTTATTACACTCCAGGTCCTGATGAAATCCAATACAAAAATTTTAACATTAACAGAGATACCGAATATGAATCTCTTTGGCATTCTCTTGTCTGGTCTCTTTACTATGATACAACATATCCAATCATCGGCGATCAAACGCATGGACGAGACTTTCCTTCTGAATACTACGAATTTCTTACAAATGAATACAAGCACAAGTACATTCAAGAATTCATAGGAAGTCTTCAAAACAAAGAAAGAATTCCACAGAACAATGCAATCTTTTTGAGAGACATTGATTACGTCCCTTTCAACGGTTCTTTTGTTCTTTCTGACATGATTTATCCGTATTTAATGCAAGGGTTCATTCGAAGTGGCGAATTTGGTGAAGAAAGTTTGCTTTTTCTGGATGCAAGTTTAGCTGATGGAGGACATCATCATTATGACTCAATGAACATCATTTACACTAAATATGGAAAGGAGTTGCTGCTTGATCTTGGATATTTACTAGATCATCCTAATAAATCAAAGACAATGGAAACTTCTGTTCATAATTTGGTGCTAATTGATGGCCTTGATCAGAAGAAAGTTCAAAGAGGTGGCGAATTTCATATATTTGAAACGACTTTAAATGATACAAAAGTTATGCAAGCTTCTTCTCTTCCTTATGAAAACATTGATGTTTACCATCGAACACTCGTCCAGATAGAACATGAAAGAGGCAAAAATTATGTTGTTGACATTTTTAGATCAAATGGAGGTTCAGAAAGAAGAGAGCTTGTTTTTCACGGGCCGAATCATGACTACAAATTTAACAAACCATTGTCATTTGATACGCCACGTGTAGTTATTCCAATTAACGGTTATGTTCAATTCTTAGTTCGATCCCAAGAATCATATGAAATTTCTGATATAAGCATGTACGAAGTCAAGGAAGATGGAACAAAAGGAGAGGAATTGTTAGTCGAAATTGATGAGAAATTATTGGCTACAAATATATCACGATACAATTGCACTAGTGAGTCTTTCTTTTGCGGAAGAATGAACAAAGGTTCACCATTGAAATATTCAATTGTTGATGGACCAGAGAAAGATAAAAAAGCTATAAAAGTTCATTGTGATTCAACTACAACAAAATGTAATGGTTACCTTCTCATTGGACATGAAAATAATCTCCTTCATCTCAAAGACAATTCACGTTACATGCTGCAGTTCCAAACAAAGGGAGAAACTTTTTCACCTGCAATTAGATTGGTCATGATTGAAAAGAACCAGACAAGAATTAAAGAAAATTCTCTGTGGGAAATAAACCCAGATAAATGGAGCTTGTTCAAGGGATATTTCGACGTTGGAGCTCCATTTTCAGATTCTCTTGGAACTAAAACAAGCGATCATGTCACAATCACGTGGAAAATCGATGAAGGAATGGATTTTTCAACTTTCATTCCAGCTAGAAAAGATCAAAAAATCTTCTTCAAAAATGGATGGGGACAAAGATACAGAGATAATCGAGATTTTGGTGCAACTCTCCCCTACTTTTTCATTGACCGCGACCTGGAAGAGAAAGTGTCAACATGGGTGATGGTTTACGAAGGATTCAACAAATCACAGGGAATTGTAAATGGTGTCGAAATAACGAATGACGACAATGGAAATGTTGTTGTTAAAATTGACACAAAAGACGGTTATGATTATGTTTCAAGCAGCTTTGTTGATGGCTACACAGTTGAAGGATTTGGTCTTAAATCTGACGGAAAAGTGGCAGTAATTAACCAAGGAAAACCGAGACTTTATGATGGAAAAACTCTTGAATTCAACGACAAGAAAGTCAAAGTTGATAACATTAAATGTTCAGGAAATGTGATTGGATATGGAAACTCAGAAAACAAAGAACTTTCTTGGTTTGACATTGAAGGAGAAATTGACATTAATTTGTTAAGAAAAGGACAAGTCTTTTTCGTCACTGGCGAAGATGGCTTTAGCAGAGGATATCCAATTCAAAATGTATCAGATTCGAGTAGAATTTATGTCAAATCTGATTCGAGAGGTTTCAAAGCTTACTCGGCACAAAGGTGGCGAATGACAAACCTTTTTACAGAGTTTGAAGGTGATGATTCAAGTAGCGAGGAAGTAAAGACAAATAATTCAGAAAATAAAGAAGAATTGTCCAGTTCAAATAATAATGCCGATGTAGGAATTGATAGTGAAACTAATTCAAATTCAAATGCTGCAGGAGAAAATGAATCAGATCTGGATAATGATAAAAAAAAGTTGTCTAAAGGAGCAATAGCGGCGATTGTGGTTGTTATCATTGTTGTTGTTGCTGCTGCTATTGTGATTGGTGTTATTCTATATATCAGAAAAAATAAAACGAAAGAATCAAGCGCAGCTGAAATTTAACATTATTTTTTTAAATTGGTGACATGCTAAAAATGCATCAACAATAACAAGAATATATCTATAAAAATTTTTTTATTAAATTTCGAATGAAAATACATGCTGATTTTACTATTGTTTTCAATTTGAATTGAATGCTGTATTTTTCAATTAAGGTTTTGAGAAACCGCTCAAAAATTCTGAAATTTGAATCCCCCTTTCAAATTAAACTCAATTATTTGAGAGGGGAATGTAAATGCCTTCTAAAACGTTCCAGTAAATAATTAGGATAATATCATTATTACCATTATATTATTCACTCCAAAGTGGAAATGATATATCATATCTTTTTGAGTGAAAAAAAAGAAATATGGCTATTATTAAGATTATTATATTAATTTTCACTAACCTATATTTTTCTAATCAACCTCAAAATAATGATATATTAACACCATTTTTATTCTTTTTACATATTTGCTTCAAATTTTTAGCTTTTATTATAATTATTTAATTCTTTAATTTATTCCAAGTTTGATATTTTATGTAAAAAACAGTTTTATTACTATATAATGAGTACACATATATGATATAGGCGAGTTAAAAATCTTATTATACATTAAATTATAGTAAAAATAAGAAATGCTTCTTATTTTGTCGATTACTTCTATTAAAAAAGAGATTTTTAAATTTTAGCACAGATTTATCAACTCATATGTTTTGTCGAAATATAATAGCTATAAAATAAATATTAATATTTAATTCAGATAAGAATTAACTTTTGCATAATTTGTTCAATTGATATGATTTTCCATAATATTTTCAAATTATTTATAATATTATATTACTAATATTAATAATTTATTTTTAAATGTAATAAGCTAGTACAAATTAAAATATTCAATAATATATAAAATTGATTTTGTATATTTTACAAATTATATTTTCAATTAAAAATCGGTTATTAAAAACCCTATTTTCAATCTTAATTCCTTTTTTCATTCAGAAATATTGAAGTAAGTTTATCATTTGAATTACGAATCTGAATATTTGAATGTAAGAAAGGGAACCAATTTGAATTGATTTAAAGGAACAAATTTGAATAACAACTTCCTTATTTTAATTCAATTTTTTATTGTTTTTTTTTTCCATATTTTATTATGATAGTCTTTCTTTGTTTTACTTTCTTTATAAATGCAACAATACCAAATGAATACAAAAATCTTGTAAAAAAAGCCATAACCAACTCAAAAACAAAAGTTCGGCATGAAGAAAGAGTAAATACTGCATTCCCAGGCGATTATTCATTTCCAAATGTAGAATTTAAACTTCGACAAACAGTCAGTTCACCAAATACCAATGATATTAAAGGTTATGCTATCGAAAACCTAACTGTTGCCATTGTGAAGAGAAAAGCATTTAACCTTAACGAAAATTTTGTTTTTGTTGATCCACTTGAACAAAAGTTATACAACATGTCAGTTCTTGTTGCATCAGATGAAAAAGTCAACATTTATCATACAAAAGATATAACCATATTTGATATAATGACGAATTTTAAATATAATGGCAAATCAAACAAAGCAATATCACCAAAATTCAATTTAAATTGGAACGAATCAAAAAATGGTCCTAAAGTTCGAAAAATTCCTCAAATTGAAGGATTTCAATATGGAATTGGTGCATATGGTAATATTTTAATAGATACTAGCTTTCGATTTTCATCAATAACTGATATTTCGCTTAGTGCTTTATTAATGGTTAACATTAAATCTGCTGCAGAAATAGGATTTAAAGATGGTGATTCACAAAGCTCTGAAGAATTTGAACTATTTAAATTACCATCAATTCCTATTAAAGGCCTTGGTGTTTCTTTTAAATTTGTAGGTATTGAATTTGTTATTCAACCATTTATTAAATGCGATGCAATAATGAACGATTTAAGCATTAAAGTTCCAGATAAGGTCAATTACTTCAAAGGATATGAACTAATTGGCAAAAAAAGAATTGAAATAACACCTTTTTCTATTGTTGATTCTAAATGGGATATTAAAATCTACAATTTACCTGAAGAAAATTCATTAGATGAAGTAATTGAACAAATAAAACAAGCTTCATTTCACATTGTACCTGCAATAAGACTATATTTATCAATTGAAATTAAAGTAGGAGGAATTGAAACAGGCTTTGATGTAGGTCTTAAAGTACCTTTTGCTTTTGACTTTACTTTTGATAGAGATAAGTGCTTGTTCCCTTATCTTTATGGAAGTATCAACATTGATCTAAAAGCATTTTATAACTTTGCTGGAATTGAAGTTACATATAGAGATGCAACCAAAGGATTCAAAAAGAAAACCAAATCTCTTATTGGTTCATCATCTAATGAAATTGGTTTCTTTAATATCAATACTGGAAAGTTTTGTATTGGCGAATCTAATAAAGTTGTTGAAGGAAGTTCTTTTGTTTTGCAACAAGGAAATGATCGTTCATATTTCATTAAAAATGAATTATTCCATTGTTGTTCGGACCTTGTTCAGCCCGTTCTAGAAGTAAGAGATGATTTACAAAATTTAATAGCAATAAGAAAGTTTCCTTTTAGAGCTTATTGGCATACAAATGCTGGATCACATATGATTGTAACAACTTCTCAGCTTCCTACTCTTGTCTGGTACTTTAACAAATATGTAACCAAACAAGTTAAAAAATATAAACAAATTCTTTTTTGGAAAACAGAATACATATATACTGTTACTGAATTGATGAAATCTTCAGAGTATAAATTCAAGATTAGTGGAGATTTCAAAGATGATGGAATTGAGGTTAAATCAATAATGGAATTACCATCTTATATATATACGATGTTAGGAATCAGTAAAATTTGGAATCTTCGTAATGTTTCAATTAATAAAGTTTTCCAAATGGAAAATAATTCAATGTTCGTTTCATATGTACCATATAATAGAATTGCTAAATATGCCCTCATTTCATTAATGAAGGATGGTAATACGCAAATTGATAATACTGCTACATTTTATTCAGATACGATGCTATCTGATACATTTTCAACAAAAGGTGCATTTTATACTTCACTAGATCATTTTGAAATTGATTTTGATAAATTTGTGATGCTAAATCCAATGGACATAAATATTAATATTTCCTTGAAGTTTAACAACAATGGAAAAGATGAAACATATGAATTAGGTATAGTTTCTGCTGAATTGCTTGAAAAAAAAACTTATACCGCAGATGAAGCAAGAGTTTATGATCAAAACTTTAAATTTCATGTTGAAAGAAGTAATAATCCAAAATTGACAATGAAATGCAGAACTACAATATTTGGAGAAAAAGGATCAAATGAAAAAACATTATTATATGAATTTAATTATGATGACTTTAGCAAGAATTTTTACTTAGTTTTAAATGATGATTCTGAAGTTTATTTTAAATTTAAGAGGATTCAGCCATTTGTTAGTATTAGGTCAGAATTAAATTCTAATGATGAAAATATAATTGCACCTGTTTTCATGCATAATATTGATAATGACATTTCAATAGTAGATGGCCAATTTGAAATTGAAACTGAGCCAAATCAGTTTTATTTCATTCTTGAATTCACAAGCTCAACAATTTCTTTAAATAAGAATTACATAATAATTAAATGTGACGGAATTACTCCACTTGTTAAAAACGTTATTCGAATAACAAATGATGTCTTTTGTATCCCTTGTGATAATAATATAATGCAAATTCCATTTAGAAGAATTGACAATAGTTTTGGTAAATTGACTATTAATTATTTGGTTTCAGATTTAAATAATGTTAATAATATTAATATGGATCCATATGGAGAAGATGTTGAATTTACTTTTAAATATCAGATTAAATCTTTTGTGGTGCCAAAGAATTATCGTTTAAATTATATTAAAAATGATCGTAATGATGATTATTCAATGGACAGTTATTTATTTAATACAAAAGATTTTGAAATTGATGAAGAAACAGTATTTTGTGTAGTTTGGAGTAAAACTGATGAACCACTTAATTTAACAATGTTCTTAGAAAATGCTTACATTGAAGATGGTCAATACATGATTTCATATGATGTTTCATATATTAAAGATATTTTAAAACGTTCAACAAAAACGAAATTCAATATTTATGTTTCAACAAATTCTAGTTCTTTTAAAGCGATTCGTTGCAGAGATAAAATTTCTGATATAAATTCAGATGGATTTGCTATCTTTACATTTGATATTTCTGAAAATGATACAATTGATTTTTATGCTGTTTGTTCAAGTAAAGAAGGTAAAATGTGTGAAATTACTGAAATTTCATATGATGGTGAATATCAACTACTTCATTTTCCAAGTAGAGATGGATTAAATATAACTGGAAGAGGAATGAAGAATGCAATTATTCATGCACCTGAAAATTCAACTTATTCTTATTATAAAACTTTCGATGGCTCTGTCAATGTCGTTCGATCATATTCAAATGATACCAAAATTATTGTTGTTGTTTATGATATTTACAAAGGTCGGAAATCAAAAGGACTCTCTAAAAGTATTAAATCAAATGTGACTGAGGGCTCATACAGACAATTTTGCATCAATGA
Organism: Tritrichomonas musculus; assembly: GCA_039105265.1. Classification (NCBI taxonomy): domain Eukaryota; phylum Parabasalia; order Tritrichomonadida; family Tritrichomonadidae; genus Tritrichomonas; species Tritrichomonas musculus. The sequence goes on from JAPFFF010000002.1 coordinate 8,430,114, forward strand.
TGAAGAAAGAAATCAACTTCCTTTTTCAATGAAATACATAAATGAAAACATTGATGATTTTATGAAATCAATTGGTGCAAAAGACGATTTTGATATTACTCAATATGATTTTACTGAAGATGGCTGCATTATTGTGGATCATGATGCCATAAATGGAAATGTTTTCAACAAGTTGCCAAATAATATCATTGATTTGGCTGTTGCTGATAACCAAATTACATATGATACTAGAGGTGTATCTTTTAATCCTTCTGGTAAAAAAGGTAAAATAGCAGTGATTGTCATTGGTTCAGTTCTAGCTGCTGTTGTAGTTTTGATTGCAATTTTCATAGTAATTGACATCAGAAAGAAAAAGAATAGAGAAAATAGCGAGATGGAAAATACCAATAAAGAGCGACCAGAAATGACTGGTAATGAAGATATTTAAATAAAATCAATTTTTATATATATATAAATATATATTTAAATTATGTAAATCATCAATGAATCAAGAAAAGAGTTTAATTGTGTCTAAAAAATCTAATTTTGAGTCAAAAATCTATAAATTATTTGAACCATTTTATTTTGATTGCATTCATATGAAAATATTTTCTTTTGAGTTCATGTCTAAAAATTTTTTTGATGATTTTCTTGATTCATTGATGATTTACATGCTATATTTTGCACTCTTCATTCCTTCCTTTTCATTCAAAATAATAGAAGTAACTTTACCATTTGAATTGTGAAATGTTGTTTTCGATTTCAATATTTGAATTGATTTAAGGGAATCAATTTGAATTTTTTTGTTTAATTTTTATATACTCCCAGAGATTCCAAGAGAATTTATCTTCAATGTAATATTTCATATAGTTGATACTAATTGAACAATGAAATTATGAATAAATATTATTTTCATATTTTGTATATAATATATATTGAATATAAATTAAAACATCATAAATACAAATTAAGATATGTTCATTTACAGTTAACTTTTAGTTCAATTTTTAAATGTCCGAGCAAATACCTTGTTAAATAGTCGGATATAAATTGAATGTAACAAACCATTTATTTTGAATTGATATTTGATCCCATCAAAATTTAGTGAAATCTTTTTTAAATGAAGCTTAATCATTTCATTTTTAATTGATGTTTGGATTATTTAGCCTTCCGCGTGCCAGCTACAGCTATTATAGGCCTGCAATTTATCGACAAAGATATGTTCCAGTTGAATCTTATCTTTTAAGATCTATTAGACAAGCTCAAGAGTATGATAACTTAAAAACTTTGTTATATAAAGCATTAATACAACAACAAAAAGAAAATGAAACCCATGGAATTGATAATCGTGATTCATGCCAAGATGAATCTGTAGAAAGAAAAGAAGAGACAGCAAATGTTGATCAAAAGAAAAAGTCATTGCCAAATAAATTCTATTATTTCGAAAGTCATTCACGATTTGATGGAGAAAAGATGGTTGAGGAGCAAAAAACTCACCGAATTGATTCAGAAGGAAAAGTCCATCAATCATTGAAGAGATGCCTTGGCGATCAATGGTATGAAACAGAAGAAATTAAAGATGAAGAAGGAAAAGTTACAGTTAAAGAATCATGGCACAACGTTTCTGAAAACGAAGTTGAAAGTTTCAAAGAAGAATGGATGTCAAAATCAGAAAACAAAATTAAATTGACACATGGCAAAAGAGAAGAGAAACAACAAGAAGAAATTGAAATGCAACCAGAGGCAACTGAAAACAAAGATGAAATTGAAAAAGAACAATTAAAATCAGAAGAAATCGAAAATAAAACTGATTTGAATGAAATTGCAAACTGTGAAAATGAAATTGAAGAAAAAAGTTCAAATCAAGAAGAGCCAAGAGATTCTACTATTTCAAAGGACAACATGGATCAATTTTAAAAAGTTGCTATAGTATTAATCTTTTTTTTAATTAAACATTTAATTTTTTAAAATCATTTAATTTTTTATTCTATTTATTGTCACAGGCAGAAATTTAGTAAAATAATTGAATTAATAAGATACAATTGAAAATCGAGTGAAAGAATTTCAAATGAAACAATAAAAAACTTTCATGCCAATAGTTTTTTTTAAAATAGCCTATTTAATTGTTGATATAAATCATTATCTTCATTTGGATAAAATCTTCCTCTTGCTGGAAAGTTAAAACATCACTTGTTTCAACAATATCAAAAGATGGCTCAATATAATCATTTTTAATTAATAATTTATTCTTTTTTAGCTTCTGAATATAATCTTCATCATCAATGTAAAGCTGAAATCTTTTTAAATTTTAATAAGTTTTTTTTTTTAAATTCAAATGTTTTATAAACAAATTGAAACTCAGAGTGAGATAACTTTTGAGCAGAGTTATGTCATAGAAAGGATGAAAAAATTATTACATACAATTGCATCCATTCTGTGCAAATGCATAGAATAAAGACTCTTTGCTCGGCATGCAGTCAATCATCAGTTCAAAACTTATTTAATGGATTGCATTTAAAAAAAGCTCTACTCTTTTTATTAGAGCAAAGTGAATCGCAATATCCAAATGCATATTCTTTAATCGAGGTGACTGAAGAAGGAATTGTTATATTTTTCAATGAACGGCAGTTATAAAAGCAATGACTTTCAATTATTCTAACTGATTGAGGGATATTTATTTCATTTAATGATAAGAAGCCATCAAATGAATGTTCTTCAATTATTTGAATATTTAAACAATAAGTTATTTAATTATACGCATTCATTCTTCACCTTGAAAATGGAAAATCAGGGCAAACTCTTTTTAAATGGCAATCATTCGATGTAAATTAAATTTTTTATTATTAAGAATTGCATTTCAAACTCTTTTTATTTAAAGAACTACTATTTTATCAAAAATACAGAACGGTATTTAAGAAGAGAGTCATTCATCTTCATCTTGGCTAAGTTCTTTCTGATTTCCATTCTTTTCTTGCCTTCATTGAAGTTCTTGACTAAAACAGCAAGACTTGAGTCCCAAAGTTCATTGTCTCCTTCGCGTGTGAATCACATTCTTTCATCACAGTAAGCATAAAGTTGCCTCATTTTGACGAGTTTCTTGATTCGACAAATTGGAGAAACGCCAGTGTGAGGAATTCCGTATTAAGCTCTGTAGAACAAGCAAAGTGTTCCAACTGCCTGAAGTAAAAACAATGAATATGCGATTGACTTGAACTAGGGTGGAATGAAAAAGCTGAATGATTGACATTGTTGAGTATCGACATTATCAACAAAAGTGATTGCGAGTTCTGGTTTGGATTAAGAAAGAGAATCTTTGTAAATGTGTCCATTATAGTATTTGCCAACTGACGTTGCTGCTTCAAGCATGTGATAGTGAAGTGTAACATCAAATAATGCGATCAGGTCATCTGTTGAATAGATGCAATTCAATATCTTGACAAGATTGTTTGCTCATCTTGTTTGGTACTGTTTCTTTCAAGTAGTCAGGCATTACACTGATCTCTCTTTTTTCTGATTCAAAACTAATGTGTTTAACTGCATCAAGACCGAATCAATGTTGAATAGATGCAGAAAATAATGACTGAGCAACAATAACTGCAAGGTGATAACAAGAAATGTTTGATTCAGAAACATATTCTAAATCATTATAGTCTTTTTCACCTGATATCATTTCATTCTTTTCTCAAATAACAAAATTTCAAGAAATTCCTTACGAATAAAATTCTGGAAAAAAAAAATCTTTCAAAAAGTGAAAAAAAAATTCAATTTGCAAATGAACTATATAGATACATTAAGCCTTCAGCCTTGCACTGTTGTCAATGTTCCTATTCAAACATATGATAAAGATTTCACATTTATTGTTAATGGAGAAGAAATCAAAACGAGTAGAATTATTTCTGATCTCTTATCACCAATTATATGCCAAATACATTCAATTGATCCAACAGTAGATGTATTTATGATCAATACACAACAAAAAGGTAATTTTTTCCGTATTCTTGATTTAGTTAGTTTCCAAGATATTAATCTACCATCAAGTGAAGTTGAATTCATCACAGAAGTCATTGAAATTCTTGGAAATAAAAATATTAAATATCAAAAGGCAAAAGAAACCATCGAACTCACCATTGATAACGTTCTCAATCGTATAGCATTTCATGAGCGATTCAGCCTCTTTAACTCAAGCGTACTTATAACAGAAATTGAGTTTATCGCATCACATTTCTATGAACTCTGCACAAACCATGAAGACGAGTTTGAAATCCTTTCAAATGAAACTCTTTTACAAATTTTCAGCAACGATCATTTTCAATTGAATTCTGAAGATGAACTTTTGCACTTCATCAACAGGCTGTACAGCCGTGACAAGCGTTTTTCATTCATGTATGAAACGGTTCTCTTTACAAATGTTACATCAGATGCAATGAGTGAGTTCCTTAGCATCTATGATCCCAATGACATAACTGTGGCCTCATGGATGGCTGTGTCAAAGCGACTTGAACGTGAAATCGTAATGAATAGTGCGGATCAGCCTGAAACAAGATACAGAGAAAAGAAGCCGATCATCAATGGTCAATTATTTGACCATAAGTCTGGAAAAGAATTTCATGGCATCATCAACCACCTCATTAGCGAATCAAACGGCAACATTGACAGTAAATTGGCCATCACATCATCGTCTCTTTTTGATTCTTTATATCAACCTCAGAATGTCACTTTATTTGACAGCGATGACCATTTTATTTCTCAAAATGAGCAAGGCAGCTGGATTTGCTTTGACTTCAAGGATCACAGAGTTGTTCCATCCGCCGTTACTATTAAGACTCGTAATGTGAGCCAAAACGATCACCAGCCTCGTAGCTGGGTTATTGAAGCTTCAAGCGACAACAATTCTTGGGAGATTCTCGACCAAGAGGATGACTCGCCTCATTTGCATGGTGGAAATATCGTTCACACATTCGCTATGAATCGCCCAAATTCTAAAGAGTTTCAATACATCAGAATGCGTCAAACTGGGCCAAACTGGGAAGGAGAAAATTTTTTAATAGTGTGCTCATTTGAAATATATGGAAGATTAATCTAAACATAAAAGCATTAAAACTTTTATAATCTTATGATCTAATTTTATGAATTGATATAAATGAATTATCTTTTAATAAATCATTTTTTGGTATCTTTATGGATATGTGTTTCCAACAGTCAGTGAAATATAATTTGAGAATACAAGTTCTGGAAGGTAGCAATATCTTGATTTTATTCTCATGCACTCGTTCAATCGAACAAATAATATTTCAAAAATTAAATATTTTCCTGATCCGAATAGGATATAATTAATTTTTGAAATATTATTTAATATATAATTGTTATACAAAATATTATATTAAAGATTTTTCCTTAATATATCTTAAGACATCGAAATATAAAATCATTTAAAATTGTATAAAAATAGATAATAATTCACAATAAATTCGAGTAATACAAATAATATAGAGACTAATATATGAAGCTGAATTAAAGGTTTTTAATTAATAAGTTAATATTGATATATTCTTAAAATCGATTCCTTTTTTGACATTTCAAAAAAAAAAAAAAAATCTATTCAAATCTTTGCTCTTAAAAATCACCTTCTAAATGAGTTTTTGAACAATTTTAATTTATTAGTATTTTATTAGCATTTGTTTGAAATGTAATCCGACATCGTTCAGCGGTTAGGATACGTGGTTTTCATCCACGGGATCGGGGTTCGACTCCCCGTGTCGGAAACTTTATTTTTAACTTTATTCTTTTTAAAACTAGTTATATTTTTTATTACATCTATAATGATTTTCATTCATTTTATGAAAGATTTTGATTAATAAAGAATTTTTCTTTCATGAAAAAAATTCTGAACAGATATATATTATATGTTTTGATTTTTCAAAAATCATTATTAATAAAGTAACATTTAATTCAAAATTTTATCAAAATGATAGATACTAATAAAAAATGTGGTTCAACGTTATTTTTTACCAATAAAAAGGCACAAAATAATTTTTTCATAGATTCAAAAAATAATAATATTCAAGCCTCTTCAATTCAGAATGAAGGATCGCTTAATATTTTCACTGATGAAATAAAAAGCTTCATATCATGCATTAGCAGCCCAATCAATGGAAGTAAAGAAGAGTGGAATATAATTAAGTATTCATTGATTGGATACATCATAAAAAAAAGATCTGTACAATGCTTGGATATATTTATAGTTCAGGCGAATTTATTAACAAAGATATCAATAAAGCTATTTATCATTTGACATTTTCTGCTAATCATAATGCAAAAGCTCAATTTTATTTAGGAGGCATTTATTATGATGGAAAATTAGTTGAAAAAGATGTCAATAAATTTATGTTCTATTTCACTCTTTCAGCAAATCAAAATTATTCAGATGCTCAATTGAATGTTGGAAGTATATACTATTTAGGTGAATATGTCAAAAGAGATGTTAATAAAGCAATTTATTATTTAACTCTCTCAGCAAAACAAAATAATTCAATTGCACAATTATGTCTTGGTAATATTTATCACAGAGGTGAATATGTCACAAGAGATGTTAATAAAGCAATTTATTATTTAACTCTCTCAGCAAATCAAAATAATATAAATGCACAATATTATTTAGGTGAAATTAATTTATTTGGTCAGTATATTCCAAAAGATATGGATAGAGCTATTTATTATTTCACTCTTGCTGCAAATAAAGGTCATGATGATTCACAATTTTATCTTGGATTAATTTACGACAAAGGTTGGAATGAAGTGAAATCAGATATCAACAAATCTATGCATTATTTGACACTCTCTGCCAATCAAAACAATCAAGCAGCATGTTATGTCCTTGGTTTAATATATTTAAATGGAAAGTTTTTCAAAATAGATATTCAAAAAGCAATTTATTATTTCACTCGATCGGCTGATCAAAACAATAAATATGCTCAGTATCGTCTCGGATGCATTTATCTAGAAAATAAACATATTTCATCTTTTGGAGAAAAAATATGAATATTCGAAGAGAGTAATACCATTAATTCTCTCCAATTTGGTTATTCACCTTCTGCTTGGTCAAATAAATATATGAACTGAGAAAGGATGCTAGTAATCTGCGCTATTTCAACAATATTGAAAGATCTTGCAATCATTGTAATTACTGGTAATTTATATTTGGATAAGATTAACAAAAATAGGCTGGTAGTATCCATCAATTATATTTGCATCTATTTCATCATCCGGAATGTTTCCAATTAGACCAATGATAATGCATGTTTCATTATCTTCACTCATTTATTAAAAACTTAACCTCAAATGACAGTCCATTATTTTTTCTCTCAATTTATATGACAAATAAATATTAATTTTCAATTTTCAACTTTTTCAGAGAAATTTATTTAAATAGTATCTATCTTTTAGAAAACGTTTATTGCCATTTTCTTTGTTCTTACTTTATGTTTTTCAAAAATATATATTGATAAAATTAAATTTATTATAACATATAAAAAAATAATATCATTATTTGAATGTTTAAAAAGGCTATTGTCATTGGTCCACCTGGAGCCGGAAAAAGCACATTTTCAAGAGCACTAAGAGATTTAACCCAATTGCCTCTCTTTTATTTGGACATGATCGCTTTTAAATCTGATGGATCTGAAATTTCAAAAGATGAATTTGATACAAAATTGAATGAAATCTTAAAACTAAAAGAGTGGATTATTGATGGAACTTACTTGAGGACGCTTGAATTACGTATAAAGGAAAGTGATATAATTTTTTTCTTGGATTTTCCCATTGAGCTATGTCTTTTAAGTGCCGAACTACGAATTGGGCAAGAAAGAGAAGATTTGCCCTGGGAAGCAACAGAATTCGATGATGAATTTAAACAATATATCATTAATTTTCCAAAAGATAAGCTTCCAAAAGTTTATGATTTGCTCAATAATTACAAATGTACTAAAAAATTGTTACTTTTAAATCAAGAAACGAATCAGATGAATTTTTGAAAAATTTTTCGCAAAATATTATATAATTAATATACAAGGAAAAAAAGTTTTAAATAAAATAGAAATAATTTTATTAAATACTGTTATTTAATTATGAGTGAATGTTCTTATTTCTGGTGGAACCGATCTGATTGATTTCAAATTATTAACTCGAAAATTGATCAAGGCAATCAATATTTAGTTAAAAAGGCAGAAAATCGCTTTTTAAACATAAAAAATATCAATTCTTATTTCTTTTATTTAAAATAATATATGATATCAAAAATTATTTAACTAATGAGAAATACCTGAAGTTATAAGCCCTTTTATTTAAGTATTGCTTATATTTCAATACCAAAACCTTCATAAAACAATTCATTAATGGATTTTTGTCTTGCTTTTATATTGGTTTTAGTTTTTTCAATGGAAATTCTACCAAATAAAATTGAGTAAGGTGGGGTGTACAGGATGTTTTTCATTAAATTCATTATTTTTCTGATTTCATCAATAAAAATAGCTTGCGTTTTTTTATTCTTGATAATGAAATCAATTAAAACATCTGGTGATTCAAAAATAATTCTATCTTCAGCCAAGTTTGCTTGTGCATTGCCGTTAAAATTATATTGTTTTTTAAATTCATCTAAAAATGATTTGTTCTTCAAAATGTTGGCAACATTATCTGTAACAGTTGAACCATCATGCTTTCCAATAGCCTCTTTCACATTCAAAGAATTTTCTTTTTCCTGAACTTCATTTATTTCTTTTGGTTTCTTTTTATAATTTCCAATTGAATCTATTTCTTCGATTTCATTGTCCAACATCGATTTAATATCACTATTCAAGTGAGGTTGGTTTTTCAGGTCAAATAATGGAGAATTTAAAATATAAGACAAAAGATATGAAAAAGAGTTTTTTGTTATATTTTGATCATATTGAAAATGAAAAGGATATGAAACATCATCTTTAGAGTTTAATTTTTGGAATACTTTACTGAAATATTTTTTGGCTTCTTCGTAATTTGGCTGCATGAAATAATAATAAAAAAGTTTGAGGTTAGTATAGCAAATAACGAATATTTTTGAAATTACAAGTCTTTTATCATTATGTTTATAATTATGATGCATTAAAGGTTCATTTTCATGATTAGATGCTTTGATATAATATTCAATTGATTCTTTATCTTTATTATTTTTCTCATAAAAGTAACCAAGATTGTATTCAGCAAGTGCAAAATTATGCTCTGAGGCTCTTTTATACATGTATTCGGCATCTTCAATTTTATTTAAAAAAAATTGATTAAATAAACCAAAATTGTTCTGCCCAAACGGATATTCGCTAAGTGCAGCTATTTTTACAAATTCACTTGCATATTCGACATTATTTAAATTCAATAAAAAAATTAAACCAATGTCATTAATTGCACGATATTGAAGCTTGTTATATCGATAATTGAATGCTATAAGATTTTCAGAGGTATTATTAAATAATTCTAAATCGTCTTTTAATTGATAACATTTTGTTAAATTCATTATACCTTTCAAAATATCTGATTTGACAACTTCGCCGTTTAAATAAATTTCACCCAAATAAAATAAAGCGGTTGCATTATATAATTGAGCTGATAATTCATAATATTTTATGGCCTTTTGATAATTTTGTTCAACACCAAGGCCTTTATAATAAAGAGAGCCTAGTTTTACATACGCATCTGAGTTGTTTTGATTGGCAGATAATTCATAATAATCTTTTGCTTTTACAAAATCTTTTTTAACACCATTTCCATTAAAATAAAGATCACCTAATAATAGTAATGCATTTGGATTTAATTTTTTAGCTGATATTTCCAAATATTCTTTAGCTTTTAAATAATTTGTTTCTATTCCATGACCATAGTAATACATATTTCCAAGGCAAAAAAATGCTTCTGAATTATCTAATTCAGCTGCCATTTCAAAGTAATGTTTAGCTTTTGAATAGTCTCTTGTAACTTCAATATCACTTTCATAAATCCTTCCTAAATTGATTAAAGCATTTGAATTATTTTGCTTTGCTGCTATATCATAATATTTAATTGCATTTGTAATATCTCGTTTGACACCAAAACCATATTGATACATATGGCCTAAAAAAAGGCAAGCAATTGGTTGTTTATCATAAACTAATTCTAAATAATATTTGCTTTTTGATTGGTCCGTTTCAACTCCATATCCAGCATAATAACAAATTCCTAAAAAAAGAATAGAATCTGAATGATTTTGTTTTGCACCTATTTCAAAAAATTGTTTTGCTTTTGAATGATCTTTTTTAACTCCAAATCCAAAAAAATAAAAACATCCCAAAATAAAAATAGCACTTATATCATTGAGCATTGCTGCTTTTTCAAAATAATGCCTGGATACATCATATTCTTGTTTTACTCCATATCCATATAAATAAATTTTCCCTAAAAAAACCAAACCACTTGGATTGTTTAATTCAGCTGATAACTCGTAGTATTTTATTGCTGTTATGTAATCACGTTCAACTCCATAACCTTGAAAATAGAGATTTCCCAAATTTAAAAAAGCATCAGAATATTTCATTTTCGCTGATAACTCGTAATATTCTTTTGATTTCAAATAGTTTTGATCAACACCTAATCCTTTCTCATAAAAAAATCCAAGATTAAAATTGGCAATCGGATCATTTTCTTTAGAAGCAAGTTCATAATATTTTCTAGCTTTCACAAAATCTTGTGGACCATCTTTTCCATCTCTATACATATTTCCTAAGCTAATGATTGCTGTTAAATTGTTTTCATTGGCTGCTGATTCATAATATTTTTTTGCTTTAGAAAAGTTTTGAATGCCTCCAATGCCATGATAATAAATATTGCCTAATTCAACCAAAGCTCGTGTATTTTTTAAATTTGCTACAAATTCATAAATTTGTCGTGCTTTTATTTGATTTTGTTTAACATAAATTCCTTTCATATATAGTTTAGCTAAGTTTAAAAGTGGAGTCAAATCTATATTTGGTCGGACGAATGATAAGTATAAAAAACGATATAAAAAAACGTTGCTTGGACATTCTAAACTATCTTTTTGTATCATAATACTTTCATGTATAAATTGAACTGTTAATTGTCTGTTTATTTTGGTTGAAAATTCATTAAAATAATCTTTTAGATATACTAATGAATTCACTTCAAATATAATGAGATTTTTAATGTCTTCATTTGTTGGCCTATCTTCTGGTTCTGAAAAAGTACACATTTCATAAACATCTTCAAACATATCCCAAAGATTCGTCATTGATGGCAATTCAATTGATAATTCATTTAATTTTGTTTCACCTTTTGCATTCTTTTTATTAATTATAAAAAAAATTAATATACCAAAAGAATAAATGTCAGTTTTATATGAAATTTGTTTTCCTAGATTTTGTTCTGGTGATAAATATAGAGAGTTTCCAAAATTAAGAGTCATTTCGCTTGTGTCATCAGCTGAACGCATTGTTTCAAAATCAGAAATATATGGCAAATTATCATGATCGAAAAGAATATTAGATGGAGAAATATCACGATGTATAAGATTATTAGAATGCAGATAATCAATACCTTGATATATTCTATTAATTATCATTAAAGCACAAATTTCGTTTATATGTTTTGCATTGTTTGAAACATATGTAAAAAGAGAGTTATTACACATAAATTCATAAACAAAGCCAATTATTTTTTGTTGTTTTTTCAAAAATCCGTAGAAATGAACCATGCAACGATGTGAATAAGATTTACAAAAATTAATTTCATTTTCTTTGTCGTAATTATCATCTTCTTTTATCATAAAAATATAGCAACTTTCAATATGAAAAGCCAATGAAAATAACTTATTGTTTCCTGATGATAATGTTCTTAAATAAATAAAATCTTCCTTTTTAAATTCTAAGTAAATATTATTGCATTTATAATTATCTAAATATGATTCTTTTATTATTCCTGTCAGTTGTTCATACGCAACTTTATTTTCTTGATTTTTATCTGAAAGAAAAAAACCTTCAATTTTTGATTTCATTTTGAATTCTTTTTTGTATTGTCTCTGATCAAAAAAGAAAAAAGATGGATCTTTAAAATAATTTGTTGGATAAAAAAATCTTCTAATCAAGTAGCAAACAATTGGGGAAATGGTTTTTTCGATAAATTTATTTGATTTTATGCATTTTGAAAATTTCGAACAAAAATTATGGATTTCATCATGGATATTTAAGTCGTTGGTGTTAACGTTTATTATTGATATTTGTTTTTCTAAATCACTAATGATTTCACTGATTATTCTATATTGAATCTGTTCGATAATAAGGCATTGACCTTCAATGCATATTGTAATATCAACATAATAATCATTAGAATTATCTTTATTTGGTAAATCGAAAATTTTATATGTGATAAATTTGTATTTTTTTAGATAATCATATAAAAAAATTTTTATTAGAATAATATCATTTATTTGGATGGATAAAAAATATAAAAAAGAAAATTTTGAATAGATTTTTTGCATTGGTATTGGTTTTATAAGGTGTTTCATCGATTTGTATTGTTTTGGAATATCTTGAAATAAAGAATATTGCATATCCCAAAACCTAAATTTTATAAAATTTAACGGCCCTTTTTAACGTTCATTTAATTTTATCATTAAATGATTATAAAAAGCAATGATTGTATTATAATTTAAAATAAGAAAATAATTTTATTAACAATAATATGATTAATATAATAATTTATTCCAAATGATTACAAAAGAATTTTAATAATATTATGGCATTTGATTTGTGGATCAATTGATTTCAGTCCTTTTTCATAAATAAGTTCCCATGTTTTGAACTCATCCGGCATAAATTTCTTCATGAAAACAAAGCTTGCTTTTTTTCGAATGATTTAATCCTCATTTTCGCCAAATCCTTTAGACTATGACGAAAGAGATTTGAGCTTCAATTCATTTCTTCTACAGCGGCTACTTTATGGGAACAACCAAAATTGTGCAGTTTGCTTATTTGAAGCTCAAATCACCTAATGATTTAATAGACATATAGTGCAGTAGCCAAAGAGGCTAAAGTAAAGATCAAGAAGAATAGGAAAAAAAGAAATTAATGCTTGTGTTATCAAATTGGTTCAAAGAAGAGACCAACACAAAATGAATATAATTGGAAATGGCCTAGCAAGCTATAGCTTTTTCGATTATTTTTTTGTTTGTCCATGGACAAATTAGTCAAATACAAAAGGTATATAAAATAAGTTTCGTTAATATACAAAATTAGTTACGTTAATATACAATTTTTTGGATAAATATATTTAGGTCCATATCAAAATTTCCTAGATTAATTTTTTATTTTATAGAATAAATAATGCATAAATAAAATATATTAATTTAAAAATTAGTTATAAATCGAATAACTGGAAGAATGAGTTAGATATAAAAACTTCAATATTTTTTTGTCCATTCTTTAAAAATATTATTATGGATTTTGAAGGTGCTTTTTTCAATTCATCAGATTACGAATTGCGTAACAAAAAACTTGGTCAAGGATCATATGGAACAGTTTATGTCGCTAGAAATGTCAAAGATCATCACAATTACGCAGCTAAAGTTCTTAAGTGTGACTTTAAATTCGACGGCCATGATCAAACGCTCCTATTACGCGAAACATTGATACTTCATAGATTGAATTACCCATCAATTGTTAAATTTAAAGGAGTTAATTTTTCATCATTAACAGATCCTTTGAGACTTGAACCGACAATCATTACAGAATATTTACCACATGGATCATTAAGAGAAATGCTTCGTAAAGAAAGGAAAGGACTGGCGGATGCCAATTGGAATTCGACCAAAAAATACATATCATTATTAGGAATAGCTGCTGGAATGCGATATCTCCACAGAAAAGGAATTATTCATCGGGATTTAAAGCCAGAAAACGTTTTACTTGACAAAGATTTCTACCCACGAATTTGTGATTTTGGATTATCCAGATGTTACCCAAACCCATTAACAAAATACACCAATATAACTATGTCAGGAAATGTTGGTACCCCCTTATATATGGCCCCCGAATTATTTGAAGTTTCCGGCAAGTGCACTTCAGGAATTGATGTTTACGCTTTTTCAATTCTTGCTTATGAAATTGTAACGGGTGAGAAACCGTTTTCTGAGCTTGGTAAAGTAATTTCACCATTTGTCTTTTCAAATAAGATCATTTCTGGTTGTCGTCCCAAATTCACCCAAAATGTCCCCTCAAAAATGAAAGATCTTATTGAAAAGTGCTGGAGTAAAAAAGTGGAAGAAAGGCCCACTTTTGAGGAGATATTTGATCTGTTGTCGGATGACTTTAGTTATTTTGATGAAGAAATTGATAAAGATGAAGTCATTGAATACCTTGATAGACTTTCTGAGTTCGGCAATGATCCAGATGACGGCGAAAAAAGCTTGAAGGAAGAGAACGAACAGCTTAAGGAAGAATTGGACCAATTGAAAACCAAATGCAACAAGTATGAGAGTGAATTGAAGTCACTCTTATCTACAAATGATGAATACAGTCTTGGCCTGTTTTCGATTGTTGGTGACAAAAAAAACCAGAACATTCATGTAGCCTTGAAGCACTTGAAGCGTGCCTCTGAGAATGGCAACTGTCACGCGTCCTATCTTCTCGGTATTCTTTACAGCAGCGGGGAGCTAGTAGAAAAGGACGTAAAGAAAGCAATTAATTACTACAAACTGTCATTTGATCAAGGGAACCCAAAAGGATACACGACAATAGGCACATATTATAATATAGGAAATCTGGTCGAACAAGACCATGAAAAAGCTTTTGAATTCTTTTCGAAAGCTGCAGATCAAGGCGAACCAGCAGCTATGAACAATCTCGGCAATCTCCTCTTCCAAGGAATCGGTGTTGAGAAAAACATTCCAAAGGCAATCGAACTTTATAAGAAAGCTGAAAAAGTTGAGTATCCAAATGCATTCATAAACTTGGGCGATCTTTATATAAAAGGAATCGGTGTTGAGCCAAATTGTTCAAAAGCTATTGAATATTATCGAAAAGCAGCTTATCTCGGTTGTTACATTGGCTTTGAAAGGCTTGGAAATCTTTATGCAAATGGAAAAGTAGTTGATCAAGATTTTGAAACAGCTTTCCAGTATTATCAATTGGCAGCGGAAAATGGAAGCTCAAATGCTTATTTAATTCTTGGAAACTTTTATAAAGAAGGGAAAGGAGTAAGTCAAGACTACTCCAAAGCGCTTGAAAATTACCAGAAATCAGCAGATCTCGGTGGTACTGAGGCACTCAATAGAATCGGGGCTATTTACGAGGGAAATTACCATAACTTTTCAAAGGCTGCTGATTTCTTCAAACAAGGCTCCGATTTGGGTGACTCTTATGCGATGACAAATTTGGGTGTTCTTTACATGGAAGGAAAAGGCGTAAAGCAAGATTATTCAAAAGCTTTCTCTTACTTCGAACAAGCAGCTGCTCTGGGGAATCCCAAGGCGCTCATCAAGCTGGGAAACATTTACGAAAATCGAAAAGATTTTTCAAAGGCACGTGAATATTATGAAAGAGCAGGAGTTGATTTTGGAGATCCTGTTGCTTTGAATTGCTTGGGCGATCTTTATTTTGAAGGTAAAATAAAGCCTCAGGATTACGAAAAAGCACTTCAATATTATCAGCAATCTGCTGATAAAGGCTGTTGTAAAGCTTTCATTAGCCTTGGAAATATTTATAAGAAAGGTTTGGGTGTTGAGCCGGATTACGCCAAGGCGTATGAATATTACCAAGAAGCATATAAACTAGGTGATCCACAAGCAGCTAAAATATTAAAAAAACTTCAGAAAAAAAAGAAATGATATTTGATCGTTTGCTGGAGGTATCGATGAAGACGACGATTCTCTACAGATGAATAAGATTTTTCAAAATTTCAGGCTTTTCATGACTTTCATCTTAATCTTTAACAAATCATCAACTGATTTGGTTAATATAAATGATTTTGATAAAAATTAATAATATTCTTTTTGATGTGTATTTTATAAAATTTGTCTTGGTGAAAATGTAATAACTGTATTTATGTTTAACATAAATTGTACACAAATTTGAAAAGTGTAGAAAGATCTTTCTTTATTGTTCTTAAAGTTCAAGATCTAAAAAAAAAAAAAGAAATAATCAAGACTTTTCTGAAAAGTTTTTCTATCTTTTAAAGCTTCTTCAAGTGTGCTGTTTCCATTGAATGTTTGCAAATAATGCTTCAAAGACTTGGAAAGAGTTATTGCTTGTTTTTCGGTTAAACTATTTCCTTCATATGATCTTTTTTCTATCGTTACTTTCGTCAATGATAGCATAAGTCTGTAGTGGAATTCCAAAGTCAAAGGCTTTGTTTATCCACATGTTGTACAAATTGAGATCTTCGACTTGCTTTTTGACTCGAATTTGACCCAAATTTGAAAAGCAGATCATGATATCATTGCTGGCATCTTCTGGATTTTCTTTTCCCATTGTTGAATGATAATCGAGCAATTCTTCTTTGTTTGTATTAAAGTGGTGCCATAAACACTGGTTCAATCTGGAGTAGCATTCATTAATTGTCGTATCAGGTGAAATTTTGGCAGTTATTGGACAAACCATGTAAATATTTGTATGATTCAATGAAATTAGGTCATTTATATTGCTTTTATCACGAACAAAAGGTGAATTTTGGTGAAATATGTTTTCTATATGATTGATCTTTTTATTCCTGAGCTCATTACGCAAATTGCAGGCCATTGAGCCTCCAATATGTGTCAATTCTGTGTCACCTTGTAAAGCCATGACAGAAAGTGAGTAGCCAGCTACAATAGCTGATGTTAAATTTTTACATAATTTCTTTTTCTAATCATAATGAGAGAAAGTCTTTGTATCATAGATTTCATCATGTAAAAGTTCAGTAGGAGCTTTTTCATACCAAAACCATGGAATATTGTGTTATTTTTATCATTTCTAAAGAAAATTGGAGGTTTTTGTAATCTTTCTTTGACTTCTGACTTAAATTCTTCATCTATTGTAATTGGAATATAATTATTAGTTGGTTTCATTAGTATATCTCCAATATGATGAGCAACTCCAACAATATATTTACCATCACAAATTGCATGGTTAATGTTTATAATGACAGTGTCATCGTTAAATGATATTGTTCCCATTTCTTGATTAAAATTTGGCTAATATTTGGTTGACGACCATTGGGTCATTGAGTAGATAGAATCAAAATGGGAAGAAGGAGGTAATTGATGAGCTTGAATGTTTTCTTTCTTTTCGAACAAGACAATTTCCTTCAAATCTGAGATTTAGAGCAATGATTTCATTTTTTAACTTTTCAACAATATCTTTAACAAAGGTCTTATCATCAAATTTAAGGGTTGAAATGGCGTTATTTCCCCCTAAGATTTGATTTAAGTCATAAGGAGATAAACAAATTTATATCAAAAAAAAGTAAATAATTTTAAGGTAAAATTAAAATTTAAATTTTACGATTTTTTTGGTTAAATTTCTTAACATAGTAACTCATGGATAGAAAAGCATTTCAAAAAGTGGTGTAGAAAAAAACGATTGTCCGATTTTTTCTACTATCAAAAAGAAAAGATTGTATTATATCAACTAAAAATTGATCAAAAAGTATGATTCAGTTAACTTTTTATGAAAACCCCTTTATCAAAAAATTTTAAATTTTGAATAACTTATATAACTCTTTGATAAAGCTATTTGTATTGCTCCTTCTTCAGAAGATGGTTTTCTTAATCATTTCTCATCTGAATGGTCAGTTGATAGTGCTATTAAGAAGCATTCAATTCAAAAAGAATATTTAAGAAATTCTCTCAAAAAGTTGAAAATAGATGGAATTTGTGCTTATGCATCTTATTCAATTAATTCGATTGAAAATGAAGCCGTAATAAATGAAGTATTAGACGAGCTGAAAGATGAATTTTCTCTTGTTGATTGTTCCAATAAATTAGATGACATAAAACCATGGAATGCTGAAGGATTTTAGATGAATATGATTATGATGAAGCTGGATTAAAGAGAATGATTGTTCAACATTCAAAGAAAATCCATTTCTTGAGCGTGTTATCATCACAGGAATCACTCGAATATGCAAAGATTCAATATTTTCTGGATTCAATAACTTTCAAGTCATAAAATCAACATCATGGCAATATTCACTGATTTTTGGGTTCACTTATAATGAAGTCCTCGAAATTCTCTCAAAATATAGACTTTTATTTTGGAAAGATGAAGTTGTGAAATCGTATGATGGCTATTGTTTTGGTAATTCAAATGATATTTTCAATTCATGGTCAATCACCAAATTTGTACACGAATTAGAAGTTCCCACTTGTTATTGGTTAAGCGCTAGTGACAACTCACTTGTTGAGTTTTTAATTCAAAAATCATTGCCAACAATAAGTTCTTTTCTAACAGATTTACTCCAAAATAATGAAATAACTATTTCAATTCAAGAGGATATTTCATTTAACGATATACATACTAGGAAATTGGAATCAATTTTCAGTCTTCTTGTTGCATCTGGCTATATAGGGTGGCTCTGAATACCAAAAATGGTTTCTCAGAGCCACCCTAGGCTATATGACAATTAATATGATAATTGAGCAAAATAGAAAAGTTTTGTACAAATTGAAAACACCAAATTTTGAAATCCAATTTCATTCAAGATTTCATTCATTGCGATCTTGATTCCTTAAATCAAAATGTAAATAAAATTCTCTGTCTTGGCATGCTTATTGAACATGGAGATCATTTCGAAGTTTTAACAAACAGTCAAAGTGAAAAGGGACGACCAGATATTACTTTTATTCCAAAAGAACTAGTAAAGGATCATAGAGGATATGTATTTGAATTCAAATTTAATAACATTAGATTGATTTACTTTTTTTCTTGCTGTTTTGGGACTCACTTTGTTATTAAATATAGCTAAAGAAGCTTTAAAACAAATTGATGATAAAAAATACATAAATAACATAACCAGTAGAAGAGTAAATCAATCTAATGTTATTAAATATGCAATGGTATTTTATGATCTCCAATGTTTGATTACAACCTGAGGAATGAATGTTTTCTGGTTTGAAAACCAGTTTTTTCTTTAAAA
Organism: Tritrichomonas musculus; assembly: GCA_039105265.1. NCBI lineage: Eukaryota > Parabasalia > Tritrichomonadida > Tritrichomonadidae > Tritrichomonas > Tritrichomonas musculus. Next base: position 8,449,272 of record JAPFFF010000002.1, read on the forward strand.
TCTTTGCAGATAATACTAATTGTATCATTTAAAACCGATTATTAAAATAAGAATGGAAACAATGCAATTGAATTCCTGAATTTTAGAATTCTCTTCAGGAAGCAAAGACAAAGCCTGAAAATGCTGTCAAAGAACTCTCCCAGAGTGGTTTCAATGAAAATGAAATCTTTAATTATTTGAATATCATGAATTCGGCGAAGGCACAGATAAAGATGGAATACTTTCTGCAGATAAACTTGTTTAAATGATACATTTCACATAAATAAATAAATAAAAACAATTAATTTTCAATGAATTATATATTTAACTTTTTTAATTTTTTGTTTATAAGTTGTTTTTGGAAAAAAAACATATTTATATCATTCTATATATATAAATAATTAAGATATATATGCTTTTTTAGTTGAGAAGAATCACAATTATTTCTCACAATCTCAATCATAAATTATTCAAAAAAACGATAAATTGATAAAAATTATTAATGTCAATAAAATTGAGATAAAAAATAACCGTCACTTTGTTTTATTCTTTTTGAACAATTATGAATGAAAAAATATCAGTAAATTAGCAATTCTCATCAATTATAAGCCAAAGATCAGATTTTGCTTTTTGAATTTCAAAAATAATTAAGGTATTAAAAAAAGTTATTTTATTAATTATTTGATTAATTAGAAAAAAAATTTATGGTTCATTATTCATTTCAACTTCACCTTCACTGTTGTCTTTATTCTTTTTAGCTCTCATAATTAAGAATACAATAAGAATGACAATGGCAGCAACAACAACAACGCAAGCAATAACAATACCTGCAATAGCGCCTCCACTTAGCTTGCTCTTATGAAGAGGATAATTGCAGAATGTTTTGTTTGCATAATTGCTTGAAGTGTGGATTCCCTTTATTTGTGAAATACCAATATCATAGTCGCAATCTGGTTCAAATCTGCCGAGATAATAAATATTCTTGAATTTGGTTCCATCAAATGCATCATTTCCGATCTTCAAGAAGTAATCATATCTATAATATGGAGCAAATCTAGAACTAGTTCCAACGCCTCCTGATGTAAGTTCTTCTTCATTATCTTTGATCATGAATGATAATTTGCCATTCTTGAATCCAGAGCAATCTTGGAAAGCGCATTGATCAATGTCTAATTTTGAGGATCCAATTCTAAATGTGAGTTTGTCAGAGAATCCAGAGCAGCCTCTGAATGCATATTGGTCAACATTTGATAATGAGTCTTCAAATTCCAATGTTCCCGTTAAGCTAGAGCATCCTGCGAAGGCGTATCTGTGAATATGAGTGAATTCAGAGCAATCAAGTGTGCCGGTTAATCTTGAGCAACCGTTGAATGCATATTGTTTGACTTCTTTAAGTGGTGCTGGAAGAATTAAAGCTCCATCTAAGCCACTGCAATCACAAAAAGCATATTCATTTATATTAATTTCAGTTCCCGTAAATGAACTTAAATCTAATGGTCCGGTAAAACCTGAACATCCATGAAATGCGTGATCATCTATTGAAGTCAAAAGTTTGGTTGGAATTTCTCCTGTGAATCCTGAACAATCACGGAAAGCGCCTTTTGGTATAGATGTAATGTCATCCTGTAAAATAAGTTTGCCTTTGAACCCTGAGCATCCTCTGAAGCAATCTTCATCAAGAGTTGTTCCTTTTGGAAGGATTAAATCGCCAGTGAATCCTGAGCATCCATAAAATGCGCATTTGCTGATTGTTAATGCTCCTGTGTTAAAAAGATATTCTGGGAAAGTGAGACCTCCAGTAAATCCAGAACAATCACGAAAAGCAGACTCTCCAATTGTTTCAATAGAACGTCCAAAAGTAACGTGACCATTTAACGATTTGCATCCTTTAAAGGCTTGTTTGTTAACTGTGGTTACTGAGTCAGGGAATTCCAATGATCCTTGCAAATTTTCGCATCCTTCAAATGCAGAAATTCCAATTGTTGTGAGTTCAATTGGGAATGTTAATGAACTTGTGAGTCCAGAGCATCCGTAAAAGGCGAATTGCTCTATTGATTTAACTAATTCACCAATATTAATTGAGCCTAAATTTTCGCATTTATAAAATGTGTATTCATCAATCTTTGTGACCGGGAATGGAATGTTTATGCTTCCAAGATTAGAGCATCCATAAAATGCGCCAATTCCAATAGTGTCACAAATTGAAGCATCTTCAAATGTTACTTTTGGCATTTTTGAACATCCTGCAAAAGCACGAGCTTCTATTTCTTTGACTGATTTTGGAATAGTAACAGTTGATGTAATTGACGTCATTCCATAAAATGCTTCTTCAGGAATTGTCTCTAAATTGCCTAATTGTAAATTATTAAGTGGACATCCTCTAAATGTTTTTGTAGTAAATGAGACATCTTCATTTAAAAATGTTAAAGCTGAAATTTTACAAGCATAAAAAGCAAAATCTTTTAGTTCTGTAGTGCCATCTTCAATTAAACCAGTTCCACGTACTTCTAATGCTGTTAATGGGCAATATGCAAAGGCATATTCATCAACAATTTTTGTATTATATGGAAGAACAAGCTTTCCACCCAAATTTGAACGATAAAATGCTTTTTCATTAATAGTAAGAAGGAAATCTTTGTCATCACATTCATCAATTGTCAATGAGGTTAATTTACTGCAATGAGCAAATGCTTCTTTACCAATATCATTTATTGTTATTGGGATTGTAAGGGAGCCAGTGAGACCTGAACGATAAAAGGCTTCTAAACCAATTGTATTAATTTTATCTTTGATTTCTTGTTTATCTTTTGTTGCTATGCCGTCTTCTTCGTCAAACAAAAATTCAAGACCCTTTAAACTATAGCAATTTTTAAAAGCTTTTTGAGCAATATTTCCATAATAATAAATTGTTATTGCAGCGTTAAGTTTGTGACAATTTTCAAATGCGGAAGCCAAAATTGAAGTAGCATTTATTGTAGAAAAGACGACTTGATTATCATCATAGAATGCATTCTCAGCAATGGTTTCGCATGATATACTTCCTGATCCAGTTAAACTTGTGCAGTTTTCAAAGGCGCTTGTATCAATTTTTTCTAAATAAGGTGGAAATGAGATCGTTTTGATTCCAGAATTTTGAAATGCGTTGGCACCAACCTTTGAGTATATTAATTCTTTGTCTGAATTTAATTCGGTTGCATCTTGAATTGTAACATCGGATGCAAGATTATAGCAGTCAAAGAAAGCACTTTCATCAATTTTACCAGATGACAAAATGATGATGGTAGATGCAACCATGTTTCTGCATCCACTAAAAGCTGAAGATGAAAGATCTTTAACTTTCAGATTATTCATTTGGGTTAAGGTGATTATATTTACGAAAGCTTTTGAGCCAATTTCTTTCAAATCTGAATTGAAAGTAATTGTTGAAAGAGGTGTGATATCATCTTTGTTATCTCCTGAAAAAGCAGTTGCTCCAATTTTTTCTAATTTGGCAGGGAAATTAACTGGTGAAGAAACTTCGGTTCCTTTAAAAGCACTGGTGCCTATCTCTTTTAGTGCTGTTGCTTTTGAGAAATCTAATGTGGTGAATCCTTTTCCACTTTCAAAAGCTGATGCTTCTATTTTTTCTAATTTAGCTGGGAAAGTTAGGGTTGAAGATATTGTAGCACCTTTAAATGCACTCGGTTTGATGAATTGTATGTTAGGTGGGAAAATTATTGATTCAATTTGTGCTTCTGAAAAAGCGTTACTTTCAATTTTTTCCAATTCTATTGACTGTGTAAAATCTAATTGACCATGAATTTTGCAATTGTCAAAGGCATAACCTTGAATTGTATCAACATTTTTAGTAATTTCTATTTTGGATGTAATATCAGCAAATGAAAAAGCACAACTATTAATTTCTTTTAGTTCTTCAGGAAAAGTAATTTTGGTAAGGATAATAGTTCCATAAAAGGCATATCCTGGAATTGTTTCTAATCCTGTTCCCGTTTGCAAATTTAAAGTACCAATTTTGCATTGATAAAAAGTGCATTTTTCATACTCACTTTTAACTGGCGAAGAAGGTGTATATAATGAAACTAAATTTGGTGGCCATGAGAAAGTAGAAATAACTGCATCTTTAAAAACCTTTTCATAAAAAATTGCTGTTAATAAATTAGAACTTGCAAAATTTAATGTTGAGGAAACACGGCAGAGTTCAAAAGCAGAACCTTGAATTGTTTTAAGGCTAGCAGGGAAAGTGATGCTATTAATTCTAGCATCATAAAATGCCTTAGAGGATATTGTTTCTAATTTTGTTGCTCCTGCTAAATTAATAGCATCAGTTACTGTTGTTTTTTCAAAAGCACTTGATCCAATAGTAGTGATATCAGCTGTGAATGATACTGATTTGATTATAGAATCTTTGAAAAAATTACTTGGAATTTCAGAATAATAGTCAATGTCAGCTTCATCCTTCTTCGGGGCAAAGACAATGTTAGCATTTGGACAATCCTTATTTGAAAAAACCAAATTGTCTGAAGGCTTTAAAGCATTTGGAATTGTTGCGAAACACTTATCCCTTGGGGAGATAAAAACCAGTAAGAGGAATTGGAATATCATGAATAAAAGTGATATGACTGCTGTTAAAAATATTCAGTGAAAAAGTTTCAGAACATTGGTCGACATAAAACTAAATGCCAACAAAAACTTTATAATCTTATTTTAGAGATATACAGTAAGAATTTAAAGAAATTCTTTTGGATTTTTTATTAAATTAATGAAATTATATCTATCATTTGCAACTTTTGACATAGTATTATCCATTTTGGATTAAAAATGATGAATAAATTTGCAGCAGAATTATTATATTTTATTAAAAATTACAAAGTTTTTGGTCAATTAATTTGAATGAATATTTGATTAGTAAAATGGCCTTATCATTCAATATGTATCAAAAAATAAAATAATCGGTTTTTTGCAAGCTAGTTTTTCATTCCTTTTTAAAGAAAAAGCAATTTCAATGCATAAATGGTCAAAGATGTAAAAACTTTAGAAAAGAATATATAAAGCAGCAAATAATTTTTTTAAGGAATTGTTTAATAATTATAATTATTTAATGATTTATTCTAAATATTTAGCATAATCAAAATTTGGATTTGATGGAGATTCATTTTTATTTGATGAATCTTCATTAATTGAGTAAACATTCGACATATCGAATGAATCGATCTCTTGATTGAATGATAACCCATCGTAATTTAGCATTCTATTATTTTCAATCTTTTTACCAATGAATTCCTCTATTTGGATTTCATTTCTTAAGTGATCTTGAGTTCTGAATTTCTGAATTTCTTTTATATTATTTGTATTTTTACTTAGGTCAACAAATTGTTGCAATAATATAGAATCTTTTTTGAAGATATCTTCAAAAAAGTGTTCAGCAAACCAACAGTAGAGCAGTTCCTTCATACGCTTGCATTGATTTTTTAAGTGTAAACCATTTTTGATATCTTTGAAATCGTCTTCCAGTTTTTTACCAAATGCGTACAAATCATCACGTTTGATATTTAATTTTTCAAATAAAAATTTTGTAAGGTAATACTTATTACCTAATTCTCTAATCTTTTGGTTTGTTGTATCTCGAATTCTTTGCGTTTGAGAAGTAACAGGAATCCAACTTGAACCGCAATCTTTGATATATAACATCACTAAATCTTTCTCTCCATGCTTCATTCAGTAGAAATTGTAATGCGATCATATTGATATTGAAAATTTTTATTCAATATTTTGAATTCATTATTCAATTTATTAATTTATTTGAATTAAATAAATAATTTATATGAATTAAGATAATTAATAATTTATATGAATTAAGATAATTAATAATTTATATGAATTAAGATAATTAATAATAACATGAATTAAATAATGAATTTACTTGGACAAAGTTTATTTAAAATTCTTTTTTGATCTTCTCATATTTTCATAAAATAATAAAAATTTTCTTTATAAATATATATGTAATGTATTATATACATTAAAATCAATTTTCTTCATAAAAATGTAATACTTAAGACATCATAATATAAAAGTAAATAAATCATTATTAATGATATATATAATTGATATTTTATAATGTAGCATGTTAGATACTTATATACTATTTTTATTTACAATATAAATAGGTAAGTATATATAATATTTTTTTGGTTATTATCAGCTTCTACAGAATAAATTGAAATCTAACATACCGAAAAAAAGTTAGAATTAATAAATTTATCTGATTATTAAGTATAACAAAAGTTCAAAAATAAAAACTATTTTTCAAAGAATTTCAAAATATTCAAAAAAATTCAAAGTATTGAAAAAGCAGTATTTAGATAATTATAAATTGAAATTTTTGAATATTTTGAAATTTGATGGCAATAACAGTGCTTTGAAATATTGTTATAACTAAAACTAGAAAAAGTTTTGAAGTTGTTTGATTTATGACAACGCAATAATATTTGAATCAAATTGTAGATTTAAAAATTAATTTATAACAGAATGAAATTCATTTTAACCATTTATGGTTCACAGAAAAAGTTAGTTTTATTCTTATTTTGTGATTTTACTCATTTATAAGTTACTTATAAAATAAAATAAATGAATAAAATAAAAATTCTTATTGTCATAATATAAATGATAATTTGTAATTAAAATTTAATTATAAAATATTGATTATTACTTGAAAATATTTTATTATTTGTGAATAAAAAATTAATGTAACTTTTTGAAAAAGAAAAAAAATATAATCAAAGTGATGTTTTCTTTGAATTACTTCAGCATATGATATAATTTTATGTAGAAAGTTTTATTATTTAGGAATTGGCAAAATATTAGAAATTCTTTCAAACTAGAATCAACTGATAGAATATCTGAAGTTTTGAAATAAAAACTCAATTTCAAACCTTTTTGAATAGAGTTAAACCATAACGATTTCCATTCAATTTTCAGTTAGGCTTAAATTAACCAAAATTGCTGAAAATATAAAATAATCTTTTTGAAAAAGTTTCAAAAGTATTCAATTTTCATAATAAATCTATAGTTGAAATAAAAAAAAAAATCTTTTCAATTTTGAATGGTAAGTCAAAGTATATAATCTTTTGAATTAAATAATTATTAATTGAAGCACTACATTTATTTTATTTATTTCATGTTTCACTGTCGTTATTATATTTTTGTTAAGCTCGACAGAGGATTGAACAATTTAATTTTCAAGATCCTTAATTTTTGAAATATTTTATATTTCAACAAAGTTTTTATTCTTTTATTTTATATGGATCATTTGATAAATTACAAGCCACTTTGACCAATATTTTTAATTAATAATATATGAATTATAGATGATTTTATATAAGCTAAAATATGAATTGATATCTGGTATTATATTCATTGATATCAGACTTAGATTTAAATAATGTATTTGATTTTATATTTGCAACCCAATCCGATTTTGATTAACTAGTTTGTTCTTTGATAAAACATTATTAAAGTTTCTTGGACATATTTTTTATTTTGATATTTATGGACATGAAAATTGAATTATAGTATATTAATGCTATTTTTTTCAAATTGACATTTATATCCAAGAAATAAAAGCGCTCAAATATTAAATCCAAAATATACAAATTTCAAGAATTATTTACTTATAAGTATAAAATAATTGTTATTATACGTTTGATGACTTAAATTAACACTTTGTATATTTCTTATATATTTTAATATTTTTTGAAAAAAAGCTTTTATTCCAAATTAGGAGAAATTGGTATTTGTGTAAGTGATGAGTATCCATCAAAAGCATCTTTTCCAATAAATGTTAATGAAGGAGGAATTGTTATTTGTGTATGAGAAAAGCAATCACAGAAAGCTTCTTTTCCAATATATTGGACAGAAGGATGAATTGAAATTTTGCTGAATGCATAATCACCAATTTTGGTTACAGATGGAGGAATTGATATTTGCGTAAATGTTTTACAATCTTTAAATAAACCATCTGCAATTGATCGAATATTTCCTTCAATAATTAGGGAATGAACGCCATTAAATACATCTTCGCCAAATTCAATTTCTGGAGAGAGATTCTTTTTTGACTCAATGAAGAGCATTCACAGAAAACACAATCACCAATTTTTGTTACAGAAGAAGGAATTGTAATTCTTGTGAGCGATGAACATTCAAAGATTGTGTCGTTTCCAATCCATGTGACAGAAGAAGGAATCGTTATTTGTTTCAATGATGTACAATAAGAAAATGAACCATCAATTAATATCACAGAAAATGGAATTATTACATTTTCTAAAGATGTACATTGAGAAAATGCACGATCTTTAATGTGAGTTATAGAAGATGGAATTGATATTTGCTTCAATCAAGTACAACACATGAAAGCATTAGATTGGAGAGAAGTTAAAGAAGAAGGTATTTCAAATATTACATCTGTTAATGATTCACAACTGGTGATGTTGCATAATAAATATAAAAGTAAATAATAAAAAAAATAGATATTGGAATATATACTTGTTTTAATGGGCATCCATAAAACGCATAATGCTGAATTGTTGTCAAAGAAGATGGAGTCTGAAACCAAACATTTCTTAACGATATGCAAGACACAAATGCATCACTTCCTATTGTCGTTAGAGGAGAAGAAATTGTGATTTCTGTAAATGATGAGCATCCCCTGAACATGTTGTTCATTATCATTTTTATTGCTTGAATGATTTAATTGTTTAAAAACTAATTAAATGAATATATATTTCATGACCTGGTTTATCATAATGTAAAATACTAATCTTGGAAAAGATATATAAATTAATCGTTTAAATAATGAAAGATGCAACAACCAAAATGGTGCAAACGAAGTTTAAAATAACTTGAATAATGAGTAATTAAAATTTTATTGGTTTCATAAGTTATTAGCATTTTTTATTAATTTATGCTATATCTTAAATAGTAGAGGTAATTATTAAGAAATATAATATATATCTTAATTATAAAAAAAATTTGAAATAACACAAGGGTGTTTAGCTCAGTGGTAGAGCGCTACATTTGCATTGTAGAGGCCAGGAGTTCGATCCTCCTAACATCCAAATTTTTTTTATTTTTCTGTTTTTTAAAAACAAAACAAATACTACTCATATCATGATAACATTCAACAAACTGAAAGGAGAACAGTAGATTGATGCTATAAATAAAATGCAAGCAATCAATGAAAACGACAAATTGGATTGAATCGAATGTTTGCTTTCTTATTGGTAATAAGTGAATCGATAGTCAAACAAAGTAATTGAGAAATGGAGCTAATCAGAAGAGTTTGAATTTCCTGGCCAATTTCTGAATATTTGATTAAAAGAAATGATTTTGGAAACCCAGAATTCAAGAAGATTCTTGAATGTTTTTCAGAAATTGCTGTGCAAATCAAATATGAATCATCGATTTTTGAAAAAAATTACGACTTCATTATGAAAGTGATGAAAAAGTGTCAAGATCAAAATTGCGATTCTGATTGAAGATTGAAACAACTGATAGAAAATTCAATGGAAACAACAAAATCAGCAAATATTAGGAACATTTTGCAATGATGGATCATTTGAAAGATACGCGTCACTTTTGCAAGTTTTTTTTCCATTCATCTTTAATAGCTAAACAGAAAAAGTGTCAGTTTTTAATATCTAATTTGAAATGTAACTTCATCACTTTACTGCCCCTTGCTCTTTTAATTTTTCAAAAATAATATATCATTTATATGCATTTAAATTGAATAAAAAATGTATAAAAAGTATTCAAAAAGTTTAAAAGTTTTCAAAAAGTGGTGTAGAACAATTCGATTCCCCTTGAATAAAGATTCGGTAAAAAGAGGATAACGCTGGAAATAAGTGGATAACGGTGAAATAAAGCTCTTAAATTTTAAAAATAAGTGGATTACAAAGTTCGTTTTGTAAAAATTTATATTGTTATTCAATAAACAAAGCCACAATTTTTTTTAAGCAAATACCCATCAATTCATATTATTTATCCATTAAGATGTCTAATATATAATTTAAGCTTTCCAGTTCCTAAATCAATTTTTATATTCGGCTAATTAATTAGAATTTTTCAAAATAAATAAACTTTTTATAAAATGATATTTTAATTATTTCTTCTTAATAATTTTGGATCCTCTGGGGAAAGCATTGGTGCCAATATTTTGAACAGATATTGGAATATATACTTGTTTTAATGGGCATCCATAAAACGCATAATGCTGAATTGTTGTCAAAGAAGATGGAGTCTGAAACCAAACATCTTTTAACGATATGCAAGACACAAATGCATCATTTCCTATTGTCGTTACTGATGAAGGAATTGACACTTTTGCCAAAGATTTGCAAGATTTGAAGCAATAATTGTCGATTATTTTTACAGATTGAGGAATATAAATTTGGGTGAGGCAATTACAAAACTCGCATGCGTATCTTCCAAGTTTAGGGAATGATGAATGGCCTTCGAATTTAATCAATTTAAGTGAAAGGCATGTATCAAATACGAAATCACCAAGATCTGTGACAGAATGAGGAATTGTAATTTCGCTCAATGAATGACAATCATGAAAAGCATTCATTCCTATTCTTTTCACTGAAAATGGAATTAATATGTTTGTTATTCTATTGCAATGTGAAAATGCAAAATCGCCTATTTCAGTTGCTGATGAAGGAATTGTTACTTTTTCTAGTGAGTTGCAGCCATAGAAAAGAAAGCTTTCTATTTTTGTGACTGATGAAGGAATGTTTATATGCTTCAATGAACAACAACCTTGAAAAGCAGCCTTTCCAATTGATCGAACAGAATTTGGAAGTGTTATTTGTATAATTGATGAGCAATTAAAGAATGAATTCTCTCCAATTGTCGTTATTGAAGAAGGAAGCACAATTTGTGTTAAAGATGAGCAGCCATTAAAAGCATTATTCTTTATCATTGTCACATTAGATGGAAGTTCAAATATTATAGTTTTCAACGATGAAAAACCATAGAATTCATTCTCATCGATCCAAGCAACATTTGTTGGAATTACAACTTTTTCAAGCTTTTTTAATCCACTTGAAAATTTTGAATTTTTATCAAATCCTGGCTGATACATTAAAAGATTAACAATATCAAGATTATTGTTTTTAATTGCATAATCTAATGGAGTTAAATAAAAATATTAATTTTGATTAATATCATTATTAGTAAATATTAAAAAATTTGAAATATTGGATTCATTTAAATTTATTTTTCTTGACTTTAACAGAAGTTTAACTAGAGTATAATAATTGTATTCACATAAATAAAAGATTACAATCTTATTATTCAAATCATCCGGAATGAAGGAAAAGTTGTAATAATGAAAACAGTAAGCAAGAGTTTTGTTATTAAAATTCAATGATTCTTCTTTCATTATTTTTGTCAAAATAAAATGTGCAATTAAATTATGATGACATTTGATGGATTCTTCTAAGATTTCAAAATAGGTGTTGTCATTTGGTTCTATGTTATTACTAGCTAAAAGTTCAATTAAATTAAGATTATTTCCATGAATTGCATATAGCCATATTGATGATGTTATGTTAGCATTAGATAAAGCCAAATGAGTAAATATTTGAATTGAGCCATAAAATGCTGCATATTCAATTAAACTAGTTTTTTTTTGTTGAATTAAAAAATAATTAGTTTCATATACTGATGGTTCAATATATGATGTTAAGGGAACTTTATTGGCATTTATATAATTAATGAACCCATTTAAAGAATCTTCTCGAATTAATCTGCATATTTCAATTTCATTTTCACCAATCTTTCGATTTTCTTCAAAATTATCGGGCATTTCTTGAATTATTCTAATGTATGGCTTGAGTTCTGGATAGAAATAAAAATATTCGTTATTATCAGAAAAATTATTGATAATGCTTTTGCCAATTGATTCGTTTATATTAATAATTTTTTCTTCTATCAAAAATAAAATAATTCTTTTGTTGTTTTTGAACAGATTAAAGATATCCAATTCTGTATTTTTTTCTTTTATTATGGTTTTGAAATATACTATAATTTTTTTGAGCTTCTCAAAAAAACTCTTTGAATGATAATGGTTATTTGAAATATTTGACAATACGTAAATAATTGATTGGGCTTCTTGAATATCATTCTTGATTTTATTATCATCTAATAAATTAATTATAATTTTTCTTCATCATCAGCTTCATCATCAATGAATTCGATGATACAATTATGAATCATTTTCATTTTATTTAAATACTCTTTTATTTCCATTTTAGAAATAAGTGGGAACTTTTGAAAATAAAAACTGTTTATTTCAAAAATAGCGGTTATATAAAGATTTCATTAGTTCCCATTTGAAATTGATACAAATATGCTTATTTAAGCTTTATGTGAAAATTATGTATGGTGTAAAAAATTGATATATGCTAAACTCTTGTAAAAATATGCATCAATATAAAAAACTCTTTTTTTTTTTTGAATATATATATATTTACATTTTATAAATTTAATGATTATTTTCATAAATATAAGATAAGAAATGTGTGGCACGATGGCCGAGTGGTTATGGCGTGGGCTTCGAATACCTATGGGTTTACCCGCATCAGTTCGAATCTGGTTCGTGTCGATTTTTTTTTTTTTTTTTTTTTTTTAGCAACTGGAAAGTGAAATGAATCAAATTTGACGCCAGCACTATCTAATCATATTTCAAAAGCTGAATTGATTACTAACATTGTTGATTATTTTTGTCAGTTACTTTTTTTTTAAATTGACCTATTATATGGTGAAAAAAAAAAATATTTCATTTCACTTTCGAATAATTCGACAAACTTTATTTTGGAATGATCTATTTATACAAATAATAATAATCTTTGAATTTTTTTTTACAAAGAAAAACGTTGGTTCTTAAGGATTTTAAAAAGAACCATCTGATTTTCATTAGAGAAAAAGTTATTATTATAAAATAAAGAATATGAAAAAGCACACAATTGAAAATTGGCTTAAAAAGTTTTAATAATTAAGCTGCTTCTAGTGTGAGGCAATTTTGAATTGCGAATAAAATTCTTTCCTTTGCGATTTCCTTGCTTGAATACATCGGCAAAGATAGTTTATTGAAGCATGCCTGAGCAGTTGGAAGCTGGATATCAGGGTTCTTGCAGTTCATCTTCAGAATGTTTATATAGAAGTTGTTTCCATGTTCGCTTATCTTTGGAATTCTTGTCACTCCAGTGATGAACTTGAGTAGCATTCTGATCTCCTCATTATTGAACTCTTCGACTGCCTGCCAGAAGAAGTTTAGAACCTTGTTAAACGCTGGGCCTAAGTTGAATACCTTAGTGATTTCTTTGAGCATATTTACGGTAAGGTCACCAGTTCCTTGTGCCAAGAAAGAGAGCACTTTTCCACTTAGCAAAGAGCTTGCCTTAAGTTCGGTGTTATCAAAGAATCCTTCACGAATCTTTATAAGTTGTTGTTCTATTGGTTTCAATCTATCTTTGGTCACCTTAACAAGATAACGGTTAATTTCTTCATCTTCATCTTCTTTGAAGGAACTAGAACTGATTGTTCTTCTTATTTTCTTCACTGGTGAAGATAATGATGAAGGCAGCCATGATGATGTTGATACTGAATTCCAAGTTGGTGGAACTTGTTTGTTTCTGATGGCCCTGAAGTGGTTTCTGAGATCAATGTCAACTTCAGCAATGTCATCGGGTGTGATTTCTTCGCCTGCAATGAACTTCCAGATGAAAGGAGCAAAAGGCAAGTATTGAGGGAACGATTCACGTGAAATGATTCCAATCAAGACGCCGATTGAATAATATTCATTAAGAAAGACTTCTTCATTAACAACACCTCTTCTTTTACGTATTTCTGGAATGAAGTACTCTTCGGGACAGTTAGTTCTCATGAACAGTTGTGTTGATGGTTGGAAAATTGAATCAGAAGCATCATTCAAGAAGTTCTTTAATAAACCATAAGTCATTGTTCCATAATGCGCGTTTGTCGCTTCTAATGTAAGTGTGTTACTGAGTCTAATCTTGAGTGAATGCTTTCCTTTAAGATTGTTCATGTTGGCTGATTTAACAAATTGTGCCCATTGGGAAATGATTGAGTTAGTCCTCTTTTCAACTGGACCCAATTCAAGTGATTGGTTGCTGTTTAATTCAGTAGTGATGTTGTTGTAATCATTGATTAATAGTACTGCAGCTCGTTGATCAATTGTCAATTGGCAGGTCTCATTTTCAACAACTGCAATTGACTGGCTTAATTCGGCACTCTTTCCGAGAATTGGAATCAAGTTTGTGCATGAATTCCACAAAAACTCTGACACTTGATTCTTGTTCTGGCTAAATCTAATGTAATTGAAATGATAAAGAAGAAGTGCACGAAGAAGAACAACTGTCTTTGGAAACATTTTATATAAATCACTATTAAGTACAACATTTGCAACTGTCTTGAATGATGGCGATCTTAAATCATCAAGATTGAAGATGTTCAACAAATCTTCAGTGTTTGACGGCTTCCAATCAAAGTAGAATGCTTTCATTGATCGAATGAATTCTTTCTTGTAATCATCAGTGACTTTGATTATCTTTGTTTCAGGACGATCCTTCAAAGGTTGTGGTTGTTTATTAATTGGCTCCAATTTTAATGAACAAAGTGATTCCCATGGCTTGTTATCAGATGGAACTGTTATTGAGAAAAAGTGATTGCCTTTGCCAATTTTAATTGGCTTATCAAAAGAGAGCCAACCTAATTTACGTGAACCATTAAAAGAGTAATTATCTGAGTATTCAAAGACAGCTTTCTTTGCTTCTGCATCTGACAACTTCTTATTGAATATCAGCCTAGCATTGAATTCATCATCAGTAAGATTTGAAACTTGGCAAATGTTGTTATTCAATTGTATAATTTCCAATGGGAAGATTTCATTGTATTCTTCATCCTTCAAGTCAGAATTGTTCACTTTTTGGTTATCAAAACCAAATATTTCAACAATTCGATTCCAATATGGAAGAATGTCCCAGAACGGAACTCCAACGAGTGATTTATGTTCTTCAAAGCATTTCTTAATTGCCAAGATTCGTGATTGAAAACCACTCTTGATTGAGATGGGATTAACAATCGCATTTGTGATTGTAACGGTGTCAGTTGTAACTTCTGGGAATTTTGTGTTTGGAGGGAAGAATTCGGGGAAATGAGCTGCTTCTTCAATTGTTGCATTATTCGAAATCATTGGTTGTTCAGACTCGTAAAGATTGACGTAGTAATCGTCTGGATTTTCCATTGATTTCAAGTAGTTGCCAAGTGCAATGAGAGACTTGATATAGAGCTCATCTTTGTAGAACAATGTTGTCTGTAATTTCATCTGTGCAAAATTCTGGAACTGATGAATGTAAGGAATTGTAAATGGAGACTTGCCCAAATACAAATTAAGCAATATTGTCTTAACGATAGACAAATGATTGTCTTTTTTAGCAGCGAAAGAAAAGTTCTTAAGATGAACAAGAAGCTCAATTGGAGTGTCAACAATCCAATCATTCTTAAATGATGAATTTGAAGAATTTACTTCAAGAATGGATATTTCTCGACTTGTGTCATTATTGACGTACAATTGGGATATTTGTGAATCAGATTTGAAGGCATGTGGAAGATCATAATTGTTCTTTTTCTCTTCATCTTCATCATTAATCATGTATGCCACATTCTTCTGTAGGCCTTCGTAATCGTTTAAGGCAACGATGCTTTGGCTGCTCAAATTAATTGCATTTGAATCAGATCCTTCCTTGATATAAACGAAGCTATGATATTTCTGAGGAAGAGCAATTTGATGAAGATTGTTTGAAGTCGACATTCTAAGCAAACCTTCAGCAATTTGATCCATGCAATCTGAATTCTTAATCATTACAGAAAGTGCATTCATCATATCATCAGTTACAAGAGTGTCAAAGCTTGGTTTGCTTTTTTCTTCTTTAGGTAATGAAGTAGGAACAGTGGTTGATTCCCAAGGTGGTTTTTCTAGAGAGAATGGAAAATGGCCTTGATTGAATTCATCTTGATTGAATGTTTCAATTGGAACAGAGAACAATGAAAACAATTCAAATGCATGTTTGGAAATAAGTGATGGATCATTTGATGTGATCTTCAATAATAAAACAGTCAACCATTGTCGTCCAAGTTTATTGAAAAGACCTTTAAGATGATGATCGATGATTGATGTAGATGCTGCTTGTGAGTTTGATAAATGAAGAACTGGATTCATTGGATGATGGACTGTTATTAATCGTAACTTTTGGTTAAGATCCATTTCATGTGTGAATTTATCTACTCCTTCATATTGTCTATAATCTGGCTTCAATGTTTGTTCTTTTTCAACATAATCAGGGAATTTAAGGTAGTTGTAATCTTCATAATCTTCTTGTTTTGTTGATTTCCTCTTCAATGAAAACAACTTGTCTAAATCAGGTATTCCATTTGCATTAAAGACTTCTTCTTTAACAATCGGATTGAATGTTAATTTGGTTGATTTCTTCTTGAAAATAATAAGTTTGAACTTCCTTCCTATTGGGAAGTCGATTTCATTCGATTGTAAAGAAATCTTTCTTGTTGTTGGATTAACAATGAATGATATTTTACATGTACTTTCTGAGAAGTTTATATCACAAACTTTTTTCTTCTCTGGAAAAGAAATTCCAGAAGGAAATCCGATTGTTGAAATTCTTATTTCTTCTTCATTTATAGTATCAGAAGCAACACCGAAATGGAACAAATCAATATTTGAATTAGATAAGATTTTATCATCATCAGTTATTTCAAGATTGACTTCAAATTCAGATGAATCATTGTTTAATGGACGTGACAAATAAGTTGTAGAAAGATTGTCTTCAATTACACCGAATTGAGGTGTCAATTCAGGCAAAATCTTAAATTTATTTGTTTCATTTTCTTCAATCTTTAAAGATTTGAATGTTTTGATTTGATTGTTTGTGTTATAAACATCATTGAATGGAGTGATCATTGTGCACAGGTAATCAATAATATTTTGTTCTTCACTTGTAATTATCTTTGAATCATTTGTATAAAAGTTTAGAAGTGCTTGTGCACATACTGGAAATGTCATATTGGTTAAGTTGTGTGCCTCCATTATCAATTTCTTAATTTTGTCAGAGAAAATATCATTGTTGTTTGTAACTTCTGGATCAACAGTAATGAAAGAATTCTTTGGAAATGATGAATATTTAATTGGCTTGTTTGAAGTGGCAAATGGAATCTCATAACAATTGCATAGTGTTAAATTGAATTGATCATCAGACTCTTTCAAAATGTTCTCACCTTGAATGATTACATAGGTGTTCATTACATTTGAATCAAGAGTAACGTTAACAATAGAATAAGGATTGACTGTCTCCATTTGATAACCACAAATTGCACATAGACCTAATAAAATAGCTTCCTTAGATTCATCATCATTGTTGGCTGATGAATTCATCAATTTTTCATAAAATGTGCCTTTTCTTATTGGTGAGGTTTCATTCTGTATTGCATGTAAAATGACCTTTCGAAGCAACGCGATGTATTCACTAACTAACAAGGAATGGTAGTTGCCAATATTGAAAAGATGTTGGCCAATGAACAACAAATATTCATTCAGATAATTATCAAGTTTTTCATCCTGGCGAATCATCACTAACTGATATCGAATTCTATTTACAATTTTGATATTAATTGGCGATGTAAGCAAAGAATTACCGAAGATGGTATCAACAAATTCATCAGAGTAAACAAATCCATCTTTTTCCTTATTAATCATGTTTTCAATCAATGATAATTTGAATGAATTTGTCGGAATTTCAACGAAAGAGGTAATAAAATCTTGGAATTTATCAGCTGGAAGTTTTTTACTAAATTGTATCAATGAGACAGTTAATGCATAAAACCCAGAATCATTTGAATGTGCCTTGAATGATTTCAATAGATCACAAAGAAGATTTTCAAAAATGCTCGGGAAAATGTTAATTGACTTAAAGAATCGATAAGGAATGATTCTTGCTTCTGGTGCTTCTTCTTTAAGATCAGAAGTAATTGGATAGACTCCTTTGAAGAATAAATCGATATCATCGCTATTTAAGTCTGACTTATCACCTTTTATTTGAAGAATTGAATTCAATTCACTAAAACTAGTCAAGAACTTTTTCAATACATGGCCAATTATTTCCTTCAAATATTGGTTCTTGTCTTTCTTAAATACATCGTTCAATAACGGGAATCCATTTTGTGCTGCTAAAATTCGACTTTTTTGCAACAAGAAGACTTCTTTTATGTATCTTGTTGAGTAAGTGGAATCAATGAATTCTCTCAATACTTTTGACTTTGAATTGGGATTATCATCGGTTAAAGAGGAGCTTTTTATCTGACATAATAATTGAGCTTTACTCAACAAATGATTAAATAATTCTTCTGTTCGATATTTCTGGTAAGAAAATCTGAGTAGTTGCATTTGATAATAAGAGCATCTGAGTAATTTAGATATTTCAAATTTTTCTTCTGAACTTGAATCACAAACACGAACAAGTTCATCATAACAATTCATGTGCAGTGTAATTGCATGAATTACACATTTATCTAATTTTCTAATGTCTTCTGACAAGTCCTTGTTCATGTTGGGCCTAATTTTTGAATATAAAATATCTAATGAAAACTTTTCTTCTTCAATGGGTTGACCGCCAATTTCATTCAGTTTATTTTTATCATTTATTAAGTCTGTGTTTGATGGAATCACCCAACGAAACTTCTCTTCAAAAGGAGTCACTCCACCTCCTGAAATTAAAGTTGAAAGGATGAGTCCATAAACGTAGCATGTTTCAAGCAGGTTCATTCTTATTCTTCCATTTAAGATAGGAACTCTAATGTAATCTTTGAGAATCATCTTAAAGATGTTGTCAGCAATCGAAGCAATTTCATGTTTATTCGTAAGAGGTGTTATCAAACGAATAAAGTTATGAAAGAGCTTGTAAATTGGAGCATCAGCGAACTTTATCAAAAGATTATTATCAAATTCATTATTAGCATTCTTACAATTTGTCAATCCACTCTGGAAATGAGTTTGAATGTTATGTAAGTACATAACCAAAATTGATATTGGTGTCGCTTTTTTCTCTTTTGAATCTTCAAGCTTCTTTTCATCATCAATCATATTTTGAGCGTTTCGAACAATGACGCGCTGATGAATAATGTAAAGACATTGAATCTGATCATGTTGAAGCAAGTGAATATATTGATCATCAAGTCTCAATAAAGGCAATGTACCGAATTCGTCACAATTTTCAATGATTTTCAATGCATATGAAAACATAGAATCATTGGAGTACAAATTGTTATTGTTAGTATTATTATCTTCAAATAACTGAAAGAGTATAGCTGTCGTTTCCTTTTGCCTCTCTTTATTTTGAATGAATTTTTGGAAGTTTGGAAAGAATAAAAGAAACTTCAGACCTGTTTCTATGTTTGAAGTTTTAATGAAATCGAAAATAAAGTCAACAAATTTATTACCAAAATATTTCATCCTATTCATCATGTTCAATGACACAAGCATGCATAAAGATTGAATACTTAATTGGTCTTTCTTGTCCACAGCTGTCTTCAAAAAATTGAGCAAAGTATTGAAGTCATCATTACTATTACAAAGTATGAAAGAAGGAGGATTCAAAGAGCAAACATAATGCCTCAATAAATGATTGAAAGAGACTAGGATGTCAGTATGTTTGTTGCTATAATGGATGTCCTCTATATGGAAGATGAAAGGATCAATGTTTGAATTGTAACGCATTTTCTGAAGGCAAACTTTGTTGTCCTCTGAAGAAGTCAAAAGCCAACGACAATTGTTTATGGAATCAATTGTTGATGCAATAATGTGTTTGGTTATTTCATCAGATAACATAAGAACTTCATCTTTCAAAAATTCACCTGTTATCAATGAAAAAGTTCTATAAACAAAAAATGGCGCAAAAATGAAGCTAATTGTCGATCCATTTGTTTCAATTGGAATTTCGCTGTAATCAATGTCAGGGAACAAATAACGTAGATTTTTATTAAGTTCATTGTTTTCTGGTCGATGATTGGCACAAAGTTGGACTGTTTTAATTAGTCTATCGGTCTTAGCATCATGTATTTCACATACAAAACTAATCTTGGTCTTGTCTTCTTTGTCACGATGCTTTTGAACAACAACATAAATGACGCCATTTGTCACTTTTGTTAAAAATGGAGATGAATCTTCTAAATTAAGATCTTGATACCCTAACATCATCTCATAATATAACTTGAATTTACGAGTTTTATTGGCTTCCTTTGATAAAACTGGAGACTGAAAATCATTAACAGGAATGATTTTGTTCATCGAAATTTTTATGCTTTTTGGCTGCAGTGGAAATGAGTGAATTTCAATATAGTTAGAAAATGAGGTTATAGAAGTCTTAGGGGATAATTCAAACGCTTCTTCTTTTTGAATATCAATTTTGCTTTTTTCAACTTTTTCTGAACTTATTTGGTCACGATCTGTATATGGCAAACGGATAAGTTTTGGTGGCATTAAAATGCCGTTGTTCATGATAGGAAAGACAAAAAGAAGATGCAATGAGGACAGTAAGAATATGTATTGACCATTGGTGGTCAATCCTCGACATCCTAAGTTTTTGACAAATCTGGTAGATATAACATTATCATTAAATTCAAAAATATGTGAGTCAACGTTTGGGGGAAGAAAATCATTGGGTGTTGGTGTATTTGTGATTCTAGCTGGTATTGCGGATTTAATTTCACTTGATGTTTGATTAACAATATCTCTTAATTTTTTATCAAAATTGCCGTTGATTAAAGGGGAAATATTGTCTATTATAGACGAGTAATTTAGTTTTTGTTCCAAAACGGAGATCTCTTTTTGATCTGTATATGAATATTTGGTAAATCCTCTTTTTCTATAATTTGAGAGTATGTTAAATTTAGTATTTAAATTGTCAATTAGAGAAATAGCATTTCTGAATAAAACTTGCTCTTCGTTGAGGTTCCCTGGTGTATCAATAGCATAATATTCAATAATAGTTTCAAGCAAAGATGAAATTTCTTCTTGATTAAATTGATCTGGCCTTCCGATAATAATAGAAGCTATATCATCGAGCTTTGAAATTTTATAACCTTTTATCCGATTTGATTTTACAGAATAAAATAAATGTGCTAAATTTTTTTCAAAGTAAAAGGAAGGGCTATAACTCTTATCAAAGGGTAAACTAAGAGGCGTTGTATTTTTTTCGGTTGACTGTGAGCTTCCCATTTTTTTGAAAAAAAGTGAAATTTTGTCATATATAATAATAGAAAATATATTTAAAAGGGCCTGTTTTTATATTAAAATTATTTTATATTGATATATTTTGTAATATTAATTGAGACAAAAAATATTTTAAATTTTAAATTATTATTTTTTTAGCAGAATAAGCTGTAAATAAATATTTAAAATTTTTTGTAATTTGATTACTTTATTTTTTTTATTTTTTTGAAATAATAAAAAGTGACAATTAGCCTTTACTTTTTTCACATCACCAATTCATTAACGTAACTTTTTAACGTTTATATTCTTTAATCCTTATTTTGGTTGTTGTATTTTCACGTTTTTGGTAAAAATATCAAGTTTTCAAATTAAATTTTATTAAAAAAATCATTGAACAGATAAAATTAAAATTTTGAGGCACTTTAGTTTATATTTTATATAATCGCTTTTTAGTATTGGTTTTATATGTTAAAAAGGAATTGAAAGTTTATAAAACAATATTATAATAGTAAATAATCTAGAAATCTTGAGTAATGTGAATTGGTTTGCTCACAGAGTGATTATATTCTTTTTATAAAATGGTCAATCATTTCACCTTTGCCAAAAATGATTTTTAAAAATTGCATTTTACTTTTACAAAAATGGTTTTATTAAATAATTTAATTGATATTTTATTTATTCACAAAAAATTATTTAGTATATTATCTTTTTTCAGAGATATGATTATTTTATGTATTCAATATTTTCAATAAAAAATACATTGTACAAACCTTGTATTTTTTCTATCGTTCTTTGTAGAACAAGGTTGGTACAAAAAGTGAAGTCTAGTGGTAATCAACCAATATTTAAAAAGAATAAAATTTATACTATAAAGCTTCAAGTTCTTTTTTTGGGGAAAAAAAAAAAAGCATTGAAAAAAATAAAATAAAAAATATTCAAATGAGTTATTCCTTTTTCTGTCATTTAAGGTTCTCCTTTCAAATTTAAAAGATTAAATTCAATGAGATTTCACAAATAAAATATACATAAATATCATCTGTAAAAATGAATTAAAATATAAAATTTATGAAAATATATATTTTAAAATATTGTATAAAAACATTTTCATGGAATATTATTGTTTTTATTTTTCTACTGATAGAAATCACAAATTCAATAAACTTTTGAATAAAATAAGATTTAATCGTTGAGGCCAAATTTTTTTATTTTTCACCAAAACTTTTTCCGAAAAATGCTCTATTGAATTATATATTCTATGAGTTAATTCAATATTGAATAATTTACATTTTTTTAGGGAAGGAGAACCTTAAAAAAGTTTGAAATTTATTAATAAAACAATATAAAGATAGACAATTGCTAGAATGTATGTAGGCGCTAGTTTATCATGTAAATGTGTAATGCTAAAAAGTAGCTATGGTTGCATTTAATGTGATGTTTTTCATATGAAAAGAGGAACTTTTCTAAAGCATTTGTTATGTAAAGTATTACAATTTTTGATTTTCTTGTGAGCTTTCTCTAAAACTAAAGTGCCTTGGATAAAAAAAAAATGAAATTTAAATATTTCATTTATTTTTATTTTATTTGATAGAAAAAAACTGGTTGGTGATGGAAAAAAATAGTGTTTAGATTATGAAAAAGAAGGAAAGCCAGTAATTAAAGTCTATGCTCAGGTTTAAAATAAAAATAATATTAAACTTTTTTCAAAGATGGTTTTCACGAAATCGTTTTTATTAGAAATAATGATTTAGATGATGATTCACAGCAATACATCAATTTTTTCCAAATAACTGATTGGAATGACGATTTTGCAGATGTATTTAATATAGGAACTGGGTCTTTTCAAAATAATCCAAAGAAGTACAAAACATGGAGTAAGAATCTGGTATTTGATAATGTATGGGACCGACATCCATATAAAATATATTCATCAATTGGTGAACAATCATTACAAAATTACATTGGAGATAGTGATATTAAGTATAGTCCTATTAAGTATTTTAAGTTAAACTTTATGGACCAGAGGTTTTGAATAGATTTTTACAGCGATACACACTACCATCGACCAATTTTACTACCACCTAAAGATTCAATTGTTATTGAAATGCAGTTTCTACCTTATGATAAGATGTTTATTTAACATATACCTAAATGACCGACTTAGAGCAAGACAACAAGAAAGCATTAAAACAACTATATGATAAAGCCCAATGGAAGACAGAGAAGAAATTTATAGAGGTAGCTAAGAGAAATCACTTTGATGAAGATGAGGCAAAGGAATATTTTAACGAAAGGGTTATACATGATAAGAAAGTACTTAAAGCCCAATTTATACCCATACGCTTATCCAAGAGAAGTACTTAAGGCACTACAACAATTTGTTAAAGATGTTCAACAAGTTTATTCGATAACCAGTGATGAAGATATAGCAAACTTATCATCTGCAGTACTAGACTATATGAGAGAAAAGAACATTATATATAGAACAACCACTGAGAATAATCATAATGTATTAGGCATTATTAATCGATTTATGAGAACCATTAGAGATGCTATTGGTAAAAATAGATTTATTGAACCAAAGGAAATGCATGATTTAGTAAACATATATGACAACTCTCCTCATAGGTCTTTAGATAACAAAGCACCTAATGATTTTACATTAGAGGATGAAATAAAGTACATACAAAAGAATTGACGTATTAACCCATATCATTTTCAACCTGGAGAGAAAGTCAGGATAGTGCTCGAAAAAGAACAATTTGGAAAGAGAAGGAACAATGTTACAAAAGAAGCATATACAGTTGATTCTATAGGGCGTTCCACTTAAGTGTAGCATCTCAAAGTAGGAGTAAAAATGAACAACAGTTTTATGCTTATGTGAAAATATATAACCTTATAAGAATATTTCATATTTTAGTTATTTGCCATAAAAGTGACATTGTAAATTATATTCAACTTTTTAATAGTAAATAATTTTTTTTTTACAAAAAAATATTTTTTGATTATCAAAAAATTATTGTTTTGTTAATATATTTTTTAATATCTCTATCTCAGTTAAATATTACTCTGTGAAATTATAAAATATCTAATATATCAACTAAAGTAAAGTTAAAAGTAATGTTTATATTAATCAAAATACTTTGATTATTCCAATAATCTAACAATTATAAGATAAGACGAAAAACGCATAAATATAAACGTATTTTTTGATGTTCATTGAATAATTTCATATGCTATTATTCTAAATTAGGATCAATGAAATATAACAATATTTCAGACTTTATTAATTCTAAAAATGATACTTTCTTTTTTAGAAAATATTAATGCAATATGATACTCCTATTTTAAAATTGTTTTCTCACAATAAAATATAAACGTACTAAAATTGAAAATCGCAATTTTAAACGACAAGTCGCAAATCATCAAGATGAAGAAATTATTATATAATAGCATTTTAAAATTTTGTAGGTTATAAATTTCTTTTTAATATGTTTGTTTTATATTTTATCAATTAATATGAATAGAAATTGTAACTTTAATTTATATTTAATTCAAAACGAATACGTTTATTTTTACTCTTAATTGACAAAAATTTGCATGACATTATGCTTTCAAACTTTGTCCTATATATCATATGGTATTAGTTTTATATAATTTTAATATATTAATTTTTTAATTTTAAAGGGATGTTGAGAAAAATTAAATTCAATCACAGATCTCAATCTTCAAAATTCTTCTTTTTTTCCATATAATGAAAATGCGAATGCAAAAGCCAAGAGATAAATTTGTTTTGTTTTTCAAATTTAATATAGCAAACTAATATCTTGAATTTTTATAAAATATTAATAAACCTTAGAATAATTTAATACTCATTCTATACTATTAGCATAAAATTGAAATTTTGAAAAAATCATGCAGTCACAGAAAAAGTTATATAATTATCGATGCCACTTTTTTGACAAATAATTAAAATGATTCCTGATAGAATCAAGAAATACATTTAAAGTTAGATATGGTAGTGGGTGTTTCACACCACACTACACACATGAAACTTACACTTTTGGTCTATTTTAATAACGAAAATGACAAAATGACAATCAATTGGCAATGTCATGATTTACGTCTCGTGGTGCTTATGATTTAATGTATAACCTCGATGTCAGAGCTGTTGGTGATGATTTCATGTGTTGCTATCATAAATGATATGCTCACCGCTAATAACAATGAATGAAATATAATTTATTGATATCATAAATGAAACGATTAACTGACCCAATCGATTACACACCAATACCAAAGGAATACGAGCGAATTGAATTAATTTATTTTCAACCATTGAGTGTTCTGTTGAAACAAGATGATAAGACATTGAGTCAACAAATGAAGAAATTGAAAGAAGAGACAAAAATAAAAATGTTCACTGATGAAATTTTCAATATTGATGAGTATATAATAGATGAATGTTGTAATGGTCGAACGTATAGATTGATTTATAGCCCAATCAAAAATAATAAATGATTTTTTTATTGATGTCTAAATGACTGAAAACAATAAATTAGATTTAAATCAATTCAATCAAACACCTATTATTAAATCTATGACAAAATCAAAGTCTATTGAAAATCTACAATTTGAAGATAAACCAAAGCCACAACCAGAAGTTAAACGTGGAAGAAAAAGCAAATACGCTAATGATGAAGAGAGAAAGGAAGCAAGGAAGAAACAACAGAAAGAATATCGTCAACGTAAAAAAAATGAATTGATAGAAATGAAGAAACAAATTGAAGAACATAAATAAATTTATTTACTTATGATATCTCCAACGTTTGCATCAGTTGATGGTTTGATTTTGATTGTGATGAATAGTGGGCTCATTAGTTTAATTGGCTGATACATAAAATCAACGAGACGCATTATCAACGCTTTAATTAAACCCTTATCACCAGACTACTCATTTAGTACCAATGGTATCTATTTTTTATTTGGAAAGCCAGGTGCTGGTAAAAGTTTTTGGATTTGGAGACATATAATGATTACAGAAAGGCTATTTAAACACCCCTATTATCAAAAGATTATATTTTGCTCTACATCAGGTAAGATGGATAAAACAGCAGAAACCCTCAATAAGAAGATACAAACAAAAATAGACTATGTTAGTGAAAAAGGATTAATGAGCTATCTTAGGAGACACCTAAAAAGAAAGATAAAGTATTATGCAATAGTTGAACATGTACTATCTAAAATGAAAGATACTAATGATGAAATGAGGAGGCTCATTGAGAAGCGCCATTTGAATGACCTAGATGACAAGATAGTATATATTGCAAATAAGCTTGTTAAATATCAAACATCTTCTTATCCATATAATACATTAATTATACTTGATGATTGTGTAGGTAGTGATTTATTAAAGAACGGCAATAGTGATTTTATTAAGCCATTAACTAAAACAAGGCATTATAACATAACATGTATCATGGCATTTCAAACTATTCAATTCGTACATATAAATTCTAAGAGAATGGCAACAGATATCATATGTTATACAGGATATAGTGAGGAAGACTTTACAAGCTTATTACAGCAAACCAACAACTCATTAAATACCAAATAGACAGTCGCCGAATACTTACAACATAAGGAACCTCATAAGAAGTTTGTAATGAACTTTTCAGCTAATAAGTACTATTTCGAATAATTTTTTATTTTTTAAAAATGGTACCTGACCCAAATTTTAGCATATGGAGAGAACTGATAAAAGGAGGAATAGGCTTAGTTGGTAAAGTCTTAATGGGAGCTGCGGATAATTTTACAGGCGGTCTTGCAAGTAAATTATTAGAGACTACAATAGGAGGTCTAACTAAACATTCAGGTCTTATAGGCAAAGTTGCAAAAGGTCTTGGTGAAAACTTCTTGAGTGATAATGCAAGATGTAAAAAAGCAAATATAGCTGAATCTGCATTAAAATATGTACCTGAAGGAAATGTGAAAACAGCCTTATCATCAATTAATAAATCCGTTAAAGGTGAAACAGTAGTAGAACCTAAAGTAAGTCAAGCAGATACATCGAAACCTATAGCAGACACTGGAGGAGGAAGTACAAACCACCATGCAAGAACCTACTTTTAATAAAAACTCAATAAAACTTACTTTACTAACTTTTTGTTTATTTTTAAATGCCAAAGCATCTTACAGGTTCCTAGAGACTTGAAGTAATAAACAGATGGTTAAACGGTATGGATGACCCAGATTGGGAAGTTTTACCTACAAAGAAGAAATACAAGTATATTGTAAAACTGCGAACAACTCCAATAAGTCTAGATTATCGAGAAAACTCAGAAAGTGAAAATTATGCAATGGTGAAATATGCAGGGTCTCTTTCTCCATCTTCCAGAAAGAAAGCGTGCTACATAGGGTTTGGTGTTTGTTCTTCAGCTGGATTGAGCGACGGGGACATTTCAATCATTATAAAACAACTTCTTGAATGGAAGGGATTTCTTGACCAAAAAAAAAAAAAAAAAATGGCTCGATTCACTTAAATATTTGATGGTGCTCATCGAAATATCGGTATCTTGGAGCGTCTTTTTCCTTCAACAAATCGTAATCACCACTATATTTCAACAAAGCTGGGCGTCTTAATTTTGCATATCTATAGCCACTAAACTTGTTCTTTTCATCTAATACTTCCAAAATAACGTATCCATGACTATCGCACGTCCTAATATTTTTTTGGGCATCATAGATTTGTTGTGTCTGTCTTGAAGCAAGATAAAATAGTTTTAAAGAGTGAAATTAATGAGAGAATTGCGGAATTGGAGGCCAGATTTGCGGCTCTTGAAGAAAAATAAAGTCAGCTAAGTTTTCATTGATGGCTCTTCTTAAGAAGCTTCTGACTTCACATAAAGATACTTCTTCGCTACTAAGAAGCTTCTCGGGGTGGTACCCAAGCCGTTTACAATAAAGATGCTTCTTTGTGAAAAATATTTTTTAAATTTTTTTTTTTTTTTTAACTAGTTCGTGTTGACGTGAGGGTGAGGCTGCCCGGGGGTTAGCCGACTAGTATATACTACATACGAAACTTTTCTATATAATTTTTCATCGAATTTGATATAATCTTCTCTGATAACACAATTTATGAATCAAAAGAAAAGCAAGAATTAATGAAAAACAATTGCTTATTTTTAAAACCTGAACAGACAACATATTAATAATTTATGAGTTTTGTAAAGTAACGTTAAAAAGTTACGTTTAATAATTTTGAAAATATTTATTTAATATATAAATAGAAAGAAAAAATCACTTAATATCAAATTTATATATAAAATATGTAAACCAAACATTCAAAGAAAAAACAGCGAGTATACCAAACCATGAAAATGAAATAATAATTCATTCATGTTTATTTATTATTTAATATTTCAAATGTCGATTACATTTCCAAATTCATCAGAGGTTAAAAAAATTACGCGATATCAGAACTATCACATTTCTTTCATATGATATAGTAAATATTAAAATCCATATTCAATAATTCAAAATTCTATTCCTTATTCAATTTCATTGAAATATGAACTATCATTTGCTTTTATATATAAATTATGAAATCATAGATAATTGTTCCATAACTGGCTTTACTAGGCAGTTTTATATTATAAAAAAAGATAACATTATAAAAAATCTTAGATATATTATTATTCAAAAAGTTCATGTTAAAGAACATGAATATATCTCAAAATCCAAGAAAATATTTGATAATGGAAAGAGCAAAAATTAAATATATATCACTTACTTTGCTAAAAAACGATAGATTGAAGTAGATATTTATTTTGAAAATAAAGTTATCAATAATGGAAAATTGCAAATTTTAAATATCTTTTAAAATATTCAAAAAAAATTTAATATTTTGTTTATTTTATACATTTATTTTAATGTTATAAATATTATTTATTTTAATTTTTGAATAATTCTATTTTAATTGAAATATTAGTATTTATTATATATTTATATATAAAATAATTATTTCAAATTATTGAATTACAATTCAATAAAACCATTATCAAAATAAAATGATCGTCATAAAAATATTCAAAAAGTCAAATAAAAGCAGATAAATAATATTTTAAATTATTTATCACTTCATTTCTTAATGTTTCAACTTCATATTAGAGTAATTGAAGCCAAAGATTGCCCAAAGTTTGATAATTGCAATGCATCAGACCCATACGTCATCATGAAGGTCAATGGCACACAACAAAAAACTAAGGTAATTAGCAACAACAATAATCCAGTTTGGAACCAAGATTTTCACTTTGATGTTCAAAACCCTACAAACGGAGTAATTGAATTTTTGATGAAAGACAGTGATGGTGCTGCACAAGGTAAAGATGATGATATGTGCACATTAAATCTTTCATTCAGCTCATTCCCTGTTGGCCAAGTTATCGATAACTGGTACGATATGACAGCATGCAAGAAAAAGAAAGGAGCAGCTAAACTCCATTTAACTGTTAATATTGTTCCAGCAGGAACTCCAGCATTTACAAACATGGCTCAAGGAGCCTATCCACCACAGGGAGCCTATCCACCACAAGGAGGTTATCCACCACAAGGAGGTTATCCACCACAGGGAGGTTATCCACCACAAGGAGGTTATCCACCACAAGGAGGTTATCCACCACAAGGAGGCTATCCACCACAAGGAGGCTATCCACCACAGGGAGGCTATCCACCACAAGAAGGACACCATCATCATCATGGTCATCATCATCATCATGATTCTTCATCATCATCTTAATTCAAATTAAATAGTTTTCTATGATATAATAAAAAAAAAAAAATTAAAATTGACAACTATATTGGTATCATATGTAACTTTTATCTGTTTAAATAAGTAAAATTTAAGGGTACCCCTTACAAATTTTAGGTATATTTTGACCAGGGGTCGCAAATTACCGCCTACCCAAAGCGGTTTTTGACCCGAAATTTTTAAAATTTATTTATCTCAAAATGTGGAATAAATATTTATATAAAAAAAGGTTTATTAAAAAATTTACAAGCTTTTTAATCCTTTTTTATAAAATTTTTTATTTCATTAGAATAATGAATCTGATAATTTTCTCAAAAATTGTTTTTTGATATTATTTTCTCTTTTAAAAGATCGATTATCAATATTGAAGTTTTTTTAACTAATCAAAATTTTTCAACTTTTTTCACTGATTACTTCACATATCTGTTATAAAATTTAATAAAAGCTGATTCTTTTACATAATAAGTTAGAATATATTTATTTTATTCCATTAAAATACAATTTTCAATGGTTTTTTCAGGTATTATTTTCGATTAATCAAGATTCGATATCTAAAGAATATTTTTTTGTATCACATTTCATACTTGATAATCGAATTCATCAATTAAAAGTTCCAATCGATAGCATTTTATTGTCGATTATCTGAGTTAAAAAAAAGTGCCAAACATGATAATTGATATCAGA
The DNA here is from genome assembly GCA_039105265.1 of Tritrichomonas musculus. Classification (NCBI taxonomy): domain Eukaryota; phylum Parabasalia; order Tritrichomonadida; family Tritrichomonadidae; genus Tritrichomonas; species Tritrichomonas musculus. The sequence goes on from JAPFFF010000002.1 coordinate 8,480,099, forward strand.
ATAACAAGCCTATTCCAAAGTTTACAGGAAAATCACCTCATTTTTCAGTTAGAATTGCATATCCAGATTCAATCGGATTCAAACTCATTAAAAAAATAAAATGTCATTTGAAGATTTTTTAATGTAATTATTAAAATATCAAATGTAAGAACAGAAGATTTTTTAATGTAATTATTCAAAATGAAATAACATCATTTAGTGGGGGAGGAGATTTATAATCTTCACTACAGGGGCTTAGTCTTGCTGAATTAGCAAAATCATAATATTTCATTATAAAATATCATAACAAACTTTTTGAAAGTTCATTACAAAACAATACAAAATTTGAAAATATTTGAAAGTGACTTTTTTTTTTCATTTGAAACATATTATTTCAATACTATAATAATATTTATATGCAAAATAAGAGTAAAAACTCAAAGAAACGTTGCAATTGTCCATTTTGTAGGCTATTTTTATCTCAATTATTTGAAATAGGAAACTCAGCTGGTTCATTAATTGGTGAAGCTGTCAATCTTTTTCGAACATTTCAAAGATTGAGTGCAACAAAAACATTTGCTACCAAATTTAGTAGTGAATGTGAAGGAATGTTCAGCTGGGCCACTGATTTGGTAAAAAATATAATATCTTCATTTCAAATCCAACCTTTTAAAGATATTGAACTTTTTTGGTTATATACAGTCGCAATACCATTATTAATACTTACATTCATCCCATGTTTATTTAATGGATATAAGCAATATCGATATTTTTTTTTTTGGGCAACATTCATAGCAATAGGTTATGGAATTTCATTATTTAAAGAATTATTTGTGCTTGGTATTGTTATACTTGGAATTGGAGTTCTTTTCTTAATTATATTTCTATTATTATATTATTTTTACTTGAAGAAAAAATGGGCAGAAACTGATCAGCAAACTTCTTCAGTTTTAGAGGCACAATTTACATTTCAAGTCACATATGCTATAATTGCTGCATTTTTTGTTTTCTCAGGAATATTGATTCCAATTATTGATACCAGAAAATTATTAACATTTATATTGGCCGCCTTTTTTGGCGCCATTCTGATTTTATCATTTACTTTTGAAATATGTGATAATACTCGATATAAAGAAAAACATGATATTCATTTCAAAAAAATTGCATCTAAAATTACTGCATTTTCAATCAATTGTCTTTCACTTTTAATTATTCCAGGAACAGAAAATTTTGCTGATTTAATGAAAGGAGTTTATGCAAATAGATGGAGTTTTATCATTGGTTACATTATAATAACATTACTTCTACCAATTATTACAACGTTTCTGATGATCAAATCTAATTATTCTGAAGTATGTGATAGATATAAGCAAAGAGAATCAGGTAAAAGAAATTGGTATTGCTATATTGAATTGATTGATATTATTAGACAAGTTGCATATGCAATTGTAGCTGCATTTGATTTACCTCTAATTTGTTTAATAATAGAAATAATTTGGCTTATATTAATCATAATATTTCGACCTTATAAAAATGTAAGTGATTACTCACTTGCTTTTGGCAGTTCATTAGTAATGTTTATGTCAAATGGAGGAGCAATTTATAGTGATTATCGTGGTAAAGGATTGTTTTCATTTAAAACAACAGTAATATTTGTTATAATTGCATGCATACCTGCTATTCTTTCAATGTATTTATTTTTTATTTTTGACTTCGACACACATGCAGAAGATAATGTTGATTCGAAAAGGATTGGTGATGAGAGTTTACGCGTTGTATATTTAATTTCAACATATGTAGGTCCTTTTGCTTGTTTTGTTCTTGGAATTAACTTAAATACTATGCTTGAAGCAAGTGATAATAATTTAATTTAATCTAAATTAAATATGGATATGAATAAATACTTGTTAATAATTTATAATTCATCAATAGTATTTGATGGCCAGACCGACATTACGCCAAATACTATTGATGTAATTTTTACACTTTATATGCTTTACAATGTCTCTTCAACTTTCAATCATGCAAAAGTCATTTTCACTGTTTATATCATAATTTCAATATAATGCTTTTTTTTAAATATAAAAACTCACTTTTTGAAATATTTGCACTCCATAAAAAGTCACTTTGATTTTCAAACAAACAAACAAACAAACAACAAAAATAGTCATTTCGATTTTTATTGCAACATAAACTCCAAATTGATATCCTAACGTATTTACCATCTGTAATTGTTAAAAATATTACGTATATTACAAATAATGCAAAAAATAAATAGTAAGCATATTTATGTTTCTTACTATCAACATCGTAATAAAAATAGTTTTCGGGGATGTTAATAAGATCATTTATATTATTGTATCGTTCTAAGAAAGGAAATGAATAAGGGCCGTATGATGTAGTTGTGATATCATAAAAAGGTGGCATTACAATAACTCCAATTAATTGTTCATTTCCCGAATCATTACTGAACTTCATTGAATAATTTGTTTCTTTGAAGTTTATTGCAATTAATTTGGAACTGGATTTTATTGGACCAAATTCTACATATTTATTTTGAATCGAATTTGCATATACATTTAAAGTGATTTTTTCACCATAATTCCATTCTGATAATAATGTCCATATTGATTTATTAACTCGAATTTCAACAATATCGAAAGGTTCAAGGATTAAACCTACATATTTGCCATTTGTAATATCTATATTTTGTGTAAAATCTATTGTATATTGGCAAAGAGAAAAAGAGAATAAATGGAAAAGCATTGAAATAATAAAAATTTGAATTCTATCATTTTTTTTTTAAATTGCAATTATTTGAAAACTGGATTTTGAAATGAATTTTTATAAAAGTCACTTTCAGCTTATTGAAATTTTTATGAATACATTAGAAAATCTTTTGAAAAGTTTGAATTGTATTTTTAAATTTTCATGCTTTCTTTCTATATTTTGTGCATTATTGGACAATCAGTCGATATTTTCCAAAATTGCAGAAAATACACAATAAATGAAGAATGTTATAGATACAAAAACTCCAATTTTATTTTATCATGCTCAAATCAGTTTTATCAAACAAATCATGCTTTTAATCCAAACCAGTTAGAAAGAATATCTTCACTTATTTTATCAGGATACTCCGAGATTGAAATTTCGTGTTTAAATATTAATAATAATAGCTTTCCAAATATTTATATATTTGATCAACCAAAAATACATTTTGTTGGTTGCTCATATTACAATGCCAATATTACAATATTTGGATCACCTACTCTAACATCAAGCGAAAATTTAAAAATTAAATTTGTAAAATTATATAATAAGAATTATAATTTTCCATTCAAATATGATAACATTATTACTGATACAAACCCAATGAATGAAACTTTATCATTTTACTATTTTTGCAATAATACTTTAAAAATTAAAATGTCTGAAAAAACAGAAATTGCTTGTGAGTCAGGATCATATGATTTAGATTCTATTTTTTATTTAAATTATGAAAATTATAGATATTTCAATTTAGCTATGACAAATAATAAATATGTATTGGAATTAATAAATGAAGATGTAAAAACTGAAAATGTACAAAAATATTTTCATCAAGTTATACCACGTTTAATCACACCTAATCTTGATGTTGTTCATTTTATATATATCAAACCTCAAATTTTATTAGAAACAGTGGAATCATTTTATCCACAAAATATAAACATTAGGGAGGATAGACTTTGCTACGAAATAAATACAGATACTAATTTAATATCGTAACGTAATTTTTTATCGTAACGTTATTTTTTTTATTAGAAAAATTTTAAAATATAAAAATCTAATTTTCTAAATATGTATTGAAGATACTTTATTATAAATTATATCAATATATTTGTTACGTAATAAGTAATATATCATATCATAATAAATATGAAATTCTTCCATATTGAGTGAGTTTTTCATTAAATTAATCAAAAAAATAAAAATGAATTATTTCATGATACATCGAATTACCTTTCAATTTAAACAAATACATAGCATCTATATGCAATAGCAATTAATATTTCTTCATAGTGATTAATTGTAAAACTATTCGATTGTGATAAAATAGAACAAAACAAAATTGAACGACCGTTTAAAATTATATTAAAAAATAAATGTGTCTTTTTAGCAAGCTTAAGTTATTAAAATCAATTGATATTTTAATATATATAACCCATATTATAAATAAGTATATATCCGGATTAAATTCTATTATTTATGTTTTCTTTCTTATGAAAATTTTTGATTATTTGTTTTTTAAATTTCTCAATAATAAGTACCTCAGTAATTTTTATAAAAATCAGTATTATCTTCAATCATTCAGTATTAATTGCATATAACAGCTTATATATTTCTAATAATTCATGAAAATAATATTTTATAAATGAGATATGTGCATTTTGATTGAAACAAGCAAAATTTCAGAAATATTTCAAACGTACATGAAAACTTTTCTATTATTATTTTCGAAGAGAATTATATATATCAAATGCTTTAGGCTAGTATTTAGATATTAAAGACTCCTTAAGAAACTTTAATTTCTTTTTCAATCATACTTTTTTTAAAAAAAAAAATTATTTATTTAATATTAAATTTTTCATAAAATCAACTCAATAACGCAAATTAAAACATTTATCATGACATTTATTTGTCTCTATCAATGTTTTAAACCATATTTTTTTCTGTAAATAGTAAACAAAAATTTGGAGAAAATAAGAATTTTAAACTTTTCAAAGTGGTTCGAATAATCTAACTTTTTTTGTTCTCCTTCCTATTTTTTCATGATATAATTATTAATATTATTGATAGTTCACTGCCAACTATTATAACATATTTGTTATTTTAGAAAAAATCCTATAGGAAACTTTAAAAATAGATCACCTTGTTTTTGATTCTATATTTGAAAAATTTACTTAAATAAACTGTCTTTTTGAATTCAAAAGTAAATGTTAGAATTACAAATGTATTGTATTTTGTCTATAAATCTAAAAATATGGTATTCTTTTAAATATAATAAGGACTATTCATAGAAATACTATATTGTATTTTTTAATTTAATTTTAAACGGTCGTTCAATTTTGTTTTGTTCTATTTTATCACAATCGAATAGTTTTACAATTAATCACTATGAAGAAATATTAATTGCTATTGCATATAGATGCTATGTATTTGTTTAAATTGAAAGGTAATTCGATGTATCATGAAATAATTCATTTTTATTTTTTTGATTAATTTAATGAAAAACTCACTCAATATGGAAGAATTTCATATTTATTATGATATGATATATTACTTATTACGTAACAAATATATTGATATAATTTATAATAAAGTATCTTCAATACATATTTAGAAAATTAGATTTTTATATTTTAAAATTTTTCTAATAAAAAAAATAACGTTACGATAAAAAATTACGTTACGATATTAAATTAGTATCTGTATTAATAATAGTCCAGTTCTAAAAGAAGCAGTTGAAAAGGATGGATGGAGAAAAATATGCTATCATAAAAAAGGATATATTTTTTACCAAGGCAAATCGGAAGGTGAAATAATAGTTATTCCATCTCATTCAAAATTTATTATAATTACTTTCCTTATTCTTTTAATATTCGTGATCTTTATTTCATTGTGTTTAATAGCTTTTTGCAAATATAAAAAAGATAATAAAAATAATAATAGTGAAGAAGAATTTATCAATGATGAAAGTGAAATTTAATAATAATTTTGCATTTTTTAAAGGTGTAGTCTCAGATGGTTACATTTTTTACAAATACATTGAATTTTTGATAAAGATCATTCAAAAAAGTATTCAATTATTGCAATGGTCATAAGTATCATCCCATTTTTAACAATGACTTTGATATTTAGTATATAAATTATATTACCTCTTGTGCATATCGTAACGTTGCCATTTTTTTGTTTAATTCCTTACAGCAGGAGAAAATTCACTTCACTTTTACTAAAAATGATTTTTAAGAAAATGTAGTTGAATTATTGTTTAAAAAGATTTTGAATTAAATGTAAATAAAGAAAATAGATATTACAATACGATTTTTAAGCAAAATAATTGTTTATTGATTAAAATTGAATTCAGTACTTTTATAGGGATGTACATCCTAAGCACAGATTTTTTGTGCATAAACGAATTCTACGTAATCTGTACAACAACTTTCTACATATAAAGTTCAAAATCCGTCCACCATATGAATATGATTTACTATCAGCAAAATCGATAGCAAAAAAAAAAAAGGCTCCTTCCCCTCATTTTTCGACTAGTGAAGACTTTCATCACTTTTTCTACACATGACATAGTTATAATCTTGCAAATTTATTTAAATATACAACTCACCATATGATTTATTTTGGAATATGTTGCGCACTTTTTTATGCATAAAATTGTCACTTTTTCTGTAACATACTAATGCATAAATTAAATTACGGTTTTCATGAATTAATTTCATAACTATTTCCACAGTATGCAAAGTTACACAATATTTATTAGTTGATATATAATTAACTATATGTGTTGTATATTATATTTTAATTAAAATTGTGTATGATCATTGTATTCCTTCCGCTATGCCATTTTTGAAAATGCTAACTTTTTGAAAGACCCAACGCCACGATTTGGCTTAAAACCTGTATTTGTTAATAACTATCACTAATAAGCTTATATTATTATTTTTGAGTCATAACTCAATTTTTGAAAAGTTTCCTACGTTCTATAGCTTTAAATTTGCAATATAATTCAATAAAAATAAAAAAGAATTAAAGTCGTTTATGAAATATTCTTTTTTTCAAAGCTTATTGTAAAAAAAAAATCTGTTTTTTCTTACAATCAGCGTTGTTTATCGATACGACTAAATACCGGTTACCGAAGAAGTATCGGTATTCGGTAAATATCGATACTTTTTTGCTCGGTATTTTTTAGTATCGATACAAAAGTGCTTCGGTATTTTTAGAGTATCAGCGGTTATTAAAAAAGTACTTTATAATACTTTTTATCAGTATCGATACGGTATTTTAATATATAAATTTTAATAATAAATAATGAATAAAAATATTAAAACATTTGATTATTTAATTTTAAATAATAATTTTAATTATAAATATAATTACTAGCCTATAAAAAGTATATTATTGTCTTTCTTCTTCAGAAATCTCGTCATATTCATTTTCATTAAACAATCCAAATTTTCGATATCATTATTATCATTAAAAACAATAAAATTTATATATATTATGTACTTTCTCATATTAATAGTTAATTCAATAGTTCAGGAATGTTATATTTATCTACAAATAGAAATTGACATAAAGATGATTTAATTTACGATATTTCAGAAACCATTGATTATTCAAATATTATGATGATTATTTGTTGTAAAATATGTAATTAAAGAGAATTAACAATATTCAATAGAACCTTATAAATTTTTTTAATCATCTTTAAATGAATCCGATACATTTTTTGTTAAAAAAATACCGACAAAAAACCTGACATTCGATATAAATTTTCCACTTTTGTATCGATACTTCGGTTTTTTATCGATAAATACCGTTACCGGCGGTTAGAGCCGGTAATATCGATATTTTACCGGGAAAATAACCTCCTCGATACACAACCCTGCTTACAATCTTCATATATTATATAGATATATGAACAATATACTATTTAATTTACAAATTTTGAAAAAAATGTTTGTTCAAATATGACAAATTATTGAGATATTTGGGCTTTTAGAAAAAAAGTAGAAAAATTTGAATTTTTAGTAGTGATGTATATCGTCCCCATCTTAAATTCATTTTTTTCTCATTTATTATTGCATAAGGTATCTTAATTATTGAATACGAACTTTTTTTCTAATATGTAGATGAGATGTAATTACGTCAAATATTATTATTATTGTTTTTGGCAATTTTTTCATGTAAATGAATCTTTTTGGCGTATTTCAAATATTTATTTATGCTTATCACTTTTATTTTTTAGTTTTTTTTATCAAAATCAGTGAATTTTTTTTTTGGTGAATTGACTATTTATCAAACACAACAATCAATATAGACCATTCCAAAAAAAATGATAATTACAAAATAATCAAATCAGATCAACTATTTTTGCAAGAATTTGAAAATTTTTCTAAAGCATGCCTTATCAAACAAGATAAGAATATCAAACAAGTCTGGGAACTTATTATACCATGCATATCTGGTTATTTGATCAAGAAAAGTTATTTAAAACTTAAGCAACATCGCATTGAACGCTTCATCAATGAAATTGAGAACGATTCACCGCCAGAAACAATAAAAGAGAAGGAATATCTCGAATTACAAATAATTGGTACTGGAAGTAGTACTTTGTGCACACTCATTTATCACATTAAGAAAGGAGAATTATGCATTATTAAAAAAATGTTGGGATATGATCCTGAAAGAGACAAATTGAAAGAACGAGAAGCCCAAAATTATTTGAAAATCAAACATCCACTTTTACCCAGATTTTACGGTAGAACTGAAAAAGAAGGTTATATTGTTATTGAATTTATTAAAGGTCAAACATTAAATAATATCAATAAAGATCAACTCACAACAGACGATAAACTTAAAATTATTTTTGAACTGATGATGATAATTAAATATTTTCATGATAAAGGACTTATCTATCGAGATTTGAAACCAAATAACATTATTATTGATGAAAACAAAACAGTTGTTATAATTGATTTTGATCGATTAATTGAAGAAAATTCAGAATATGAACAAACATTAGATTTAAATATTCCTCAATATTTTGATCCTAAAATTCTAAAAACGCGCAAATATTCATATGAAAATGACATCTATTCACTTGGCAAGATTATTGAATTCATAATGAAACAAGAAGACACAGAATTTAAACAATCTACGACAAATCAACCATCAAATAATACAATAATTGATAATATCATCAAAAAATGCACTATTTTAACAACAGAAAAACGTCCAACCATTGCAGAACTAATTAAAATTTTTTGTTCGGAATTTCAAACCAAAATTAAAATCGAGCAAACCTTCTCTACATATGAAAAACATTCCAATTATTTTGAACTAATTAACCAATTAAATCGAAATGATCCAGAAGCACAATTTAATTTCGGCCTTATTTATCATGAAGGCCGGTATATCACACGAGACATCGACAAAGCAATTCATTATTATTCACTCGCTGCAAATCAAAATCATACAGATGCACAATTCAATCTCGGTTTTATTTATTATGATGGCCAATATATTCCACGAGACATCGACAAATTAATTCATTATTATTTACTTGCAGCAAATCAAAATGATCGACAAGCACAGTTCAATCTCGGTTTTATTTATTATGAAGGCCAATATGTCACACGAGACATCGACAAAGCAATTCATTATTATTCACTTTCAGCGAATCAAAATGATCGACAAGCACAGTTCAATCTCGGCCTTATTCATCATGAAGGCCGGTATGTCAAACGAGACATCTACAAAGCAATTCATTATTATTCACTTGCAGCGAATCAAAATCATACAGAAGCACAATTCAATCTTGGCGTCATTTTTTGTGAAAGCCAATCTGCCACATTAAACATAGAGAAAGCAATTCATTATTTTTCACTTGCAGCAAATCAAAACCATACAGAAGCACAATTCAATCTCGGTTTAATTTATTCTGAAAGCCAATATGTCACGCCAGACATCGAGAAAGCAATTCATTTTTATTCACTGGCAGCAAATCAGGGACATTCACAAGCACAATTCAATCTTGGTGTTATTTATTTTAAAGGCCAATATATCACACGAGACATCAAGAAAGTAATTCATTATTATTCACTCGCAGCAAATCAAAATCATCCACAAGCGCAGTTCAATCTTGGTCTTATTTATCATAAAAATCAATTTGTCACACAAGACATCGAGAAAGCAATTCATTATTATTTACTTGCATCAAATCAAAATCATCCACAAGCACAATTCAATCTTGGCGTCATTTATTGTGAAGGCCAACATATCTCACAAGATATCAACAAAGCAATTCATTATTATTCACTTGCAGCAAATCAAAATTATCCAAAAGCACAGTTTAATCTTGGAAACATTTATTATGAAGGTCAATATGTCTCATTTGACATTGGCAAAGCAATTCATTATTTTTCACTTGCAGCAAATCAAAATCATACACAAGCACAATTCAATCTCGGTCTTATTTATCATAAAAATCAATTTGTCACGCGAAACATCAATAAAGCAATTCATTATTTTTCACTCGCAGCAAATCAAAATATTTCACTAGCGCAATTCAAACTGGCACTTATTTACCATGAAGGCCTACATGTCACACAAGATATCAGCAAAGCAATTCATTTTTATTCACTTGCAGCAAATCAAAATCATACACAAGCACAATTCAATCTCGGTTTTATTTATTATGAAGGTCAATATGTCTCATTTGACATTGGCAAAGCAATTCATTATTTTTCACTTGCAGCAAATCAAAATCATACACAAGCACAATTCAATCTCGGTCTTATTTATTATGAAGGTCAATTTGTCACACACGACATCAATAAAGCAATTCATTATTTTTCACTTGCAGCAAATCAAAATGATCCACAAGCACAATTCAATCTCGGTTTTATTTATGATGAAGGCCAATATGTCACACGCGACATCAACAAAGCAATTCATTATTATTCAATTGCATCAAATCAAAATCATCCACAAGCACAATTTTGTCTCGGCTTTATTTACCATGAAGGCCAATATGTCACACGAAACATCGACAAAGCAATTCATTATTATTCACTTGCAGCAAATCAAAATCTTCCTCAAGCACAATTCAATCTGGGCCTTATTTATTATGGAGACCAGCATATCACAAGAGACATCAACATAGCAATTCATTATTTTTCACTTGCAGCAAATCAAAATGATCGACAAGCACAACTCAGACTCGGCCTTATTTACTACAAAGGCCAATATGTCACACGAGACATCAACAAAGCAATTCATTATTATTCACTTGCATCAAATCAAAATGATCGACAAGCACAATTCAATCTCGGCCTTATTTACTACAAAGGCCAATATGTCACACGAGATATCTACAAAGCAATTCATTATTTTTCACTTGCATCAAATCAAAATGATCCAAAAGCACAATTCATTCTTGGTTTTATTTACAATGTAGGTCGGTATGTCAAACGAGACATCTATAAAGCAATTCATTATTATTCACTTGCAGCGAATCAAAATGATCCAGACGCACAACTCAATCTCGGCCTTATTTATTATGAAGGCCAATATGTCACACGAGACATCAACAAAGCAATTCATTATTTTTCACTTGCAGCGAATCAAAATGATCCAGAAGCACAATTCAAACTTGGCTCTATTTATCATGAAGGTAGGTATGTCAAACGCGATATTGGCAAAGCAATTCATTATTTATCGCTCGCTTCAAATCAAAATCATTTTAATGCACAATTGCTTCTTGGGACGATTTATTACTTTGGTAGATGGACTCCAAAAGATATTAAAAAAGGCAGGTACTATATAATGCTAGCATCAATAAATGGAAACAGAATTGCAAATTTTATGCATGGATTTTTGCTTCATGAAGGAAAAAATGTTGAACGAGACATCGAAGGAGCGATTCATTATTATAAGGAAGCATCATCATTCAACATTTCATATGCCAAAAACAATCTTGGAATCATATACAAACATGGGATTAATAATCAAATTGAGAAGAGATTAGGTAATTCGATTATATATTTTGAAGAAGCAATTTCACAAAAAAATGATTATTTATCTATGTACAACTTGGCACACATTTTATTCTATGATGAAACGATCAAGAAAGACATCAACAAATTGATTGACTTACTAATCAAATCATCAGACTATTTTTATCATTCAAATATTTTATTAAGCATAGTATTAATTCAACACATTGGGAAAGACATTGATAAGATCAAACGCGAAATTGATCAACGAACAAACAATAATAATAAAATATCAACCAAGATAATCAAAATAATACGTGAACTTAAATTATTTGACGAAATCAAATTTTTTGAAATATATTCATCATACAGAAATATTGATTTCTTATATGATGCTGATTTTCATCCGATTCTTTCAACAAAGCTTGAACAAGAATACAAAAAAGAAATCAATCCAAAATATTCTAAAGCACAAAAAATTTCATTTTTATTCTATGAAGGATTTGGATTCAATATATAAAAGACACTGGTATTTCATTATTTAAAAATTAAATTAATTGATGAAATTCATTTCATTTCAGTTGAACAATGACAAAAAACAAGAATTAAGTGTCTTATTTATATCAATCAAAACATATTATAATTTAAATATTCATTGCAATATAATATATGCAAGATAAAAAATATATATTTGAAAAGTAAAATTATTGACGGAATTTATTTCATGTCAGTTAAGCACAAATGCTAACATTTGTTTAAGGAGCTCTGATGTTTAATGATTCTTTGCTATATTAATATTTTTTTTTTTATATAGGAGATATTTGAAAAAATTAACAATCATATTAATGAAGGTTCATGATTTTTAAAGAAAGATGCTGAAATCTCAATTATGGTATATTTGAAAAAAATGATATTCTAATGATGATTATAAATGATTTTTTTTTATTATTTTTTCAAAAAAAATTGATTTAAATGATATAATATGCCTAAAAATACATATATATTGACAAATATATTATATGCAAAATAATTTAAATATTTATATTTTTAATTTAACAAAACTCCATAAATTTTTTATTATAATAATTAAATACAAAATGAATACATCAAAAATATATGAATGACAAATGAATATATCAATAATGAATAAATGCCATATGATTAATTCGTAAATGATTTAATGCCATATGAATAGAGTATGAATATACAAATGCCATAAAAACAAATTATTTAAAAAATGGCAAATTAAAACAGCAAAAAAAATTGGTCTTTTTTCTCTTTTTTTTTTTTTTTTTTTGAAGATCTTTCACTTCACCTAAATATTGCATAATCAGCGGTGTTTATTTTGAAATATCTGTTTAATTATTTTTAGCGGCATAAATTGAATAGAAAATAAATCATCTATCATTTTAATATCTTCATTTCATTTTATGTTAGTGATTCTGTTAAGTGTCTTATCGTTCTCTCTTCCATGCCCTTTTTACCATACCCATGAGATCAAAGTCATCCCTCATGAATTATATGACAGATATAGAGAAGCACAAAAAAATAGTCTAGAAGTTGAAAGAAGAGTTGAATATGCATTTTTAGATGGTCCTTTTAAAGAATATTTGACCAAAATAAAGGAGTTCAATTCAAATGCAGCAGATTCGCTTCATGATCTATATAAAGATATGGTTGATCACGAATATACATTTGATGTTGCATATGATGCTAAATCATTGACTAACTCTTTGAATCATATTCCTTCAGGTACTGCTGCTGTAGAAATAGTCTTATGTATAAATGTTACGGATGATGTTGACTTCAGTCAATTATCTCAAAATGTTCATGTAAAAATAAGTTCTAATCTCGATGAAGATCTTGAAAATGATATTTTGGCATATAATGAAAATATCGAAGATTATAATGCTTACCTAATTAGGATTGATGCAATTAAAACCGGCAAATTGCCAAATCAACGGAAACAATCAAGGAAAATAAAAACAAGAAGACCAAAATTTATACAAAATCTTATGATAAAGTGAATTTCAATATTTTAGGCGGAGATTATTCCAATAGAATTATCTCATTTAATGCTGACTATAATATCGTTCTAAATATCAGTAATAATGACTTTGTTGTCAATCAAATCGATTCTTTCAATATGGTTACAGATGGCCAGAATCAATTAAAATCAAAAAGCATTGTTGTTAGTCCTTATACTAATGTAACTGATTTAATATTAAATTATGATCCAACAACAGTATATTTCAGAAACAATTTAGATAATGTCAACGATACAACAATTGAATTCTATGATAATAACTGGACAATTACATCAAATAACAGAAGCGTTGCAGTACTCAAAAAGCAAGGAAGTGTCAAAGAATGCGGTTATAGTTTTTATATAGAAGACATAAATGACATTAATCTTTACTTACCACAAGTTAATGAAATTGCGGGTGGAATCAAATTTGAAATTAAGCATAATGAAGATTTTTATGAATTATATTATTATTTTCTCTCAAGAGGAGTTGAGTATGACTATAAGTATGAAGACATCCCTGAATTATATGTCATGATAGAAGAATTAATTGATTATCATTTCCCAGATTTAGGTGACTCAAAACTTCTCTTGAAAAAAAATTATCAGAACTTTAGATTAACAAAAAAAGTAAAGTCTAATTTGCTTTCATACGATTCAAACCAAGAGTTTAAAACACAAGTAAATATTAAATCAACTGGATTTTGGGATCAAGTCAAAACCTTGCCAAACATTACATTTGAGAAGCCAAACCATGTAACAATTGATAAAACAAATCTTCAATCAAATGCCAACTGGAATGATCATATATATGAAGAGTCGAATGATAATCCTGAATCAAGCGGCAACTCACCAAAGAAAAGCAAAAAGAGCTCATCTAACAACAACAATGATGATGATTTTTCAACCAAACAAAGTTCATTTACATTAGCTAACTTCAGTATCCATGATGTTTATGTTGGTGCTTCAACCATATTGGAATTTCCATTTGGTTTTAAAGTGATGAGATTGGCAAGAGAAAAATTTGGCCATTTTATTCCTCCACCGAATTTCCTCCATACAGCTGTCTGGGTTGGTCCATATGGTTCAAACAATCAAACACTTGGCTCTATTTTGGTTTATGGAAAATATTCATCAAAGAATGATGATAAAACATATCTTTCAAAAGATGGAGCAAGAGCTTTTGTGATGACACTTCGTGAGTTTATTGAATATTTCGATTATTGTAATATAAAGAAACTTACTCCTCAAAGGAATCTTCATCTTTTTGATCTTATTAATGAAGTGAAAAATAGTGGAAACTGGAATGTTGCCAAATATCACTGGCCAACAAATAATTGCCAGCACTTTACTGCTGCTTGCCTAAAAATACTGAAAACAACACGAATGATTCCTAATAAAAATGATTGGACTAATTTTCCAGCATCAATTTATGGTGCTCTTAGAGTGAATGAAATCCAGCAATTAAAAGAAATATCAGAAACAGGAGAGCAATAAAAATTAAAAAAAAAAACATTTTTTAATTTTATTTGAGATTTGATATTCATTTTTTTTTTTATTTTTTCTTTTTTTGCCAATGAGACAATTTAAATTCTGATTGACTTCATTATTTACACTTTTTCGACACTTTCCATTTTGTCCATAATATATAAATATATAAAGGTCATATTGTAATTGTTGAGCCAATTATTAGAAAACAATTTTATCTTAAGACCGAGATGATTTGGGCTGTAAATGGAGGTAATAAAAAATTGTTGAACTATTACTAAACTGCGAGTCATTTTTACATAAAACAAAGGTCGTACAACTAAATTGAATAAAAAATAAAATTAAATAAATTTATATTTATCTTAATAAATAATTTATTTAATAATTATAATATATAATATATATATTTTATATAGGGTGGTCAAATTTGCCCAAATGTGCATTTTTTAAAAAATGTGGGCCAAAATTGGCCAATTCAAATTGTTTTGATTCTATATATAAAGTTATAAATTATCAATTTACAAATCGCTATCAGATTATTTATTTAAATATATATGAAAAAATTAATGATTTACATAGAATGGAAGAGATAAATTTATCTTTTAAAATAAAAATTTTCATTCAAATTGTCTTTTACTTTTCATAGAAGAATAATTTTTATTTTCACAAAAATTAATGATTAAAAAAATAAATATATCTTATATAAAAAGCATTATAGTTATGATATTAAACAATATAGTAATGTATATTATAAATATAGGTATTCATTATTAATAATTTATATATATGCTTAAAAAAAAAAATTTGGCCCATTTTGGCCCAACTTGGCCCATTTTAGCCCAAAATTTTTGGGATAATTTTCTGAAGATTTCAGACGATATTTGGTTGACCCATCCATTTATAATTGGGCCAAAATGGGCCAATGTGGGCCAAATTTTATTTATTTGTTTACATAGTATATAATAATAACTGATATATATAATTATGATAAACATCATTTCCTTGTTGAATATTATGAATTCATGCTTTTTTATACAAGATAAAATTAAATTTTATTTAATAAATTATTAAGTAGCTTTTTGAGGCGAAGCCTCAAAAAGCTACTTAATAATTTATTTTTGATTTTCTTTTTTGCAACTTTTTGAGTATAGCATTTCCACTATTAAAAATATCCTAGGCTTTTGTGTCCATATAAAAAAGTTTCCATTTTCTAACTTTTTGATGAAGCTTTAAGAATTTTAATGGATACAAAATTTTTAAAAATCCTCTTTTTGAGAGTATTTTTTGAATATCTGTGTCCATAAATTTTTTTTTGGACATATAATATTTCTTTTGTAAAAAAACGAAAATATCATATTCATTTTTCTACATTTTTTAATTTGTCTTGCTAAAGAAAAAAAGTGAGAGTAGATATCTTTTTTTTTCTTAAATTTTGAATAATACTCTCAATTTTTTTTCTATAACAAAATTAAAAATATTTTCGTAAAAATGTAATTATATGTATTATTTCTTCAAAATTTCATAACTATATAAATATATAAAAATATATTTTTAAAATAAAAAAAAATATTAAAAATATTATAATATATTGAATAAAATTTAAGAATATGTAATTTACAAATCAAATAAATAATATTATAACAAAGATTAAATAATAAATTAATAAAAATATTAAACAATATAAATAAATATTCATGTATAATAATATTTACAATCTCATTTATTATTTAACCACGACGATCAAATATCCATTTAATTCTTTGGAATTAATTACAGTTTTTTCAACAACGTTATGGAAAAAGTTGATATTCGTTATGGAAACTTTTTCTTAAAAACTTCTTTTCTAAGAAAAATTTGTATCTGTTATGGAAAAATATCACCAAACTTTTTCTGAGCAATTATTTTTTATCGTTATGGAATTGTAAAGTTATCAATTTTTTTACTCAGAAAATGAGATATATCGTTATGGATAAATATGGAAATTGAGATAAAGTGCAAAATTGAAAGCATTTTTTATTCAAAAAAAATCTATACTCAATACAGCATTTTCTTGAACAATTAAATATAAATTCATGCTTATTTTCGTAATTAATGTTTCCTTATTCATGGTTTCTTATAATAAATTATCAATTTACGGTAAAACTTGTAAATACAAAATACATAAAACTAATTAAGGAATATAATTTCAAATAATATCCTTTTCTAACATTAATCTGATATGTGATTCCTTTTTTACCAGAAGAATGATTAACAAAAATGTCTTTTGCAAGATAATTTTATAGAAAAAAAAAATGATTAAAATTATTTTTTCTATGCATTCCTTCTTGAATTTTTCCTTTTTCACTATTTTTGCATGATATTCTTTTCTAAAAGAAAAAATTGAGAAAATTAAAAGATTTTTTTCTGAGGAGTTTCCATATTTATCCATAACGATATATCTCATTTTCTGAGTAAAAAAATTGATAACTTTACAATTCCATAACGATAAAAAATAATTGCTCAGAAAAAGTTTGGTGATATTTTTCCATAACAGATACAAATTTTTCTTAGAAAAGAAGTTTTTAAGAAAAAGTTTCCATAACGAATATCAACTTTTTCCATAACGTTGTTGAAAAAACTGTAATTGAAAATTAAGAGTGTATCCAAAATTGAAATAAATGTGTCCAAATGGATATTTTGGACACTCAGTAGTTCTCAAATAATAACGAACAAAATTTTGTATCCAGAGCTCACTTTTTGAATTTAAATGGACACTTTTTTATATGGACACAAAAGCCTAGAAAATATCTGATATTAATCTTTTTGAATTAATTTTTTTTTTTTTTAAAAAAAAATAAACTTTTTATTAAAAAATTGAAAAAAAACTAAATTTTTATACTTTTGAAATTCAGATTTTATTGAAAGAGAGCAGATAAAAAATTAATTCAAAAAAGTTTTTCTAAAGTTTTCTAAAAAATTACCTAGGCTTTAAATGGTCATTGTGGACATGCCACTTTTTTCGACAGCTTAACTTTTTCTGTGATAATAAAATGGCTTCTTGATTGATTAGGACATTTTAGATTTTTTGAAATAACGGATTCTTCTCAATTACATCAACTTTTTCTATGGTGGACATTCTAATGGACATTTCAAATTTCTCAATGAATGAAATGTGATCTAAAAAATTTGAGCTATGTCGATCAAACGAGGTCAAATATTTGCTTTTTTTTTTTTTTTTTTTTTTTTTTTAGTTTGCAATATCAATTTCATTTTTGGTTGATTTCGCAAACTAAAAAAAAAAAAAAAAAAAAAAAGCAATTATTTGACCTTTTTTGATCGACATAGCTCAGAAAAATTTTAAAATTTTTTTATTTTGAGAAAGTGGACATATGTCCAATAACTGGACACGTGGACTTTAAAATATTAATTGATCTGGACATTTTGACATCAAAATGTCCACCTATTTAAAGCCTAGAAAATTACACAAAATGTTCGATGATGTCGACTAGTTTTTCAACTAACTTTATACCATATATTTTTTTTTCATATAAAAATAACTTTTTTTTATGGTAGAATAATTAACCATGCCGATCAATATTTTAAATTTTTTTCTTCTCACACACTCACGCAATTATTTTCACAAACTAAAAAAAAAAAAAAAAAAAAAAAAAAAAAAAAAAAAAAAAAAGCAATTATTTGACCTAATTTAATCGTATTCAATTCTAATAATTGAGAGGATAAATGGTGACCCAAATGTTTACTTTTTTTTGACCCATTTTCTTAATTTTGGCCCACCCAGTGCCACCCTAATTTTATATCCAATATTATAAAATGTAATGGTTGAAATAAAGACTTTAATTAAAATTCAATATATATCGATTTCCTATATATTTGTATCATTTAAAAAATATAGATGTCATTTGAATGGGTATAATATGTGTTATACAAATAATATTTTACTTTTTGACGAAATCATTCAGTAACTGAAATATTAGACTTTTTATATTTATGAAACCAATCAACTAAGTCTTCATTTTTAGAAAAAACTGACACTTGATTTGGAATGAAATTCAAATATATTAGAGAGTAAATGCATATAAATAAAACTATATTCTTCATTGGACTCCTGTAACGTCCAATTTTTTTAAAATCATCATTTAATAATTCAACAAATTCTATTATTCTGCACTTTTAGCTAAAAAATGAATTTTTTTTTCAATAATAATAACTATTTTTATATAACACTTAATGATTTAAAAATATATAAAAAGATATCAAAAGAATTAATGAATAGAATAAATTATATAGAAAGTTATCGCTATTCTAAATTTTTATAAAATGTTATAAAATTCTTATCAAAAAAAAATAAAATAAATTGAGATAAAATATTCAAATTTATTTTCTGAAGAAAATTTAATATACTTATATCCTTTTAGCTTTTGTTTTAATTTGAATTTTGTACGATGAAAATATTTATAATACAGATTATTATTATAAATATAAAATATAATTAGTTTAAACAAACCAATCATTGAGTTTTACTGTAAAAATTCAGTTGTACGACCTTTCATAAAACACAATTTTTCTGAATAGTATTGAATAATGAAAATAATCATCTCAATTTTGAAATAAATAATTATAGATTTTCAATAATAAATTGAAAATTGAATTGTATGTAAAAATGAAAAAAAGTTTATAATGAGAACAAAACACGTTCAACAAAAAATATATATCTGAAGGGGAAATTACCTTAAAAATAATTTTGGTATGAGCTCGGCCTGAGCCAATTTGGAGCCGCCCCAGCATTCTCGAAAAAAGTGTCATTCTATTTTTCGAGCTTTCCCGAGGTACCCACATGGGATATTGTTTGGAATGGACAGAAATTTAAAATATACCTTATCTATCATGATATATAATAAAAAAAATTTAAATTCAACCTATAAAACATGTTTGATATCTTCACCAAACTTCATGAATAAACATATATGGTATATAAAATTTTATATATACCAATATTTTTACAACCATTCGTGATAAATCATTTAAAATTTTTATAAAATAAGGTAAGAAAAAATATAGATTTTAATTAAAAGATAAATTTTAATTTTAAACTATTAAGTATTTTATGGCAGAAATGCTTTCATAAGTTCTGTATAAGAAAGTTTTCCATCTCCATCTTCATCAAGATTTTCAATAATATTAATAACATCTTCGTCAGTAATTGGTTCGGATGAAAAGCAATTGAAGAAAGAATGTATCTCCTCAGAATCAAGGTCTCCACTTTTGTCTTTATCTAGAACTTCGAAAAGCATTTTGTGAAGAAGATCGGGTTCAACTTCAAGCCTAGCGAGAGCTTTTGCGAAATTAACAAACTCGTCGAAAGAAATTTGTCCATTTCCATCTATATCAAATATTTTAACAGCGACATTTGCAAATTCTGATTGAAAGCCGTTGAGATCCATAAATTTAATTAATTCGTTCAAATCAAGTTCGCCACTGTGATCAGTATCAATTGAGTCAAATTCTTGCTTGAGCTGTTCGAGTTGCTTTTTGGTAAGTTTCTTCGACTTGGCTTTTTTGGACTTAACTCGCTTTGGAGGCATTAGATCTTATTTGACCACTTTTCGAGTATTTTTTTTCTAAGAATAGTATTATTTTGAATTGAATTTCATGTAAGATTTCTGAATAGAATCGATAATAATATTGAAAAATAAATAAAAAGACGTTAATTTTTTTAAGCAATTAAAATGCTTTTTTTTATTAATATTATGAATTTTTTTAAATTATAATCAATAATTAAGATACCATATTGAATGAAATATTAAAAAAATAATATAGAAGCAATCAATAGCCCCTTCCATTCTTTCAAAGATTAAAATTATCTCAGAAAAGTCTGTTTTTAAATTGATAAAGTCTAATTACACAATTTTTAATACAAATGTAAAAAATATAAAATTGTTACTAGTATTAACTTTCCATTTCATAAAACTTATGATAATTAAAAGTCCAAAGATTAATTTTTTTTGGCATTTTTTTGCTTGGCGTGCATGTCTAAATAAAATGCTGAATCTGCTAGATAATTGGAAATTGATGGATTATTTAAATCAATTTCGCTCATATGACAATTGAATTTGCTGCTTATTAAAGGTAAATTTGTTTTAGATCGTGCTTGAATTGAATTGGCATCATTGATTAAAGTCGTAAAATTAATAGAAATATAAATCTGTAAAATTATTTTTCAAAAACATTATTCAGAAAGCTTTTCAATCAATAGGCTCTTAACGTTTATAAAATGAAGGTTAATTTGTTTTTCATGACCGTTGCCGCTGTGGCCAACTTCTTTGCCTCTGCCAGTTGTGTCTGGAAATTCTGTGTTTCCTGGAATCGTAGACGAGAACGAACTGTTCAGCCTGCATCCTAGAGGAAAAAATTTGGCTGTCATTGAGTTGAACACATATCCCGATCCTCCGCTGCCACCGGAATAAACGCCAATCGAATATCCATTGTATATATAACTGCCATACCAGCCACCGCCACCTCCAGATGCAAACACAGAAAATCCTCCAACTCCAAAATGCAGGCCGCCTGTTTGAGTTCCTCCTATGATTTTACTGAATCCACTTGGACCGCCAATTTCGCCGCCTCCGTAACCGCCGAACTAATCTGGACGAGACGAGGATGCTGAGCCGCCTCCGCCACCTGCAACAATGATTCTGCTGTAGATGTGCTCATCGTTGTACCATTTATCGCTTCTGTCTTCTTCAAAGAGCGAAATGTCGCTGCTACCGCCGCAACTGGCTCCTCCATTCATGCCCTCTTCGCCTCCTCCGTTCCATCCACATTTGCCTGAGCTTGTGCATCCGCCAACAAGCTCGTCTTCTCCTCCAGAGGCTCCCAGACCTCCAACCTGTAACTCCCTGCACAGAGGATCACTGACTGGATGCGGCCTGTGAAGTTCAATGTGCTCACAATTGGACTGCTCACAACTTCATTCATGTTGCCAAAGTTATCAGTAATTATTGCATGCACGAAGAAGATTCCAGATGGCTTCACAAATGCGAATTTTTGATTCAAACTTCCGATTTGCATTCCATCATCGTATGCTGTAAATCCCAGTACTGGTGAACTGTTGTCATTGATGACGAATGTGCTCCGATTAATTGTCAAGTAATCCACCTTTTTCTGTAATTTCAATTTGACCTGCTATAATCTGATTCGGTTCAACTCTCGCTGTGATCCTTCCAACAACCTTTGGCGCGTGCTCTTCTTTGTATTTGCGAAGTGACTTCTCTGCTTCTATCAGCTTTTGTCCTTGTTGTTTCAACTTGACTTTGAGTTCATTATTTATTTCCTTTTTGAAGTGTAAGTGCGGTTTTCACTGTTTCTTCATTTTCATTTTCTTCTTTATCGAGCTGTTTTTGAAGAAAATTTGTTGCATTTGAAAGCATATTTATGTTATTTGTTATTGATTTATGTTCTTCTCTCAATAAGAAAATTTCACAAGGAAACTTAGAAAAGCAATACAACAATGATTATTATTATTATTAATACAAAATACTTATTTTTTTCCTAGGTTTTTCTCTTCATTTATTAGAACGAATAATATATTTATAAATTGACAATCAAACACATTTGAGTAATGTTTAATCAAATGGTCAATATGCTTTATTGGCACTCGTTCGAAATTTATGAATGTAAATAAAATCGATGCAGGCTTGCCATGTTTATCTAAGCATCCAAATAAAAAATTAAAAAAATCATCTAAATTCATTTGACTATTATTATTACTAGAATATTCTTTGTGATATTTTTCCAAAATACGATAAAGATATGGAATATCAAATGATATTAACTGCTTGTTTGCAATGAATTCTGGTAAATTTAAAGGATTTCCTCATAATTTGCTGCGCTAATATCTGGATCACTTTGATGAATTTGTATCAATTGAACAATAAATTTCTCAATATTATTCGAAATATACTTTTCTGCAGGTTCTATCAGATTTTTTATTTGATATTCATTTCCAAGAATGATTTAATCTTTAAAATCAATAATTCCATCTATATCTAGCTTTTTAAGCTGTATTTCTTTCTTATCTCTCAATTCTTGGTGTTTTTGGAAATATGCTGTTAATAATCGAGAATCAATGGAAACTTTCGACCTTTAAAAACAAAACAATGATCATCTTTTATTTGTTCCTCAATAAAAATTAAGTTTTTTTCAATATTAATCTGATTATTAGATTTCATTAAATAATATACAATGTTTCATATCACATGACATCTTATAAACCGAAAGCTTTGGATTAACATTAACTATTAAAATCAACGGTATTAACACAACTTTGTTTGCTTTATGTTTTGGCATAAATGAAATATTAATATACTTTTTGTGGAGGAATCTTTTTTTTTTTTTTTTTTTTTTTTTTTTTTTTTTTTTTTTTTTTTCCCAATTTTTTTAATGAATTTGAGACAAAAAGTATCTGGAAAATTTGGCGGGCAAACATTCATATATTAGTTAAGTAAGTTTCTTTCATTCATTCTACTAAATCTAATTGTTAAAAACAAATAAAAAAAAAGTTATGTTTATATTCATTGAATTTAATCTTTTAAATTTGAAAGGAGAACCTTAAATGAGTGTTAATTCTATTATAATTATGATTCTTCATCATAATCTCAGTAAAAAAAAACGCTGTTGTTTATAATTCCAAAAATCATGATTGATTAGTGTTTAATAGACTCTAAAAATATTGATAAATTAATGATCATTTATTTTGGTCGCTATCAATGTTAATATTAAATCCATAATAGAATTCATCATTTATATCATTAATTACTTTTTTTGGTGGCAGCACTCTTTTAGGTTTTTCTTTATAAATTGGAATTCTTCCAAAAAGAATTAAATATGGAGCTTTATGAATAATTGATTTCATATAATCAATTATTTCAGCAATATTTTGAATAAATTGCTCAAGAATGTTTCCATTTTTCAGAATCATATCTAATAATTCGTCATGTTTATATTTAATGATCTTTTCAATATTTATATTATCTTTTACTGAATTCAATTTTTTATGAAAACACTCAGAATTTGACTCTTCATATTTCATCTCTGAATTAATGGAATCATCAATATCGTTATTACCTATTCTTTTTGTAAAAATTGGTAAGTTAAAAATTGAATAAATCATAAAAGAAAATATATTTTCTCCAGCAATTGATGGAAAATATTCATTTTGCGAAAATCTCTTTAATTTCTCATAACATTTTTTGAAAAATGATCTAACTTTCTTAAAGTCATATGTTTCTGGGATCAAATAATGATGGATCAATTTCAACTCAACAAAAGTTACTATTAAGATTGTTGAATATTTTAGTCTAATATCATTTCTTTTAACACTATGAAAAATCAATTCTTGATCCTCATGCTCAGAAGATTTTTCATAAAATTTGTAAGCATTTTCTATATCACCTTTTTCTTCCAATAAGTAGCCAAGATTATATTCAGCAAGAGAAAAATTATTTTCAGATGCTCTTTCATACATACGAATAGCCATATCTAAATTATTTAAATAAATTTGATTAAACAATCCATAGTTATTTTGCCCAAAAGGATACTCATTAAAGGCTGCAATATTCAAATGGTCTTTAGCTAATTTCAAATTTTTATTTTTTTCTGATGTCAAATAAATTAGGCCCAATTCATTATGAGCAGGATAATATTCAAAGTTGCGCTTTATGTTAAAAAATTCATTAAGTTCTATAAAGTATTTTTCTTTTTTTGTTTCAATACATTTTTCAAAACATTTAATTGCTTTTTCAGTATCTTTTTGAAAAATATTTCCATCATTGTAGTAAGTTCCTATTTTGAAAACTCCTGCATAATAATTATTTTCGCCTGATTTTAAATAATACATTTCAGCTTTCTCATAATCCTGTTGTACACCATAACCGTTTTCATACATCACACCTAACTTAAATAATGAAAATGGCTCATTTTGTTCTGCTGCTTTTTCATAATATGATTTAGCAATTTCATAATTTTTTGTTACTCCTTGTCCTTTAAAATATAATTTTCCTAAATAATATAATGCATCTGGCTGATGAAGACTAGCTGCTTTTTCAAAATAATTAATTGCAAGTTGATAATTTCTATAACCAAAATCACCTCTTTTATACATTTTCCCCAAGTTGTAATAACCATTTGCAACATTTTTATCAGCAGCCAATTGAAACAATTCTCGAGCTTTTAAATAATCTTTTTCAACTGAATGTCCATAATAATATAAAAATCCTTCACTGACTAGTGAATTGTAATCATTCAATTCAATTGCTTTGTCATAATACTCTTTGGCTTTTTGAAAATCTTGCTGTATTCCTTCTCCATATAATCTCATGAATGCAAGCATCCTATAGCTAGAAACATTGTTTAAATTTGCTCCTTTCAAAAAATAATCGTATGCTTTAACAAGGTCCTGTTGAATACCATATCCAGTTAAATATAGGTAACCTAAATTATGAAAAGATTCAGGATTTTTTAACTCTGATGATTTTATATAATATTCAAATGCTTTTGTATAATTTCTTTCACCTAGAGAACCAGTTTTATAAAAATTGCCAATACTATTGATAGCATATGCATTATTTAATTTTTCCGCCATTTCAAAGCATTCTTTTGCTTTTAATTCATTTTTTTTGAAACCTTTGCCATTCAAATACAAATTCCCCATATTATTAAATACAATTGATTTCATTTCATTTATTTTCATCAATTTGGTCAAAATTAATATATAACTCTTATAAAAATATTCTGTTATTTCATCAGGATTTTTTTCATTAAGGCTTAATATGCAAATATTTTCATATAAATATTGAGGCAATTCATCTATACAATTAGACAGAGAAGAATTATCAAGATCGATTAACGATTCAATTTCATCAGTTAATAAGTTAGCTATTTCTTTAATACACATTCTTTTTGCTGGATCATTATTGATGCATGACTTAAATAATAATTGAATTTTAGATGACGTTTTAGATAGTTTTTGAAAACTTAATGATGAATCTTTATTCTCAAATAGAAAATAAACAATTTGGCCAAAAGAATAAATATCTGCTGGAAATGAAATAAAATCGCCTTTATGTTGTTCTGGAGATCCATAAATAAAAGAACCAATATCATTTGTATATTCTTCGTTTTGGTTCTCTTCTTTGAGTATAATTTTGCGAATTGTTTCATTGTCAGATATATACACTTTGTTATCATGATCAACAAGGATATTTCCTGGTTTTAAATCCCTATGAATGAGAGAGTTTGACTGAAGATATTGTATTCCTTCAAATATTCTTTTCATTGACATTAACAAAAACATTTCACTGCTATTCTTATTAATATAATTCATTAAACTGCCATTACAATAGTATTCATATATTAAGCCAGTTACATTATTTTCTTTTTTAAGAAAACCATAAAATTTGATGAGGCATCTATGATAATAATTTTCGCAAAACATAATTTCGCGAAGTTCGTTCTTCTTTAAAACAGGCTTGATAAATTTTTTTAATAAAAAAATGTAAAGACTTTTCTTATGAAGTACTAAGAAATAAACAGATGACTCTGGTTTTGTATAAATCATTCTCAATTCAATAAAGTCAGCTTCATTAAAATCATTGAAATGTCGTTTCTCATCGTTTTTAATTAGAAAAAATTGCTCTATATTATCATTTATCATTTCTTTAGAACTTTTTGAAGTTAACCAACTATTAAATATACTTGTGAAACTTGGATAAATTGGTTTTTGATCATAAATGAAAAAAGTTGGATCCTTGAAAAAATGAGTTGGGTAAAAGAATCTTCTAATTAAAAAAGCTAATATAGGCTTCAAAACGATTTGAAGGAATACATTTTTCTTGACACTTTTTGGAAAGGTTTTAAATATTGAAGAGAATTCTTTTGATATATTGTCATCATAAGGCTGAATAACATCAATTGCTATTGCCTTTATTTGGTTAATTATTGACACAATTACTGAAATGTCTATTCTTTCAAATATAATACATTTTCCTTCAACACAAACAATTGCATTAATATTTCTTATAGAAAAATGATTTTTTTGTGGAAAACAATAGGTTATTAGTTGGTACTGATTTAATAAATTAAATAAAACTTTTTTTGGCCCAGATTCAAGAATTTTTTCATGTGGAAAATATTCGAATTTAACTTTTGAAAAGATGTTCTTTACAAAATCATCGTCAACATTATTAATTATATTGCGATATTCTTCTGGTAGAGAATCGAATTGCATTTCTTTTATTTCTAATTTGAAAATTTATAAATGATATGATAAAATTTTATATATGGCAAATTTTAATGACTTATTTTTCTATTAAAAAAAAATATGGCATTTTTTTGGAATATGAATATAATCTGCATTTACGAAAGTTTTTATATTAATCAGATGATAATATTAGACACATTTTATTATTCCATTATAAATGACTGCAGAATTTTTTCTATTATATTCAATTTTTTTTAAATGAATTTTGGCTTGCTATTCCGATATCAATTATCGGGCTTGGCACTTTTTAACTCTAATAATCGATTTTAAAATGCTATCTTTTGGGAATTTTTATTATATAATTCGATTTTCAAGTATGAAATGTGATATAAAAAATTTATTCTTTTGATATCGAATCTTGATTAATCGAAATTATTTCCTGCAAAAAACACTAAAATTAGAAATCAAAGAAATTGAAAGATCTGTTTTAAATATTGAAATTTATAAAGGTAACATTGAAATTACTAATCTTTTATTAAATGATGTAAATATTCCTCAAATTAAATTTAAAAGTAAAAGAAAATAAGGAAGTAAAAACTCCATTGCTTTTTGCTGTTGATTTTGGTAATAAAAAAATAATTGACCTTTTGGTGAATAATGATAAAGTTGGTTTTAAGAAGTGAACTCATTAAAAAATCATGAAAATATGAAATCAAGAAATAAATGAACTTTTGAAAAATCATCAATAGAGTATTCAATTCCTTATATCAAAATTGAATTACCTCTTAAAAAAACAACAAAAATTTTTACCAAATCTCATGTTGGTGTACACGAATGAAATATAAAGGTCACCTTCCAAGCTAAAAATCAAATGTAAAACAGAAAAGAGGTATTCAGTTTTGAGTAATGTTTTATTAAGTCTGATTAATTGTGAATGAATTAATTTTACAATATTATTCTCATATTTGGTGTGTTTGGAGGGGGTGGCCTTTCAATGAATGCAATGCAGAGGACATTTGCTGCAATGCAAAATTTGGCACCTGATTTAACAAGTGTTTCTGTTGGCAATTTGTCAGTTTCTTCTTTCTTATAATTTTTAAGAAGCTGGCCATGATTATCACATCCACATGATAATATTTTCCCTTCTTTTGTTTGGAAAAGTGAAAAACAAGTTCCAGCATAAGCATCACTTATTTTTTGCTCTTTAAGTGTAGGAATTTCTATGAAATGCTCATTCTTATTATAATCTATCTTTCCTAAACCAAGTTCTCCACAACAATTTCTACCACGACCAAAGACATGGCCATCTTTGTTAACTGCGAAGAAGTGTTCAAATGAACCTGAAATAGACACAATTTCTTCATCTTCAAGTTCTTTAACTACTTCGAAATTTAGTAAGTTGCTTTTTTGTTGAAATGAAGATGAGAATACCAAGCCATTCACACTCAAAACAACAATTAATTCATTGCCACATGCAATACTTGATGCCTTCTCTCCATTTGGAAGAGAAACAGCTTTAATAGGTGAATTAGACGAATTTTTGACAGCAAAACGGTTGATGAAAATAATTTCACCTTTATCCGTGATTGCAGCAGTATGATAATGGCCTCCAAATAGTGCAATAGGCTTTTGATTGCATATATTCAGAAATACAGGTTCATTTATTTCCGAATCGCAGTATACGAGCTGCTTCTCGTCGTTAGTGTCATTTGAATATAAATAAAGAGTACCAAATGTTGTGCAAACGGCAGAAATTGGAGTCTGTTTATTATCAATTTCTGGGATTGAAAATTCTGTAAATTCTGAAATGCATTCTTTTTTAAGTAATCCGCAAATTCGGCCATCTTTGTTGTTTCCGATGCCAAAAAGTAAGCCATCACTTGTAACAATTACCGAATGATTGTTGAAAATAGAGAAGGAGAGAATGTGATGATTAATGAGAGAATTCAATGGATGGTAAATTGGTTCTCCATCCTTTATTGTAGTCAGTTTTTGGCCAAAATGAGTGCAACCATCATATCCACCAAAAAAAATGTTTAGTGGGCATCGATCCAAATCTTTTTTTAATTTATTTATTTCATCATTTGCTTTTTTTAGATCTCTTTTTAATTGATCAATTTTATTTTTCATCTGGATATGTAAAAGTAGATCAAACGGTATCCAATTCAAATACATTTTTTGTTGTTGCTCTGATTTTTCTTTAAGGAATTCAATCAGTCTTTCAAGCTTCTCTTCTTTTAATTTATACTTTTCAACAAGAGGGAAAAAGATATATCTTGTATCCACTGATTCAAAGATAAAATCAAGTAATAAGTTATCATCAATTTTCACATTGTTGTCTCTTGTTAGTATATTGTGAATTATTGAAGGATGCAATTTTCCAAAATTTGGATTTTTAATGCAATCATTTTTTCTCTCTGATAATATAGTTTCTATTTTAATTTTTAAATTACAATCATCTTCGTTTTCATTTGAATTGAGTCTTCCGAGTTTTGGAATAGCATAATCAAGATTATTGATTCTAATATTAGATTCAATGAGCTTAAGTATCTCAAATCTTTTTGATAGTTCATAAAAATCATCCAATCTTTCAATAGAAATATCAACGTTTCCATTTTGAATAAGTAAAAAGAATAATTTGAAACTTTCATTGTCAATTTGCATTTCTTTTGATGCTTTATTTATTTCAGATTGAAATGAAGTTATAGCGTCTGGATATTTATATTTTTTTTGAAGGTATGGTGATTTATAGAAGAAATTAGTAACATTTACTTGAACCATTTCTTCGCCTTCTAGTTTGATTTCTTTTATCATGTTTTCATCATTTGAATTTGACGTCACAATGCGTATATATTGTTTGCTCATAGTTTATAAACTGAATGGTGGAAATTTTGAAAACTGAAAATTTCTTTTCAATATTTTTTTCTCCCATTCAATTTTTTTACCATAAAATAATTAAATATAATTATTAATTAACAAAAAATATATAAAGGTATGGGAACTCTGAAATATTGGATTTTTTTTGAGAGAAAAAATCATCAGAGATCCGTATAAAATTAATTTTAAAATGATTAGTATGTGAATTAATAATGGTAGACATGATTTAGACCAGATCAAATACACTGGCAAGGAGATATCAAAAATGACCAAAATTCCTAGTTTTCTTAATATACAATAATTGTTATTGGACAATATACTTACATAAGGTATAAAATGCATTGTTCTATATTATAAGTTAAAATTACAAAAAATGGTCTGCTATAAAGTTAGATAATAAACAAATTTGAGCAAAATTTTACAAAATTTCAAATTTCTATGAAATGAAATGAATTTTATCCGAATATATGAAAGGGCAGCGACCAATGTCCCTACTTTTCAATTGTATTTTCCTACCCAGGTAAAAAATGACCCTACCAAAGAAGGACCTGTCAAATGGGATCGGGTAAGTACAGCTTTCAAGGTCTATCCTAAATGACAAAAAAAAAAAACATTTGAACAGGATTATTTAGATTAATATTTTCAAGAATTGTATCTTATTAATAAGATTTGATGAGTAGGTCTTTATAGATATCATAGCTATAGATTTCTATGATGTTTTGGAAGTAAAGAATTATCATGTATATGAAGGCGGATTTATAGATATGTAATTATTTATCATATTTTGAAAAAAAATTTTAAACACTGCTGAAAGTGATTTCGTCAATATATCAAATTATTTCTGAACTTGTTTTTAATGACAATTTCAAACGTAATAAAACCAAACTATTTTCTTCAAAAATGTTAGCGAGTTATATATGTTATTACACATCATATATAAAAATTAATACAGTAAAAAAATTAAAATTTTTAGCATATGTTCCAAAGATAATTGCTAAACATTGCAATTTTCGACATTATCTACATTTTTCTCAAATAAAAATTAATGAAAAACAAAAATAAAGAGTTTTAACTAATAAGTAATATATGAATAATTATTTTATTTAATTTATAATCAATAAATGTTAATTTCAAAATGTTTAAAAAAATTAATGCAATTCAATGAAAGCATTCAAAAAGTTATGAAATTCATAGAAAATAATCATCCAAGATCATATGTGTCAATTGGTCAGATTTTCACATATTTGTTTTATCTCCTATGAATAAATTAAAGCACCATAAAATGATTAAGTATCGAAGGCGAATAAAGAAAATAAAATTGAGAGCATAACGATCATTTTAAAAATACCATTATCTTACAAAAAAATTTTAAAAATTAGATTTTTATCTTAAATATAATATTAAAAATATCACATTTATATAATAACAAATTTGTAATTCATATAAATAGCATATATGTATAAAAATAGCTGAATTATTTAAAATACGTTTTTTTGAAACTTTTGCGTTTTATCACGTTTACAATTTCATCATTGTATTTAATTTAAACATTGTTAATTTAAAAATTTATCCTATTTTAATAAAATTAAATAAGCTTGTAAATTTGGTGAAATAAACGTTTTTTGGGTTTTAAAAATCACCAAATGTAACCATATTATTGTCAAATAAATTTTTATTAATATTTATTATTGTCATAAACCATTGAATTATTTGAAAGAGGAATTAAATGAGTTTTATCAAAAGTCATATTAATAATCGATAAGATTTTCTCAGTAAAAAAATGTTATTTTTTGAATATTACTAAATAATTGTATGATTTGTATAATATATCATATAAAATAATAATAAAAAGCTCATTTATATTGACGATGAAAAGCCAAATAACCGATTTCACCAAAAGCCCAGGTCTTGGGCTTTTGGCGACAGCATTCAATTTTGAATAGTTTACATATATTTTGGAGATCACCAAAACGGTTTTTTTGGCGATGGTGATTTGTAAAGCTTTCAAAATATCATATATAAAAAAAAAAAAAAAAAAAAAATAAGATATAAATATATAATAAAATCAATAAAAGCATTTTTTCAATTGAAAATAAATTTTTTTCATTTATATTTTAAATATATACCGATATAAAATGTATTTAAAATATTAATAGTATTTATATTTTTATGAATATATATAGCCGAATAATAAATAATACATTGAAATAATGCATTGAAATATTAATAGTATTTATATTTTTATGAATATATATAGCCTAGTAATTAAATAAATTCATTGAATTTATTGAATGTTGATTCGTAAATTGAATTATTATTTAATCAAATATCATTTAATCATTTTATTTAATAATTCATAAGAAATAACTTTTTAAAAGATTTATTAAAATCGCCAAAAGACCAGAAAGAATCACCAAGACCAGGTCTTTTTTTTACATTTGGGTATATTTTACAAGCTTAAATTAAAGTTATTCATAAAAATCATTACAATGAAATATAAGTTAAATAATATATATATTATTTAACTTTAATTTTAACGAAACACTATATAATAAAGCTTCAAATTCATCAGGTTCAGAATCTCACTAATCTAATACATTCATACATATAATTATTTTCTTAATCCCGAAATTAGCATATATGACATTAACAGGAAGATATAAAAGATAATTCAATAAGAAAGCATATATAAAGAAAGATATTTTCATCACAAATATAAAAATCGTCTTATTTTTATATTCAATATTGAAACCATATCTCTTTTGAAAAAGTTTTATTCTCTTCTCAAATTCATTTTTAAATATTGTATGATAAAAAACCCAATAATGCTATAAGAAAACAAAATTATTTTGAATAATAATTATATAGTTTAAAGGTGTATATCTCATTCCATCTCTGTATTAAATTATTTATTATGTATTATCCAGATTTGAATAAAAAAACAAGACAAACTTTTTCATACGAGCATGTATTCAATATTGAAAATAAAAATAAGACGATTTTTATATTTGTGATGAAAATATCTTTCTTTATATATGCTTTCTGATTGAAATATAAAAATATTTTTTATTCTTTTTCAAAATATTACATATTCCAAAAAATCAAAATAAATCGTTGATAAAAGAAAATTATTTATATAATTATATTTTATATTTTATATAATTTATATTTTATTTATAAAAATACTAAATGAAGTAAAATTATAAAATATAAATTCATTCATACTGAAATGAATGAATTATTTTGAAAGTACGAGTTGATATTAAATCATTTAAATTTGTAAAAATTTCTCAAATATTTTTTATAATTATCTTTATTTTTTAACCTAAAACCACTTCTATTTCTTGATCACTTGTTTATTCCGCATTTTTCTTTTCCAATTTATACCTAAATGCATATTACTTGTTTTGCATTTGATATAATTTTTTTTTTTTTTTTTTTTTTTTTTTTTTTTTTTTTTTTTTTTTTTTTAGAATGGGATAAATGGGGTTCACCCCATTATCACAACCTAACTATACTAACTTATATTTATTATATTAAAAGTGAGTGCTTATTGGTTCACAATTTTCTGGAATATAATTACATTTTCTATTTTGATATGCCTCAGAGTATAATATATATGGATTGTATTATATTTGATTAATTATTTGTACTCTTGGTATTGATATATTTGTGTTTTAGCTTTTCTGATGGTAATAGCTAGAATATCATCTAACTGAATGTTTTTGAATTCTTTCTTATTTTTTTTTTTTTTTTTTTTTTTTTAATTATAAAAATTTTAACGACCATGGTGATGTCACCGCAAACTTTTGAAAGAAAATCAGGCGCCAAAAGTGAATTGAATTTTAAATAGAAAATAATCATTTCATTTATTACAATGACCGACTTCTTGAAAGATCTCAAATGGATAGAATTGGACACTAGAATGATGTCATGCTCCTCTATGAAGGAAGTTATTGATGATTTGCAGATGCTTCGTATAGGTGCCTACGAAACCTTTTATAACTATTGCGAAAAATTTCGACAAAGAGACGTAGCTCGCTTGGAAGCAGGGGGAATTACAAAGAAAAGACTCTTGTCAATCAGAGAAAAATTGCAAGAGTTCAAAAAGAAATTTGCGTTTAAACTTGATGACTCTAATAGCCCAGAAAGCACGATTTCATTGATATTCTACAAATACAATCTGCCAATTGTAAAGTCAATCTGTAATGAACTTCAAAATCTTATGGATGAGTATAATGGTCCACTCAAAGATGAAGCATATTTGGCCGAGCACGATTGGAAAACAAAAGAAGGAAAACAATATTCTATTACAATCTCAAATCCATATGTCAAAATTCCCGAATTACTCGAGAATGTAGAAGAGTTCCTTCAAGAAACAAGTCAAATCACTGATATTGATTTATCCAAATTTCAATTCGAAGAAAGATTCAAAATTCTTCAGACAGTTGAAAGTCAAATCCAGGGATTAAACATTGACGGGAAAGAAAAGGATATTTTACTATATAATTGGTCAAAAATGTTTTTGAAATCTCTATTTCTTATGCATATTCAAATGAAAATATCTCAAAGAGATCTTCTGAGAAAGGAGGATGACACTATGACAGAGAGTGAATTTTGTAAAATCAAAAATTTACAATTCATTGGTGGAATAGCTGATCTTATTTGTGAAGCTGTTGATGATATTGATCAAGATAAGTTAAATGAAATATATCAACAACACCAAGATGATGAAGCAGGTGATATTTTGAAACCGTTAATAGAAGAATTCGTGCCTTATTTTCAGAATCTTTTCACTCCAACTGAATTGATAAAACATGCTATTAAGTATGATCTAAAACATGATTCTGATGAAAAAGACGAAAAAAGACAAGTCACCAATTCAGACTTCCTTTTATTGAAACATTATATTCCAACTTTTTATTTGAAATTGGTTCCTTTTAAATTGAGAGATCCGCCCAGCGAATCTTTTAATCACCTTTTCGAATTCTGTTTGAATGAACTACAATATTCAAAAGATATTGAATTTGGTAAAACTCGTAGAGATAAAACAAAATTAACTTTCAGATTTGATATAGATGAAATTGAAGGAGATATAGATACACTTCAACTTCAAAAATATTATCTCTGCTGGTACATGGTTGATTATATAAGACATTTTTTAAATTCAAGTGCAAATTACATGAACCGACCAACTGGTACATATGATGATCAGCTTCCAATTGCATTTGTTCTATCGTTATTGCCATGGTATGTTGATGATGATTCAGAAGATGCTAGAACTTTGGAAAAGATGATACACGAAACTATCCAAAAAGAAATCGGTGATTTTCATGGCTATTACTATGATTGGACTTGGTATGAATACATCACAAAAATTGTTTGGCCAGCAACTGAACCTCTTAACATGAATGATCTTAGAACTAAAATGGATCCAAGGAAAACTCCTTGTGAAGAACCAAAACCAGGTTTAATGGATGAGCTACAAGGATGTTGCACAATCTTTTGAAAAATGAATAAAACTATGGAAATTCTTTATGACGCAAAGAAAAATTTGCGTGTTTTTTTTTTTTTTTTTTTTTTGCAAAATAGACGAAAATGGAAATGATTTTGAAAATCAAATTTTGTAGAACAAGATGAATCTATTTATTCAAGAAAAATTCAAAAAAAAGTTTTAAAAGTGTTTATCCCATCAATCCACTTTTTGATAGGAGTTTATTTTCAAAAAGTGAACATGTTTGTGATAAAATCAAAAAATTGAATTAAAAGTTTATTGAAAAAGTGGAAATATAATACATTCAAATAAACAGAAAAAAACTAAAGTCGAATTCAAAAAGCTTGGGACAACTTCTCAAATAAATTCTGATAAAAGTGAAAAACACAATCTTCTTTTCAATTAATTTTTTTCTTGATTTATTGAGTTATACTAACTAAAATTCCAATCAATAATGAAAAAATGAGCCAAAACATATATTACCGAACTTTCAATTTACAGCTCAATTCATAAAAATCGATGATCATCCAATAATATGTAAATTCATGATCAAAAAATAGTATTTGAGCATGTGTTTACAAAAAACTCTATCTTAATATCATTACAGGCTTTACCATGCGTTTTCTAGTGAATTAGTGCAAAGATCTATGATAATTTTCACTAAAGATTAGGTGAATGGTATTTTTTTGAGGATTTTTTCCTTACAAAATATGGATTAAGAATAGATACAACATTATTCATATGCAAAAATATATGTTTTTATATAAAAATGATACTTTTTTTCTTTGTTTTTTTATTATTTTCCCCTTTTTCCCCTTTACCAATTCAAATTTTTTCAATATATCTCACAAAAAAAATCATTCATACTGGGACAAAATTGAATACTTTTCAGTATATATTTAAAAAGTTTGTCCCAAGCTTTTTGAATTTGACTTTATTATGAAAAATAATTTATAATTCTTCCAATATCGGCTTTTCAAAAACTTATATTTAGTAACTCATCATTATTTTTTTTAAGCTTTCCGTACAATGTATCAAAACCGAAATCGAGGTCCAAAACAAAAAAATAATTTTTGTAATATTTCTATTTAAGACTTAAATCAAAAATCGGACTCCGTCCAGCTCTAAGTTTTTTAGTACAGCTTTTTTCTCAGATTTTCTCGTCATATGATTTTTGAGCGATGAATTTTTTTTCTCGATCACTATGTAAATTATACAGTAAGGTTGTAAAATTCAAAAACGTCTCAAAAGAGGAAAATCTACTTTTTCATAGAAAACGATTAAAATGAATTTAAAATAAAAGTCAAAATAACGAATTTAATTCAAATTTGGATTTTCCTTTATAGCGTTGCAAAAATGGAAAATCCACTTTTTGAATGATGCTCATTTTTTCATATCGAGATAGGAAAGCACTATTTGATGAATATAATGTCGCAAACAGCTATGTGATAAACTTAATCATGGAAATATTATATCTTAAAATGGTAGGTTTAAACAAGATTTTCTCTCTATTTCTTTATTTCTTTCATTTTTATTAATGAAAATTTTTTTCTCAAAAAGTCGATTTTCCTATTTTGAAACGTTTTCCAATTTTGAAACCTTACTGTAGTAATACTTCTAATTTAATATTAAATAAAATTATATGAAAAGTCTTTTACGATTACCAAAAATTTTATAGGATCTTAATATTAAAAATTATTTTTCATTACAATTTTTTTACTTCTTTATTCAATAAACTAGAATATGTTACTTTTTCTCATCATGCAAACGAATATACTTCTGTTGATATTCTCCTTGTTTTTTAGTTTTTTCTATGAAATAATATATTTTTTTTTTCATAGGACAGAAAATGAAAATATTTCGTTTAAATCCATGAACTTTACTGAGTTATATTAATCATATTTGTTTGAAAATCGATCATATATTACTTTTATGCAAAAAAAATAAACAAAATTCTTAATCAGAATTTCTGATTTTAATATCGATGATTGAGAATATTCAATTTTAAATGTTAGCAATGCAAATCATCAATATTAATATTGGATTATAACCTAAAATTGCTAAAAAATAGTTATTTAGGCAATTTACATAAGTTAAAGAGGTATTCAATGATTATTTCGTTTAAAATATATTATTTCATAGAAATTTTAGCAATTTTAGGTTGTAATCTTTGTTTAATTATACGCTTTTATTCCAATATTTTTTTCTTCAATTTGATATAAAAGTAATTTTAATCAAATTAAAAAGATAAAATTCAATGAGTTCTCACAAAACCAAAATATGTAGATAAAAATGGCTGTAGGAATTGGTATTATTGATTCCACGTCGTTAATTTTGAATGGTTTATACTTATTATATTGAAAAAGTTTGTGAGTAAAAAAAAGTATAAATATAGTCTTTACATCTACTTTATCTCCATCAAATTAAGCAATCTTTTATCTTATAAATCTTCAGTTATATTTGGTCGACCAAATATATGATAGGTGAAAATGACATATAACCGTCCGGTCAATTTCCCCAGCAAAAAAAAAAAAACAGAAATAAAAAAATTCATTTAATTATGATTCTTGTTTCAGGATTAAATGATAAACATATGCTAGGTGAAAAGTCCAACTTTAAACGCACAAACCAAACTGACGTTATTAGTTCTCCTCTAAAATTATATATTGAAACATCATCAATATTATCTTATTCATTTTTTGATAAATCGGCTGTAATGATAACAAAAGATGAAATTGCACATGGAATTGGTGATAATACAGGAAAACTTATAAGTCCATCGCTTCATAGCCAAATACTCCAATATTTTACAGAATTTAGTATTAAAGACATGAAAAATCTATTGTATACCCCGATTTCTTCCGTTAGTGGCGTATGGTACACACTTTATCTCGTTTCTAATCCCGAAAATAACTCTCAATTTCAACTAACTTTTACATCTAATTATCATAATAAATATTTTATTTTTCTTGACACAGGAAAATCAAATCCTGTTGCACTTTTTGGTGGCAAACGTCATGCTGCAGCAATTGACTCAGAAGGTTCTGTTATTTTTATTCATAAATCTATTTTTGATGATTACATATCAAACCTCTATCTCCAGTTTCCCTTCCAGGGAAGGAGAAGGCAGTCAGTGTTGCATGCTGTGATGATTTCATCATTGTTCTAGCATCGAGCGGGAAAGTCTTCCGCTCTTATCCAACTGAAAAGCTCAATTTTGTTGAATCATCAGAACTCAGTGGCATAAAAATCGTTGATATCAGTGGAACTTGTGACTTTTGCTTTGCACTCAGCGATAGTGGACGTGTATTTGCTCTTGGAACATGCGAGTATGGCGCGATGGGATTTGGCCAAGAAGAATGTGACTTTAGAGAATTTACCGAAGTTACATCATTAAGTGAATACAAAATCACTGGAGCATTTGCAGGATGGCATCACTCGCTTTTCATTACATCGGAAGGGAAAGTTCTCGCATGCGGCTGCAACAGTTGTGGCCAGCTCCTCCTCAGCAGTGGTCCAAGTAGTAGTGGTAAGTTCAGTCAATTTCAAAATGATTATAGAGAAATATTCACTCCCATTGAAACGTCAGTTACAAGTGGAGCCTCTTTCTGCATTGCAGGGTCTAATTCAAGTATTGTTTTCTGCGGATTTGTTCCACCAAACACGCCAAACAGAGTCTTAAGAAACACTCAAGACGCATCAAGCCAGCCCCCACAAAAAGCAATCATGCCACCTGTTGACCTTTCACCAAAAGAAAGCACTTTTGACAATCAAATCGAATCAAAAAAGACTGAATCCAGCTTGATCCCAAATTCAGTAAAGGCCACAAATCAAGAGGAAGCACCCAGCCACACAAATTTGAGCACCAGTGAAAGTGAAGCACAAAAATCGCACTTCAAGATCAATGACCTTGAGCAGCAAATCTCAGACACAAACAAAAACGTGTCAAAGCTCATCAACAGCATTGAAAAGAAGAAAACAAGAATCGAAATCCTTGATCAAGATTCATTTCACCCCATCAAAGAACTAGGAAGTGGCCTTCTTGGCAGCTCACATTTAGTTTCAATCACTGACAGCATCCATTCAATCGGTGTTCTGAAAGTTCTCAACAAAAACGATCCAGTTATCATACAGAACGTCATGCGTGATCTTGTCCAATTGAATCGTTTCAACCACCCGAACATCAACAAAACATATGGAATCTTCCTCGGCAACGAAAACATTCCTCCCTCAATTCTTTCTCATCGTTGTTCACAGACGATTGATGATCTTGTTGAAAACAAACTCATATCGAAGACGGATTCGGTCTGCATCATTTATCAGATTGCGTCCGGAATGAAGCACGCACACTCATTGAATATTATTCATCGTAACTTGAAGCCATCAAATGTCTTTGTGTCGTCAGATCAAACAGTCAAGATTTGCAATTTTGGAATAGCAAAAATGATGCCACAAAAAGAGCAGCTTTCATTGATCAGTGGAGATGACACGAAGTTGTTCTTCTTCATTGCTCCAGAAATGATGAATGATGAACCAATCACCGAAAAAGTTGACGTTTTCTCTTTTGGATCATTGCTGTACTTCATTCTTAACAATGGCGAAATTCCGAAGATGACGGTTTTTGATTATATTGAAGGTAAAACGTCAGATATTCCATCATCACTTACCAAATCAGCGAAAGAAATGATTGAAATATGCATGAATCGAGATCCGAATGTCAGGCCAGATTTCAACACAATTTGTGAAAACATTTTCAAACACATGTTTGATTTCGCTGAATTCACAGCTAATGAAAAGCAAGAACTCAAAGAAAGGATGATTAAAATCAAAGAAATTTCATTTTAATTTAATAACTTTTCTTTACTAAAATTTTCATATTTAAATTACATATATTTTTATTTATAAAAATTTTTTTTAATAATAAAAAGATAAATAATAAGCATCTAGCTTCAAATCTCGCAATTTATTTAATAAATTTCTAAAGATATACAAAACGAATTACAGTCTTTTCGTGATTATAACGGAAATATCCACTTTAATAACGGGAAAGTTCATTATGATTACAGAAAAATTCTATTTCATAACGGAAAGTGTAACCATTTTTTTGTGAATTTTTTTTAATAAAGCAAAATCATGATTTATATAAATTATTTTAATTAAATTTCCAATGTATCAAATATACGTTGCCTTATGAATGTTTTCTAATTATATATTCTTGCATCAACTTCCGAAAAATATTTTCAAAATAGATTAATTGAATAGTATTTTTGGTAATTTTCAGATGCCAATAGTTTATATTAAGTATTAATTTTATATATATTCCATTAAATTCAATTTTTATGAGAAAAAAATTTGGATAGTATTTTTTAAAAAAAAGTTTCTTTATGTTTACTTTCCCATTTTCGGTATCTATTCCGTATTTATGATGATTTTAAATCTTTTTATTTATAATTTATTAAATAAAACCATGATTTTAAAATGAATGTTTTATAAAAAAGATTTTCACAAAAAAATTGTTGCACTTTCCGTTATGAAATAGAATTTTTCTGTAATAACCAATAAAATTCTCATTTTTATAGCTTAATAACCAATAAAAGCTTTCAAAATTTTGTATCGAAAAAAAAATTCTGTTTTTCTTTGGTCGATCTTTAGGATTATTAAATTATTCGTTTTATTGGTTATTAAGCTATAAAAATGAGAATTTACATATACTATCTTTCAGTACTTTTGACACTACTATTTTCCATTTCAATTTTTTATCATATTAGCAAACTTAGAAATACAAATGATGAAAATCAAGCGATTGAAATAAATTATTATTTGTTATTATTTTATATAATTGGCCTGGTTATTCAGATACACCTTTTAATACTAGTTCATAGAAGAACGATAGAAAATATCAATTCTGATCAGCAGAAAATCAAAGAACTAGAAACAAACATTAAGAGTAAACAAGATGAATTCAAAAAGAAAGAACTACAGATTGAAGAATTTGAAAAAGAATTAGATAAAAATGTAAAACATGATGAAATTGTCACAAGACAAGCAATCATCAAAGAAATAGAAAAAGACAAGCAGGCAGAACAAGAAGAAATCAGTGGAAAACCACAGCAAATTGAAGAATTCATGGAAGAAATGAAGAACATGCAAAACCAGATCGACACTAAACAAAAACAAATCGAAGAGCTCGAAAGAGACAACAAATCAAAACAAGAAGAAATAAGCGAAAAACAACAGAGAATGGAAGAATTTGAGAAAGAAATGATCGACAAGAAAAATGACATCAATGATAAAGAACGTCAAATTGAAGCTCTGGAAAGCAACAACAGAGCAAAACAAGAAGAAATCAGTGAAAA
Source organism: Tritrichomonas musculus (assembly GCA_039105265.1). Classification (NCBI taxonomy): domain Eukaryota; phylum Parabasalia; order Tritrichomonadida; family Tritrichomonadidae; genus Tritrichomonas; species Tritrichomonas musculus. The sequence continues at coordinate 8,522,349 of JAPFFF010000002.1, forward strand.
ACAGCAAAAAATTGAAGAACTTGAAAAGAAAGTAGATAGAAACACTAAACATGACGAAAAAGATTCCAAACAAGAAAGAATTGAAGAATTAGAAAAAGACAATAATTCAAAACAAGATGAAATCAATAAAAAACAACAAAAAATTGAAGAACTTGAGAAAAGAAACAATTCTATGCAAGAAGACATCGACTTAAAGCGGCAAAGAATTGAAGAATTAGAGAACGACAACAAATCAAAACAAGAAAAAATCAGTGAAAAACAACAAAAAATCGAGAAACTTGAGAAAGAAAAGAAAGACATGCAAAATGACATTGATATAAAACAGAGTCAAAATGAAGAACTTTCTAAAGATAACGAAACAAAGCAGGAAGAAATCAAATCTACACAACGTAGAATTTCCGAATTAGAACAAGAAATGATTGACAAGCAAAATATCATCAATGATAAAATAAGTCAGATAGAAGAACTTGAAAAAGAAAAAAATTCCAAACAAGAAGAATTGAATTTGAAACAACAAAGAATTGACGAGCTTGAACAAAGAATTGATGAAATAGGAAACAAAGAACAAAGAAGTGAAGATCAAGAACATGAAACTGACGCAAAAATAGAACAAGAAAAGAATGACGAGACAGAGAAAGATGCAAATAGTTCACAAGACGAACTCAACATGAAACAACAACGAATTGATGAACTTGAGAAAGAAATAAATGAAAAACAAGATGAAATTAATAATAAACAAAATCAAATAGAAGAACTTGAAAAAGAAAACAATGAAAAGCAGGGAGATATCAATACGAAGCAACAACGAATTGAAGAACTTGAGAAAGAAATAAATGATAAACAAGATGAAATTGACAATAAGCAAAAGCAAATAGAAGAACTTGAAAAAGAAAACAACTCTAAACAAGAAGACGTCAATTCGAAGCAACAACGAATTGAAGAACTTGAGAGAGAAATGAAAGATAAACAACAAAAAAGTGAAGAAATTGAAATTAAAGAAAAAGATATTAAAATAAAAGAACATGAAACAGATGAAAAAATAGAACAAGAAAAGAATGATGATCCAGAGAAAGATGCAAATAATTCACAAGATGAACTCAGCATAAAACAACAACGAATTGAAGAACTTGAGAAAGAAATGACAGATAAACAAAAGCATATAGAAGAACTTGAAAAAGAAAACAACTCTAAACAAGAAGATATCAATTCAAAGCAACAACGAATTGATGAACTCGAGAAAGAAATGAATGATAAACAAGATGAAATAAACAATAAGCAAAAGCAAATAGAAGAACTAGAAAAAGAAAACAACTCTAAACAAGAAGATATAAATTTGAAACAGCAACGAATTGAAGAACTTGAGAGAGAAATGAACGATAAACAGCAAAAATGTTGGGAAATAGACATTAAAGAAAAAGATATTAAAATGAAAGAACAAAGAAGTGAAGACCAAGAACATGAAACAGATGAAAAAATAGAACAAGAAAAGAATGATGATCCAGAGAAAGATGCAAATAATTCACAAGATGAACTCAGCATAAAACAACAACGAATTGAAGAACTTGAGAAAGAAATGATAGATAAACAAAAGCAAATAGAGGAGCTTGAAAAAGAAAACAACTCTAAGCAAGAAGATATCAATTCAAAGCAACAACGAATTGATAAACTCGAGAAAGAAATGAATGATAAACAAAAACAAGCAGAAGAGCTTGAAGAAGAAAACTACTCTAAACAAGAAGCTAATGATAGCAAGCAACAACAAATTGATGAGCTAATAAATGATAGCACAAATAAGCAACAAAAAATTGAAGAGTTGGAAAAAGAAATCAGCACAAAGCAAAAACAGTTGGAAGAACTTGAGCGCATATTGAATGATAAACAAAAGTGCATTGAAAGGCAGAAAGATTTCAATAGTGCTTTGCAAGAAAATGACAGCAAACAGAATCAAGTAGATGAAATCGATGAAATACCGAATGATACAAATGGCAAACAAAATGAAAAAGATTCTAAGCAACAATTAAATTCACAATTGGAGAAGAGCAACAATTCAATACCAGAAGAACAGCAGCTCATTGATGAATTAGAAGATGATATCAAAATTAAGCAACAGAAAATAGATGAATTGGAAAAAGAAAATAGAAATCAACAAGAAGAGATCAACATCAAGCAGCAGCAAATCGAGAAACTTGAGAAAGAGATGACTGATAGGCAACAGCAAATTGAGAAATTAGAAATGATTAATAAAGAAAATGACATTTGTGAAATTGTTAAACAAGAAGAAGCAGATGTTGAGCAAAGAATGAGTGAAGAACTAGAGAAAGAAGTAAATAAAGCACATGATGAAATAAACAAGAAACAACAACAAATAGAAGAACTTGAGAAAGCGATGAATGATAAACAAGATGAAATTAACATTAAACAAAAACAAATTGAAGAACTCGAAAAATCCAATAACTCTAAAGAAGAAGACATAAATTCGAAGCAACAACGAATTGAAGAACTTGAGAAAGAAACAAAAGATCAACAAGCACATATTGAAGAACTTGAAAAAGCAAATAACTCCAAAGAAGAAGACATCAATTTGAAACAGCAACGAATTGAAGAGCTAGAGAAAGAAACAAAAGATAAACAAGCACATATTGAAGAAATCGAAAAAGAGAACAATTCAAAACAAGAAGACATCAATTTGAAACAGCAACGAATTGAAGAGCTAGAGAAAGAAATAAATGATAAACAAAGATATTTTGAAAAACCAGAAAATGATAATAATTCTAAAGAAGAAGACATCAATTCAAAGCAACTACGGATTGAGGAACTTGAGAAAGAAATGAATGACAAACAAAAACATATTGAAGAACTTGAGAAAGACGGAAGCTTTAAACAAGAAGACATCAACATGAAACAGAAAAAAATAGAAGAATTAGAAGATGAAAATAATTCTAAGCAAGATGAAATCAGCCAAAAACAACAAAGAATTGAGGAGCTTGAGAAAGAAGTAAAAGATAAACAACAGCAAATCGAACATGAACATGAAGAAATTTCAATCAATCAAGCAAGAATTGAAGAATTAGAAAAAGACAACCAAACAAAGCAAGAAGAAGTCATTTTTAAGCAGCAGAGAATTGAAGCACTTGAGAACGATGTTAATAATAAACAACAAAAAATTGAAGAATTAGAAAAGATAAATAACAAAGAAGCCAATGTAAATCAGCAACAAAACGAAGAACAAGAAGAAATTTCCATCAAACAAGCAAGAATTGAAGAATTAGAAAAAGACAACCAAACAAAGCAAGAAGAAATCAATCTGAAGCAGCAGAGAATTGAAGCACTTGAGAACGAAGTTAATAATAAACAACAAAAAATTGAAGAATTAGAAAAGATAAATAAAGAAAATGAAGATTTTATAAGTCTGAATAACAAAGAATCCAATGTAAATCAGCAACAAAACGAAGAACAAGAACAAGAAGAAATTTCCATCAAACAAGCAAGAATCGAAGAATTAGAAAAAGACAACCAAACAAAGCAAGAAGAAGTCAATCTGAAGCAGCAGAGAATTGAAGAACTTGAGAACGAAGTTAATAATAAACAACAAAAAATCGAAGAATTAGAAAAGATAAATAACAAAGAAGCCAAGGAAAATCAGCAACAAGGTGAAGAACAAGAAGAAATTTCAATCAAACAAGCAAGAATTGAAGAATTAGAAAAAGACAACCAAACAAAGCAAGAAGAAGTCAATCTGAAGCAGCAGAGAATTGAAGAACTTGAGAAAGAAATACAAAATAGGCAAGAAAAAATCGAAGAATTAGAAAATACTAACAAGGAAAACGAAGAATGCATCAACATGAACGAAAGTAACATCAGAACAAGGCAACAGCGAATTGAAGAGCTCGAGAAGGCACTGAATGACAAGCAAAATCTCGTTGATGAAATCAATTCAAAGCAACACAAAATCGACGAACTTGAAGAAGAAATCAACGCCAACGAGAAGTCCAATGACGATAAGCAGCTCAAAATAGATGAACTCGAAAAATGCAATAAAAACATGCAAGATGATATCAATTCCAAACAGCAGCGAATCAGCCAGCTTGAGAAAGAAATCTCAGAAAAACAAGAATTGGAAACTTTGAAAGATTCATTATCCAAGCAAAATGAAGAATTGAAATCTGAAATCAGAAATCAAAGCATTGATATTGAAAATAAAACAAAACAAATAGAAACTCTTCTCAAATTGAAAGAGACAATAAATTCAAAAGAACAAAAATGCGAAGATAAAGAAGAGTTGATTCACACAGATGAAAGAAAAGAAGCTGACCAAAAATTCATTCAATTTTCAAATTCAGAAGTAATTGAAAAAGTTGAAACTTTATCAAATCAAATCATATCAATTCAAAAATCAAATGAAAATTTCAAAAAAATTATTTCAGAATTGTTACAACAATTGAGTACAGCTAACATCCGATTGAACGAAAAGTCAAATGAAATCGGAAACATAAAAATTCTTTACGATAATAGATTGAGAGAGATAATCAAATTGAATGATGAAATGATTAAATCAAAAATTGGCCAAATTTCAGCCCTAACAAAGCAAATTGAAGATTTACATTTACGAAATAAAGAACAGACTAAATTAATTAATGAATTACAAATTCAAATTAGAAATAATTCACAATCTTTCAAATTTTAAATGAATTCATTTAAAATTTATGGATAGATCTTAATTATTGTTTCTTTGTAATATATTTTCTTTTCATTTTCATCTTGTATTAATAAATGTTAATATTGAATTGAAAGATTTTTTTTCCCCTGTAAAATAATTGTGGTTACAATATAAATACAAGAAATCAATACAATAATCTGTTAGAAAATAGTATAATAAAGTATACTATTTATATTAACAATAATGTAAAAATATTTATATTCTTTAATAAAGTCCTGTATTTACTAATAAAAATGGAAAATATTTGAATAAATTTTTAAGACAACTGTAAATAGCATGCTTTATCACCATTTAGTTAAGGTTTGAAAGAAGTATCAAAGTCATATCCATTTTTTTGTCGCATGCAAAATAAGCTTGTATAATTTCCTCAGTTGAATTTCCATTTTGTTCTCTAATTTTGATTATATTTTCTTTATCTTCTTGAGTGAGAGGTCCTTCGGACTTTTCTTTTGGTGGTAACAAAAAATCAAGTGCTCTATCAAGGTTCCAGTATGAGTTTTTCAAAGCCATTTTTATGGTTTCGTCATCTGGTGCTTCTGATTCTGGGAAAATTGATCTAATTGACTCTATTCTCATTTGAAGATCAGATGGTTCTCTCATACTAGGATCAATATCTGTTCTTCTTGGGATACGAAGCTGTCTTTTATTAGGAAGAGATCCTGGTCCATCATAATTCATCATAAATACACTTGTTTCATCTATATCTTGAGAAATTATTTTATCTGTAGGATTAAGTTTAGATCCTCTATATTCCAAATAATAATGTTGATAAGGTGTGTTGTGGTAACTATTTTTTACTTGATTAATAACTTTACTAGCTGTAGCAGATGAATCTATTTCTAAAGAAAATGATTCTCGTTTACATCCTGGTTGATTTAATGAAATAGAAATCTTCATAAATAAAAATGAGGAATAATTTTTATTTATTTTTAAATATCTGCAAAAATTTTCTAAAATTTTAGCTCAAAAATTGAATACGTTTGAAAATTGAGAAAAACGTATATAAAAATTGAATATATTTTATTACAACTTTTTCACAATTATTGATAATCACTCAATTTTCTTCTCAAACTAAAAGGATGAATGCATTACAATAATAAAAAGGATAAAAATTTAAAAAAGAGGGAAAAAAGAAAAATTGTAATTTTATAAAATTTACAATCTCTCAAAAATTCTGAATTCAATAAAAATTTTGGAAAATTATGCATTCAAAATTTTAAATTTTAAAATATGAATGGCATAGTTGTCATATATCATCGAATTTTCTCTAAATTCCACTTTTTTCATTAAAAAATTTCGGACTTAAAGTCAAAATCGAGTATGTTATTTAAATGATATTTGCCATTCTTCTGAAAAAGTTCTTGTTGCCACTTTATTCATTAAAAAAGTTTCAAATAAATGAGTATTGGAGTCACTTTTTGAAATTTATAGAAATTGAATATTTTTTCTAATTACATAAAATTTTGAAGTAATGATTGGCCTCTTACATATTCATTTCGATTCCACCTTCTTGTGTCAGCATTCTATCATATAAAAATAACGAATCTAAATTTCCTGTCATTCCTGCCTTCTTAAAATAAAAGTCTGTTTCTTTCTTATTTTGTGTAACTCAATCTCCATTGTAAAGCATCAGTCCATACAAATGCATTGCATAAATGTTATCCTTATTGGCTGCTTTCTTCATATATTCTGTTGCTTCTTTCTTATCAATATCAATGCCTCTTCCTTCAGAAAGCATAATTGCATACATGTCTCCTTCATCGGCCAGTTTTTTTGATATTTAATGGATCTTCAATTTCATCATCAGAATAATAATCATCACTTTCTGAACAATCATTATTATTACTATCTTCTTCCTCTTCATTTTCATCTTTCAACTTTTGAATCAGCAAGTTTCATAATATTTTTCATTTTATTTATTTTTTTTCTTATTATGGAAATCAATATGCTTATTTATATCAAGATTGGCATATTTATCTGGGGTTCTGAGATCATCATCAAATAAATCAAGATAAAGATTGACTTCTTTTTGATCAATTTCAAATGATTCTTTGAAATCATCATTCAATATTATTTCAACAATTTCACTAAATGAATGCCTCAAATCAGGATTTACCTAAAAAACATTTTTCTTATTAATATCTTAAATCAACAAGCAAGGATTAATACATGTTAAAAAAAAAATTTATTTTCAATGATTTAAATAAAGCTTTTCAAATCTAACCTTTTGAAAAAATAATTTTAATTGAAAAAGTTTAATTAATTGACAAAATTCACAAGAATTATAGGAAGATGATATTTATTTTTGAACAGAATTATCTTCTTATAATATTGTAATACCAAAATAACCAAGAAAACTCATTAATGAAAAATTATTTTTTATATTCAATCATATTTAATACTTCTTGCAAATTTTTATTAAATTTATTTAAATTCATTTCCTAGGGGATGAATGAATATGTGATCTGATACCAGTTAAGAAATGCCGGTTCATATTAGTTGATATATTTGGGACTGCTCCTTTTATAATTTGGGTTTTTCGTGGAAAAGAATTTGGTGAAATTTCAGTTTCATCAGATTCGATTTTAGCAAGCCTTAGAAATGTACAACCAGCAAAAGCGTTCATACCAATTGATTTCACAGAAAATGGTATTAAAACTTTTGAAACCGAAGAACATCTTTCGAAAGGACCCCGATTATCTTGGCCATTTATGTGTTGAATGCAGGTGTCAAATATGATATATTTGATTTCATTATTGAATTGAAACTTCATGTCGGTTGAGCTCATTCCGGTGTAGAATATACATATATATAATCCTCCATAATTTTTCTTCAATTCCATTATTTTTTGATATATGTCATCAAACATCTGTGACGGATATGTGATCTCACAGTGCAAATAATCATTTGAACCAAAAAGATTTTTCAAATCAGATAATTTCTGTTGAATTGCTCTGATATCATCACCAATTACCAAATTATCTGTCATCTTTGATGTGAGAAAAATATCTCGAGTCCTATCATGTTCATCTATGATTGATAAAAATTTCAAAGATGAGCAGTCATCAAACAAATTATTCGGAAAGCGTGTACTATATGGATCAATTTCTACTATCTCTAATTTATCACAATTTTTAATTGCATTTTCTTCAATTTCATTCACAGTTTGAGGTATCTTTATCTCTCTTAAATTTTCACATCCAACAAACGTGTTGCTCTTAATTTTTTTTATGGATTTAGGAATGGATATTTTTGTCAGGCTTTTGCATCCATCGAATGCATGACTCTCAATGTTAACAACATAACCTGGAATTGCTATTTCTCTAATTTGGGGGTTGTTGTCAAATATCCTTTCTTTTATCGTTGTGATTCCAGGTGGAATTGTGACTGATGTGATTCCTGCTCTAATAATGAATTTATTGCTCTTAGTTTGCTTTTTGAGTTCTTCGATTTCTTTTGATTGTTCTTTAATCTTCTCTTTCATTTCAACAATGCTTTCGTATAAAAATTTCATCATTTTTGTATTCATCGAATCATTGTCTGCATGATTCAAAAATGCAAAGAAAAATGAATTCAAACAAGCTTTTTTTTCGTTTATAAATCCTAGTTTTGTGAACAAATTTGATATCTCAAATCCATGCTTGTTGATAACTTTGGTTAAAAATGAACAAACTTTTTCATCTTCTTCATCTTTTTTGTTATTATTTCTTTTTTCTGAATATTTGAATAGGATTCGGTGAATTTGTGATATTGGAAGTGAAAGAAGTCCTTCTTCTTCACTGCACACGAATTCTGGTAAATAATCAGAAATAATGTTTTCATATTCATATGAATCTTTTTCATTAAAAATATCGTTGCCAGAAAAAAATGTAGAAATGATATCCTTGTGGCAGTGTTTATGGATTTGGAAATTTGAAATTTCAGGATTTTTTGTTGAAAAAAATGTAACCATATTTTTGTTAAAAGTTTATAATATCATTTAATACTTAATATTTCATTAAAATTTGTGTAAAAGAGGTTTTTTATAAACATATAGTCCATATTTCTTATATATATTAATAAACAATTGTTTGTTACAAAATATAAGATATCAAATAATAAAAATGCACTTTTAATTTCGTATGAATTGTTTTGATTTATCATTTAATTGATGCCATGATTACGACCTTCACTATTTTTTTATATTTATTTAATTTCACTAACTTTATAATCTTGACAATTGTTATTATCATTATTCAATTTGAAAACATTTTTTAGTGTCATAGATGCTTAAAGGTTATTTAATTTGGATTAAACAATCGAAATAAGGAATTTAAATCATATTTTAATAGGAAATTATATTTATAAATTCTTATATTAAGCTACAATTAAAAATCTATTTTCATTCATTAATATGTTACAAAAATATTCAAAGAAACATTGCATATTTAGGCATAAAATTTTTAAATTCTTGAAATGTTTTAAAAAAATCTTTAGAAATGAATGAAAAAGAAGTATTCATCATGAATTCTGAAGTTTATTGATAGAAATTTGAGATCAAATATAAATGATATTTGTTATTATTGAAATAAGAATATATTATTTTTTTTTCTCAAATTATTTTTACTTTTATTTCATAAAATTCATATATAAATGTATATATAACTCGTGTTAAAATATCAATATTTTATTATTTTGGGAAATGCAGTTATTATTTAAATAAATGCATTTTAATTTTATATATTTAATGTTAATGATGATCACATGGCCATGAAATACCGTATGCATGCTTTAAAAAAGGTTTTTGGGAGAAAATTAGAATTATAGAAAAATAAGATTTGCGGAAATTTCGGATGTGAAATTTCAATATTCAATTTTTCAATGTGAAAATATCCAGATTGAATGCTATTATTTCCAAATTGAATGCATTTATTTCCATAAAAAATAAAATATTTCCAAATTGAATAAAAATATTTCCATATTGAATTAGTAAATGGTCCAATATTTCAGAAGATTATTTATTAGAAAATAGAAAAAGTTATTAATTATTGAAAAAGTTTTTATTTTAAGTTTTTGTTTTTATTTTGGGAAATTTAAGAAATTTCCAGATATATTTTTTGAATACTTTGGAAATTTCCAATTTCCAAAATAACAATCACTGCCTTGTGGTTGTTTTCTATGAATTCATTGGTTTGTTGGGACAGTTCTTGTACTTCGTACTTTTGAGATAAAAAATGAAGATCAATTATATTCGTTAGGTCAATAGTGATTTTTTTATCATTGAAATAATTAATGAAGGCATTTATTGAAGTTGATAAAAGTTTTGGTGAAAAATCGGTTTCATCAACAAGATTGATGATTTTTAGAGTCTCAAATTCCTTATGTTTTCTTGAAAAGTATTGTGAATAATGGCATGCGTGTTCAAAATTAAACTCGTATAATTTATTCTGATAAATGAAGCACTTATTTGGCATTTTAATTAAACCTCTTAAAATATGAACCTTGTTTTTTATTTGCAACTCCTATTCAAAATAAACTATATTTTCTTCATTAATAAATAGGTTTCAAAAAGAATTTATGCATAATTTAAATAATTTATATAATATAGTATATTATTTATAATTTTAAAATAATTATAATTGGGTGGTTATCAATATAATGCAATTTTAATTTAAATGGAAGGTCCAAATAAAAAACAAGGTTTACGGACAATCGTTTTTTTCTACGCCACTTTTTGAATGGTTTTTCTATCCATTAGTAGCTACTCATGGAAAGTTAAAAACCGCCATCTTAAGGTGAAATTTGAGTTACTATGTTAAGAAATTTAACCAAAAAAATCGTAAAATTTTAATTTTCTCTTAAAATTATTACAATTTAATTTTTTGATATAAATTTGTTTATTTTTACATAATTTTTCGGGGATATACGCACCAGTGACCACCACGGGGCTGCACGAAGCCGAATTTGGTTCCTTTAATTGCTGGATGAATCGGGAAGCTATTTGAACTATATAATTTTGCATTATTTAGTAAAAAATGAATTAAAAAAGTATAAAAAAGTATTCAAAAAGTTTAAAAGTTTTCAAAAAGTGGCGTAGAAAAATACGATTCTCCAAGGTTTACTTTACCTTCCTCTCAACTTAAAACAAATATATCTTTATGAATATCAATTTATTCTATTCTTGAAAAATGAATTAACATTAAAATATTAACAAAAGGTAATAAAAATATATATTTTCTAAATTATATACTTTATAAAAAAAGAATAAAGTATAGCATGGATTTGTATTACCTTTCAAATATTTATTCATTGAAAAAATTCAAAATTTCTATCAAAAAAGAACGTTTGGAGGAAACAAATATTCGGTATTTGGGCATAAACAGCGAAAAATCAGTTTTTTTGACATTAGTATTCATGATCGAGTGATATTGGACAAAAAAGATCCAAAAAAATACAAAAAATGATAAATTAATTTTTTTTAGTAATTTAAATGCTTTAATGTTTCGTAATTTTTGTTTCTGGAGGAAAAGATGTATTTTTAATCTCAGTTGATGCTGAAATTGAGATTTCAGCGAGCGAGGAGCAACCATCAAAAGCATAATTGCTGACTAAACTATTTGAAGAAGGTATTTCGACCACTGACAATGATTTGCATCGACGAAAAGAGCCAATTGGAATCGATATAATTGAAAAAGGAATTGAAATTTGATTCAGTGAAGAACAGTCAGAAATCGTTTGATTCCAATTTATTCCAATGTGTCTGGAAGCTTCAACTCTTTTAATGATTTGCAATCTTTGAAGGAAGCATTGCCAATTTTTGTCAATGAAGGAGGAATTGCTACATCATTAAGGTGAGTGCATCCTTGGAATTTTAAATTTTTAAACATTTGGTATATCGTCGATTGTAGCAACAATAATTGATAAGATAGAATCCGATGAACAAATATCGATTGGTCCAACACATTGTTCATTGGTAGAGTACATCAACGGCAATATTGAAGGAGAAGGAAAAACATATTTTAGCCAAAATGACTATTTCTCTGATGTAATGAATAAAATCAAAAATGATCTTTATGAAAATGATCCTTGCTATTGCATTGATCGCATATAAACCTACAAAAATGCATTATGCAAATATTATTGCTGTAGATGATGATGATATCGCTATTTTGGACACTACTGATGATTTGTACTACTACAAGAAAAATGATTCTGAGGATCTTTTAGATTGCAGTAGTTACTTGCCTCATAATACAATCTCATTCGTTTTGAAGCCAAATAATTTTAAACAGTAAACATTATATATATTTACAACTGTGGTTTATATATATTCATTTAGGAAAAAAATGTGATGCTTTTTCTTTGGATAGATTAAATTTTCATTTTCATGTTTTTTTAAATGAGCATGAAAATAAAAAAAATGGTCCCACAGGGACTCGAACCCTAGACCTTTGCGTTATCAGCACAACGCTCTACCGACTGAGCTATGAGACCTTCTGATTTTTCAATTTTTTTTTGGAAAATTTACCATAAATTCATCATACCAAATTTCATTTAACATTTCTTGAACAAATATCTAAAAATGGACATATATCAAGGAGATTTTATTAAAAACTGTAAAAAGATTGAACAAAATAAAATCATATATGCTTTAAACGAAGAAAAAAAAGAAGCATATATCATTGATAATGATTTATCCGATTCATTTTGGAGTGAAATAACCATTCCACGATCAATTGAATACGAAGGACAGCAATTCCCAATTACGATGATATTAGAAGAGTCATTCAAAAACACATTTTTTTATTCGATTGAATTTCCATCAGATTCAGCGCTCCAAATAATTGGAAAAGAATCATTTTCAAAATCCAGAATTAAAAAGATCAATATTCCACCATCAGTGACCCAAATCTGTGAAAAGGCATTTTACTTTTGCTGTGATCTTACAATGGTAGAAATTACCCCTGATTCACAACTTCAAATTATTGGAAAAAACGCGTTTAATAGCTCGAATCTTGAGAGCATTTTCATTCCAAGCAAAGTTGTCCAAATATGTGAAGGCGCATTTAGTTTCAATGACTTACAAAACGTTTTTTTTTTAGAAAATTCAGAGCTCAGAATTATTGAGAAGGCAGCTTTTTCAAATACTATATTTGAAAACTTTATCGTCCCGCCTCATGTCACTCGAATTTGTAAAAAAGCATTTGCCGGCTGTGATAATCTTAATAGTATTGAATTTCCTGACAATTCTGAAATTCAAACAATTGAAAAGAATGCATTTTACAATTCTGAAATTGAAAGCATTATTTTGCCATCGAGTATATCAGAACTTATGGATGGATGGTGCAACAATGCAAGCTCTTTAATTGAGGTGAGATTGTTGAGTGATAATGAATACTTCATGAATTATGAAGATAAAATGATAATTGGAAAAAGTGACATTCAAAATAAAGAATTTGATGTTCTTGTTTTTGTTAACAGAAACATAGAAAAAGTTTCAATTCCTCCTTTTATCAAAATTATTGGATCAAACGCTTTTTCATACACACCGATTGAAGAAATTACTATTCCAAATCACATCACACGGATTTGTGAAGGTTCGTTTTCAAATTGTGAAAATTTGAATAAAATTGAATTTCAAGAAAATTCTGAATTGAAAGAAATTGGCAAAAATGCATTTTTACATACCAAAATTGATCACATTTTGATTCCATCAAGCGTTTCTCAACTTAGCGAAGGTTGGCTTGCTGGAATGTTCAATTTGAAGAAAGTTACAATCGATCCAGACAATCCGAATTTCATCAATTTTGAAAATAAAATGGTTCTTGGAAAGACAAATGCAGCGAAAGATGCATATGATAAAATTATTTTCGCCTATCGAGATATAAAAGAAGTCAACATTCCATCGTTTATAACAACGATTGCATCTTTCTCTTTTTATGATTCAAATATTGAAAGTGTTTTCATTCCATCAAGTGTCACTCACATTTATCGTTATGCGTTTGCAAAATGCTCGAAGCTTGAAAAAGTCGAATTTGCACCTGACTCACAAATTCAAGTATTTGAAAAGTACGCGTTCTTTTCTTCACGAATTGAAAGCATTTGCGTTCCAACTAGTGTTGTAAAATTAAGTGAAGGATGTCTAGGTTTCTGTGGTTCACTCAAAAAGGTTGAATTTCAAAGTGATTCAAAACTTCAAATAATCGAAAAAAACGTATTCGATGCTGCACCAATAAAGAATATATCCATTCCTCGTCACGTTAAAATTATTGGTAAAAATGCGTTTCATTTTTGTACAAGGCTTCGTAATTTTAAGGTTCCATTTGATTCTGAGCTTCAAATAATTGGAAAAGAAGCTTTGATGGGTTCACCTATTAAACGTCTTTTCATTCCTCCTAGTGTAACAGACATCGGCGAGTATGGATTCTATAATTGTGAGAAGCTTTTAAGTGTTGTGATTCATCCCGATTCAATTCTGAAATCATTCGAGGCAGAAATGTTTTCTCGATCTCTCATCGATAGAGTTTTCATTCCTTCAACTGTAACAAAAATTTGTATCGATGCTTTTGCTGGTTGCAGAAATCTGAAACACGTGGAAGTTCCAAACGATTCGAAACTTCGCACTATTGAAGACAATGCATTTGCATTTACACAAATTGGAAGCTTTTTAATTCCTCCTTTCTTGGATAATATTAATAAAAATGCTTTCTTTTGCTGCGGATTTCTTCAAATAATCGAAATCGATGAAGATTCAACTTTATCTTCTTTAAAATTGGCGTCTATCAATTATGATATATTAATTGT